>JAPDNY010000003.1:232372370-232972370 GCA_029375565.1 Gekko gecko
CCCTCCCCACAACAGACACCCTGGGAGGCAGAAGAAAAGAAGGAGATTGGATTTATACCCCACCCTTCACTACCCAAGGGAGTCTCAGAGCGGCTGACAAACTCCTCTCCCTTCCCCTCCCCACAGCAGCCACCAATGTGCCCTCTAAGCTGTGGAGTCTTGTGAGCAAAAATTCTACTTCGTGAGCTCCTGGCATTAAAGTTTTGAGCGAGCGATTGGGCTCCTGCATAAATCAGTTTGCCTCTGGATCCATCCATCCTGAGCTGAGACAAAAATCTGTGAGCTGGAGGCTCCAAAATGGTGAGCTAGCTCACACTGACTCAGCTTAGAGGGAACACTGGCTGCCACCCCGGGAGGTAGGTGGGGCTGAGAGGGCTCTGGCAGAAACGGCTCTTTTTTCAAGAACAGCTGTGCCAGAACTATGGCTCGCCCAAGGTCATCCAGCAGCTGCAAGTGGAGGAGTGGGGAATCAAACCCAGTTCCCCCAGATTAGAGTCTGCACACTTAACCACTACACCAAACTGCGGGTTGCAGCCTTAACCGAGGCCAGAGTCCTCTAGTCAGGGGTGGATGAAGGCTCCCTGGTGCCTCTAAGCACTGACCAGTCTTGGTGCCTCCCCTCCTTTCCACACTGACCCAAGTCCATTTTAGTTGTTGACCTGTCTGACCAGATATACAATGCAGGTTGCAGCAATGCAAAAATTTATTCATAGGATAACGCTATATACTGTACAAACGAAGCCAAGCTTTGGCTACCTAAAGTTCTACCAAAATGCCATACAGCATCTGTTTTAATATTTCACAAGTGAAAACGTATCGAAATGTTGTCCAAGGCTTTCCAACAGCCAGAGTTCATTAGTTGCTGTAGATTTTCCTGGGTTGTCTGGCCGTGGTCTTGGCATTGTAGGACCTGACATTTCGCCAGTAGCTGTGACTGGCATCCTCAGAGGTATAACACAGAAAGAAGAGATTGGATTTATACCCTGCCCTTCACTTGGAGTCTCAGAGCGGCTGACAAACTCCTTTCCCTTCCCCTCCCCATAACAGACACCCTGTGAGGTAGGCAGGGCTGAGAGAACTTCTGACAGAAACTGTCCTTGAGAGAACAGCTGTGCCAGAGCTTGTGACTGACCCAAGGTCACATCAGCAGGTGCAAGTGGAGGAGTGGGGAATCAAACCCGGTTCTCCCAGATTAGAGTCCACGCGCACTTAACCACTACACCAAACTGGCTCTGAAAGATGGAGTACTCTCTGTGTCAAGGTGAGCAGAAAAATTTATTTCTACCCTGGAAGGTGGGGTAGGGCTGAGTCAATTATCTTGTGTAGTTCTCCAGGCTATGAACATGCTATGGAGGAGCTTTCCTGAGGAGGTTCTTTTGTCTATGGACTGTTTCCTGAGGAGGTTTCCTGTTTCTTGAGGAGGTTCTTTTGTGTGTGGAATGGCTATTGAAACTCTAATCTTATCTGTAGTGCTATTGCCAGCTGTAGAGCATTTTGTGTTTTTCAGGACAGGAGACCATGCCCTATTTATTTTTAAACTCTCTTGAGGAGGTTCTTTTGTGTGTGGAATGGCGATTGAAACTCTAATCTTATCTGTAGTGCTATGGCCGGCTGTAGAGCATTTTGTGTTTTTCAGGACAGGAGACCATGCCCTATTTATTTTTAAACTCTCTTCCTTCCTGTTGAAATTGTGTTTAACGTTCATGAATTTCAATGGCTTCCCTGTGTAATCTGACATGGTAGTTGGAAGTGTTGTCCAGTCTTTCAGTGTCTTGGAACAAAATGCTGTGTCCTGATTGGATAAATGTATCAAAGTCACACCGCACCTTGCCAACAAAAAATAGAAGATAACCTTACGGTGCACCGTGATCAGTTTGCATTAGTTTTATCATTTTTTCTTTCTTTACAAATCTTCATTCATTTTTTTCCCCTTCTCACCCTTTCCCCAACTTTGTGGTACCCCCTTTGGCCCTGGTGCCCTAAGCACGTGCTTAGTCTGCTTAATGGTTAATCCGCCACTGCTTCTAGTCAATGTTCCCTCTAAGCTGAGTGAGTGTGAGCTAACACAGATTTTTGCCTTAGCCAACCTAGCAGTTTGAAAGCAAGAAATTGCAAGTAGATAAATAGGTACCACTTCAGTGGGAAGGTCACAGCGTTCCGTGCGCCTTGGTGTTTAGTCATGCCGGCCACGTGACCACGGAAACGTCTTCGGACAGCGCTGGCTCTTCGGCTTCGAAACGGAGATGAGCACCGCAACCCTAGAGTCGGATTCGACTGGCTTTCGAGCAGGGGAACCTTTACCTTTACCAGGAAGGGAGGGGTTCCAGAGCAAACTGATTTATGCAGGAAAAAGAAGAAGAAGAAGAAGAGATTGGATTTAAACCCTGCCCTTCACTACCCAAAGGAGTCTCAGAGCGGCTTACAAACTCCTTTCAGATGCCACTAGGTTTGTGTCTTATTTTGATAAAACAGAGTGATGTGGTCAAGCTCTGGCACCCACAAACTCCTGGAAAAGGTCATAATGGCAATCCATCTCCAGTAACCAGTCTGTCCTTCAAGGAAGGAAACGATGGCTGAGGGGTGACATGATCGAGGTTTATAAGATTATGAATGGGATTGAGCAGGTTGAGAAAGAAGTACTTTCCTCCCTTTCTCACAATACGAGAACTCATGGGCACTCCATGAAATTGCTGAGCAGTCGGGTTAGAATTCTCAGTCTGGGGCAGGTGATGCACTCTATTCTTGGTGCTGGAGGGGGCAGCAGTGGGAGGGCTTCTAGTGTCCTGGCCCCACTGGTGGACCTCCTGAGGGCACCTGGTATTTTTGGCCGCTGTGTGACAGAGTGTTGGACTAGATGGGCCATTGGCCTGATTCAACATTGGCTTCTCTTATGTTCTTATGTTCTTATCTGTTTTTTCAACAGAAGGATATGTACCTTAGTGATTGTCTTTGTTTTAACCAAAATCTTAATATCTTTGTTTTTTTTAAATTCCCTTTTGTGATATTTCTGTTGAGAAAGGGAGATGTGATGTATTGTGTCTTTAAACGACCAGTAATGGAGCACAGCACAGCTGTACCTTGTAATGGGTGAAGCATTTATTGTCTGAGTGTGCAGAGTGGTAGTACTATGTTGTTGCCGATTACTGGTATAGAGAACGGACGCCAAATAAACTGTGTGTTTTTCCTGCCTGAGACGACACAGAGTATTCTTCATAGCCTGGCCAGACACTACAATCATGTAATATTTTAAATCTAATTCTTGGGGTTTTCCACAATCCATATAAATCTATTTATTTGTTTCTGCCAGTTCATCAAAGTCTTCGCGTATTGATCAGTGTAATCTGAAACAGAAAATTTATTTTGGCAATACATTCATTTTTATTGCAGGGATTCTTCCTAGACATGACCATTTCAGTTCGGACCATCTTTCCAAACCATTTTGTATCCTCGTCCAAATGCGCGTGGGTTTAATTGAGGCTTTTCCTCCATCACTGGAGCTATTCAGTTCCATCTCTTGGACTCTGAAGGCCAGAAGGGCGAGGCACGCTCTCTTCCTCTCTGGAGGGTTACCGTGTTAGTCTGTACAAGCAGAGCAGAATAAGTCCGGTAGCTCCTTCAAGACCACCCAAATTTTCCAGGGTTTAAACTCTCATGAATTAAAGCTCACTTCCTCAGATAGGAATGAGAAAGAAGACACATCAAACCTTCTCTCCAGCTCAGAAGGTGAGAGGGGGGGTTGCCAAAAAGGGCCATGTAGATGCAGAGATACCATAAGATCTGATAGATCTTTGTTCTCATTTCTGCCTGACCAAATGAGCTTTGACCTGTGAAAGCTTCTGCCCTGGAAGATTTCCTTTGTCTTTCAGACGCCAGCTCTCCACCTTTGCGTTGCCTTTGGGAAGTCTTTTTTCCTTGTTAGGGTGGTGAGAATGGAGCTGGGTCCACTAGGAAGCAAACAGGGGCTTTCTTTCACTCTGCTGGGCCTTGGGTCTGAGCATTCAAAAGGTTGTGGATTCTTTGATGCTTCTGAAGATGGGAATTCTGACTGAATCACTTTCCAGACTCTGAACATTCAAAACGTTTCTCCCCTGTGTGGGTTCTTTGATGGTTTTGAAGACTGGAATTCATACTGAATCTCTTTCCACACTCTGAGCATTCAAAAGGTTTCTCCCATGTGGTTTCTTAGATGGGTTTGAAGACTGAAACGCTGAGTGAATTTCTTTCCACACTCGGAGCATTCAAAAGGTTTCTCCCCTGTGTGGGTTCTTTGATGCTTTTGAAGAACGTAACTCCGATTAAATCTCTTTCCACACTCTGAGCATTCAAAAGGTTTCTCCCCTGTGTGGGTTCTTTGGTGCACTTGAAGATTGCTACTCATAATGAATCTCTTTCCACAATCTGAACATTCAAAAGGTTTCTCCGCTGTGTGGGTTCTTTGGTGCAATAGAAGATGGCTACTCCTAATGAATCTCTTTCCACAATCTGAACATTCAAAAGGTTTCTCCCCTCTGTGAATTCTTAGATGCTGTTGAAGACTATCACTTCGACTAAATCTTTTTCCACACTCTGAGCATTCAAAAGGTTTCTCCCCTGTGTGGGCTCTTTGATGCTGTTGAAGATGGCCTCTCTGACTTAATCTCTTTCCACAGTCTGAGCATTCAAAAGGTTTATCCCCTGTGTGGGTTCTTTGATGGTTTCGAAGACGGCCACTCTGACTGAATCTCTTTCCACACTCTGAGCATTCAAAAGGTTTCTCCCCTGTGTGGGATCTTTGATGCTCTTGAAGATGGTCACTCCTACTGAATATCTTTCCACACTCTGAGCATTGAAAAGGTTTCTCCCTTGTGTGGGCTCTTTGATGCTGTTGAAGATCACCACTCCTACTGGATGTCTTTCCTTTGGCCCGTTCATTCTGGGCTTTTTCCAGTGAGAATTCCCGAAATCCCCCAACTGACTCCTCAACGTCTCCTGCTGGAATAAAGAGGGAGGCCCAATCACCACTCATATAAGGAGCCAAGCCACCGATCAGGAACTCCTGCTTAGCGAGTGTGCATCTTATCTCCTGAGCTGCTGGTCACAACTTTTCCCTGGCCAGCCCTACAGTAGAGATTTTTCTATATTCTGCCTATCCCTCACCTCCCCAAAACTCCCCAAATCTACTTTTAAGGCCAAAGGTGGCAAAGATCTGTTGTTCTGCCTTTCCCATTTGCCTTGCCATGAAGGTCCTTTGATGATGAAATGCAAAAAATGATCATGATTTCTAGTCCTGGGATTGTACGAGAATTTCCATCCAGGTGTGATAAGAGAGAAGAGGAGCTGGTCTTCAGTCTTGTATAGCACGTGTCTGCTGGGGCAGGGGAGAAATCGAGGACGAGAGATCGTGGGACCGGCTGAGCTTCATAAGGAAAACAACCGTGATATAGGGTTGCCAACCCCCCCGGTTTGGCGGGGGTCCCCGCTTTGGGGGGGTTCTATCCGCCGCCGGCCAAATGGCCGACGGGGGAAGCCCCACCCCCAAGCCCCAACACCCCCAGCCACCCCTCTCCCTTCTCTCTTGAAGGGCTCTCTTTAAATGCAAAGAGCTGGCGTTCCCCGCTCACCTGAACGCCAGCTCCAAAGGCAGCCTTCCCCGCATGCTGGATCTCCAGTGGAGATTGGGGTGCCTGGAAACTGCTCTTAAAGGGACAGTGCAGGAAGCTGGCGTTTCCTCCCAAGCCCAATCTCCACTCAAGATTGAGTGTGCAGGGAAGGCTGCCTGTGCTTAAATGGAGCTGGCATTCGGGTGAGTGGGAAAATGCCAGCTCTCTGCAGAGCATTTCCCCATGCGCAAGGGGCGCGCGGCTGCGGGGGGAGCGGACATCCCCAATATGACGTCATCACGTCAGGGATGCCCCACCCCCTCCAGGAACGGCCCCCAAAGTCCCCCGCTGCGGGCGAAGATGGACTTGGCAACCCTACCATGATAAGATAACAAAGAGACAAAGAACTGGGAACATTAGGCCTTTCCCAAAGAAGAAATCTGTAAAAATGCATCTTTATGCATCTTCACTCTCAATGTATTGTAGAACAAACAAGATCCTGAGGGGTTTAAGAGTGAAAAAGCCACCAGCAGTGTTAAGGGATGATGATCAGTTTTTAGCTAACTGGGCAGCAGTCTTGAATAAGTGTTCACGAGATCTAATGTTAATAATTATAAAGGAATCAAAGGAAGTAGTGGGTAAAATCAAAACTGAGATAGAAGAGACAGAGGTTTCTTCAAGGAATAAACATCCTCCTGAAATTTTTGAAGCCAAGTTGAAAGAAACAGAAAACCAGGTGAGGGAATTTGAGAATCAAACTAAGGGAACAAAAGCAAAATAATTGTCTAAGGACAATAGAAGAAGAGAAGAGAAGAAGAGTTTGGATTTATACCCCACCCTTCACTGCCCAAAGGCATCTCAGAGCGGCTTATAAACTCCTTTCCCTTCCCCTCCCCACAACAGACACCCTGTGAGGTAGGTGGGGCTGAGAGAACTCTAACACAAACTGTCCTTGAGAGAACAGCTGTGCCAGAGCTTGTGACTGACCCAAGGTCACATCAGCAGGTGCAAGTGGAGGAGTGGGGAATCAAACCCGGTTCTCCCAGATAAGAGTCCGCGCACTTAACCACTACGCCAAACTGGCTCTCTAGAAATTATGCTTTAGGCAATGTGTATAACTGGTGGAATAGTAATGAAGGGGGCAAAAAAGTCTCTTGGGCAAACCCTATCCATACTTATTCTGATTCGGAAACCTCCAGTGAAGACTCAGAAGCATCAGTGGAAGAAGGAAGGTCTGGCACTAGATTGAGGAGCAGAAGTATAATAAGCTACAAGGAGAGAGACCAGCATTTTTTAGGCAGGGGCAAATGGAAGACATAATTGTGAACCTTTCGAATAGGGCACTCACAGAAATAGAACAGAGGTACCGGACAAAGGATGAAATCATATTTTGACGCCTAAATAGAATGCCTCTGATACAAGACTGGGTGTGTTTAAATTGATTAGGACTTTGAAACTCAGAAAGTTTTTTTGGATCTAGTACAGAGGTGTCCAATAAAGAGCCTTCCCTGTGGAGAGGAAAGTCTTCTTTTGTCCCTAATAGAACTGATAGTTCCATACAAAGATCTGAAAAAATGATTTGGGGAGATATCAAAACTTTAGAAGACTCTACACAATATAATTGGCACGATATATCTAGAGAGGAGAGAAAGGCTCTACAAGATATGAAAAATGACAAAAGCATTGTCATTAATAACAGCGGACAAGGGCGGGCCCACAGTGGTTCTGAATAAGACAGATTATAGGGCAGAAGCACTCAGACAAGTAGAGGATATCACGAATTTTGAGAAAGTAGGCAAAGATCCAACTAATCATATAGCAAATATAAGAAGAGTGACCCTTTTGGAAGCTGATGTGGCGGGATATATAAAGACATTTTGCGTTTTCTGACTAACGATAACCCAAGGTGTCATGATCTGTGTAGGCCTCTGGAGATCTGTGCATAACGGGGAGAAAAGCCTGAGGCCTAGGGCCCAGGAGAGGCCTGTGTGGTAGTAGGAAGCAAGCTGCCTACAATTCTCACAATGCCTAGAGCCAGCTGCAACCAATGGGGATACTGGAAGTCTCTGAGGAGATGTGTTCATATACATAGTGGTCAGTTTAACTGACAATCTTTTCTCTGCGGTTTCGCCTCACACAGGAGTGAGCTGAGGAGACTGGTCTGGGGAAAAGATCCTTCACTTAGGGGACAAAGTGAGTTACGGGGACAGGCCTGGTAAGAAGGCTGTAGGCCTGAAGTAGTAGCAGTTAAAGTGAAGTAGTTAGTCGTGCTAGCTTTGATTATTTTTCCTTTAAGCACTGTTATACCTTTTCAAAGGACCCTGTCTTATTTGCCTTGCCCCAGTATTGTTTTAATAAACCATTGTTTTATTCTTTGCCTGGTCATCACGCCTGTGTTTTCTTGGCTGTAAAAGGGGCATTTTGGATGGGCTTGAGAGGGTACCCTGGGCCTTCTCAAGGGACCATAAGACCAGACCTGAAACCACCTACACATTTTTTACTGAACTTGTTGGAAATAGTGTTGGAGAAAAATTACTTCCGTTTTGATGAGGACTTTTACTTTCAGGTGAAAGGGGTTGCAGGGGGAAGTGCAGTAGCACCCTCAATAGCCAATCTGGATATGGCCCTTTTGGAAAAGAATCACGTAAATAACGAGGTTCAGAATCCCTATTACACATCAATCAAGATGTGGTAGTACAGGTTTATAGATGACAGCTCTGTTAACAATTGATAGCACACACCTGAAGCAGTCTAGAAAGGATTTTTAGAGAGTGGCACGTAGCTGTACGAAACGATGTAAGTTAGAAAGAGGAAGCAGACAAAAAGTTGCAGGAAAATAATATGAAAGGGTGAGTTTTTTGGATTTTTTCCTTTTTTAAAAAACAAAAGTTTTCTTACCTCTGTTTTTGGCTGCATTCAAACTAGAAGTGGTGAAAACTTTATGTATCTTTGTATATTTTTCTAGTGTAAGGTCTAGGGTTGCCAAGTACCTACCGTGATTCGGTGGGGGGACACAGTCCCTGGCTGGAACATTCCTCCTTGTAACACTCACGCCGCACAATGCTGTCACCAGGAAGTGATGCCAGACGACGCTCCGGCAAAGGGGCTGGAAACTCAATGGTACCATCGAGTTTCCAGCCCCATTGCCAGAATGTTGCCCAGCATCACTTCCTGGCGACGGCATTGTGCGCCGCATCTTTTTCCCCCCAGGAATGGTCCTGCCAAGAAGTATGCGTCCCCCGCCAAATTACAGTAAGTACTTGGTAAGCCTGGTAAGGTCTCATCTGATGAAACCCTGAGTGAAATGGTCTATGAGCGCTGTACTGTCAGCAAGACTTGAGACCAATTTACTTCAAAGGATACAACTTTAAAGAATTGTTTTTCACTGAGTAACTAAAGAAGATTTATTTTTCTCTAAACACGACTTCGTGGTTGTTTTCCTTACGAAGCTCAGGGCAGGGGAGAAGTCAGGACCTCACCAAGCAAACCCCCCAGTTCTAAGGGAAGTCCCACGGGAACGCCAGTTGTTGGGGGAGGGAGGGGAGGGGAGACCTGGAGACATTCAACTGACCATGGTAGGAAAAGGCTGATGGGCATCTGACTCCTCCAGCAAAGCTTTTCTTAAGTAAGTACCTAAATTTTCCCTGGAATAGCCAGTATTTAGGGACAGTGCAGCTCCTAAAGGGACTAAAAGAGCCATAACTGAGCTCAGCCCCAGGAAGAATTCCCAAGATCTCAGGCCCCAAAAGGCCTCCCTCCCTCCATACCCAAAGGGCCTTATCATTCTCCCCAACCAAGGGTTGCTAAGAAGTGAAGCAGAAATCCACCATGGCTATTCTCTGCCCGTTCCCTTGACATAATGATGATGAAGCAGACTCACTCGCAGCCAGTTCTCTTGGGAAGGAAATATTCTGTTGAGATCCTCTCGAGAAACTCCCCAGCCCTTTGTCTGTCTCCACTGCAGTCTCTCGCATATCCGTGCCTTTTTTGGGGGGGAGAGAGAGAAAAGAGGAGGAAGAGTGACCCAAGGCCTTCGTCTGTCTCCACCTCAGGCCGTGACACCCACCCTGCCTCTCATGCTGGCCACACCACTGGCCGCAGTTGCCCCTGGACCAACCAGGTGTGTCGGCTGCTTTCACGGCCACCTCAGCTCCTGGAGTGGTCTAGAAGGGGTGAGGACAGGGCCAAGTCACACAAGGACATACTCTTCTTCAACATTTTGATTCACACATCGCCACAATGGCAGCAATCCACACCTCTGGCACCTAAGAGAGACCCTTACCCAGAGAGGCCACGCTCAAATAGTTCTCCAGCATGACTTCCCGGTACAGAGCTTTTTGGTCCGGATCCAGTAGGGCCCACTCGGCCACAGTGAAGTACACGGCCACCTCCTCAAAGGAAGCTGGAAACTAAAAGAAGAAGCAGAGTTCCTCATCAGGGATCGTGCCAGGCAAGACTGCGCTCAGGAAACGGGCATTCTGGGAAGGTGGAGAGCTTGGCGGGGGTCAAGGGTGTGGCGTTCAGAACCTGAGAAGCCACTGCGGGAGCAAACACCCCCCTGAGAAAGGAGGGGGAACTCAGGCGGTCCCCTGCTCATCTCCCCTACCTGGACTGCAGGGGCAGCAGCCGTTTCCGCTCCTCCATAAAGACGACGATTCAACACCATCTCTTCACTGCCTGGGAGGGAGAGAACGTCGGAAGAAAGGGACTTAGCGTAGACTTCATATTTTCTTTGCTTGTGTGTATCCTGCGTCATGCACCCCTCTTCCCATGGCTGTGAAACCTTGCCCCCTGTCTACACTCAACAAAACGTGTAACAATTTTGAGTCAACTTGAGGGAGAGGTGGAAGGGAAGCACCAGGTTCCTGTGAGCCCTGGGGTGGGGGGAGGTGTACAAACACTGCCAACACTTTTCAGACTTCTGTGACACTTGAAATTCATCCTGTGAACTCCAAGTCTCAAAACGGTGGCAGCATCCCTGCTTGATCAGACCAAAGGCCCAGGAGCACCAATCTCCCGCTGGCTGGGCCCTCCCATGTGCCTTTGAGTTCAGGCTTCTGGGAGAAGGGGGGAGAAATGGGGTCAAATGATACATCAGAATCACACCTGTCCAAAAACACAGATGTGACATTTGCACATCTGAGAACTTGAGGGTAATATCAAGCTGTTTCCAGAGTCTCTGCTGATGCTGTGATGTCACATCTAGATCTTCAGGGGAACTCCAAAAACAACATCCGTGGTAAAAATAACGAAGAGTCAATAAACATAAGTCGCAAAAACATTTACAGAAGTATTTCTGTAATTCTGTAAGGAATATCCTTCTGTCATCACTCACACACCAACGAATACTGCGCAATGTGAACATCCGTTTCGCAATATTTACTTGATCTGAGCGTGTAGCAATCCCAATTCTTATCAAATACTACTTATCTACTCTTGCTGGAAACATTCCACGTTGACTAATAACAGGACCCAAGGTCTTCACAAGGTCTTCATGGAACGTTTCCAGCAAGAGTAGATAAGTAGTATTTGATAAAAATTGGGATTGCTACACGCTCAGGTAAAATAAATATCGTGAAACGAATGTTCACATTGCGCAGCATTCGTTGGCGTGTGAGTGATGACAGAAGGATATTCCTCACAGAACTACAGAAATACTTCAGTAATTGTTTATGCAACTTATCTTTATTGACTCTTCATTATTTTTATCACGGACGTTGTTTTTGGAGTCCCACCTCTTCCCATCTCTCATTTTTGGCTTCCACATCTAGATTTTCAGCAGGATGAGACATCACTGTGACATCATATCCACCCCTGGTCCCACCTCCAAACTTCCCAGGGGTGAATCCCTCTAACAGAGGACTTCCTTTGTATTTTAATGTGTGTGTGTATTTGTGCGTGTGCATGTGTGTTTGTGCATTTGGAAGTCATGGCGACCTCTGGTGACTGACCCCTACTGGGGGGGGCTGGAGAATATTCAGAGAGGTGGCCGAATAAAGCCTGCCCCCGCTTACCCCCTCTGGTATTCCAAGGAGGTCTCCCTTCCAAGTACTTGCCAGAGTTGACCCTGCTTAGCTTCTGAGATCTGACTTGCCTGGGCTGTCCAGGTCAGGGCTTGAGGTAGGAATATTTTAGTTAACACGTGGAATTCACTCCCACAGGAAGTAGAGGTGGCTACAAGCCTAGACAGCTTCAAGGGGATTGGATAAACACCTGGAGTAGAGCTCCATGAGTGGCTATTAGCCACAAGGTGCAGATGGAACTCTGTGGGGCGACAGCAGGAGGGGTTTAGGAGCTCTGGCCCCATTGGTGGACCTCTTGATGGCACCTGGGTTTGGGGCACTGTGTGACACAGAGTCTTGGATCGGAGGGGCCACTGGCCTGATCCAACATGGGCTTCTCTCATATCCTCCTGTGTTCCTTTGAGAAGGGAATTGCCCTCCATGAGCCTTTATAATTCCCCCTTCAAGGGAGTGGCCACCATTACAACCTGTAGCACTGAGTCTCCACAGTCCACTCTGTGTGCAAAAATATTTCTTTTTCCTCCTGTCCTGAACCTTGTATCCCACGACTTCACCATGTGCTCAAATTTGGGCACCAGGCACCCTTACCATGGGAGAGGGCATTTTGGGCACGCTGCTGGGCCTGCACCTCCTGATCTTCCTCCAAAGGAGATCCTTTCTCCTCAGAGAACTTCACTTCCAACTTCACAGACGGTCCCCACATCGGAAACTGCAGGAAGGGATACAGGTAAGAGGAGGAATGCGAAAGACCAAGGAGACGGATCTTGCCCCTGCCCCGTCCTCACCCTTGCATCGATCATCAGAGCTGCTTCAAGCACAGCGGCAAGAATCGTTGCAGTTTTCTATCAACCTTAGTGAAGTGTCTGGAGGGATACATATCGGGCAGGGAGGCCTTAGGCTAAGGTCAAAGGTCACAGCTCCCTCACCTGCTCTGCCTGCTGCTTGTCCTCTGCCCGACTCAGGAGGAAGCCCTCGGCCAGGGACACCGCCTGGGAGCTGGTCTCCGGCCCGCATCCTCTGACCCAGCGCTGCATTTCCTCGGGCAGGATGGCCAGGAACTGCTCCAGGATCACCAGGTCCAGGATCTGCCTCTTGGAGTGCCTCTCCGGCTCCAGCCAGCGCTTGCAAAGTCCATGGAGCTGGCTGCAAACCTCTCGCGGCCCCGCAGCCTCCTGGTAGCAGAACTGCCGGAAACGCTGGCGATGCTCCTCTGGGATCCCGGTCTCCCGAGGCAGGACCTCTGGCACCGCTCTCTCCCAGAGCTCAAGGCTCACTCCCTGTCTGGATGGGATGGGGGTCTTTCCTTGCTGCCTTGCCAGTTCCTGGTCCTTCTGGGTCCTGCTCTTCCATCTCCTCCCCCTTCCGTTGGACCACCTCGAATTGCAAAAACATTCATTTATTTACTTGGTATGAAGAGGGAGAGGGTAATACATCAAAAAGGCAGAAAGGACCCTAAAGATGATGGAGTCACATCGCCGACCCTGGTCAAGGAGACACACACAGGATTGCCCCGCTGAATTGGATGGAGGGTCCTTGTCGTGGTTTGCGGATCGGGGTTCATGTCCTTGTGCTAAATTAATGATTGTGGACTGGTGTGAACTATTGTAGACATCTCCTAAGGAGGCCCACCGTAGTCTCCAGTTCTTGAAGGAATACTCCCAAGGGTTCTTAAGGATGTGAGATACTTAATCCACTAACCCATAGATGTAACCCTATAATGAAAGTCAGCCACTGTCCCTCAAGACTGGAGAGTAGCAAATGTTACACATATTTTTAAATATGGATCCAGAGGGGAAACAAGAAATTACAGGCCAGTCAGCCTAAAATCTGTCCCAGGCATCTTAGTGGAATCTGTAATCAAAGACAGAATTGTTAGGCACATCGAAGGACAAAGCCCGCTGAGGGAAAACCAGCACGGCTTCTGCAGAGGGGTGTCCTGCCACAACAGAGGGAGGAGAAAGAGAAATTTTTCTCCCTCTCCCAACATCTACTAGAACTGGAGGGTATCCAATGAACCTGATGGGCAGTAGATTCAGGATAGACAAAATGCAATGCTTCTGTACACGGAGAGTGTTTAAAATGTGGAGTTCACTGCCAGAGGACGTAGTCGTGGCCACAGGAATAAACAGCTTTCAAAGGGGACTAGATAAATTCATGGAGGGTAGGTCTAGCTACTGAAGTGCAGGAGAGGAGCCAATGTCCAGTCAGCGAGACCGCACCAGATCAGCAAGAGGAGAAGGTTTATTTGACATCAGGGTCAGCAAGCTTGGAGAGCTAAAACGGCTGGACCCCCTTGTATCACAGTTACACAGTTTTTATACAGACAGCCGTTCCTGGTTACATTTTAGCATATACGACACACAAGCCAAGCATGAGCAGGGGAAACTTTCTTTACACAATACCTCTTTCCTGTCACAGGATATGTCTCCGTTCCAGTGCACCATTTCATTTTGCTCGCCTTACAAGTTAGTTCTAAAATTATGGGCCTACACACCTGGCTGTCTTTCACGCTTGACCACAGTTTCGTTGCTATGGTTGCCGGGCCGATTCCAACCACAAGGTTGACTGCGACGCTTTGCTAAAAGGTTACGCTTTGCAAAAGGCTTTTAGCAAATTCAAAGCCAAGAAGCTGGTTTAAACAGGCTTTTAGGTAGGAAGGGGAAAACAGGGGGGTGATGGAAGGTTTCAAGTGCCTGACGCTTGAGGTCTTGTATCAGCCAGGGCTAGCTTTATTATTACTATTAATTTGATCACTTCACTACCAGCCCTGGTGACTGCGGGGAACCTCCACATTCAGAGGCACTAAGCCTTAAGCCTCTGAATCCCAGAGCAAGGAGGCTACATCAGGGGAAGGCCTCTCTGCCCTGTTGTTGGCCCTCCAGAGGAACTGGTTTGGCCACTGTGGGAGACGGGACGCTGGACTAGATGGTCCGATCCAGCAGGGCTCTTCTTATGGTCCTGCCCAGAGTTCCCT
The DNA here is from genome assembly GCA_029375565.1 of Gekko gecko. Classification (NCBI taxonomy): domain Eukaryota; kingdom Metazoa; phylum Chordata; class Lepidosauria; order Squamata; family Gekkonidae; genus Gekko; species Gekko gecko. The sequence goes on from JAPDNY010000003.1 coordinate 232,386,947, forward strand.
CTAAGCTGAGTTAGCGTGACCTAGCTCACAGTTTATCAGCCTCCGGCTCCCACCTTTTTGTCTCAGCTCAGGAAGGGATGGCTCCCGAGCCAACTAATTTATGCAGTCGCCAAATCACTCGCTCACTTTAATTCCAGTAGCTCACGAAGCAGAATTTTTGCTCACAAGACTCCCCAGCTCGGAGGGAGCATTGACTCCTGTCACTGAGGCCATGATCATTACGGTGATGTGCTTCCAGGTGCCCTTTGTCCCTCCTGGCTTTCTGGCTGCCTGGCAGGCTGATATGGGGGGGGGGGCGTGGCTCTCTGCCTGTCTGGGGGTAGTTGCCCTATGCTGTGGACTCAGGGGCACTGCTGGTGTTTCCATCCACACCCATGGCGTTGCTAGGCTCTCTGCCTTGGGAACTGACTCTGTTTTTTAAATCCCCTCTCTCCTCTGCTGGGGGGCCTTGGATACCCGCTAGCAGCCCCTGCCCTACACTGGCCCTGCCTCAGGGTCTTAGGACGGGGCTGCCCATTGATTCCCACTCAGGTAGGAGTTAAGCCCCTGTTGTGTTGTGTATTAAACTGTAAATCAAGCCTATACATTGCCAGGTTAAGCTTGACTCTGAATGTGGCTCTTCCGATGTCCCATTGCCATTGGTCGGTTTCTGCAAAACCTCCTGTAAAAACCAATCACGGTGTGAGGTTGTTGCAAAAGGGAACGGTCCTGATTGGCTTTTATCCCTGCAATGCCATTGGTCTTTAACTTGTTATGGGTGTGGCTTGGACAGCCTGGGAGAGTTTAAAAGAAGGAGCTGTGCTCCCCTTGTTGTTGTGTGTTCCTGAGTTGGTGTTGCCCTTAAATAAAGCTGAAATCACTTGTTGAGCTTATTCTGTTGTTGAGTCTCATACTTAACAGCTCGCTCCCCACCTCATGCCACTGTATAAATCAGTGGTGCGACCTCATTTGGAATACTGTGTACAGTTCTGGTCACCACACCTCAAAAAGGATATTATAGCATTGGAAAAAGTGCAGAGAAGGGCAGCTAGAATGATAAAAGGGTTGGAACACCTTCCCTATGAAGAAAGGTTAAAACGCTTGGGGCTCTTTAGGTTGGAGAAACGACAGCTGAGGGGTGACATGATCGAGGTTTATAAGATTATGAATGGGATTGAGCAGGTTGAGAAAGAAGTCCTTTTCTCCCTTTCTCACAATACAAGAACTCGTGGACACTCCATGAAATTGCTGAGCAGTCGGGTTAGAACAGATAAAAGGAAATACTTCTTCACCCAAAGAGTGATTGACACATGGAATTCACTGTCACAGGAGGTGGTGGCAGCTGCAAGCACGGACAGTTTCAAGAGGGAATTAGATAAACCTATGGAGCATTAGTCCATCAGTGGCTATTAGCCACAGGGTATAGATGGGAACTCTCAGTCTGGGGCAGGTGATGCACTCTATTCTTGGTGCTGGAGGGGGCAGCAGTGGGAGGGCTTCTGGTGCCCTGGCCCCACTGCTGGACCTCCTGCTGGCACCGGGTATATTTTGGCCGCTGTGTGACAGAGTGTTGGACTAGATGGGCCATTGGCCTGATTCAACATTGGCTTCTCTTATGTTCTTATGTTCTTATGTTCTTATGTTCACTGCACCCCCCCATGCAAGGACCCTTTTCCCTTACAGACCAAATGAAGACTCTTCAACTCACCCCCCCACCAGAACTAAACTCACCAGCAACAGAACTCCCGTCTCCTGCCTTTTTCCTCCTGCTTCAAGACACCCATGATCCCACCCAGCCCCAGTGACGCAGTGGAGCAAAACGGATGGCTTTAGACGGTTGCCAGCCTCCAGGTGGGGCCTGGAGATCTCCCGGGATTCTAACTGATCCTCCGAGTACAGGGAAAATGCCAGCTCTGGAGGGGAGGTTCTGTGGTCTCTTCCACCCCCCTCCCCAATTGTCCGCGGATTTCCCATCGCGGACTGGACAGCCCCTCCGCCTGGACAGCGGCAGCATCTCTTTTCCCTTTTTTTGCAGAATTAAAACGACCAGCCATCGGACGCCCGTTTCAGACGCTGAAATTTCCTTGCACTTAAAAGGCACGGATTCTCCCCTCCCTCCCCCTCCAAGAAAACCCCCCGTCCTTTACAGGGTGGAGGAAAACCCGAGGCTGGGGCAGGCGCGTTCCTCTCCTCTTCCAAGATCCAAGACCGCATCCCCAACCCCAACCCCCGTGACTTACTTGCAAAAGGAAACCTTCCCCGGATCCGGCTGCCAGGCTTTTCCCGGCTGCTGCTGCACGCCTGAATTGCAATTTCTCCTCCCCCGCTCCCTCAGGCGGAAGAGCCTTTCTGTCTCCTCCTTTCTGCCTCTCCAGGAAGCAGCCGCGTCCCTGTAACCCTCGCAGTGCTGGTCACACATTACAGCGCTCCCTCGTAAGAACATAGAGAAGCCGATGTTGGATCAGGCCAATGGCCCATCCAGTCCAACACTCTGTCACACAGCGGCCAAAATATACCAGGGGCCCTCAGGAGGTCCAGCAGTGGGGCCAGGACACCGGAAGCCCTCCCACTGCTGCCCCCCAAGCACCAAGAAGACAGAGCATCACTTCCCCCAGACATAAGAACATAAGAGAAGCCAATGTTGAATCAGGCCAATGGCCCATCCAGTCCAACAGTCTGTCACACAGCAGCCAAAATATACCAGGTGCCATCAGGAGGTCCAGCGGTGGGGCCAGGACACCGGAAGCCCTCCCACTGCTGCCCCCCCAAGCACCAAGAAGACAGAGCATCACTTGCCCCAGACATAAGAACATAAGAGAAGCCAATGTTGAATCAGGCCAATGGCCCATCCAGTCCAACAGTCTGTCACACAGCAGCCAAAATATACCAGGTGCCATCAGGAGGTCCAGCGGTGGGGCCAGGACACCGGAAGCCCTCCCACTGCTGCCCCCCCAAGCACCAAGAAGACAGAGCATCACTTGCCCCAGACATAAGAACATAAGAGAAGCCAATGTTGAATCAGACCAATGGCCCATCTAGTCCAACACTCTGTCACACAGCGGCCAAAATATACCAGGTGCCATCAGGAGGTCCAGCGGTGGGGCCAGGACACCGGAAGCCCTCCCACTGCTGCCCCCCCCCCAAGCACCAAGAAGACAGAGCATCACTTGCCCCAGACATAAGAACATAAGAGAAGCCAATGTTGAATCAGGCCAATGGCCCATCCAGTCCAACACTCTGTCACACAGCGGCCAAAATATACCAGGGGCCCTCAGGAGGTCCAGCAGTGGGGCCAGGACACTAGAAGCCCTCCCACTGCTGCCCCCCCCAGCACCAAGAATACAGGGCATCACTTCCCCCAGACATAAGAACATAAGAGAAGCCAGTGTTGAATCAGGCCAATGGCCCATCTAGTCCAACACTCTGTCACACAGTGGCCAAAAATACCAGGTGCCATCAGGAGGTCCAGCAGTGGGGCCAGGACACCAGAAGCCCTCCCACTGCTGCCCCCCCCAGCACCAAGAATAGAGTGCATCACCTGCCCCAGACTGAGAGTTCCCATCTATACCCTGTGGCTAATAGCCACGGATGGACTTCTTCAGCTCCATAGGTTTATCTAATTCCCTCGTGAAACTGTCCATGCTTGTAGCTGCCTCCACCTCCTGTGATAGGGAATTCCATATGTTAATCACTCTTTGGGTGAAGAAGGACTTCCTTTTTGTAAAGTACTGGGTTTCGGGCCTCATGACTCGGACGACGACATAAGAGAAGACGCGTTTATTCATACTTCACACAAGACAAGAACAAACAGTAACGGCCGGAGGCCAACTATATACAGTTAGGGGGGGACGGCCCCATATTCCTATTGGAGGGTTTGAATCGCCCGCCAATGCTGCCATTGGTTCTCTACTGGCGAGCTCAGGAACCTAGTCCCTATTGTTCTCAGAGAGCGAAGCTTGGCTGTATTTCGCCAGCTCTGCCTTCTGATCCCAGGACACAACACCCCTCCCCCCATAGTTTGTCTCCTATCAGGTGACGTAGTCTTTTAAGTATGCTGGTGCCCTCCGTTCCCTTAGTGATCGTCGGGGGGCCGGTACTGGACTGGCGGGGCCCCCATCGGGTGGTCCTCCCGCACAAGGAGCTTGGATCTCCGGTCGTAGCTGTGGTGGTGACGGTGGCGGCTGTAGCGGTGGCGGCGGCGGCGGCGGCGGTGGTTCAGCTGTCTCTGGGACCCCCTCCGGACTCCGTGGTCTTTCAGACGCTGGCTCCGCTGGCGGTGCCTGCAGCCGATCGGATGCTGGGGCGGCCGCGGCGTTTCCCGGTAACGGGGCCTGGATCCCTGTGTCGGGGTCTTGCCGCCTCCGGAGCTGGTCCACGTGTTTACGGAGGACCCTGTCCCCATCTGCTAGGACCTCGTATGACACTGGCCCGGTGGGTTTTAGGATGTGCCCGGCCAACCACTGAGGCCCCGCCCCGTAATTCCGGAAGTAGACAGGTTCCCCCGGGAGGAAGCTTCGGGGCGCCTCCCGGGTCTCGACCAGCTTTCTCTCTGGGGCTCGGTCCGGGTGGAGCCTGTCTAACAAAGTCGTGGGGCGGCGGCCCATCAATAGTTCTGCGGGGCAATGCCCGGAGATGGGGTTTGGGGTGGTGCGGTGTGTTAGGAGGAAGCGGGCCAGCCGGAACTCCCAATCCCCCTCCGTTATGCGGCTCAGGGCTTCTTTGGCGGTGCGTACCGTTCTCTCCGCCTGTCCATTTGTTGCCGGGTGGAAGGGCGCTGATCGTATGTGCCTGATGAGGTTCCTTGCGAGGAACGCTTGAAACTCAGCAGATGTGAACGCTGCCCCGTTGTCCGACACGATTGTGTCTGGCAACCCGTGCGTAGCGAATATTTTCCGCAGGGCCCTTATTGCCGCTTTGGCAGAGGTGGTAGACACTGGGCTTATTTCCACCCACTTCGAGTAGGAGTCTACCGTCACCATGAACTGGAGCCCCTGAAACGGCCCGGCAAAATCTACGTGTAGGCGTGACCACGGCTTGTGGGTAGACTCCCAGCTTTGGGTTGGTGCTCTCGGGGGATTGGGGCGGACTTCCTGACACCGTATGCACCCTCGGACCCAGGTTTCAATTTCTGCGTCCATCCCGGGCCACCACACGTAGCTCCTTGCCAGAGCTTTCATTCGTACAATGCCAGGGTGGGCCTCGTGCAGCGTTTCTAGAATCCCTTGTCTCATGGGCCCCGAGATGACCACCCTGTCCCCCCATAGTAAGCACCCTTTCAAGGCGGATAACTCTTCCCTCCTGGCTTTGTATGCCGTGAACTCTGGCCCTGTCTGTTCCGCTGGCCATCCCCTCACCACCCAGTTTAGGACCCGGGAGAGAATGGGATCTCGGGACGTGCGGGCGGCCACGTCTGCAGCCTGAAGGGGGGGGGTTGGCAGCTCCTCCATTAACAATACTGCGGGAGCTGGGGCCGGATCTTCCCCTGTATGCGGCAGCGGCAGGCGGCTCAAGGCGTCGGCATGACCCAGCGCCTTGCCCGGCCGATGCTCCAACTGGTACTGGTAGCCCGCTAAAAACAAGGACCAGCGCAACACCCGGGGCGACAGTACCTGCAGCGTTTGTTTGTCCGCTGCGAACAGTCCCAAGAGCGGCTTATGATCGGTTACGAGTGTGAAGGGCCGCCCGTACACAAAGTTGTGAAACTTTTTAACCCCCGCCACCAGTGCCAAGCCCTCTCGGTCGATTTGCGCATAGTTCCGCTCCGCGGGGGACAGCGTGCAGGAGTAGTAAGCCACCGGGACTTCCCTCCCATCTGGTAGCTTGTGGGCCAAGACCGCCCCGACCCCATACGGTGATGCGTCGCATGCAAGGATTACCGGGAGCTTTTCATCAAAGTGGGCGAGTACAGCGTTAGAAATCAAGAGTACTTTAACCCCCGAAATGCCGCCTCCTCCCTCGCTCCCCATGCCCAAGGTGTCACCTTATCCAGCAGCCTGTGCAGGGGTTCGGCCACGGCGGCTTTGTGTGGGAGAAAGGCGTGGTAAAAGTTCAGGAGGCCTAAGAACGCCTGGAGCTCTGCCTTGGACTTCGGGGCGGGGGCCTCCACGATGGCCTTCACCTTGTCCCTCGCCGGATGCAGGCCTGTTGCGTCTACCCGGTACCCCAAGAACTCCACCTCCGGCACCCCGAGGAGGCACTTTTCCCGCTTCACTTTCAGCCCCGCGGCTTGGAAGCGTCCCAGTACAGTTCGGAGGCGGGCGGCGAAGCTTTCAGGGGTGGTCGCGGCGATGAGGACGTCGTCGAAGAACGGCGTCACTCCAGGGATCCCTTTTAACAAATCGTCCATGAGATTTTGGAAGATCCCTGGGGCCACACTGACCCCGAACTGCAGCCGCTTCACCCTGAAGGCCCCCCGGTGGGTCACTATGGTTTGCGCCTCGGCAGTGGCCTCATCCACCGGGAGTTGCTGGTACGCCTGCGCGAGATCCAGCTTTCCAAATATGCGCGCCCCCGCCAGTGTGGCTAAGACGTGGCTGACCACGGGTACGGGGTGTGCGTGCGCCTGAAGTGCCTGGTTAATGGTGCACTTATAATCCGCGCAGATGCGGATTTCCCCGTTTGGCTTTACAGGTGTCACAATCGGGGTCTCCCATCGAGCGTTCGGGACGGGCTCTAGGACTCCCTGGGCCACTAACCGGTCCAGTTCGGCCTCTATTTTAGGGCGGAGGGGCAGGGGCACGGTGCGGAAGCGCCGTCGGATGGGCGTCACTGTGGGGTCTAAGTGGAGTGACACCGGGGGCCCTTTATAACACCCCAGTTTCCCATCAAAGACCTCGGGAATTCCTTGCACGGTGAGATGGTACAACTCGGCGACCTCTTCCGTCGTCTCGTAGGCGGTGGACGATGCGCGGTGCGGTGGGACCGACGATCTCGAATTCCGGGGGCCCTTGGACCGGCAGACCCGTGCGAGGTGTCCCTGCTTCCCGCACCCGTGACAGACAGCATCCCGGAACTTGCAGGATTTCCTTCCGTGGCCTTCCCCGCAGCTGGCACAGACGGTCCGGTTGCCGGAAGGCTTGGCTGGCTCCCTGTTGGCCTGCTGGAACGGCGCCGGCCGGCGGTGTTGGGGTCTGAGGGCGAAGACCTCTTCGGTATCTGAGTTCCCGGGGCTGGGACTCCTCCCGACCACATGGGCGGCCGCGGCCGGGCGTTCCCCTTCAGCGGCCTCGTGGGCTGTTGCGGCGTCGATGGCCTCATCCAGGGAGAGCCTCCGGTAGCCAATCAACTTGCGCCGCAGCTTGGAGTCCGCCAGGCCCCACACGAACTGCGTCAGCAAGTTGTCTTCCACCTTCGGGAACCCGCAGTCCACCGCGAGCGCCCTCAGCGCGGCCAGGAAGGTGGCAACGGATTCCCCTTGGGCCTAGACTCGCCTCTGGAACTCCATCCTCTTGGCCAGGAAGGTCAGCCGGGGGCTGAAGTACGCGTTGAGGACGTCCAGGATCTCCCCAAACGAGCTTTCCAAGGCCGTGCGGGGCACCAAGAGGCTCTTGGCGAGGCCGACGGTTTGGGTGCCGCACGCGCTCAGCAGGAGCGATCGTTTCTTGTCTGGGTGGCGGATCTCGTTGAGCTCCAAACAACTGATGAGCTGGTCGACCCATGCGTCCCAGGTTTCTGGCTGCGACGGATCGAAGCGCTCGAGTGTTACATGAGAGGCGGCCATGGCTCTGTCTGGGAAGGCGTGCGCCGGGGCGAGCGGTGCGGTGCTGCGGGGTGGATCTCCTCGGGAGTAATCCTGCCCCCCTGGGTGGCCCTCCCGGAGTCTCCCCCCGCCCCCCCCCGCTGCCTTGTTCATTGGATCTCCCCTCTCTTGGAATCAGGGGGTTGTCCTGACCAGTCCTCCCTCTAACGCGCTGTGGAGTACCGTGAGCAAAAATTCTACTTCGGGAGCTGCCGGCGTTAAAATTGGGAGCGAGCCATTTGGCTGCTGCATCCATTCGTTTGCTCTGGATCCCTCCCTTCCTGAGCGACGGCAAAAAGGTGTGAGCTGGAGGCTAAGGAACCGTGAGCTAGCTCACGCTGACTCAGCTTAGAGGGAACACTGGTCCTGACTCGCTCTGCTTCGCCCGCCTTGAGCGGAGTCCCTGCGAGAAAGGCGGACTGCAAGGAATGCCAAAAAAAACCAAACAACACCAATAGTCAAGATCCGCACTCTCCACCCTGCCCGCAGTTGCTTCCTTCTGATCAGTAACCGGTCAGTCAGTGTAACACTACATCAAACTACACCAAACATCCCCTGCTCCTGTAAACCAGTCTGGTGTAGCAATTAGGCTAGGATCCGGGGAGACGTGAGTTCAAATTTCTTCACTGAAGAGAAGAAGAGGAAGAGATTGGATTTATACCCCACCCTTTACTACCGAAAGGAGCCTCAGAGCATCTTACAATCTCCTTTCTCTTCCCCTCCGGGCACCAGACACCCTGGGAGCAGTGTTCCCTCTAAGCTGAGTTAGTGTGAGCCAGCTCACAGTTTTTTAGCCTCCAGCTCACAGATTTTTGTCTCAGCACAGGAAGGACGGCTCCAGAGCAAATGAAGTTATGCAGTCACCCAATCACTTGCTCATAACTTTAAGGCCGATAGCTCACAAAGTAGCATTTTTGCTCACAAGACTCGACAGCTTAGAGGGAACATTGCCTGGGAGGTAGGTGGGGCTGAGAGAGCTCTTTTGAGGACTGCTCCCTGAGAGAACAGCTCTGAGAGAACTTGTGACTGACCCAAGGCCAAACCAGCAGCTGCATGGGGAGGAGGAGTGGGGACTCAAACCCGGTTCTCCCAGATTAGAGTCCGTGCACTTAACCACTACACCAAATTGGCATGAGAGAGCTCTTTTGAGGACTGCTCCGTGAGAGAACAGCTCTGAGAGAACTTGTGACTGACCCAAGGTCAAACCAGCAGCTGCATGGGGAGGAGGAGTGGGGACTCAAACCCGGTTCTCCCAGATTAGAGTCCGTGCACTTAACCACTACACCAAATTGGCATGAGAGAGCTCTTTTGAGGACTGCTCCGTGAGAGAACAGCTCTGAGAGAACTTGTGACTGACCCAAGGCCAAACCAGCAGCTGCATGGGGAGGAGGAGTGGGGACTCAAACCCGGTTCTCCCAGATTAGAGTCCGTGCACTTAACCACTACACCAAATTGGCATGAGAGAGCTCTTTTGAGGACTGCTCCGTGAGAGAACAGCTCTGAGAGAACTTGTGACTGACCCAAGGTCAAACCAGCAGCTGCATGGGGAGGAGGAGTGGGGACTCAAACCCGGTTCTCCCAGATTAGAGTCCGTGCACTTAACCACTACACCAAATTGGCATGAGAGAGCTCTTTTGAGGACTGCTCCGTGAGAGAACAGCTCTGAGAGAACTTGTGACTGACCCAAGGCCAAACCAGCAGCTGCATGGGGAGGAGGAGTGGGGACTCAAACCCGGTTCTCCCAGATTAGAGTCCGTGCACTTAACCACTACACCAAATTGGCATGAGAGAGCTCTTTTGAGGACTGCTCCGTGAGAGAACAGCTCTGAGAGAACTTGTGACTGACCCAAGGTCAAACCAGCAGCTGCATGGGGAGGAGGAGTGGGGACTCAAACCCGGTTCTCCCAGATTAGAGTCCGTGCACTTAACCACTACACCAAATTGGCATGAGAGAGCTCTTTTGAGGACTGCTCCGTGAGAGAACAGCTCTGAGAGAACTTGTGACTGACCCAAGGCCAAACCAGCAGCTGCATGGGGAGGAGGAGTGGGGACTCAAACCCGGTTCTCCCAGATTAGAGTCCGTGCACTTAACCACTACACCAAATTGGCATGAGAGAGCTCTTTTGAGGACTGCTCCGTGAGAGAACAGCTCTGAGAGAACTTGTGACTGACCCAAGGCCAAACCAGCAGCTGCATGGGGAGGAGGAGTGGGGACTCAAACCCGGTTCTCCCAGATTAGAGTCCGTGCACTTAACCACTACACCAAATTGGCATGAGAGAGCTCTTTTGAGGACTGCTCCGTGAGAGAACAGCTCTGAGAGAACTTGTGACTGACCCAAGGTCAAACCAGCAGCTGCATGGAGAGGAGGAGTGGGGACTCAAACCCGGTTCTCCCAGATTAGAGTCCGTGCACTTAACCACTACACCAAATTGGCATGAGAGAGCTCTTTTGAGGACTGCTCCATGAGAGAACAGCTCTGAGAGAACTTGTGACTGACCCAAGGCCAAACCAGCAGCTGCATGGGGAGGAGGAGTGGGGGACTCAAACCCGATTCTCCCAGATTAGAGTCCGTGCACTTAACCACTACACCAAATTGGCATGAGAGAGCTCTTTTGAGGACTGCTCCGTGAGAGAACAGCTCTGAGAGAACTTGTGACTGACCCAAGGTCAAACCAGCAGCTGCATGGGGAGGAGGAGTGGGGACTCAAACCCGGTTCTCCCAGATTAGAGTCCGTGCACTTAACCACTACACCAAATTGGCATGAAGCTTGATGGATGACAGTGGGCCAGATGCATTCTCTCAGCCCCACCCGCCTTGTAGGATTGTTGTGAGAACAAAACGAAGCTGTGAGAGCCAGATATGCCCCCCCCCCAGCATCTTGGAGGAGGATAGATAATGACAGGAAATGCACAGAGACTCCTGGGCTTGGGACCAGTTTGGTGTAGTGGTTAGGAGTGGCAGACTCTAATCTGGAGAACCAGGTTTGATTCCCCACTCCTCCAGTGCAGCTGCTGGGTGACCTTGGGTCAGTCACCATTCTCTCAGAACTCTCTCAGCCCCACCTACCTCACAAGGTGTCTGTAGTGGGGAGAGGAAAGGAAGGTGACTGTAAGCCGCTCCGAGACTCCGAGTGAATGGCGGGGTATAAATCCAATCTGTTCTTCTTTAGAAGTTTCTCTGTTATGGAGAAAATGGTGATTTTGCAATTATTCCGTTGAAACTCTGCCTTTTAAGCAACGCAGATTCATCTCATTCCTAGCCAAGCCTTTGCCGAAAGACCTCTACACAGCACATATACAGCTCTTGCCAGTTTAGCTTCACAACAGTCCTGTAAGGCGGGTTACAATGAGGAATATTAAACGTTGTGAGATTTCTGGCTAAGGGGGGATGGTATCAGCAACCCCCGCCCCTCCAACAGACCCCTGTCGACCAAACCGGCTCTCCCAAGCGAGCATAGAAACAGCTTTCTCTTTCCTAAATGGCCCAGTGATTTATGTCATAATTAAATCCCCGGTAATGCAGTAATTCATTATTGACTCCAGAAAACAGGATGTCAGCACTGATACAACTGAGTTATTGCCCTGTGATTTATGATAACAAAGTTCTCCCCTCCAAGATCGGGGGGAACGCATTTAGTGGAGAGATTATGGGAAGCGGGGGAGGGAGTCTTGATTAAAAATGTCTCAGAGGGAGGAGGGAATCTGCTCAAGAGGCCACGGAAGGCTCTAAATCACCCCCAGAAGTTCCCTCGGCCTAGCGCGAGACATCTCAGCGAAGAGTATCGAATTCCCCCAATCCTGTTTTTTCTTTCTCCCACGTAAGGGCATCAGTTACTGCAATATACTGGGGGTTGAGACGCGTTCAAGTGATCACCTTAGTGATTCAGCAAGAGAAACAGATAAAAGGAAGTCCTTCTTCACCCAAAGAGTGATTAACATATGGAATTCACTGCCACAGGAGGTGGTGGCAGCTGCAAGCATGGACAGTTTCAAGAGGGAATCGGATAAACATATGGAGCAGAAGTCCATCAGTGGCTGTTAGCCACAAGGTATAGATAGGAATAGGAGCTGTGGTGGCTCAAGTGGTTAAGACGCTGAACTGCAGGCTGTGGAAGGTCAGTAGTTCAGCAGTTCAAGACCCGTGAGTGCCGCATGACGGGGTGAGCTCCCATCTCTAGTTCCAGCTCCTGCCAACCTAGCAGTTCGAAAGCAAGACATTGCAAGTAGATAAATAGGTACCACTTCGGTGGGAAGGTAACAGCGTTCCGTGCGCCTTGGTGTTTAGTCATGCTGGCCACATGACCACGGAAATGTCTTCGGACAGCGCTGGCTCTTCGGCTTTGAAATGGAGATGAGCACCGCAACCCTAGAGTTGGATTTGACTGGCTTTCGAGCAAGGGAACCTTTACCTTTACCTATAGATAGGAACTCTCAATCTGGGGCAAGGGAGGCTCTGTCTTCTTGGTGCTTGAGTGGGGGTCAACAGTGGGAGGGCTTCCAGTCTCCTGGCCCCACTGCTGGACCTCCTGATGGCCCCTGGTATTTTTGGCCGCTGTGTGACAGAGTGTTGGACTAGATGGGTCATTGGCCTGATTCAGCATTGGCTTCTCTTATGTTCTTATGTTCTAAAGAGGACTGAAAAACCCTGGCCTCAAAGGCCTGGTATTTATGCCTGGAAAAGGTTACACCCAAAACACGACCCACTCCTAGCGATAAGCTATTTACACTCCATGGTTCCCAACTGGTTTTCCCTAGGATCCCCGTCTCCCTACTGGTCCATTCTAGGATCCTAGCTCTTAAGTATGCAACTCAACAAGGTATAGATTTCAGCAAAGCGATTTCAGCTTTATTTAACAGCAAACTCCAAGATCAGACAACGCACAAACTAGTGGAGCACAGCTCCCTTTTTAAATGATCCGGGCTGTCAAAGCCACGCCCATGCAATAGTTATTAACCAATAGGAACACGGGGATAAAGACCAATGAGGTCTGTTCCCTCCAAAAGCATATGTACAGTTATGATTGGTTATTTACAAGGTTTCACAGAAACCGACGAATGGGAATGTTACAGTTTGCAATCCCTTCTTAGGTTTGAAGCTTAACATCGGAAAAGATATGGCTGATTCCAGCTTCAGGACATAACACTAGCAATCCATTGTTATGCGCCCTAAGCAAAGTCCTTTTGCAAGTACAGTTCAGGCTCAATACATAACAGTCAGGGCTTTTTTTTGTAGGAAAAGCCCAGCAGGAACTCATTAGCTTAATAGGCCACACCCAACAGCATAAACTCATTAGCACATTAGGCCACACCCCTGACAGCACAGCTCATTAACGGATTAGGCTACACACCCCTGTTACCAGAAGTGTGGCCATCCAGCCACACCCACCTTTTGCTTCTTATTCTGTTTACCTTGTTTGTTGTCAAAACCCAGGGCTTTTTTTTATAGCAGGAACTCCTTTGCATTTTAGGCCACACACCCCTAATATAGGCCATCCTTAATGAGTTTCTGCTGCTGGGTGTGGCCTATTATGCTAATGAGTTCCTGCTGGGCGTGGCCAACTCGGGAGCCAGCCGGAACTCCGTTCCTGTGCGCTCCTGCCCCGAAATAGCCCTGATAACAGTTACCTAACCCAGAGTCTTGAGAACCCGATCAGAACGTTCCTATTAGACCAGCCTGAAGTCTGTCATGTCCTGTGATTCTTATCGGGGCCCATGTACAAATCTTAGGGTGCATCCAGAACTTTGGGGTGAAATGAGGAGCATCTGGGGTTTTAGGCGGCCCATTCTCCCCACAGGCAACGACGCCTCATGAAGAGGATAGAGCAGTTTTTATAGTACCCTGCCATGGAGATAAAATCCCAGAGGCTCAGTTTTCAGCCCTAAGAATACGTGGTGGGAACCACATCGAGGGGCTCCGTCCCGGAAGTTTCTCTGACGTCCCAGGATCCTCTGGGGCAATCTTCCATTTCCTGCTCAGAGCAGCACCCGATGAGAGCAGCGCGTGACTGCTTTTGGGCTTCTCTCAGTTGTAGGTTATTCCGTATATTTAAAATGTTTTAAGCCTTCCCTTCCCCTGGGAACCTGACAGCCAAAGTAGGTAACAACAATAAAATCAGTACAAAGTAGAATTCTAAAAACAGCAGAATTAAAATGAGCATCATGAAAAAAAAAACCCACTAAAAATAAAAGTTAACAAAGATCAGTGCCTTTCAAGATGTCCCCAAAGCAGTCGTCTGGAGGACCCGAACGTGTTTCAGGAGACCTCTGATGTTGCGTGAGAGAGACAGGTGCTTTCACACATGCTAAACAATGCAGTTTCAATCCACTTCAGTGACCGTTTGCAAGGGAGTTTTGCTATGTCACACAGTGGGCGATTCTGCATTGGCTTTTCCCTCTGTTGTTCTACCAAACCCACTTTGGAACAGAAATTCCCCTCTGCATTGCATGCTGCCAGTCTGGCGCAGTGGTTAAGTGGGCAGTCTCTAATCTGGGAGAACCAGGTTTGATTCCCCACTCCTCCACTTGCAGCTGCTGGATGATCTTGGGGAAGCCATAGTTCTGGCACAGCTGTTCTTGAAAAAGAGCAGTTTCTGTCAGAGCTCTCTCAGCCCCACCTACCTCACAGGGTGCCTGTTGTGGGGAGGGGAAGGGAAAGAAGATTGTAAGCCGCTCTGAGACTCCTTCGGGTAGTAAAGGGCGGGGTATAAATCCAATCTTTTCTCCTCTTCCCTTCATCATCGGGTTTTATGGTACCTTCTGCATAGATTTACGGCCGTTCAGGGGTGACTTCGCAGTCACTACGGCATTGCCCCGGGGTATTTGAATGTGGTTTTGAGCTGCACCTTTTCCTCCCAAACTGAGAAAATCTGGAGCGCATGCCAAAAGCAGAATCGCCTGGTTAAATCCAGTTGCAAAGTGCATTGGAAGTGGATTAGCGTGAGTGAAAGTGCTCAGATCTTCTAATCCCGCCCTGGAGACTATTCTTCACACAAAGGAATGGCCGCAGAATAAATTATGTTAGCTTTAGCTGCTGTAGATTTTCCAGGTTGTCTGGCCATGGTCTTGGCATTGTAGGACCTGTTTCGCCAGTAGCTGTGACTGGCATCCTCAGAGGCAGGGCTATTTCTGGGCAGGAACGCATAGGAATGGAGTTCCGGCTGGCTCCCGAGTTGGCCACGCCTGGCAGGAACTCATTAGCATAATAGGCCACACCCAACAGCAGAAACCCATTCGGATTGGCTACATCAGGGGTGTGTGGCCTAACATGCAAAGGAGTTCCTGCTACAAAAAGAAGCCCTGGGTTTTGACAACAAACAAGGTAAACAGAATAAGAAGCAAAAGGTGGGTGTGGCTGGATGACCACACTTCTGGTAACATGGGGGTGTGGCCTAATATGCTAATGAGTTTCTGCTGTTGGGTATAGCCTTTTATGCTAATAAGTTCCTGCTGGGCTTTTTCTACAAAAAGAGCCCTGCTCAGAGGTATAACACAGAAAGCTTTGCTGGCACCTTGAAGACCAACGAAGTTTGATTCTGGGTTTAAGCTTCCGTGTGCGAGGCCCGCTTCTTCAGATGCAATGAAATGGAAGTTACCAGTCCATACCCATAGGTAGAGGGTGAGCAGGTCCCTGGTCGAACTTCCGGAGGCGTGTCTGAAAGGATAAGTTCCCGAATGTGCAGTGGTAATTCCTTTACAATCTTGTACAGTTCTTCTTTGTATTCCTGTATTTTTATTTGAAAAAGTGTGCCTTGTACAAAATAGCTTAGACCTTTGTTGGTCTTAAAGGCGCCGCTGGACTCTAAAATTGTTTATCCTCTATAGGACGGCCGTTCAAATACTTGAAGATGGTGATCATACCCCCTCTCGGCCGTCTCCTCTCCAGGTTAAACTTACCCAGCCCCTTCAACCTTTCCTCGCGGGACTTGGTCTCCAGACCCCTCGCCCATCTTCGTGGCCCTCCTCTGGATGCATTCCGGCTTGTCTATATCCTTCTTAAATTGTGGTGCTCAAAACTGAACACAATACTCTAGCTGAGGTCTCACCAGAGCAGAGCAAAGTGGGTACCGTTACTTTGCATGATCTGGACACTAGACTTCCGTTGACCATGGAATCAAAACTCCCTGAAAGAACAGGAACAACATCTGCAGCTTTAAGAACACCAAACGGACCCAAAGAGGGGAAAGAAACTTCACCCAATAAAAAACTGAATCAAGAACCGTAAAAGTAAGGGGAAAACTGGTGGAGGATCAATAATCATAACCTCCTACAAACTCGTAAGTAAAAATACATCTATTTATTTTGAGAAAAGTTAAAAAAACATTTAAGCATTGAACGAAATCCTGGTTAACAAATACGAATGACAAGGAGACATGCAGCAACTATTGTGGTGTGATGCGTTTCGGGTCAATCGGGCCTTCTTCGGTATCTTCACTGCACTCTGCGGTTTCTGGGGGGGTGTTGCCTGGTAACCGCAGCAGTTCTGCCAAACATTCCGAGCCTCGATTCCTGGAAAACCAAGCTGTTGGGGGGGAGCAGGAGGAGACTGGGGGCCAAAACAGCCCCGGAAAGTCCCCCCTCCCTGACCATCGTGCCCCCTGAGGGAGGAGGCCTTGCCAACGGTAGGCCCAGGAGCAACTTCTGGGAACTCAGCACCGATACGATTTGGCCTGGCTTGGCAGGGGTGGCTCTGGAGCCCCAGGCCTGGTTTGCAGGACAGCTGGGACCTGCCCTGAGCCGGCGGCCACCACCCAGCGCAGCCAGACTTCTCGCAGGGAGACCATGACGGATAGGAAAGGAGGAGAGAAAGCTGAAGACAGAGGAAGAAATAGAGGTCGGTTGGCTGGGGAGCGGGAAGGTGACTGAAAGGAATGAGGCTGCAAGGGTCTCTGCCTTTTCATCTCCGACTGTTGTAGGTTTTGTTATTGTTGTTTTCATAATGTCCTGCTTCTCTTGTAAGCCGCCTTGAGTTCCACCATGCAGAAAGGTGGCTCACAAATGGTTTAAATAAAATGAATACATGGCAGAAAGGGGGCTCCTGTATCCCCTTGTTGTCTGCTCCTGGGGGACTCCACCACCACATCTTCCCAGACCATTTGGGGTTACTAGGGCAACTCAAAATACCACCCTAATTCCATGATTGTTTGATTGACTGATTTCTGGCTATATCTGCTCAAGAGCAGACAGTACTTAACTTTTCCTTGTCACCCGAAATGGTTTTTTTTAAGCACTAAGATTGTGGTGGCTCAAGTGGTTAAGACCCTGAACTGCAGGCTGTGGAAGGTCAGTAGTTCAGCAGTTCGAGACCCAAGAGTGCCGCAAGACAGAGTGAGCTCCTGTCTCTCGTTCCAGCTCCTGCCAACCTAGCAGTTCGAAAGCGAGAAACTGCAAGTAGATAAATAGGTACCACTTCAGTGGGAAGGTCACAGCGTTCCGTGCGCCTCGGTGTTTAGTCATGCCGGCCACATGACCACGGAAACATCTTCGGACAGCGCTGGCTCTTCGGCTTTGAAATGGAGATGAGCACCGCAACCCTAGAGTCGGATTCGACTGGCTTTCAAGCAAGGGAACTTTTACCTTTACCTTTAAGATTGTGATTAGCTCAGAAACTTTTTAAAGAGCCCAGTGGAGGCCTGCTGGGGAGGGGGTGACCGGGCCCATCGTATTCTCACCAAGGAGATCTAAGAGGATTCCCCGAGAGTTATAGATAGGAACTCTCCATCTGGGGCAGGGGATGCACTCTATTCTTGGTGCTGGGGGGGCAGCAGTGAGAGGGGGCTTCTAGTGTCCTGGCCCCACTGTTGGACCTCCTGCTGGCACCTGGTATTTTTGGCCACCGTGTGACAGAGTGTTGGACTAGATGGGCCATTGATTCAACATTGGCTTCTCTTATGTTCTTATTAAAATATACCAAACTTGCAAATACCAGCCTGTCTTAAGTGAAATCGTGTCATATGAGCTTTCACCTAGATATATTTTATTAATTGCCATGTCAAAAAGACCTAGATGGATACATTTAGGCTTTGAAGGCCATGAAATGTGAATTCAGGCAAAGGGACATCTACAGGGCAAGGCTTCAGTTTTTATGCCTAGGCTTGTATGGCTTATGGGAGTTCTGAACCGAGAAACCAAAGTCAGAGACAGATGACTTTGTTGAAGGGTGAATACTCACCTTTCTGTACTGTCCAGGATTCCACCCCGGATGGCTCCCGGGACCTGGGAACATCATTTGACCTCTACCTTTGCAATGGCCCCGGTTCTGGTTGAGGGCCCCCCCCCAAGACTCATGGCACCTGGTTCTGCCCAAGACAGTAGGCTCTCCAGTTAAGCCAATGGGAGAAGGCAAGGCCCCGGGACTGATTTCATGGCAGTCGATCTTTTGAATGCCAATGGCCGGCCCCTCTTTTGACCCAAACTCAGTTTGTTCCATTCTCCCTGCCTCTTGGAAGCATGCAGGAATAGTTCCTCTATACATAAAAAGGGGTCAGCGTTCCTGCAAAGGATAGGCTGCTTAGCTTCCTATCGGCAAGAAGCAAGGTACATGGAGCCTTTCTGTATCCCAGGCTGCTGAAATGGGCAGGGTGGAATCAATACTGGATCGGGAAGAAGCCGGATTGAAGAGAGGTGTTTCAGTCCTAGATCACGGTTTCACACTGTCCCCTTAAGCTGAGAAATGGCCTTCCCTGGAGAAAATTTCTGTGAAGCATATCAGGATCTTTGGGCTGCCTTTGATTCAGTCCCAAGATGTCATCTTTGGGCTGAACTGGCCAGAACAATGGTAGAGAAAAGGCTTCTCAGGTTAATTTCTCAATGGTATGAGAATCCCATCACTCAAATCGCCTGTGGACCAGAAGGCCAGCTGACTGGTTCTTTTCCAACTCGAAAAAAAAATGAAATGATGAGTTCAGGTTTTGAAGACTGAGAGGGGAGAAAGGAATTAAGAAAGATGAGAAGTTTTACTTGGATGATAGGATTACAATGGCGACTCCTGTACTTATCCCAGTATTTGTCGTGGAGAAATTCAAAAGTGTTTCCTTTCTATTTCTTTCTCCACTTTCTTTCTTGCTTGTTTTTTTAATTTTCTTTTCTTCCATCCCCCCCCTTTTTTAACTTTTAAAACCAATTAATAATTTTTTTAAAATGCAACCCTAATTCCATGATTTATTGGTTTTTTTGGGTTATATGTGTTCGTGAGCATGCATTACATAGCTTTTACAAGTCTTTGTGACCCAAAAATGGTTGTTGTTTTTTTTAAAAAAACCCAAAACACACAGTTTTTCTGCAAGCCAGGAAATTTCTCTATGTGCAGATGCTACTTTAGATTTTTATAAGTTCCACCCTTCCCTTGGGCAGAAGGTAGGGTGCATGGGAGTTATTTCCTTTGTATTTCGTCCTCTACTTTCTTTATCGCTTGTTTTTTTAATTTTTTTTCTTCCATTACCCTCCCTTTATAAATATAAAAACCCCTTAATAATAATTAAAAAAATTGCAATCCTAATTCCATGATTTATTGATTTATTTGGCTATCTGTGTTCATGAGCATACATCACTTAACTTTTACAAGTCTTTGTGATGCAAAAATGTTTTTTTTAAAAAAACACACATGCACAAAGATTTTTTTCTGCAAACCAGGAAATTCCCTTACATGCAGATATTACTTTAGACTTTTATAAGTCTTTGCGCCATCGCAATGTTGCTTTTAAAAGAAAATCCAAAACTGATTTCTTTTTCTGCATGCCAGGGAATAAGAACCCTTGAGGGCTAGATGTAGTTAGAGATGGCACTCATAGCTCTCCTGAGCACCATTTCCCCCATCAGCTTAGGCAGGTGGGAATAAAGGGGACCGAAACACTGCAAAATACCAGCTTACTGAGAGGGTCACCCAGCAGACTGGGCTGAGATGAAAAGGGCCCTGAGGCCTCAGACTGGTCGCCTTTAAGTCGTACTCTTTGTTTCTCTACCAGACTGAGGCAAGCTGGGAGATGAAGGCCAACAAGAGAGGAGGAGAGTTGGTACAGAGAAGACAGCCATGTGTGGATGGATGGGAGATGATCCAAAAGGCAAGTTCTTCCGTGAAAGTGGGAGGGCTTGCAGTGTAAGCAGGGGGTAACTGGCGACCAGAAGCCTGGCGGGTGCCAGGGACTGAAGCTGCTGATGACATCAGCTGACAGCAGCTGGCAGCAGTCAGCTAGTGGGAGCGGGTGGGGGAGAGATTTTGTGGCAGGAAGCTAGGGGAAGGGGGTTGTGAATGGATGGAGAATGGATGTGGGAGTGAATGGAAACCCAAATGCTCATCTCTTCAGCTGGATGGAGCATGGATGCTGGCCCATTAGGTAAACGGAATGTGGATGCCCATCCCTTGAGAGGGACAGGGCTGGGATGCCTGTCCCTTGAGCTGGACAGAGCTGGGACGCCCGTCCCTTGAGCTGGACGGAACCGGAGGGCCCACTCCTACCGATGGACCGTGTGAATGGACCGAGTGAATGCAGTGGGTGGGGCTGGGCACAAACCGCCACATGGACTCAAGTGGATGACAAAATTTGGCTGATTCTTCTTCACAAACCAAAGTTTGTGGTGGCCTGCCCTCACAAACTTTCATGAGTTCCTGGCGGTTCTTGTTTAGACCAGAAAGCAGAGGTTGAAAGGGGCTTGAAGGAGTCCCTTCAAACCCCTGCTTTCTGCTCCCTGCCACTGACCTGTTTCTCATGGCCTTTGCGGGGTCCAGAAGGCAGGGCTTCTCCTGCTTCTTCTTCTGCTCCTCCTCCTTCTTCTGCAGCAGCTGCTTTTTGTTCTTCTGCTGCTGCTGCGCCCTCTATTGCTGCTTCTGTTCCTGCTGCTGCTTCTCCTCTTGCTGCTTCTTTTTCTGCTTCTGTGTCTTCTTCTTCTTCTTCTCCCCCTCCTGCTCCTTTATTCAGCCCCTGCCTTATGCTTCCCATGGACTGTTTGGTTTGTGGTTCGGTTCGTAGGTCAGCTGCAGACCGAACAACAACTTCCTAGTTTGTGTCCATCCCTAGGGGGTGGGCTGAATGAACATGTGAATGCGTGTGTGAATGTGATGGGCTGAATGGGGAACTAGTGGAGGTTCATGGATTGAAGCGAGTGGATGCAGGCCAACAGCCCCCGGTTGATGTTGGCTAACCGAAGGAAGTGGAGGAACCTGGAAGGATGCCGGTGGAGGGAAGTGCGGTAGCCGTCCCTGCTTACCCTGGGTTTGCCTTGCAGGGCTGTCCCAGGGTGGAGTTTGGGTGAGGTGCACCTGCAAGCCATCCCGAGAGTCGTGATGTTTAAGTCAGGTGAGCCAAGTTCCTCCACCCCTTTCGTTCCCTTTTCCCCCTCCCAATCCCTATTCTGCTGCTTACCTAAGGAGGCCTGCCTTGTGACCAGATTCCTTCTTGGGGGCCCCCTGGAGGATTGGCAACGGGTTCCTTGGATGCTTGCCTCCCTCCCTCCTGGGACTCCCCTCTTACAGTCGCGTGGTCTAAGCCGGTTGGGGGGACGATGTGGCCCAGAGATCACGGCCAGCTTCAAAAAGTGAAATATTTAGTCAAAAGAGGGAAAGCTGACAAGCACACTTTGAGCACAGCACCAGGTCAGCAGCCAGAGGGACAAAGAAAGTGGGTCCTCATCGCATCTGTCTTTCCCTGCTTCAAAACTTACTCTACTCGAGGTTGACGTAGAGTAGGGAATGTCAAGCCTTGAAAATCAGAAAAGGTTCGGAAGCTGTCCTCTTCCAAAGATCAGCATGGAGAGCCAAGAGACCCTCCCTCCTGGGAGCAAGTGCTTGTATTCAACCTCTGGCTCCACCTGTTCTCCATCTCACTCCCCACCCACCCCCTTGGACCTGGTCTGCCCAGGTCACCCAAGTGGACCCTGGGCCACCCAGATGCATCCTGGGAGCCCTCCTTGCTGGCATTCTGGGAAATTCCCAGTAGTCACCTGGAGATTCCTGACACCAAATTCCTCCATAACTACGGCAGGTAACTGACCTCCCTTCCTGCCCTTCCAGAGAGAACGGGGTGCGGGGGGGATCCCCAGGAACACTTTTAAAAACTCAGAGTGGGGAGGGGGGCTGCATGTGGAGGAGTGGGGAAATCAAACCCAGTTCTCCCAGCTTAGAGTCCGTGCTCCTAACCGCTACGCCAAACTGACTCCCCGCTAACCAGTGGGAACCAGACTAACTACACCAGTTAACCTGAACAACAGCAAGCCGCGTTGGGACTCCTTAAAGGAGAGAAAAGGGGGGTAGAAAAATGTTCTCTTTGTCTTCTTCTACTGCAGACCTACCCTCTTCAACTCCTCTCCATGACGTTGTATATGTGCATGCGCATAAGGTGGCATCGTGCTTCAGGGGGAGCCGCTGAGTTACCCAACTTCCCCCCCGCCCCGAGCCTGGAGTTCACTGTGAGCACCTCCAACCACCTTCCATGTAAACATTGTTCTGCTGGAGAGATGAAAAAGGTCTTTCCAGGGGAGCGTTCTGTCTCGAACCACGGCCAGCCGGAGACCTCCGGGAAGCCCCCGAGCAAGACATGTTTCTGGGCGTTTATTTATTGATGCAGCCGGGGACGCGGAGCTTCCCTGAGCTTCCACAGAGGAGCTCCCGCTCCCAGGGAGCAGCCAGCGTTATAGAATCACAGAGCTGGAAGGGGCCCTAGAGGCCATCCAGTCCCGCCCCCTGCTCCGAGCGGGACCTGCCTAGAGCAGCCCTGGCAAGTGTTTGTCCAGCCGCTGCTTGAAGACTGCCAGGGAGGGGAGCTCACCAGCTCCCTAGACAGCCCATTCCACTGCTGAACTACTCCGACTGTAAAAAAAACACTCTCTAATTTCTGCCCATAATTTACCCGCCCACACCCACCCACCCTTCCTTCCTTCCTTCCTTCCTTCCTTCCTTCCTTCCTTCCTTCCTTCCCTCCCTCCCTCCCTCCCTCCCTCCTCCCTCCCTCCTTCCTTCCTTTGGTGTAGTGGTTATGAGCGCGGACTGTAATCTGGGAGAACTGGGTTTGATTCCCCACTTCTCCACATGCAGCTGCTGGTGTGACCTTGGGCAAGCCATAGCTCTGGCACAGCTGTTCTCTCATGAGCAGTCCTCCAAAGAGCTCTCTCAGCCCCACCTCCCTCACAGGGTGCCTGTTGTGGGGAGGGGAAGGGAAAGGAGATTGTAAGCCACTCTGAGACACCTTTGGGTAGTGAAGGGTGGGGTATAAATCCAATTTCTCTCCTTTCTTTTTTTTGATTTATTCCCTGCCCTCCCCACTGGAGCAGGCTCGGGGCGGCTTACATAAAAGTGTTAAAGCAGTTTAAAACACATAAAATCTAAAGCGCAATACAGATATATTATTGCAAGTTATTACTGTCAATTTGAAAGCGGAGAAGATAACAGAGGAAAGAGAGGCTGGACGTGAAGAAGTGCAGCTAGAGCTAGGACCCAAGAGCGGCATGATTAAAAACTGCTCTGTTTGTCCTCTCCCTCTCTTCACATGGCCTTCCAGGGGACACACGTCTTTGCAGGTCTCTCCTGAGGGTACAGTGCCCTCGTACTCCCAAACACGTGATGCCGGACAAGCTGGCCCTTTGTGACAGGGAAAAGGACTCTTTAGGCTTCTCTCCTTTGGACCGCAACCTGAATGTGAACTAGATCTACCTGAATAAATGTAAATTTACTTTTTTTTTGCAATATACTTCTTGGGAGATTTATTTACTGCACTTCGTATCATGCTTCTACACAGGGGTCATTTCGTAGAAAAAGAGGTGCAGGAGCTCATTAGCATAACTTATTTGCATATGCCACACACCCTGACATCACCGGAAGTGTGTCAGGAGGCAACGCCCACCACTCAGGCTCCACTCCTAAGGACTGTCTTTCCACTCTGGGTGCTGTCATTCCAGTCCCAGAGTAGCCTATCTGGGCCCAGGAGGTATGCTACATGTGCTGCTTTGTGCTCCTGCTGGGAGCTAGGGGCGGGGCTTGCTGCCACCTGTGCTTTTAACTGCCGGAGCTCCGCTCCTGCGCGCTCCTGTTCCAAATGACCCCTGCTTCTACGACTGGGCAAAATTCTGCTACATTAACCAAATATTCCAGTATCAATGACTCCCCAAACGCCCTCCTGTTAACAGCCCTGCCCAGGTCTTGCAAACGGAGGGCCTTTGTGACTTCCTTGACGGAGTCCATCCGTCTCTGGTCGGGTCTTCCTCTTTCCCTGCCGCCTTCCACCTTTTCCTAGCATGATTGTCTTTTCCGGTGACTCTTGTCCTCTCATCATGTGACCAAAGTACGATAGCTTCAGTGTGGTCAGTTTATAGGGCTGCCAGGACCACTAGTGGGGGACAGGGGGTAAGGTTGCTGGATTGAGGTTGGGAAACTCCTCGAGTTTTGGGGGATGGAGCCTGGAGAGGAAAGGAAGAAGAAGAAGAGATTGGATTTATACCCCTGCCCTTCACTACCCAAAGGAGTCTCAGAGCGGCTTATTGACGTCAGACTCAGCAGCGCCGAGAAATCGCTGAGCCCCTGAGCAAAAGAGAACAGAACCTTATATAGCACAGTACAGGGGGAAATTTTTTTTCTTTCTCTCTTTGGCCTTCAACAGTTTGCATTTGGCATTCTTTGCTTCAGCTAAACCACAACTTCCTTAGCTAATTAAGATCAGAGCTACAGCTTCCTGTTTCGACAGAGCACTATGCAGGTGTTCCATATCGCACTATAGAGTTATGGGGCAGGGTCGGTTAACGTGGCACCAAGCTTAGCAACCACCATATATGGTATCACTGGCCACATAGCAACGAAGAAGAAGAAGAAGAAGAAGAAGAAGAAGAAGAAGAAGAAGAAGAAGAAGAAGAAGAAGAAGAAGAAGAAGAAGAAGAAGAAGAAGAAGAGATTGGATTTATACCCTGCCCTTCACTGCCCAAAGGCGTCTCAGAGCGGCTTACAAACTCCCTTCCCTTCCCCTCCCCACTAACAAACATCCTGGGAGGTGGGTGGGGCTGAGAGAGCTCTGACAGAAACTGCTCTTTTTCAAGGACAGCTGTGCCAGAGCTTGTGACTGACCCAAGGTCACATCAGCAGCTGCAAGGCGGAGGAGTGGGGGAATCGAACCCGGTTCTCCCAGATTAGAGTCCGTGCACTTAACCACCACACCAAACTGGCTCTTCCTCTTCATTTTGTGTAGAGCCTTTAGCATTGTTTTCTTCTTGCTTTACTCCTTTTCCCTTCCCCTCCCCACAACAGACACCCTGTGAGGGCTGAGAGAGCTCTCTCAAGGACTGCTCTTGAGAGAACAGCTCTGAGAGAACTTGTGATTGACCCAAGGTCACCCCAGCAGCTGCATGTGGAGGAGTGGGGGAATCAAACCCGGTTCTCCCAGATTAGAGTCTGTGCTCATAACCACTACACCGAACTGGCTCTCACCAAACTGGACAGGTACCCTAGTGTGGTAACAATGCCATACAGTCCACCCTCCAAAGCAACTATCTTCACCACGGGAGCCGATCTCTGTAGTCTGGAGATGAGCTGTAATTCCAGGGGATCCCCAGTTCCCACCAGGAGGTTGGCATCCCTATCATTTCAGCTGCTAGGGAGAGTTCAGGTTCCGGTATCGGCAGATTAATCTGTGCTGGTCTGTGAATGCAAATGTACCTTGATTAGGCGGTCCGACCACCAGGGGGAGCAGAATCCCAGTTTTTCTGCTCAAATGCCTGACCGCAGTTTGCAGACAGGAAATCGCCAGCCCAGGCTAAACCCCGTTCCACCCAGGCCGCTTCTGACATTATTTTTAAAAGTCTCAGGTGCATTGATGCAACTATTGATGCCCCTGTCTGAAGATGTGGGGAAAGATCCCAATTAGCACAGCTGGCCTGCCTCTAGGGGACGCCAGGCCCTGGGGTCAACTCCTGTGACTAATCTGTCCGGAAAGATACACGGAGCAATTCTGACATTAGACTCCAGAAATTTCTAAGGGCCCCAAGGCTCTTGAAAGCTCCTAACCCCAAAATCTTTTTTTGATTTAATTTTTTTTAATAAATATGAGAGAAACATCAAATAGAAGAAGAAGAAGAAGAGATTGGATTTATATCCCGCCCTTCACTTGGAGTCTCAGAGCAGCTTACAAACTCCTTTCCCTTCCCCTCCCCACAACAGACACCCTGTGAGGCAGCAGAAGAAGAAGAAGAGGTTGGATTTATACCCTGCCCTTCACTACCCAAAGGCGTCTCAGAGTGGCTTACAAACTCCTTTCCCTTCCCCTCCCCTCCCCTCCCCACCCCACAACAGACACCCTGTGAGGCAGAAGAAGAGGTTGGATTTATACCCCGCCCTTCACTACCCAAAGGAGTCTCAGAGTGGCTTACAAACTCCTTTCCCTTCCCCTCCCCACAACAGACACCCTGTGAGGCAGAAGAAGAAGAAGAAGAGGTTGGATTTATACCCCGCCCTTCCCTACCCAAAGGAGTCTCAGAGCGGCTGACAAACTCCCGTCCCTTCCCCTCCCCACAACAGACACCCCATGAAGTAGGCGGGGCTCAGAGAGCTCTGACAGAAACTGCTCTTTCGAAAACAGCTCTGAGAGAACTTGTGACTGACCCAAGGTCACATCAGCAGGGGCGAGTGGAGGGAGTGGGGGAATCAACCCCGGTTCTCCCAGATTAGAGTCCGCACGCTTAACCACTACACCAAACTGTAAAAAGAAGAAATCCATATCATATTTGTAATTGGTGTTCCCTCTAAGCTGAGTCAGTGTGAGCTAGCTCACAGTTTTTTAGCCTCCGGCTCACGGATTTTCGTCTTGGCTCAGGAAGGGAGGGCTCCAGAGCAGACTAACTTATGCCGGAGCCAAATCGCTCGCTCACCGCTTTAATGCCGGTAGCTTACAAGGTAGATTTTTTTTGGCTCGCAAGACTCCACCAGCTTAGAGGGAGCGTTGTTTGTAATTACAACTACATCCAAGGAGGAAAGAAAACGGAAAGCAAAAAAGATATTTCAAACATATTCCAGTTATCCACAGACCACAGATTAGTAGTTGTGCGGGTAGTAGGGAGGAATTAGTAGTTGTATTTTAACTGATGTATCTTAATTGTTTTTAAAATTGTTTGCATATTATCTGTGATGGAATCCGCTACGCGGGGAGGGGAACAAATCTAATAAAATAAATTATATCTATATCTATACCTATATCCAGTGTCCCCTCTAAGCTGAGTTGGTGTGAGCTAGCTCACAGATTTCCAGCCTCTGGCTCACACATTTTTGTCTTAGCTCAGGAAGGATGTCTCCAAAGTAAACTCTTGCTCACAACTTTAATGCCAGTAGCTCACAAAGTAGAATTTTTGCTCGCAAGATGCCACAGCTTAGAGGGAACATTGTCTATATCTATCTATCTGTCTATCTATCTATCTATCTATCTATCATCTATCATCTATTTATCTATCTATCATCTATCTATCATCTATCTATCAGCCTATCTCTCTATCTATCAACTCTCTATCATCCATCCATCTATCCATCTATCCATCTATCCATCTATCATCTATCTATCATCTATCTATCTATCATCTATCTATCATCTATCTATCATCTATCTATCTATCATCTATCTATCATCTATCATCTATCATCTATCATCTATCTATCATCTATCTATCATCTATCTATCTATCATCTATCTATCTATCTATCATCTATCTATCTATCTATCATCTATCTATCTATCTATCTATCTATCATCTATCATCTATCATCTATCATCTATCATCTATCATCTATCTATCTATCATCTATCTATCTATCTATCTATCATCTATCTATCTATCTATCTATCTATCTATCTATCATCTATCTATCTATCTATCTATCTATCTATCTATCTATCTATCTATCTATCTATCTATCATCTATCACCTATCTATCTATCTATCATCTATCACCTATCTATCTATCTATCTATCTATCTATCTATCTATCTATCTATCTATCTATCTTCATCTATCTATCATCTATCTATCATCTATCTATCTATCATCTATCTATCTATCATCTATCTATCTATCTATCTATCTATCTATCTATCATCTATCTATCATCTATCTCTCTCTCTCTCTATCTCTCATCTCTCTCTCTCTCTCTCTCTCTCTCTCTGTCTATCTGTCTCTCTCTCTCTCTCTCTCTCTCTTTATATATATCTATCTATATATATATATATATATCTGTGTGTGTAGCACTGGCCTCAGTGCTTAGTTCTTGTGACCCTTTCTCACGTGCCCAGGGAAATGCCGATCACCACTTTGGCGTTAGGAAGCCAATTGTTCTCCAGGTGTCAAGCTCAGGCCAAACTAACTTCCTTGAGTTTCGCTTTCCTTCCCTTTGCTTGTCATGTAGAAAGGGAGGTGGAATTCCTGAGGGGGGGTATGTTGTGGGAGTGGATGGGGGCAGTGTTCCCTCTCAGCTGAGTTAGTGTGAGCTAGCTCACAGTTTTTTAGCCTCCGGCTCACACGTTTTTGCCTTAGCTCAGGAAGGAGGGCTCCAGAGCAAACTAATTTATGCAGTAGCCAAATCGCTCGCTCACAACTGTAATGCCGGTAGTCCACAAAGTTGAATTTTGGCTCGCAAGACTCCACAGCTCAGAGGGGGCAGCTCCGGCTCACACGTTTTTGCCTTAGCTCAGGGAGGATGGCTCCAGAGCAAACGAACTTATGCAGCAGCAGGACCGGCTTGCCCACTAGGTGAGCTAGGCGCTTGCCTAGAGCGCCGGGCTCGCAGGGGCACCAAACCGATGCTGGGAGGGAGGGGGAGGGGCTAGAACCCCCGCCGCCTTCCCTGGCTTTCCTGGGGGCCCCACAGCTGCGGAGTGCCCAGGAAAGCCAGCGCTCTGCCACCCCCCCCCCGGTCTCCAGGCCCCACCGGGAGGTTGGCATCCTCGGTGGGGTGGGCACCCCAGGCTTTCCTGCCTAGGGTGCCCAGACATCTGGGGCCGGCCCTGGGCAGCAGCCAAATCGTTCGCTCACAGCTTTAATGCCAGTGGCTCACAAAAGCAGTGTTCCCTCTAAGCTTAGTTAGTGTGAGCTAGCTCAGAGTTTTTTTAGCCTCTGGCTCACAGATTTTTGCCTTAGCTCAGGCGGGATACAAATTGGAAGTAAATAAATAAAGTAAATAAGGATGGCTCCAGAGCAAAGTAATTCATGTAGTAGCCCAATGGCTCGCTCACAACTTTAATGCCAGTAGCTCACCAAGTAGAATTTTTGCTCACAAGACTCCACAGCTTAGAGGGAGCATTGCACGGGGGTAGTAGCCATAACCATTTCTCAAGTTGTGCCCCAGGAGTTGGTTCTCATGAGATCGACCTTGGAGACTATTTCGCCTAGTTAGGTTAGATAGGTAAAGGTTCCCTTGCTTGAAAGCCAGTCGAATCAGACTCTAGGGTTGCGGTGGTCATCTCCGTTTCAAAGCCGAAGAGCCAGCGCTGTCCGAAGACATTTCCGTGGTCATGTGGCCGGCATGACTAAACACCAAGGTGCACAGAACGCTGTCACCTTCCCACCGAAGTGGTACCTTGCAATTTCTTGCTTTTGAACGGCTAGGTTGGCAGGAGCTGGAACTACAGACGGGAGCTCACCCCGTCATGCGGCACTCTCGGGTCTCGAACTGCTGAACTACTGACCTTCCACAGCCTGCAGTTCAGGGTCTTAACCACTTGAGCCACCACAGCTCCTTAGGTTAGATAGGGCACCATATATCTGTCTTGAGTTGCCATAGAAACGCTAGGCGGTAGGTACGATGTATGAATGTGTGGAGTTCTACGCTTTTATCTGTAACCTGTGAGTTCCCGCGGTTTTCTTTAGTCCTGACAAGAGTTCTGGCATCAAGCATATCTCTAATAAAGCATTTCACTGTCAATAGTGCGTGTGGACAGTGTCTTAGCTGGGGACCTGACACCAGGCCCATTTGGCCAGGAATCCTAGATGTTTTTTGCCATCAGAAGGATAGTCAGGTGGTCGGTTTCCCGCCTGGCCCAGGTTCTTGTATTTTTTCTGGGCCTTTCCAGCCTGGGTTGGCCGAGGGAGCCATTTGCCCCCCCATTCGGAATAACGAGACGGACAACAGTTTGGAAGTAAATAAGGGCCACATATGGAGCAGAAGTCCCTCAGTGGCTATTAGCCACAGGGTATAGATGGGAACTCTCAGTCTGGGACAGGTGATGCACTCTATTCTTGGTGCTGGAGGGGGCAGCAGTGGGAGGGCTTCTAGTGTCCTGGCCCCACTGCTGGACCTCCTGATGGCACCTGGTATATTTTGGCCGCTGTGTGACACAGAATGTTGGACTAGATGGGCCATCGGCCTGATCCAACATTGGCTTCTCTTATGTTTATATTCTTATGTTTGTGTTCACTTTGGCCCTGGTCACATGGGAGGATTTGCCCCGCGAAACGGACGGGTTGAGAGCACATCAAACGGGCGCCATCATACGGCAGCATCTGGGAAGCGTAGCGCACCCGTCACCAACCCGTACCGTTGGCCCGAAGATGCAGGTTTAAAAAGGACCAGCAAAAGGGTAGTAGCAACGGAAAACGCAGGTCGCAGGCGAGTGTCGGATCGTGGAAGCGGAGTTAATCCGGCACATCCAGCACATGCATGCATCCTGTTGCACCAGATATGTTTTTTCCAAGCCTCCATATGCAAAGAAACGTAAGATTGCGCATGTGCAAGACTATAAGGAAGGCCGAGCGCCGAAGAATAGATTCTTTTGAACTATGGTGCTGGAGAAGTCTCTTGAGAGTCCCTTGGACTGCAAGGAGATCAAATCAGTCAATCCTAAAAGAAATCAACCCTGACTGTTCCCTGGAAGGCCAGATCCTGAAGCTGAAGCTCAAATACTTTGGCCACCCAATGAGAAGGGAGCATTCACTGGAGAAGACCCTGATGCTGGGAAAGACTGAAGGTCAAAGAAGAAGGGGACGGCCAAGGATGAGATGGTTAGACAGTGTCATCGATGCAACGAACATGAAATTGAGCAAACTTCAGCGGACAGCGGAAGACGGGAGGGCCTGGCGTAATCTGGTCCACGGGGTCGCGAAGAGTCGGACTCGACTGTGCGGCTGAACAACAACAACAACAAAGAATGCGAAAGTGAAACCCTTTGATGCGCTTCAACATCGCCATGTGATTGCCGGCTATCGGCGTCTGTGCAGCATCTCGGGGAACCGTCTGATCACACTACCGCACATCTTTTTGCTCCGGCTCTAATTTGCCTCCCTTCAGCGGTGCAGTATCCCGCTCATGTGACTGGGGCCTTTATTAACTATTTAACATAACATTGCAGCAAGGGACCAGCTAAGCGAGCACAGAACAGGCAAGGCAGGTGTCACTCCCCTAACCTAACTCCTTGCCCTTTTCTTGGGCGGGTCACCCAGCTCTGGTCTTGAGCCATCAGTCTGGCTCGTGACCGGCAGCCCAGCAAACTGGTCGCCACCTAGGAGCGCCTACACCTGAAGCCTGCCAACTTGTGAGGAGAAGCAGACCCTAAGAGGTTCCCAGAGGAGGGAAGATTGGATGTCAGCTTTATTGGGAGATTTGGCTAATATGGCGGCGTTTTGCCACGACACCAAACTGGCTCTCAAAATGAAGCTAAATTTGATAACAAAAGCTCAGATAAATGTTGGGAATGTCAGGAGAAAACGGGGTCATTTTACCACACGTGGTGGGTATGTGATAGAACAAAAAAATATTGGGCAGGGGTACATGTATTAATCCAACAGATTTTGAAATGTAATGTGCCTTTTACTCCTGGAATATATTTACTGAACATTCTCCCTGATAGTTTTAAAAGTGACGACTCTTACAAGTGACGACTCTTACCTTCTGATATATATAACCACTTCAGCCAGAATACTATACGCTAAACACTGGAGGTGCCAAGAGACGCCAAGTAAGGAAGATCTTATTAACAAAATTTTGGAAGCCGCAGAAATGGACAAACTCACATCAATTTTGAAAGGTCGCTCGGACGAGTTATTTGTTAACACTTGGCAGAGACTTTACGAATGGAGTGATCCACACCCTGTTACTTAGACAGGACAGGATGCATAACCGAAGGGAAGAGAAGAAGAGGACACGAAGAAATGAAATTTTACTATTGTTGTTGCAAAACAAACTTTGTTTAGTATGAGGTAGAAGCTGTATGTAACAGAAAAGAAGCACTAATCGATATGTCAATATAAGGTACCCCCATTTTTATGTGTAGACTATGTGTTGTTTGTATGTTTTTGTCGTCGTAGTTGAAAAAAAATAAAATTCTTTAAAGAAAATAAATAAATGAAGCCTAACACGCAGAAACCAGAGGCCTTTGCGTAGGGAAGCTCCCAGCAACTCTAATTCACATTGCGCTTCAACAAAGTCTTTGCCGTCGTTGAACTCTAGATTCCAATGCCCTTGCGGTAGACTTGCCAACTCTGGTTTCTGAAATACCTGGAGTAGGGTTGCCAGCCTCCAGGTAGGGGCTGGCGATCTCCCTGAATTACAACTGACCTCCAGACCACAGAGATCAGTTCCCCCAGTGAAAACAGCTGCTCTGAAGGCTGGACTCTATGGCCTTCTTCCCTGCCGAGGCCCCTCCCCTCCCCAAACTCCGCCCTCCATAGGGTTCCCACCTTCCCAATCTAGAGTTTGCTACCCTAACCTGGAGTTTTTGGGGGGTGGAGCCTGGAGAGAGCAGGGTTTGCGGAGGGGAGGGACCTCAGCACGGAGCCCACCCTCCAAAGCAGCCATTTTCTTCAGGGGCATTTATCTCTGTCATCGGGAGATCAGTTAAGAACATAAGAGAAGCCATGTTGGATCAGGCCAGTGGCCCATCCAGTCCAACAGTCTGTGTCACACAGTGACCAAAAACACCAGGTGCCATCAAGAGGTCCAGCAGTGGGGCCAGGACACTAGAAGCTCTGCCACTGTTGCCCCCTCCCCAAGCACCAAGAATACAGAGCCTCACTTGCCCCAGACATAAGAACAGAAGAGAAGCCAATGTTGGATCAGGCCAATGGCCCATCCAGTCCAACACTCTGTGTCACACAGTGGCCAAAAACACCAGGTGCCGTCAGGAGGTCCTGCAGTGGGGCCAGGACACTAGAAGCCCCTCCCACTGCTGCCCCCCCCCAGCACCAAGAATAGAGTGCATCACCTGCCCCAGACTGAGAGTCCCTATCTGTACCTTGTGGCTAATAGCCACTGATGGCCCTCCGCTCCATATGCTTATCCAATTCCCTCTTGAAGCCGTCCGTGCTTGTAGCCACCGCCACCTCCTGTGGCAGTGAATTCCATGTGTGTTAATTACTCTTTGGGTGAAGAAGGACTTCCTTTTATCTGTTCTAACCCAACTGCTCAGCAATTTCATGGAGTGCCCGCCCACAAGTTGTGATTCCAGGCGATCTCCAGGCTCCACCTGGAGGCTGGCAACACTAGACGAAGAAAAGACTGGATTTATACCCCGCCCTTCACTACCCAAAGGAGTCTCAGAGTGGCTTACCATCTCCTTTCCCCTCCCCTCCCCACAACAGACACCCTGTGAGGTAGGTGGGGCTGAGAGAACTCTCTCAAGAACTGCTCTTTCAAGAACAGCTCTGACAGGACTATGGCTTGCCGAAGGTCATCCAGCAGGTGCAAGCGGAAGAGTGGGGAAACAAACCTGGTTCTCCCAGATTAGAGTCCGCACACTTAACCACTACACCATAAGAACATAAGAACATAAGAGAAGCCAATGTTGAATCAGGCCAATGGCCCATCTAGTCCAACACTCTGTCACACAGCAGCCAAAATATACCAGGTGCCATCAGGAGGTCCAGCAGTGGGGCCAGGACACTAGAAGCCCCCCCACTGCTGCCCCCTCCAGCACCAAGAATAGAGTGCATCACCTGCCCCAGACTGAGAGTTCCCATCTATACCTAATAGCCACTGATGGACTTCTGCTCCATATGTTTATCTAATTCCCTCTTGAGACTGTCCATGCTTGCAGCTGCCACCACCTCCTGTGGCAGTGAATTCCATATGTTAATCACTCTTTGGGTGAAGAAGTATTTCCTTTTATCTGTTCTAACCCGACTGCTCAGCAATTTCATGGAGTGCCCACGAGTTCTTGTCTCGTGAGAAAGGGAGAAAAGGACTTTTTCTCAACCTGCTCAATCCCATTCATAATCTTATAAACCTCGATCACGTCACCCCTCAGCCGTCGTTTCTCCAAGCTAAAGAGCCCCAAGCATTTTAACCTTTCTTCATAGGGAAGGTGTTCCAACCCTTTTATCATTCTAGTTGCACGACCTTGTGGTCTTCCCAAGAACTTCTTCAGCTCCAATTTGTTTCCCACCATCACTACCCTACTGGTGTTCCTTGAAAAATCTTCCCTCTAGGAACCCGTTCCCAGAACGTCTTGGTTCCATCCAGTTCCCGTCCCCCCCCCGACCTCATTCCAAAAAGGATATCCATCGCTGTCGAAAACTAACAATCTTCTCAGCATGAATTCACTTCCATGTATGTTTTTCGGGGGCCCTAGGGAAAAACTAGCCTCTTTTCTTGCGTCCTTAGATTTTCTCCGATGTCCCTCCCGCCATGCCAGCTGAATGGGAAAAAGAATGGCCCACAAATACACCACTGGGTCAAAACATACCACTTAAGCTTGATGCAAAAAGAGTGCTTTCCCTCCCTCGCCAGCATCACGTTTAAATCGAGCCGTACATTAGAGCGGAAAGAGGGCAGATGACGATGTAATACACTTGTCCAGAACTGGATTACGTTCATTAACTGCGGGCGAAATGAATGTGAGGCTGACTTTCCATTTAGGGTAATCCTTCTCCATTTGTCCCCATGGATATTAACCACGTGCTATAGATGCTTTCTGGCACTTGCGTTTTATGGAAATGCCATAAATTAAAAAAAAAGAAATGGCACAGTCTAGCTTCGGGCGGGATTTAATGTGGCTGTTTCCTCCTCACGTCGGGCTATATGATATTACTCCATAATCCTTCCTCTCTTTGGGCTTGGTTCATATCCCAGCTCCAGGTCTCTGCAGTTTCCAGACACGTTCACTGCTCTGTTGCCTAGGAGAGATGCTGATGTCCCCCACCTGGAAGACAGCAGTCCTCTCTAGGAATTCAACCTTCAAAGCTCTACGAAGCCTGGGACTGACACATCTGAAGGACCGCCTCTTCCCATATATGCCCTGAAGAGTCTTGTGCTCACAAGACCAACATCTACTGGTTTTGTTGTTGTTGTTCAGTTGCACAGTCGAGTCCGACTCTTCACGACCCCATGGACCAAATCACGCCAGACCCTCCTAGCGAGAGCCAGTTTGGTGTAGTGGTTAAGTGCGCGGACTCTAATCTGGGAGAACCGGGTTTGATTCCCCATTCCTCTGCTCGCAGCTGCTGGATGACCTTGGGCAAGCCGTAGTTCTGATAAGAGCTGTTCTTCAAAAAAAGCAGTTTCTGTCAAGAGCCCTCTCAGCCCCACCTACCCCATAGGGTTTCTGTTGTGGGGAGGGGAAGGGAAAGGAGTTTGTAAGCCGCTCTGAGATTCCCCTGGGTAGTGAAGGGTGGGGTATAAATCCAATCTCTTCTTCTCCTGGTTCCATCAACCGGCTCGGGGCTCCCTTGCTCCAGGCCTGTGGAACTGCCCACCACTAGATCTAGCAAGGCCCAGTAGGGCATCTTCTGTCTTCCGCCATCCTCCGGAATCTGCTCAATTTCATGTTTGTTGCATCGATAACACTGTCTTAGTCATCTCATCCTTTGCCATCCCCTTCTTCTTCTACTGTCAATCATTCCCTTGGTGGTGGTGGGGCACAGAATAGCAGCTGTGATGCCCAGGGACACTGCTTTTCTCTCCTTTGGTGTAGCGGTTAAGTGTGCGGACTGTTAAGTACGAGACTCAACAAAGGATTCAGCTTCAAGTGATTTCAGCTTTATTAAACAGCAACTGTAAGTCAGGAACACACGACAACAAGGGGAGCACAGCTCCTTCTTTTAAACTCTCCTGGGCTGTCCAAACCACACCCATTACAAGTTAAAGACCAATCAGAATACAGGGATAAAGGCCAATCAGAATACAGGGATAAAGGCCAATCAGGACCGTTCCCTCTTTGCAACAATATCACTCAGTGATTGGGTAATTACACAGGTTTCGCAGAAACCGACCAATAGCAATGTGACATCTGAAGAGCCACGTTCAGACTCAAGCTTAACATGTGAATAGATGGGAGCGATTCACATTCAGTACATAACATGGACTCTAATCTGGGAGAGCCGGGTTTGATTCCCCACTCCTCCACAGGCAGCTGCTGGGTGACCTTGGGTCAGTCACAAGCTCTGGCACAGCCGTCCTTGAAAAAGAGCAGTTTCTGTCAGAAGTTCTCTCAGCCCTGCCTACCTCACAGGGAAAGGCGTTTGTAAGCCGCCCTGAGACTCCAAGTGAAAGGCGGGGTATAAATCCAATCTCTTCTTCTCTTCTTCTTCATCCTTCAAAAAAAAACAAACCCACCCTTTCCCCCCTCCCTGACTGAAACGCGAGTCATTTTGTTATCTCCCTTTCGCATCACTTCTGCAGGAAGAAAAAAAGAATCCGAATTCGTGGCTTTGGGTTGTTTTTTTAAAAAAAGCTGGCGAGCACAAAGAAACAGAAGGAAAGTAGTACCGCGCAGTAGGAACGTATTCAATTATGTCTGCAAAACGGAAGGCCAGTAATTCAGTAAATAAACAAATCCAGAGCAGGAAAGAATTGTGCACACAGAATAAAACCACACACAGGCTTTCAATTAGGAGCCGCACCACCAACAACAACATCTGTGGTTTTGGGTCGGCTCTGGTCTGGGGTGGGGGGGGGATTGCGTTATACTACCGCACCAAGCTGAAGATCACCAAGCTGGTGAAATTCGCTAGTACGCCATCTGAACCATACAAAGATTCCCATCAAAGGTTGAGAGCCAGTTTGGTGTAGTGGTTAAGTGCGCAGACTCTTATCTGGGAGAACCAGGTTTGATTCCCCACTCCTCCACTTGCACCTGCTGATGTGACCTTGGGTCAGTCACAAGCTCTGGCACAGCTGTTCTCTCAAGGACAGTTTCTGTCAAGAGTTCTCTCAGCCCCACCTACCTCACAGGGTGTCTGTTGTGGGGAGGGGAAGGGAAGGGAGTTTGTAAGCCGCTCTGAGACGCCTTTGGGTAGTGAAGGGCGGGGTAAATCCATTCTCTTCTTCTTCTTCTACCTCACAGGGTGTCTGTTGTGGGGGGAGGGAAAGGAGTTTGTAAGCGCTCTGAGACGCCTTTGGGTAGTGAAGGGGTATAAACCAATCTCTTCCTCTTCTTCTACCATCACTAGGACTTTAATTGTTAATTGTTGGGTTGTTTTCTAATACGTAATGTCAATGTATGTCAGTTGTTTTAAATTTTGTACACGGTTTTATGGTACAGTGTACCAACTTGTGTAAGCCGCCCTAAGCCTGCTTGCAGGGAGGGCGGGATATAAATTGAATAATAAATAAATAAATATATAAATCTCCTTGCAATTCCTTGCTTTCAAATTGCTAGGTTGGCAGGAGCTGGGGCCAGAGATGGGAACTCACTCCGTCACACGGCACTCTGGCCTTTAACTGCTGAACTACCGACCTGGTCCGCAGTTCGGCGTCTTAACCGCTGAGCCACTACGGCCTCTAGTTGTTTTTAAAAAGCCACCAGGATGGCCAGCGACCGGCGGCATGTGGGCATTCAACCAAAGCCTTCCAAAACCACAGGGGAACTTTTATGACTCAGCCTGGCTTCTTGGATGGCAGCCTTGCCAGCAACGTCTTTGCACGATGATCTTGCTTTGCACTGTTCTCACCAAGGTTTAATCATGCGCCGTGCAATGTTCCCTCTAAGCTGCGGAGTCTTGTGAGCAAAAGTTCTACTTGGTGAGCTACGGGCATGAAAGTTGTGAGCGAGCGATTTGGCTACTGCATAAATTAGTTTGCTCTGGAGCCATCCCTTTCAGAGCGAAGGCAAAAATGTGTCAGCCGGAGGCTAAAAAACTGTGAGCTAGCTCACACTAACTCAGCTTAGAGGGAACACTGGCGCCATGGATCTGTGGAAAGACAAAGATGAGATGGAAGGTCAGGCTTCAAACGGCTCTCATGGTTCACTCCTTGTCCCTGTTTTTAACTTTCGGAGTAAATCGGCGGCGTTGTTTTCTTCCTAATGCGGCTGCTTTCACACATGCTGGATAATGCACTTTCAAGGCACTTTCGCAACCAGTCACAAGCGATTGCTAAGGTGCAGTGAAAGTGCATTATCCAAAGTGTGCGAAAGCAGCCCGTCTTTTGTACAAGTTGTAACTTCAGCCAGAACTCTGTATGCAAAACACTGGAAGAAAGAAGAAGTCCCGTGAAAGGAAGAACGGATATTTAAATTGTTGGATGCAGCAGAAATGGATTAACTAACGCTACAGTTGTATGAAAAACCTGAAAGTGACTTTGGAAAAAAAAATGGGAGAGATTTTATAAATGGTTGCAAAAATATCAGGGTGACATAAGAGATAGCTCTTAATAATAATCAACAAAGGATAAAAATGAAATTGAATCGAAATAAGCATACGGGATATACTAAATGGAGAGTATAGACTCCAGCGCTTAACTTTTTTTTTTCTGTTCGATGTCTTCCTGTTTTTCTTGGGTTTACTGTTTTTTCTTGGGTTTTTGGTTTCCTTTCTGTTTCCTGTCTACTGTTATTGATTACTGAGGGCCTGGCGTAATCTGGTCCATGGGGTCGCGAAGAGTCGGACTCGACGGTGCGACTGAACAACGGCAAAAATAATCAAATTTCTTTTTCTTTTTTTAAAAAAGCAGCCCGTCTTGAATCAAGTCTCCCTCCGTCTTTATTATTCGTTTAATTAATTAATTAATTAATTCACACCCCCGCCCCTCCCTGTCTGGGCAGGCTTACACAGAATATATAAAACAGTTAAAACAGAGAAATGAGTTAAAATCACACGGATGTGGTTATAAAACGTGGCATAACATCATATAAAGCACTAGTGCAACGCGTGCATGATGGCGGTTTCCGAGTATCAGGTGCCAGAAGTCAGGCAAAGCAGAGTCGTTCAGTCCAAGGTCGGGTTTCCAGACGTCAGGCAAGGCAGAGTTGGTGTCAGGGCAGGACCCCAAGGTGCGACACGAATGAGCACAAGTCCAGGAACAGTCCAAGGTTAAAGCCGAGTAAATCAGGTAGCACGGTTCAAACAGGTTTTAAATCACAGTCCATAAGTAGGGTCAGACATACCAGAGAGTCAAGTCCATAAATCACAACGATGCCAGAGGAGTCAGAGAGAAACGCAGGGTCCACGAAGCCAAGGGTCAAAAGCCGGTAAGGGTTTCACAAGGGTTGAGGCCGAGATACAAAGATCCAGGTCCTGACAACGACGTTGCTAGCACAAGTGTGCTCGTGGCCAGAGGCTTTCCTAAATAGTGCTCTGGCTCCGTAGCCCATGAGCACCTGTGAGCAAGGTCCTGACTGCTGCTAATACTCAGGGCTCAAGGTTCTTTGCCCTCTGGAGCGTGACTCTTTTCTTCGGCTGGCCAGGTCTTGACGCCGACGATCCCTTAGCCGGTGCACAGGTGGGGGAGAGGCAGGTGGTGAAGTGCTTGCTTCAGGCACCGCTCCAGGTGCAAAGCGTCCCACAGTTGGCTCAGGCTGCTGTGTATCCTCCACAGCACTTACGTCGGTTGCAGGTCCTGGTGCCTCTTCAGCCCTTAAAGGTACCGAAGCCTCCCTGTTTTGGCTGTCAGGGGCTGGTTCAGGGGCTGAGTCAAGGACAGGCATGACAGTCGGTGGCTTAGCGTCAGTGGCAGGTTAACCATTAAGCGGACTAAGCCCGTGCTTAGGGCACCAGGGCCAAAGGGGGCACCACAAAGTTGGGGAAAGGGTGAAAAGGAAAAAAACGAAAATTTGTAAAAAAAAATAAAATGATAAAACTAGTGCAAATTGATCATGGTGCACCCTTAGGGTTATCTTCTATTTTTGGTTTGTAGAGTATATTGTGTGATCGTAGGAATAAATCTTTGCATTGCTGCAACCTGCATGGTATATCTGGTCAGACAGGTCAACGACTAAAATGGACTGGGGTCAGTGTGGAAAGGAGGGGAGGCACCAAGATTGGTCCAGTGCTTAGGGCGCCAGTGAGCCTTCATTCACCCCTGCTTAGCGTCTATTGTACACGTTGTGTTCACGCCTAGCAGCCTCTCTTGGCTGGTTTTATGGCCCCACGACGAAGGGTCATGCTTGCAACCAGTCACTCAGAAGCAATCCTGCAATTACTTATCTTTGTTATCAGCAAGTGGCTGGCATCGGGCCAGGAGGCGTGCACTTTGCCGTCTTGCCTGTAGCTGTGAATTCCCTGCATTGTGCAGGGGGCTGGACTGGATGACCGTTGGGATCCCTTCTGGCTCTATGTTACTATGAATTCTGTGAAGCTGGGGGTGCTGATGGGGGGAAGGGTTTGTTCCCCTTGACTGCATGCTCTCGTTAAATAGACCCCCATTATACCCTGCTTGAGCAGCTTGGGAAAAACTCACCACGAGGCTAATTCCTGCCCCCCCTGTGCCTAACAGGAGATAGAAGTTTAATTGCCTCTACAACTTTATCCCATCTGCCTGCAATTTGGAAGGGAGCATTCCCAGGGTGAGGGGCCGATACCGACCGCTGCCAATTTCACGGCAGTTGCGTAGAAGACAAAACTGATAACAGGAGGAAATGTGTTTTCCATTTAAAACACTGGACACAAATGATGAACAGGAGGGGTAGGAATCAAAAGGCTGCATAAGAAAGAAAATGAATAGAAGTTATTAAAGAGTGAAATGAACTGATAACCTGAATAAAGTTTTTGCAAAAGAAGAAGAGAAAAAGACATTGGAGTTATACCCCGCCCTTCACTACCTAAAGGTGTCTCAGAGCGGCTTACAATCCCCTTTCCCTTCCCTACAACAGACACCCTGTGAGGTAGGTGGGGCCGAGAGAGCTCTCTCCAGAACTGCCCTTGAGAGAACAGCTCTGAAAGAACTTATGATTGACCCAAAGTCACTGAAGCAAAACCCCATTCAGTAAATGCTGTGAATCTACTAAACTTTCTGCCTCAGCTAACACTGTAACCAAAGGGTTAACTCAGTTACTGGCAATGTTCTAGCCTCAACTAAGGGCGGAAGAACGCTTAACCGTACAGGCAAGAAGTGGGGGCTGAACTGAAAAGAAACACCACCGCTGTGACGAGTACCTGATACGAACTTTTCTCACTGTATAAAAGCTTTGTAAGTGCGACACAATAGGGTCCAGCCGTTTTAAGCGTTCTTCGCTGCTGAATCTGACGTCAATAAACTCACCTCTCCTCCTGATGCCTGGTGGCCTCCGTTCTTGGGCTCAGGCCCTTTTCTGAACTTGCCGCAGTCACACCAGCAGCTGCATGTGGAGAAGTGGGGGATCAAAACCGGTTCTCCCAGATTAAGAGTCCATGCTCCTAACTGCTACACCAAACTGGCTCTCAACACCAGACACTGGAAGACCCGGAGTCAACTCAGTTATGAAGTTATGCCCAAAGGTCTGGGATCTGTCATTCACTCTGCATGGACCAGTTGTGTGTGTTAAGTGCCATTACACTGTATTACATTACGGCGACCTGATGAATGAACAGCCTCCGAAATGTAATATCGTCGACGGCTTCGCTCAGGTCTTGCAAACTGATCTACCGAGTAACCATGATGGATGTTGATAGCGTTTGGAGATCTATGAAACTAGAAAAGTCCAGGGTTGTTATGCACAGGCAGACAATGGCCAACCACCTCTGTTCACCCCCCGCCTTGAAAACCCTACAGGGCTGTCGTAAGTCAACTGCGACTTGACAGCCCTCTCCAGCACCGCGGGGCTCAAGAGATTCTTTCCAGAAAAGGAAATGAAAGTGGGTAAACAGTTGCCGCCAAACGTGAATCATGTACGTATTTATGCCAACGCACTGAAACAATTGCACAGTGCGCACCCATGTATATTTATGACCTATTGAGAGACCTCATGCATGACGCTGCCTAATAAAGTACTTCCCAGTGCCTGGGCTCCAGAAAGTATACAGATTATTAATCAACATGTTAATTACCAGTAATGGTAAATTGTATATTTCCAGTTATGCAAACAGGCTTTCTTATACTGGCTTTGCTAAGAACGTCAGAAGAGCCCTGCTGGATCAGGCCGGTGGTCAATCTAGTCCAGCATCCTGTCTCACACAGTGGCCAATCAGTTCCTCTGGATGGCCAACAACAGGCCAGAGATGACGAGGCCTTCATGAGAACATCAGAAGAGCCCTGCTGGATCAGACCAGTGAGGGTCCATCTAGTCCAGCACACAGTGGCCAACCAGTTCCTCTGGAGGCCCAACAACAGGACATAGAGGTTGAGGCCTTCATTAGAAGAGCCCTGCTGGATCAGACCAGTGGTCCATCTAGTCCAGCACACAGTGGCCAACCAGTTCCTCTGGAGGCCCAACCACAGGGCATAGAGGCTGAGGCCTTCATTAGAAGAGCCCTGCTGGATCAGACCAGTGGTCCATCTAATTCAGCATCCTGTCTTACAGTGGCCAACCAGTTCCTCTGGAAGTCCAGCAACAGGGCATAGAGGCTGAGACCTTCATAAGAACATAAGGACAGTGTTGCTGGATCAGACCAGTGGTCCATCCAGTCCAGCAAGGTCTCACACAATGGCCAACCAGTTCCTCAGGATGGCCAGCAACAGGGCATCTCAGCATGGATATACAGAGGTTGATTGCCTCTGAACGTGGAGGCTCCCTTTCGTCACTACAGCTAGTAACCACTGATAGACCTCCATGAATCTGTCTAATCCCCTTTTAAAGCTGTTTACTCCTGTGGCCATCACGATCAGTGTTCCCTCTAAGCTGAGTTAATGTGAACTAGCTCACAGTTTTTTAGCCTCTGGCTCACACATTTTGTCTTCGCTCAGGAAGGAGGGCTCCAGAGCAAACTCATTTATGCAGCAGCCAAATCGCTCGCTCACAACTTTAATGCCAGTAGCTCACAAAGTAGAATTTTTGCTCACCAGACTCCACAGCTTAGAGGAAGCATTGATCACGATGCCTCTGGCAGCAAATTCCACATTTTAATCACTCGTGTAAAAAAGGTATTTCCTTTTGCCCGTCCTGAACCTCCTGCCCATCAGCTTCATTGGATGCCCTCGGAGTTCCAGTATTTGGGGAGAGGAAGGAAAGGCTCTCTTTGTCAACTCTCTACACCGTGCATAATTTTATAAACCTCTACCGTGTTCTCCTACCATGTTGGTCTCTTGCTCTATATTTTGAGGTCGCTTGCCCCCTTAAGTTTAAAAAGCTTTCGACCCCTGCTCTAAAAGACTAAAGGTCGGTCTGCTATGCCAGATGGAATTTTTAAAAAAGTCTTCATTCGTTTCTGGGGAAGAAGTGTTGGTACTACCACCAAAAAGGCCCTGTTCATAGCAGACGCTAATGTCAGAGTCCTCAGTTAGTCAGTCAAACACCAGGCCTTATTCATTGAAACAAGGATAGTATTTATTAGACTGCAATACTAGGTCACTAGAACAGAAGCATTGTTAAGAATAACTTGAATACATGAAGCATTGGGGTTATACTCTAAGGGGGGAAAGGAGCCCCCACACCTCTACCAATAGATGGCCAGCTCCGCGCGCGGGAAAACTATGCCAGTTTGGTGTAGTGGTGAAGTGCGCGGACTCTAATCTGGGAGAACCGGGTTTGATTCCCCCACTCCTCCACTTGCACCTGCTGGATGACCTTGGGCAAGGCCGTAGTTCTGATAAGAGCTGTTCTTGAAAAAGAGCAGTTTCTGTCAGAGCTCTCTCAGCCCCACTGACCTCACAGGGTGTCTGTTGCTCGAAAGCCAGTCGAATCTGGCTCTAGGGTTGTGGTACTCATCTCCATTTCCAAGCCAAAGAGCCAGCGCTGTCCGAAGATGCTTCCGTGGTCATGTGGCCGGCATGACTAGATGCCGAGGTGCACAGAACGCTGTTACTTTCCCACCGAAAACTATGAGACACTAATTTACTACGTTCCCACCACCTAAAAGTTCACAAGCCTAGCTGTTGTCTTTAGAAAGCGAAAGGAGACGAACAGCCTGGCTCCAAGGTCATTTCGGCCTGGTGAGGTGAGATATAGCCCGGTCTCCCAGGCAACCTTGTCACCTCCCCACATTCCAAACGAGAAACACAGATACATCAATTACCGTCTCATCTCTCCCCCCAGCAGCCTTATGGCAGGGATACCTGACAGCTAACCTAGAGCTCACCTATGATGCTATGTTGAGCAGGGCTTTGCTGGCAAACCTCAGAGAGCCAGAAAGTTCCTATGGACCCTCCTGGAGGGGTTCTGGGCCCAAACCACTTAGAGGTATCTCTCTTCACTGCTCCTTAAATATACTGCTGGGTTCAGACTACAGGTGGAAGAAGAAGAGATTGGATTTATACCCCGCCCTTCACTACCCAAAGGAGTCTCAGAGCAGCTTACAAACTCCTTTTCCCTTCCCCTCCCCACAACAGACACCTTGTGAGGTCGGTTGGGGCTGAGAGAGCTCTGACAGAAACTGCTCTTTTTCAAGGACAGCTCTTGTCAGAACTATGGCTTGCCCAAGGTCATCCAGCCAGGTGCAAGTGGAGGAGTGGGGAATCAAACTCGGTTCTCCCAG
This sequence comes from Gekko gecko, assembly GCA_029375565.1. NCBI lineage: Eukaryota > Metazoa > Chordata > Lepidosauria > Squamata > Gekkonidae > Gekko > Gekko gecko. The sequence goes on from JAPDNY010000003.1 coordinate 232,431,367, forward strand.
ATTAGAGTCTGCACACTTAACCACTACACCAAACTGGCTCTCAGTGAGGCAGCTGGATATTATGGAATTTTTTTTTTACAGTCAGTAATTCCACAGCGGAATTGGCTGCCTCTGGAGGTGGTGGGTTCCCCTCACTGGCAGTCTTTAAGCAGCGGCTGGACAAACACTGATCAGGGACGCTCTAGGCTGATCCTGCATTGAGCAGGGGGTTGGACTAGATGGCCTCCATGCTCCCTTCCAACTCTGTGATTCAGTGATTTTGTGACTTTCTTTTTGGGGGTATTTTTGGGGTTTTGTGTGTGTGTGTCCGTGCCTGGAAGTCATGGTGACCTCTACTGGGGCACAGAGGGCATTCAGAGAAGAAGAAGAAGAGTTTGGATTTATACCCCACCCTTCACTACCCAAGGGAGTCTCAGAGAGGCTTACAAACTCCCTTCCCTTCCCCTCCCCACAACAGACACTCTGTGAGATAGGTGGGGCTGAGAGAGCTCTGACAGAAACGGCTCTTTTTCAAGGACAGCTCTTGTCAGAACTATGGCTTGCCCAAGGCCATCCAGCCAGGTGCAAGTGGAGGAGTGGGGGATCAAACCTGGTTCTCCCAGATTAGAGTCCCCGAACTTAACCACTACACCAAACTGGCTCGGTAGCCTGCCTCTGCCTCCCAACCCTGGTATCCTTTGTTGGTCTCCCATCCAGGTACTTGCCAGGGTTGGCCCTGTCTAGCTTCCGAGATCTGACGAGGTTGGGCTTGCCCAGGCTATCCGGGTCAGCGCGATTCCGTCTCTTTCTTTATTGCATTGGCCAATTATTATTTCTCTAGTTGCTGTAGATTTTCCGGGTCGTGTGTCCGTGACCTTGGCGTTGTATTTCTCTATTTACCAATTCTTGTTTTTACCGGCACCGTCGTGACAATACACATCTCCGGTGATGAGCTCTGTTTCGGAAGTCATGGCTCAAGAGGGAGGATGTGCGTTTTGCAGTCCAGCAAAGAAAGGAAGACTTTGTAACACAGCTGGGGTTCGACCGGATGCAGGCGCTGGAACCCGGTACGCTGTTCTCTTTCTCACACCCACCCGCCGACCTGCTCAGGTGTTTATCCATACTTTCGGCAACGGTAAGAATGATTTTGTGTATGTGCAAACTTTGATCACTGTTGCCTTGGGTAATTTTTTATTTACTTACGTACATAATTCATCGCCTGCCTTTCTTGTAGAGACGCCGGGCAGATTACACAGAGTGAGGCAGTAGAATTGACAAAAACGGGGATGCTCGGCAACCAGTGCATTGGGATGCTATTAGTCTGGTACCACCAGAAAGAACTGAAATTATATAACTAGGAGCAACGTGCCCTCTAAGCTGTGGCGTCTTGTGAGCGAAAATTCTACTTTCTGAGCTACTGGCATTAAAGTTCTAAGCAAGCGATTTGGCTGCTGCATAAATTAGCTTGCTCTGGAGCCCTCCTACCTGAGCTAAGACAGAAATGTGTGAGCCGGAGGCTAAAGAACTGTGAGCCAGTTCACACTAACTCAGCTTAGAGGGAACACTGACAGGTGGAGAGAGAAGTCCTTTTCTCCCTTTCTCACAATCCTACTTACAATAAGCTAGACACAGCAGTATTGATCAGAAGTCCCTAGCCATATATTCCATGAGGATAGATCTAGGTGGGCAGGAACAGAAGGAAGTTGGAAGCAACAGAACAAAATTTGAGTCCGGGGGCACCTCTAAGGCCAACAAAGTTTAATTCCGGGTATCCGCTTTTGTGTGCATGATATCTGAAGGAGCTGCGGTGGCTCAAGTGGTTAAGACGCTGAACTGCAAGGCTGGAAGGTCGGTAGTTCAGCAGTTCGAGACCCGAGAGTGCCGCGTGACGGAGTGAGCTCTCCCGTCTCTGGCCCCAGCTCCTGCCAACCTAGCAGTTCGAAAGCAAGAAACTGCAAGGAGATAAATAGGTACCACTTCGGTGGGAAAGTAACAGCGTTCTGTGCACCTCGGCATCTAGTCATGCCGGCCACATGACCACGGAAGCATCTTCGGACAGCGCTGGCTCTTTGGCTTGGAAATGGAGATGAGTACCACAACCCTAGAGCCAGATTCGACTGGCTTTCGAGCAACAGACACCCTGTGAGGTCAGTGGGGCTGAGAGAGCTCTGACAGAAACTGCTCTTTTTCAAGAACAGCTCTTATCAGAACTACGGCCTTGCCCAAGGTCATCCAGCAGGTGCAAGTGGAGGAGTGGGGGAATCAAACCCGGTTCTCCCAGATTAGAGTCCGCGCACTTCACCACTACACCAAACTGGCAATTGTTGTGGTGGAACACAACGGGGGGGGGGGATGAGATATTGTAGACAGGAGAGGGGACGCTCACAGCCCATCCTGAGGGCAGGTCCTGCTGTGCAAATATGTGGCTGTTTTTATCCCACCTGCTCTGAAAGCAGAAATAATTGTTTATAATATCGGGCTCTGAAGACCAGTTAGAGAGCAGCGATTCCCTGACTGGCTCTCCTTCCCTTTGATTTCTTTTCCCTGTCTTCCCAAAGGTGTCTTGTTCTTTGCTTTATATTGTAAGCACACAGGAAGGAAGTGCTTTAAAAAAAAAAAGACCACAAGTGCTCTGTGGAATCAGACCAATTGTTAGCGCCAACTCTGGTTAGGAAAATTGAAAACAGACCAGCCAGTATCATCATGCCCTTGTATAAATCAATGGTGCGACCTCATTTGGAGTACTGTGTAAAGTTCCGGTCGCCACACCTCCAAAAGGATATTATAGCTTTGGAAAAAGTGCAGGAAAGAGCAACTAGAATGATAAAAGGATTGGAACGCTTTCCCTGTGAAGAAAGGTTAAAGCGCTTGGAGCTCTTTCGCTTGATGAAACGACGGCTGAGGGGTGACATGATCGAGGTTTATAACATTATGCATGGGATACAGCAGCTGGAGAAAGAGGTACTTTTCTCCCTTTCTCACAATACAAGAACTCGTGGGCACTCCATGAAATTGCTGAGTGGTCGGGTTAGAATGGATAAAAGGAAGTCCTTCTTCACCCAAAGAGTGATTAACACATAGAATTCACTGCCACAGGAGGTGGCGGCAGCTACAAGCATGGACAGTTTCAAGAGGGAATTAGATAAGCATATGGAGCAGAGGTCCATTGGTGGCTATTAGCTACAAGGTATAGATAGGGACTCTGGGGCAAGTGATGCTCTGTATTCTTGGTGCTTGGGGGGGCAACAGTGGGAGGGCTTCTAGTGTCCTGGCCCCACTGCTGGACCTCCTGATGGCACCTGGTATTTTTGGCCACTGTGTGACAGACTGTTGGACTGGATGGGCCACTGGCCTGACCCAACGTTGGCTTCTCTTATGTTCTTATGTTAAATTCCAGGAGATTTGAGGATGGAGCCTGGAGATGCAGGGTGCTGTTTTTTTTTTAAGAATAAAATTTTATTACTGAATATTTACAAATGAACAAGAGGTGACAAAAAAGGTAATAAAAGTTATCTTGCTATCCACTATGCATACAGTATCTCTGCATATGTCGGGTCTGGAGGAACAATTTCATTCTTCGACAAATGAAACATAACAGGTATTCACATATCCCAGAGTTGGGTTGAGCTCTTAGTTTGGGTCTATTGACTGTATACTCTCCGTAATAAGAACATAAGAGAAGCCCATGTTGGATCGGGCCAATGGCCCATCTAGTCCAACACTCTGTCACACAGTGGCCAAAATATACCAGGTGCCATCAGGAGGTCCAGCAGTGGGGCCAGGACACTAGAAGCCCCCTCCCACTGTTGACCCCCCCCAAGCACCAAGAATACAGAGCATCACTTGCCCTAGACTGAGAGTTCCTATGTATACCTTGTGGCTAATAGCCACTGATGGACCTCTACTCCATATGCTTATCTAATTCCCTCTTGAAACTGTCCATGCTTGCAGCTGCCACCACCTCCTGTGGCAGTGAATTCCATATGTTAATCACTCTTTGGGTGAAGAAGGACTTCCTTGTCTTGTGAGAAAGGGAGAAAAGGACTTCTTTCTCAACCTGCTCAATCCCATTCATAATCTTATAAACCTCGATCATGTCACCCCTCAGCCGTCGTTTCTCCAAGCTAAAGAGCCCCAAGCGTTTTAACCTTTCTTCATAGGGAAGGTGTTCCAACCCTTTTATCATTCTAGTTGCCCTTCTCTGCACTTTTTCCAATGCTATAATATCCTTTTTGAGATGTGGTGATCAGAACTGTACACAGTATTCCAAATGAGGTCGCACCAATGATTTATACAGGGGCATGATGATACTAGCTGATTTGTTTTCAATTCCCTTCCTAATAATCCCCAGCATAGCATTGGCCTTCTTTATTGCAGCTACACACTGTCTAGACATTTTCATTGAGTTATCTACTACGACTCCAAGATCTCTCTCTTGGTCTGTCTCTGCCAGTTCAGACCCCATCAACGTGTATTTATATTTAGGATTTTTGGCTCCAATGTGCATCACTTTGCACTTGGCCACATTGAACCCCATTTGCCACGTTGACACCCACTCACCCATCCTCAACAGATCCCTTCCACGTAGTTGTGGGCAGCCATTGACTGACATCTCCTCCTTCAGTGTGTTTTATCAAGCTCCATACTGGCCAGCGCTTTGTCTTGTGGTGGTGAGTTCCACAGACCTTCTGTGAAGAAGCCCAAAGGTGGTGGAGTGGATGGACTGAGAGAATTGACTGTTCTCTGGCCTACTTAGCTATCACAGTTGTTGATGGATCTCTCCTTCATCAACGTGTCTATCAAATCCCACCCTGGCCGTTGCTTCATCTTGTGGCACTGAGTTCCACAGGCCACGTCTGAAGAAGCCCAAGGTTAGTGGGGTGGAGGAGAGAATGGACTTTTCCCCGGCCCCTTTAGCTGTCACTGCCGTTGATGGATCTTGTCTCCATCGATATCTCTATCAAACTCTCCTGGTTGGTGCATCAGCTTGTGGCTGTGAGTTCCGCAGGCCCTTGTGTAACTTTGTGTACATTTGCCCAAAGTGGGCAGGAGAAGTGTGTGGTCCATTGAGCTATCGCAGCCGCCGAGGTACCTGCTTTCCCTGAATGTCTCTAACTAAATTAATTAACTTGTTTATTAATGATTTGGAATTGGGAGTAAGCAGTGAAGTGGCTAAATTTGCAGATGACACGAAGTTGTTCAGGGTGGTGAAAACCAGGGAGGAGTGTGAGGCACTCCAAAGGGATCTGTCGAGGATGGGTGAGTGGGCGTCAAGGTGGCAAATGGGGTTCAATGTGGCCAAGTGCAAAGTGATGCACATTGGAGCCAAAAATCCTAAATATAAATACACGTTGATGGGGTCTGAACTGGCAGAGACGGACCAAGAGAGAGATCTTGGAGTCGTAGTAGATAACTCACAAGACAAGAACTCGTGGGCACTCCATGAAATTGCTGAGCAGTCGGGTTAGAACAGATAAAAGGAAATACTTCTTCACCCAAAGAGTGATTCACACGTGGAATTCCCTGCCACAGGAGGTGGTGGCAGCTACAGGCATGGACACTTTCAAGAGGGAATTAGATAAACATCTGGAGCAGAACTCCATCAGTGGCTATTAGCCACAGGGTATAGATGGGAACTCTCAGTCTGGGGCAGGTGATGCACTCTGTTCTTGGTGCTGGATGGGGCAGCAGTGGGAGGGCTTCTGGTGTCCTGGCCCCACTGCTGGACCTCCTGATGGCACCTGGTATATTTTGGCTGCTGTGTGACAGAGTGTTGGACTAGATGGGCCATTGGCCTGATTCAACATTGGCTTCTCTTATGTTCTTATGTAACCCCATCAGATGCCATTCTGAGCGGTGCTTCATGTTGTAGCAGCGAGTTCCACAGGCCTTGAGTAAAAAAAACCCAGAGTGGGTTGGAAGAGTGTGTGGCCCGCTTAGCTGTCACAGCCATCGATGGCCCTCTCCTCCGGTTACGTTGTAAACCTTCTCAAATGGCATTTTGGGCAGTGCTTCATCTTGTGGCAGGGAGTTCCACAGGCCTTGAGTCAAGAACCCCCAAAGTGGGTTGGAGTGGCAGACAGCAGCCATTGATGGACCTCTCTTCCTTGAATGTCTCTCGCCTTTTCTTTTTTTATTGTCACGCGGTGCTGCAGTCGGTGCTCTGCTCCCCCGGTGGCCGTGGAGTCTGGGGGCCCAACGGGAGCGGCGGTCCTGGCAACGGGATACTCGCAAAAGGAGGGGAGGGATGAGGAGCCTCAGACCAGCAGGGGACGGGGTTAGCGCCACCCCTCAGGCCTCTCTGCTAGCGAGTGAAAGGACAATCCCCGGCCCTTTTCTCTCTCTGCCGTCCGTCTCTCTCTCTCTCCAACACGGTCTCTTTCCACACTCATCCTCCCTGGATCCTCGGTTTCCCCCTCCTTTTATTGCTCCGTCCCAGCACCCCCGTCCTTCCCGCTGTGCCCTCCCCTTCCCTCGGTCCCTCCCCCCTTTATCCTCTAGGACACCCAGGCGGTCAGTAGGGTGGGGTGGATGTTGCGCCGGTGGCAGCCCGGGCGGCCCACGGGAGCCTGTTGGGGGCCCCTCTGGAGCTCCAGTCGTCTTGTTGCTCTTGCCTGGCCCTCGGGGGGCTCAGCACTGTTGTCGGGCCTGGCCAGCATCGCCCCCCCCTTGAGGGCCGGCAGGGGGCGCCTCCTCCGCAGCTCGCTCGCTGTGCCTCTCTCCCGGCTTCGCTTCCCCACAGGTAGGCAGCTCTCCAGGTGAGTGGGGGGTGGCGGGTCGCTTCGGCGGGTCGCTCGGGGGTGGGGGCCTCTGTCCCAAGCCTGCAGGGACGGGACATTTATATATAAATCTTTTATCGCTTTTCTAAACTACAAACCTACAGGATCAGGGGAGTGGATTCAACCTGAAAGGAAGAGTAGCGAGGACAATAATACAATTATTTTAAAAGCTTTGGGGGGCTCTGCCCCCTTTCTTAAAGGCAGAGCCCCACAAAGCTTTCTCCTGCAAATTTCCCCCCCCCAATCATTTTTAAACATTTTTTTAAAAGGTGTGTGCTCCTTTAAACAGAGTGGGGCGCAGTAGTTGACTAGTTCCCGCATTCAGCAAGGGGGTTGGAATAGGTGACCTCTGGGATCCCCTTCTCACTATGTGCCAAGAAGCTGGTCTCCTTTAAGAGAGTTTTGCTGCCTCAATGTTAGCTTTCTTGTCTATAGAAGTCATCGCCCCCACCTGCCGGCTTGTTACTAGAATTGTTGCTTAGGCTGGCGGAAGTGATTAACTTGCAGCAGCTGAGGACTGTCATCTAAAGTGGTTGACAGCTTGCAATTTAGAGATCTAGCCTGGTAACAGCTTCCTATTGGCTAAATGGCTTTTTTCCTTCTGCACTGGGAACTTCAGCCCCACCAGAGGGGAAAAACTGCCCCATAGGCCACAAAAACCTGGCTACGGGCCTGGTAGCACCTTAAAAGGCTAACAAAATATGGGGCAGGGTCTGAACTTTCATGAGTCACTGCTCACTTCTCCAGATCTGAAGAAGTGGGCGGTGACTCACGAAAGCTCATCCCCTGCCAGACATTTTGTTAGTCTCTTAAGGTGCTACTGGACTCTGGCTCTTTTCTATTGCTACAGACGTGGCTACCCATCTTGGTATTATAATGGTTCTCCAGATGGCAGAGGTCAGTTTCCCTGGGGAAAATGGCTGCTTTGGAGGGCAGATTCTATATGACATCGTACCCCGCTGAGGGTGACATGATCGAGGTTTATAAGATTGTGCATGGGATTGAGCAGGCTGAGAAAGAAGTCCTTTTCTCCCTTTCTCACAATACAAGAACTCGTGGGCACTCCATGAAATTGCTGAGCAGTTAGGTTAGAACAGATAAAAGGAAGTCCTTCTTCACCCAAAGAGTGATTAACACGTGGAATTCACTGCCACAGGAGGTGGTGGCAGCTGCAAGCATGGACAGTTTCAAGAGGGAATTAGATAAGCATATGGAGCAGAAGTCCATCAGTGGCTATTAGCCACAGGGTATAGATGGGAACTCTCAGTCTGGGGCAGGTGATGCACTCTATTCTTGGTGCTGGAGGGGGCAGCAGTGGGAGGGCTTCTGGTGCCCTGGCCCCACTGCTGGACCTCCTGATGGCACCTGGTATATTTTGGCCGCTGTGTGACAGAGTGTTGGACTAGATGGGCCATTGGCCTGATTCAACATTGGCTTCTCTTATGTTCTTATGTTCAATCTCTTCTTCTCCTGGTTCCACCAACCGGCTTGGGGCTCCCTTGCTCCAGGCCTGTGGAACTGCCCACCACTAGATCTAGCAAGGCCCAGTAGGGCATTTGAAAGACTTCCTGCTGCCCAAGAAGGCCTTCCGTGGCTGGGACAAGGCCATCAGTCCCCTGGTTCCTCCAACGCACTCGGAGCTTCTTTGCTTAAGGTCCTCTGAGATACCTATAGGTCCTCAGTCTGATGTAGTAATTAAGTGCACGGACTCTTAAACTGGGAGAATGGGGTTTGATTCCCCACTCCTCCACTTGCACCTGGCTGGATGACCTTGGGTCAGTCACAAGCTCTGGCACAGCTGTTCCTGAAAAAGAGCCATTTCTGTCAGAGCTCTCTCAGCCCCCCCCCCACCTCACAGGGTGTCTGTTGTGGAGAGGGGAAGGGAAAGGAGTTTGTAAGCCGCTCTGAGACTCCAAGTGAAGGGCGGGGTATAAATCCAATCTCTTCTCTTCTTCTTCTCCTGGTTCCTCCAACTGGCTGGGTGCTCCCTTGCTCCAGGCCTGTGGAACTCCCCACCACTAGACCCAGCAAGGCCCAGTAGGGCATCTGAAAGACCTCCTGCCGCCCGAGAAGGCCTTCCGTGGCTGGGACAAGGCCATCCGTCCCCTGGTTCCTCCAACCCACTCGGAGCTTCTTTGCTTAAGGCCAGCGGAACTCACTGCCACTAGATCACATGAGAGCCAGTGAGGCATCTGAGAGACCTATAGGCCCTCAGTTTGGTGTAGTGGTTAAGTGCCTGGACTCTTAATCTGGGAGAACCGGGTTTGATTCCCCACTCCTCCTCCACTTGCACCTGCTGATGTGACCTTGGGTATAAATCCAGTCTCTTCTCTTCTTCTGGTTCCTTCAACCGGCTCGGTGCTCCCTTGCTCCAGGCCTGCGGAACTCCCCACCACTAGATCCAGCAAGGCCCAGTAGGGCCTTTGAAAGACCTCCTGCTGCCCGAGAAGGCCTTCCGTGGCCGGGACGAGGCCATCCGTCCCCTGGTTCCTCCAACCCACTCCCAACTCCCCGCCACGAGCTCAAGCGCCGGCCGGCGGGCCCGTCGTTCGCTAGACCATCCCGCTTGCAGGAGGCCCTTTAGCGGCCGCGAAGGCTCCACTGGCCAAAGAACAGCCGCCGTTCCTCCGCCGGCCGGCCGCCCCCGCCGCCCCCGGGCTCTTCCCGAGGCGTGTGCCTCCCTCCCCGCCCCTCCGTGCGCGCACCAACTGCACCAAAAACTTCGCCGGAGAGGAGCGGCGCGGCGCGGCGGCTGCAGCCTTGCGGAGGAGAAGAAGCAGAAGCCGGGCTTTGCGCCACGCCGCCGGAGACGCGTCCGGGGAGAGAGAGAGCGAGAGCTGCCGGCTGCTGCTTCCCCGCGCCAGCTCCGCCCGCAGCAGCAGCAGCAGGAGCCGCCTCTCCTCTCCTCCCCCCCGTTCAGACCGGCCCCGGCGGGCTGCCCCGACGACGCCCCCGGCCTCCCGCTCCCCTGCATGGACGTCAAGGCCGCCCCCAACGGCGTGGCCACCATCGAGGACCGGATCCTGCGCATCACCGGCTACTATGGCTACTACCCGGGCTATTCCAGCCAGAAAAGTAAGGGCGGCGTCGGAGCGGGGTGTGTGTGTGTGTGTGCGGGCGGGGGGGGGGCAGTGTGTGTTTGTGTTTGTATGGGGGGGGGGTGTCTGCTGTCCCGGGATCGGGGAGGGAGAGCCGGTCTTGCAGCCGAGAGAGAGATCCGTGCATGCACGCACACACACACACAGAGATATTCTGCATGCATTTCTGTGTTGCACGCAGGTGCCCAGGTCTTGTGCAATTGCAGCGCGGGGTGGTGGTGGCGGCGGCTGTTGGAACGGGTGTGGGGAAGAAGCTGGGGGATTGCGGGGTTAGGGGGGGAGGAGAGGAAGAGGTGTGGGGCTGGCGCCCCTCGGGGGCTGCCGCCACACCACGGAAACGGGGGGGTGCCTTGCGCATCGCCGCCGCCTCTCTGCCTGATGCGCACACATGGTCCCGCATGCCCACCTCGTGGGTTGCGTTCGGTTTCCGAGAGACCGGCCGGGAGCGGAGAGGCGCCGCAAGGGCTTTGCGTGTGTGCGCGGGCACGTGTGAAGGGGAGGCTGGCTTGCTCGCACCCGACCTCCCCCCCCCTTCCCCGCCCGGATGGGACGCTGAGGAGTGGGAAGGGGCTGTTGCGGCTGTCACGACCCGGATAGAACTTTCGGAGCGCTTCCGTGTTCTCTCCCGCCTTCCTCCTCCCTCCCCACCGCGTTCACACGTTCAGCTAACGCTTGTCACGTGTACCAGAAGGAACTCCCTATGGCAGGCAGGCAGGCAGGCAGGGGATGTGTGGGAAGCAGGCCACAGGTCAGTCTGCTGTGGAGTTGTTCCATTGCTGGGGTTGTCGCGTCTTTGTCACTCTCTGCAGGCTTTGCGGGGATACGGAAGTCCCGTCTCTGCATGGGAATCCAGAAGGGGTGTATATACAAGATGAGAGAATCCAGTGGGCCGGATGCTCGCTGCTGTCGGTGGGGTTTGTTTTGCTCCTGCCGGATCGTGGCCGGAGCGACCGGCGCCTACGTCCATGTCTTTCCCTTCTCTCCCAACAACCCATCTCTCCCCCTCCCCATCGAAAGTTTCCAAAGTTACATAATGTTTAGAAGAAGTTGCGGGTGTTGAAAATTCAGACCGGGAAACGGTCCCAAGCCAGGAGTTGAGGAGTTTTAAAAGCACAGCGGTTTGTGACCTTGTTAGTCTTGATCCTCCTCCTCCTCGTCATAGAATCACTGAGCTGCAAGGGTCCCTAGAGGCCACCTAGTCTAGCCTCAATGCAAGATCAGCCTAGAGCGTCCCTGACAAGTGTTGGTCCAGCTGCTGCGTGAAGACTCGCCAGTGAGTACCGTCCCAGAAGAAGAAGAGCAGAGATTGGATTTATACCCAATCACGGCCCAAAGGACTCTCAGAGCGGCTTACAAACTCCCTTCCCTTCCCCTCCCCACAACAGACACCCTGTGAGGTAGGCGGGGCTGAGAGAGAGCTCTTGACAGAAACTGCTCTTTTTCAGGAACAGCTCTTATCAGAACTACGGCTTGCCCAAGGTCATCCAGCAGGTGCAAGTGGAGGAGTGGGGGAATCAAACCCGGTTCTCCCAGATTAGAGTCCCCGCCCTTAACCACTACACCAAACTGGCTCTCTTCCAGGACAATAAAAGCGTTCAGTTCAAAATAAAGTGTTCGGTTCAAGTTAGAGAGTCAGCTGAAGACGTGAACGCGTAGAATCATAGAATCGGAGAGTAGGAAGGGTCCATAGAGGCCATCCAGTCCACCCCCCTGCTCAATGCAGGATCAGCCCAGAGCATCCCTGACAAGGGTTTGTCCAGCCGCTGCTTCAAGACTGCCAGGGAGGGGGTGCTCATCACCTCCCCAGGCAACCCATTCCACTGATGAACAACTTTTACCATAATTCCCTCCCAGCTGGTACCTTTCCTCCTGTAATTTAAACCCACGTTGGCGAATCCTATAGAATCATAGAATGTTAGAGTTGGAAGGGACCTTGCAGGCCATCTAGTCCAACCCCTGCACTCTGCAGGAACACAGCTGAAACCCCTACATACCTACAACATACCCAAAAGATGGTTGTCCAGTCTCCTCTTGAAAACGTCCAGCGAAGGAGCATCCACCACCTCCCGAGGCAGTCTGTTCCACTGCTCAACCACTCTTACAGTCAGGAAGTTTCTCCTGATATTAAGCCGGTAACGACTCCCTTGTCATTTCCACCCATTAGATCTAGTCTTGCAATCTGGAGCAAGAGAGAATAGATCCGCTCCATCTTCTACATGACAGCCCTTCAAATACTTGAAGACTGCAATCGTGTCCCCTCTAAGCCTTCTCTTTCCCAGGCTAAACAGACCCAACTCTTTCAGCCTTTCCTCATAAGACTTGGACTCCAACCCTCTCACCATCCTGGTCGCCCTCCTCTGGACCCGCTCGAGTTTGTCAACATCCTTCCGAAAATGTGGTGCCCAAAACTGGACACAGGACTCCAGGTGGGGCCTGACCATAGCAGAATAGAGCGGAACTACCACCTCCCGTGATCTGGACACAATGCTTCTGCTAATGCATCCTAAGATTGCATTAGCTTTCTCCACAGCCGCATCACACTGCAGGCTCATGTTTAGCTTGTGATCAACCAGAACACCTAGATCCCTTTCACATGTGGTGCTGTCAAGCCAAGCCCCTCCCATTCTATATCTGTGCCTTTGATTTTTTGTACCTAAGTGTAGGACTTTGCACTTACCTCTATTGAAATTCATTTTATTTGTCTCAGCCCACTGTTCCAGCCTATCTAGATCCTTCTGAATCCTGACTCTGTCTTTTTCAGAATTAGCAATCCCACCCAGCTTCATGTCATCTGCAAATTTGATAAGCATCCCCTCTATGTCTTCATCCAGGTCATTTATAAAAACATTGAACAACACTGGGCTCAGGACCGAGCCCTGCGGCACTCCATTCGAGACTTCCCTCCACGTAGACGCAGAGCCGTTTACGAGCACTCGTTAGGTACGATTTTTCAACCAACCATGAATCCAGCTAACGGTTGCGCCATCCAGCCCACATTTAACCAGCTTATCCTCAAGGATATCATGAGAAACTTTGTCAAATGCTTTACTGAAATCTAGATACACTATATCCACGGCATTGCCAGAGTCAACCTTCTGCTGCCCACGGGAACAGCTCCCCGCCCTCCTCTGAGTGACAGCCCTTCAAAGACGTCAAGAGACCAACCATGTCCCACCTTCAGTCTATAATCATAGAGCTGGAAGGGGCCATACAGGCCACCTCGTCCAACCCCCTGCTCAGTGCAGGATTCATAGAATGTTAGAGTTGGAAGGGACCTTGCAAGGTCATCTAGTCCAACCCCCCTGCACTCTGCCGGAGTGTAGCCGAAAGATAGCCCTACAGCATAGCCGAAAGATGGTCGTCCAGCCTCCACTTGAAAACGTCCCGCAAAGGAGTATCCACCACCTCCCGAGGCAGCCTAGACCATCCCCGACCAGTGTTCATCCAGCGGCTACTTGAAGACCACCAGTGAAGGGGAACTCACCACCTCCCAAGGCAGCCCATTCCACATCATTATCATCCCTTCAACACAGCAGAGGCAGCTAAGAAACACAAACCTTCTTATCTGTCAGGTTCCCCAGATAGTCAGTCAAACACCAGGCTTCTTCAGAAGATCGTGTTTATTTCAAGACAATGCTGGAGATGCAGTTACAAGCTCTTTGTCAGTGATACTTTGAAACAGCAAACATTCTACGTTATAGCCCATTCAAATGGCCCCCACCACCACCTAAGCCAATAGCCCCCTTGCGCATGTGCGTGAAACCCCAAGCGGAAGTTTAAGAAAATAACCCAGACCAGTAAATTCCCAGCCAGGAGACCCAAGGTCAGGCAAAGTTGATAAGATACAAAGCAGACACTACTATATCGGTGAGAGACTAGAGGCTCCAAACCCTCCCGCATTCCAGCAGTGAACGAACGCCTCCTTCTATTTTACAATGGCAGGGTACCTGACATTATCGTTGGAGCCACTGTTTGGGTTGGCATCTTCCGTGGCACTGCCGTTCTGCCCTCCCACCTCTTGTTGTCACTGCCCTGAGCAGGAGGTTGGACTCGGTGGCCGGTATGGCCCCTTCCAACTTGATGATGAGTCTATGACATTTGATAGCACAGCAGAGAAGGATGGGCGACTTTCCCCCTTCAACTGCGGCTGTGTGTCCCTGTACCTCGAACGGAGGCCTTGAACAACAGCTAGAACGCGAGAAGGCAAGACTGTTCTTCCTATCGGGGAAGAGCTTCCCTCCTGAATTCAGTTCCAGGTGGCCCAGCCATGTCGGTCTGAAGCAATAGAACAAATTTATGGTCGAGCGGCACCTTTAAGACCAACCAAGGTTTACTCGAGGTAGGAGCTTTCGTGTGCAGAATATGGGGAATTTCAGACAGATGATATAATCCGGAAGAGGAACGGTTCCCAAACGGTTTCTGGTTTGGCATTTCAGACAGAACCGTTTTAGAACCGGTTCCCTACCGGAATATATTTGTAATTTCACACAGAATCGCTTCTGTCCCGTTCAGGAAACGGGGCTGAAGCGTTTTACCTGTCAACCGCTTCCAAGTAGTCGTCAGTTTCTTCTCCCGGATCCGATGCGCTTGTTTCCTGCCTTTTTTCACCCGCGCGGGCGATCTCCGGCTTCATAGCGACCCCATTGGAATGCCTGCAGTGTTGTTTTATAGCACTATAGTGCTATAGCGCTCTAAAGCGAACATTTTTTTAAAAAAAAGGCGCGGCGGGAAACAGCGGGAAAACAAAGCGGTGCAGTCTGAATTGCCAAACCGCTTCTGATTCGGCTCTTTTCCGGTCAGGGAAAGCCATGTGTGAAATGGCAGCCCTGTACCGGTTTACTTCAAGACGAATCAGAAACGGCTTCAATCCGGCAGAATCTTGGTAATGTGAAATTCCCTATGTGTTCGAAAAAGTGTGCACGCACATGGACACAAATGTGTGTTTGAAAACTGGACTCCAACTTTGTTCTTCCGCTTGAATTCATTTTCCTGACAAAGCTATTAAGTTATGGTGGGGGGGATGTTGGGAAACTTATTCCCAAGGTTGTCTGTGTGTGTGTATGGTGGGGTAGATCAGGCCTTTGATTTACAGTTCATATTTATTATAAGCAGGGGTCATTTCGTAGAAAAAGAGGTGCAGGAGCTCATTAGCATAACTCATTAGCATAACTTATTTGCATATGCCGCACACCCCTGACATCACCGGAAGTGTGTCAGAAGGCAATACCCACCACTCAGGCTGCGCCCCTAGGGACTGTCTTTCCACTCTGGGGGCTGTCATTCCAGTCCCAGAGTGGCCTATCTGGGCCCAGGAGGAATGGTACACGTGCTGCTTCACGCTCCCGCTGGGAGATGGGGGTGGGGCTTGCCGTCGCCTGTGCTTCTAACTGCCAGAGCTCTGCTCCTGCGCGCTCCTGCTCCAAATGACCCCTGATTATAAGGTAGTGTGATGCAGAAAAGGGGGGTATATTCAAGTTCTGCCCTAACCTGGATGTCCCAGCCTACCCTGATCTGGTCGGACCTTGGAAGCTAAGCAGGTTCGGCCCTGGTTAGTACTTGGATGGGAGACGACCAAGGAAGTCCAGGGCAGCGATAAAGAGGCAGGCAGTGGCAAACCACTTCTGTTGGTCTCTTCCTTTGACCTGCATGGCCCAGCCTACCCTCATCTGATCAGATCTCGGAAGCTATGCTGCATCGACCCTGGTTAGTACTTGGACAGGAGAACACCAAGGAAGTCCAGGGTTGCTACGCAGAAGTAGGCGATGACAAACTACCTCTGAACGACTCTTGCCTTGACGTGTGTGGCCGAGCCTAGCCCAATCTGGTAAGATCTCGGAAGCTAAGCAGGGTCTGCCCTGGTTGGTACTGAGATGGGAGACCTCAAGGAAGTCCAAGGTTGTGATGCAGAGGCAGGCAATGGGAAACCACCTTTGAATGTCTCTTGCCTTGAAGACACCATGAGCCAGCTAGTCCTGGATGGCCCAGCCTAGCCCTATCTCATCAACTCTTGAAAGCTAAGCAGGGCCAACTCTGGTCTGTATCTGGGTGGGAGGCCACCAAGGAAGTCCAAGATTATTATGCAGAGGCAGGCAATGGCCGACCACTTCTGAACATCTCTTGTATCACCACAAGCCCGGTGCAACTTGATGGCAAAAAAAATTATAATTCAAGTTTTGGATGGCACAACTGTTCCACCCTCTATTTTCTAACAGTTCACCCTTCTGTAATTAGGAGGTAAATGATTTTCTTTCTTTCCATTGCATCTGAAGAAGCGAGCTCTGCCTCACAAACACTCCCGCTGGAATGAATGCAGTTAGCCCTTCAGGTGCGGCTGGACTTCTGTTGTGCTCTGCTGCAATACACCAACACGTCTCTACCCCTTCTGCTGAAGAGCAGCCCGTGGTTTACCCACCTGCTGTCGAAAGAACCGTGCCTCCCTCTCTTTTAATGTGTTTCGTTATTGGCACGGTAAGATTTGCTGTTCGTTTTTCTAATTAATAGCCCTTGGCTCCCTTGCTTTAATTCCCTATAGTGGAAACTCAGAAACAGCGGAGTTGTCATATTTTTTAAAAAATGTACAGTTTCTGTAGAAAACAAAGAAGCTCATGATAAGAGAATGGCTGGAAGTTGTCACAAAGGATGCACATCCTGTAGCTTTTAAGTCACAACACAAGAATCTGTGCACAGAACCATAGAATGTTAGAGTTGGAAGGGACCTTACAGGTCATCTAGTCCACCCCCCTGCACTCTGCAGGAGCACAGCCGAAAGATAGCCCCACGGCATACCCGAAAGATGGTCGTCCAGCCTCCACTCCAGCCTCCACTTGAAAACGTCCCGCGAAGGAGCATCCACCACCTCCCGAGGCAGTCTGTTCCACTGCTCACCCACTCTTACAGTCGGGAAGTTTCTCCTGATATTTAGCCGGTAGTATCGACTCCATTGCAATTTCCACCCATTAGATCTAGTCTCGCAATCCGGAGCGAGAGAGAACCGATCTGCTCCATCTTCTACACGACGGCCCTTCGGATATTTGAAGACTGCAATCTGTGTGCATGCCAGCCAATCCCAAGAGGGTCACGCACAGGGACCAGCCCTCAGCATTCATTGTGCAGGGGAGAGTGCTGCCGATTGGCTGTTAATGGTTGGGACCAATGCTGTTGGAAGGAAGTGTGAACGGTGCTCAGTTTATCAGAGGAAGGGAGACAGGAGCACACCAGAGACTGCCTTCTGCCTTTGCTCCATCATGGTCTGTATTGTCTGCTTAGACAGGCAACGCCTCTCCTCTGGATCAGGGGAATGCTGTAGACAGTGTTCCCTCTAAGCTGAGTTAGTGTGAGCTAGCTCACAGTTTTTTAGCCTCCGGCTCATACATCTTTGTCCTAGCTCGGAAAGGATGGCTCCAGAGCAGACTAATTTATGCAATAGCCAAATTGTTCGCTCACACCTTTAATGCCAGTGGCTCACAAAGTAGAATTTTTGCTCACAAGATTCCACAGCTTAGAGGGGGCATTGGCTGTAGACATAGTTTGTCTTGATTTTAGCCTGGAGAGGAGATGACCTAGAGGTAATACGACTGCCATCTTCAAGTCTTTGAAGGGCTGTTCTATAGAGGATGGGGCAGAGTTGTTCTCTGCTGCCCCAGAAGGTCGGACCGGAACCGATGAGTTGAAATTAAATCCGAAGAGTTTTCGGCTAAACATTAAGGAAAAATTCCAGACAGTGAGAGCGGTTCCTCAGTGGGACAGGCTTCCCCGGGAGGTGGTGGGCTCTCCTTGGGAGGCTTTCAAGCAGAGGCTCAATGGCCATCGGACAGCAATGCGGATTCTGTGAATTTAGGCAGGTCATGAGAAGGAGGGCAGGGAGAGTTGCTCCAGTGCTTAGTTCTTTTTGTGTCCCTTTCTTACAAATTCAGGGAAATGCTGGTCGCCACTTTGGGGTCAGGAAGCAATTGTTCTCCAGGCCAGTTTGGCCAGGGATCCTGGAGGGTTTTTTGTTGTCATCTGGGCATGGAGCGGGGGTCACTGGGGGTGTTGGGGGGGGAAGGTATTTGTGAATTTCCTGTCTTGTGCAAGGGGTTGGACTAGATGACCCTGGAGGTCCCTTCCAACTCTACAATTCTAGGTAAAGACAAAGGTTTCCCTTGCTCGAAAGCCAATCGAATCCGACTCTAGGGATGTGGTGCTCATCTCCGTTTCCAAGCTGAAGAGCCAACGCTGTCTGAAGAGATTTCCGTGGTCATGTGGCCAGCATGACTAGATGCCGGGGTGCGTGGAATGCTGTTACCTTCCCACCAAAGCGGTACCTATTTATCTACTTGCAAGTTCTTGCTTTTGAACTGCTAGGTTGGTAGGAGCTGGGCCAGAGATGGGAGCTCACTCCCTCACGCAGCACTCAGGTCTCGAACTGCTGAACTACCGACCTTCCAGTCCGCAGTTCAGAGGCAGAGGTCTTTCACATCACCCACTGTCTGGTCCTTTGAACTGGAGATGCTGGGGACTGAACCTGGGACCTTCCGCGTGCCAAGCAGAGGCTCCACTGCTGAGTCCCGGCCCCAGCTGGGGTTAGCCACAGAGGACAGTCCTGCCAGGTGTCCAGGAGTGAAGTCTAGCTTTTAAACAGGATGACCTCTGTTTTTAGCCTGGCATGCTGGATCGTCTGCAGCTAAAAATATCTGGGAATAGATCCCTGACCAGGATGTCTGCATAAGATGCTGGCTCCTGTTGCGTGTAAACTTCATGGCCTTCTCCCATTTTATGTTGGGCCCCTGTCACTATGTAAGGGCCGGCCAGCCTGGGGCTAGGGTTGCCAACCTCCAGGTGAGGCCTGGAGATTTCCTGGAATTGGAAGAGATTTCCAGAATACGTCGGTCAGTTCCCCTGCAGAAAATGGCGGCTTTGGAGGGTGAACTCAATGGCATTATAGCTGACTAAGGATGCTCCATTCCCCAAATCCCACCTCCACCCTTAAATCTTCCGGAATTTTCCTATCTAGAGTTGGCACCCCTACACCAATCTGGTGTAGTAGTTAAGAATGCAGACTGTAATCTGGGAGAACCAGGTCTGATTCTCCAAAGATTGGCAGCACCTTTGCGCAAGGAAACCATGTGTTGGTGAAATTTTCCCCTTTGGAGCGGAAGACTTAGCGTGACGTCTTTCCGAAGAAGCCTTTGGCGAAACGCATCTTGTTGTCAGCTAGCTTACGTGTGAAGAAGCAGATCGGAGGAACCTACATTAGTTCATCCACGAGGCTCCAGTGAATCCTTGAACTTCTGTGGCGACTATTGAAACCGGGAGATTGCGTTCCATATTATTGGAGTTTCTGGTGTAGGAGTTGATGAAGCTTAAATATAACTGTGTCCTGTGGTATGTAAAACACACCTTGTTATATTTGATTTCATTATATGTGTATTACATTGGACTGTGTCCTCTTTATTAAATCCTTATTACATTTTGAGAAGAAGAGATTGGATTTATACCCTGCCCTTCACTCAAGAGTCTCAGACTGGCTTACAAACTCCTTTCCCTTCCCCTCCCCACAACAGACACCCTGTGAGGAAGGTGGGGCTGAGAGAGCTCTTGACAGAAACCGCCCTTTTTCAAGAACAGCTCTGTGTCAGAACTACGGCTTGCCCAAGGTCATCCAGCCAGGTGCAAGTGGAGGAGTGGGGAATCAAACCCGGTTCTCCCAGATTTTACTCCGCACGCTTAACGGCCACACCAAACTGGCCCTACAGCCACTACAACCAAACTTTGACCCACCTGGAGGTTGGCAATCGTAAATCTAGTCCAGGATTGTGTGTCCAGCCGAAGCCAAACAGACGCTTCCGGATAGGTCACAAGGAGGGCAGTTGAGACTGCAGATCTGTGCTCTTATACACGGAGGATCTATCCCGTAACCTCTTCAGTTCCTCTCACCTTAGGCGCAAATATTTATTCTCGCTTCCAACCCTCAGTTAGGTAAATTATTTCCTAGTAACAAACGGTTGCACGGTTTTCCTTGCGCCTTTAGAGCGGAGAATTCCTCTGGCGGACGGCTTTCACTTCTCAGAGCAGGAATGCAACGGAGAGGCCTGTGTCCAGTTAGAATATTTCTGCGTTGGGAGTTTTCAAATAGGGACAGCGGGTGCCTGACAGCTGCCGTTGGGGCAGGGGGGGGGGAAGAAGCGCTTTCTTTTCCTGTGACTCTGGGAAGGGGCTGGCCCTGCGTGTTTCTCTGAGCCACCGGCAGGCATCTGAGGAAGAGTGATTCATTTTTATTACAGCCGGGAAGTGACCCGTCGTGGCTTCTATAGTTTTGGAATGATTTTACGTTTGGCCGAATCTGTACTGGGGGAGTACACTTGGCCGAATATGTACTGGGGCAGAGCACTGGAAAGGGAGCAATTGAAGGTGATCGAAGCAGGAGGGGGTCGGTGTTCCTTCTAAGCTGAGTCAGTGTGAGCTAGCTCGCAGTTTTTTAGCCTCCGGCTTGCACATTTTTTGTCTCAGCTCGGAAAGGGTGGGTCCAGAGCCAACTAATTTCTGCAGTAGCCAAATCGCTCGCTCACAAGTTTAATGAGAGCCAGTTTGGTGTAGTGGTTAAGTGCATGGACTCTTATCTGGTAGAACCGGGTTTGATTCCCCACTCCTCCACTTGCACCTGCTGATGTGACCTTGGGTCAGTCACAAGCTCTGGCACAGCTGTTCTCTCAAGGACAGTTTCTGTCAGAAGTTCTCTCAGCCCCACCTACCTCACAGGGTGTCTGCGGTGGGGAGGGGAAGGGAAAGGAGTTTGTAAGCCGCTCTGAGACGCCTTTGGGCAGTGAAGGGCAGGGTATAAATCCAATCTCTTCTTCTTCTTCTTCTACCTCCCAGGGTGTCTGTTGTGGGGAGGGAAGGGAAGGAGTTTGTAAGCGCTCTGAGATACCTTTGGGTAGTGAAGGGCGGGTATAAATCAATCTCTTCTTCTTCTTCTACCTCCCAGGGTGTCTGTTGTGGGGAGGGGAAGGGAAAGGAGTTTGTAAGCCGCTCTGAGACTCTTTTGGGCAGTGAAGGGCAGGGTATAAATCCAATCTCTTCTTCTTCTCTTCTTCTTCTAATGCCAGGAGCTCACACAAGGTAGAATTCTTGCTCACAAGACTCCACAGCTTAGAGGGAGCATTGGGTGGGGTGGGGGGCAGTGTTCCTCCTAAGCTGAGTTAGTGTGAGTTAGCTCACAGTTTTTTAGCCTCCGGCTCACACATTTTTGTCTCAGCTCAGGAAGGATGGGCTCCAGAGCAAAGCTAATTTATACAGAAGCCCAATCACTTGCTCACAATTTTCATGCCAGGAGCTCACAAAGTAGAATTTATGCTCACAAGACGCCACAGCTTAGAGGGAACATTGGTGTGGGGGGGCTAGCGAGGCCAAAAGAAGGGTTGCCAACTCCGGGTCTGGGGAATTACTGGAGATGTGAGGGTGGATCCCAGGGGACGGTTTAGTTTAGGGAGGGGAGGGAGAGACATGACAGCCGGGATGTGATGTCACTCTAGGACTTCCGTTTCTCCTAGACTCTATGGTATACCATAGAGTCCATCCTCCGAAACTGCTATTTGCTTGAGGAGAACGGATCTAGGTAGTCTGGAGATCAGTCGATCCAGAGGAATTAGCCGTGTGTAGTCTGTTGCTATTACACATATAATGAAACTAAATATAACTAAGCGAATGCAGGGGGTTGGTCTGGATGACCTGCAAGGACCCTTCCAACTCTAACATTCCATGATTCTATGAAATAGTAAGAAGCCCAGTAGCACCTTTAAGGCCAACACACTTTATCGTAGCAGAGGCTTTTGAGAAACACGGCTCTCTTTGTCAGATGTGTGGAGGGTATGAAGAAGCTGGCCAGAGGTATATAGGCGGTAAGGGGAGGGGGCTTATGCTACAATAAAGTTAGTTCGTCTTAAAGGTGCTACAGGGCTTTTTACTCTTTTTTCTCTGAGCCAGTTTGGTGTAGTGGTTAAGTGTGCGGACTCTAATCTGGGAGAACCGGGTTTGATTCCCCACTCCTCCACTTGCACCTGCTGATGTGACCTTGGGTCAGTCACAAGCTCTGGCACAGCTGTCCTTGAAAAAGAGCAGTTTCTGTCAAGAGCTCTCTCAGCCCCACCGACCTCACACAGGGTGTCTGTTGTGGGGAGGGGAAGGGAAAGGAGTTTGTAAGCCGCTCTGAGACTCCAAGTGAAGGGCGGGGTATAAATCCAATCTCCTCCTCCTCCTCTTCTCCTCCTCCTCCTCTTCTTCTTCTTCTTCTTCTTCTTCTTCCTCTTCTTCTTCTCCGTTCTTCTTCCTCGTTCTTCCTCTTCGTCCTCCTCTTCGCGTCTTGCCTCCTCTTGCTCTTCCTCCTCTTCCAGTGGGCCTCTTGCCTTCCATGGCTTCGCTCTTCTTACTCTGTCCGTCCTCTGTCCTCAGTTCCTCGCTGCTTCGCTCTTGGCCTCCTCAGTTCCGTCTTACGCGTCTTCGAAATCACGGTGCCGCTTCCAAGTCCTCCTCTGTCTTACCTCGTTCTGTCTTCAACTGGTCCTAGATTCAAGCTGTATGTGAACTATTGGGCGAATGTAGAAGTTGTGAGGGTCAAGCGATGGTGGCTGCTGCAGTCACATTAGTAGTTGACTCATGATGAGCCCTATCAGGCTTCCTGAGGCTAGAGATAGAAATCTGAGCTGGAGGCTAAATACTATGAGCTGTCTCCCATTAACTAGCTTAGAGGGAACACTGGCCTAGGAGCACAGGGCTTTAATCTGTAGAAAAGCCTAGCAGGAACTCGATTACCATAATAGTCCACACCCAACTATCAGGAAAATCCTTAGGTCAATCATTAGGCCACTACGTGCTGTGCCTCAGCAGCAGTCCTCATGTGAGCCTATCAAGCCCCACCCCCACGATTACCAGCAAGTGGGGTCCTCAACAACCACACCCACCTTTTGCTTCTTAATCCTGTTTACCTTGTTTGTTGTCAAAACCCAGGGCTTTCTTTTAGTAGCAGGAACTCCTTTGCATGTTAGGCCACACACCCCTCATGTAGCCAATCCCAATGAGTTTCTGCCGTTGGGTGTGGCCTGTTATGCTAATGAGTTCCTGCTGGGCATGGCCAACTTGGGAGCCAGCCGGAACTCCGTTCCTGTGCGTTCCTGCCCAGAAATAGCCCTGCCTGGAGCCAATCATGAAAAAGGGAGAAGCCCGCCAAAGCTAACGGGTCTAGTTTCCCAGGAGAAAGCTGGTTCTAGACACCAAGGCCAAACGCTCATGTTACAGAGATAAAGAAACACTGAAGGCACAGAGAAAAGAAACCTATGGTTCCAGAGTTAGAACAGATAAAAGGAAATACTTCTTCACCCAAAGAGTGATTAACATATGGAATTCACTGCCACAGGAGGTGGTGGCAGCTACAAGCATGGACAGTTTCAAGAGCGAATTAGATAAACCTATGGAGCTCAGAAGTCCATCAGTGGCTATTAGCCACAGGGTATAGATGGGAACTCTCAGTCTGGGGCAGGTGATGCACTCTATTCTTGGTGCTGGGGGAGGGCAGCAGTGGGAGGGCTTCTAGTGTCCTGGCCCCACTGCTGGACCTCCTGATGGCACCTGGTATATTTTGGCCACTGTGTGACAGAGTGTTGGACTAGATGGGCCATTGGCCTGATTCCACATTGGCTTCTCTTATGTTCTTATGTTCAGAGGGCCCCCCCCCACTCCATGGCAGCTAAAGGTCTAGCTGACACCTACCCCACACCTGTTGTGGGGAAGGGAAGGGAAAGGAGACTGTAAGCTGCTCTGTGACTCCATCAGGTAGTAAAGGGCAGGGGTATGTATCCAATCTCCTCTCCTCCTCCTCCTCCTCCTCCTCGACCCTGGACTTCCTTGGGGGTCTCCAATCCCAGTACGAACCAGGGCCAAGTCTGCTTAGCTTTAAAAGTTTGGCTGCATCATGAGAAAACAAGAGTCACTGGAAAAGACAACTACGCTAGGAAAAGCGGAAGGCCCCACGGGAGATGGATGGACACAAGGAAGGATGCCGCGGCCCTGAGTTTGCAAGACCCGAGCAAGGCCGTCGATGAGGGGACGTTAGTGTAGGACGCTGATTCACAGGCCCGCTTGTAAGTCGGGAATGACTTGACGGCCCATAACGCACCCAAAAATGTCTAGGCAGGGCTATTAGATCATCCGATTGTTTGCAGTGTGCCTTCCCGTCTTTGTCTCTGGGCTCTGTAGGCTTTTGAAGAGGATACTTGAGGTGCAGAAAAGCATCCTTTCTGATAAGAACAAATGTGCGCGGGAGAGCAGCCGGATGTCTCGGGCTAGGGACAAGGGCTCTTTTCGATGTGTCTCGACTAATAATTGCTAACGTCTGTGCTAATGTCCTTTTCCCTCGAAAAACCGAAGAATGAGACTCTTCATATTTGAGAGGGAAGCAGCGTTGGAGACGGGCGGGCCGTAGACTGCAAATACGTGTTTGTTTCTTTAAAAAGAGATTGGGGGCTAGTGGGAGTCCTTCGGGAAGAAGAAGACTGGGTTTATACCCCGCCCTTCACTACCCGAAGGAGTCTCAGAACGGCTTACAAACTCCCCTCCCTTCCCCTCCCCAGGACAGACATCCTGGGAGGTAGGCGGGGCTGAGAGAGCTCTTTCAAGGACTGCTCCTGAGAGAACAGCTCTGAGAGAACTGTGACTGGCCCAAGGTCATATCAGCAGGCACAAGTGGAGGAGTGGGGAATCAAACCTGGTTTTCCCAGTTTAGAGTCCACACACTTAACCCACTACACCAATCTTGTTGGTAGTTAAGGACTCAGCACTGTCCCCTGTCTTAGCCTCCAGACTAAGTGGCAAGAGAGTCCGATAGCTAGTTAGTCAGACTAGATAGCATTGTGCAGGAGGGTTGGACTAGATGACCCTGGAGGTCCTTTCCAACTCTTTGATTCTATGATTCTATGCTTTTTTCTTGTGTTTGTTCTTCTGCCACTGTCCCTTTGATATCCCGAACGCTAATCTTAGGGAAATTGCTTCTCTTCTTTCCATTCATCCCACAACCCACAACACACTTCTCCTTGCACACACCAAGAAGGAGGACACGGTGTCCCCACCTTGGCACCGTGATGCAGACGGCCCTCTCGCCATCTGCATCCATTCGTAGTGAGTTAGACTAGTATACTACCCTATCTCTAAGCTTTCTGATCAAGAATATAGTTTCTCAATAAAAGAGACTATTATTAGTCTACAGACTGAAGAACTGGCTCTGTGTAACTTTGTAAGTTAGCTGGGACACCTGGAACAAAGACGCTGCTGCGTTGTGTGCCTTAAAGCACTCTGCTAAATGTGCCAGTGGTAACTGGACTAACTATACCAGTTATTTTATTTGCTCCGGATTGCAAGACTAGATCTAAAGGGTGGAAATTACAAGGGAGTCGTTACCGGCTAGATATCAGGAGAAACTTCCTAACTGTAAGAGTGGTTGAGCAGTGGAACAGACTGCCTCGGGAGGTGGTGGATGCTCCTTCCCTGGAAGTTTTCAAGCGGAGGCTGGACGACCATCTTTTGGGTATGTTGTAGGTATGTAGGGCTGTCTTTCGGCTGTGCTCCTGCAGAGTGCAGGGGGTTGGACTAGATGACCTGCAAGGTCCCTTCCAATTCTAACATTCTATGATTTATTTATTATTTTTCGAATTTCTGCCCTGCCCTCCCGACTGAAGCCAGCTCAGGGCGGCTTACATAAAAACAGATAAGTTACATTAAAACATAAGTTACAATTAAAACAATTCTGAAACCATAATAAAGTGCTAGTCGTTGTTGTTGTTCATGTGACAGTAGCAGCCATTATTCAGAGTTCTCAGCTCACAGTCAGATCACAGTGTTCATTTTGATTGTCCTTGCAGTGCTTGCTGATCTTTAGGCTGTTGGTGGCTATTTCTGGAATCAAGGGCCCTCTCATTTTCGACAATCTGATGTTCTTCATTGGTGGTGGCAGCGGCTCCCAAAAGCCTGGTGGAAGAGCTCTGTTTTACAGGCCCTGTGGTTAACCTAACAGGTTATGGGCCCAGCACAACAGAAAAGGCTCAGGCTCTGATTGATGCCAGACGGGCCAGTCTAAGTGGTGGGATAGCCGACAGATGGCTTGCCTGATGACCGTCGTTGGTGCACAGGGACACATAGAAGGAGATGCAGGTCCCGGGTCTTGAAGGGCTTTAAAGGTCAATAAGTAGCACTTGAATTGAACTCAGTAGCAGACTGGAGTGGACATAGACCTGTATTTTAAGGACGATCACAACAGAGTGTGAAAATGAAGAATATTAGCTCAGCAATGAACTAGGGTTGCCAGCTCTGGTTTGGGGGATTCCAGGAGATTTGGGGTGTGTGGAGCCTAGGGTGGGAACGACAGGAGTTGAGAATGACAGGAGTACTCCATTTATGAATAGTAGCTGCACTATGTGTCTTTTGTAGGACTGGCAAAAAAAGCATCCATACAACTACTGAGAAGGCAGTCCCCCTTTTTGGAAGACTTCATTGCAAGGAGAAGCGGGTTACTATTCTAGGAATTCCCATTGGGGCTTGACTGTTTACAAACATTGATGCTAAACTGTCTGGTAGTTAAAAATCTATATGTACCGGATGTTATTGCTTAATGAATATAATGAGCTCTTCCGCCAAGCATTTTAATATGCTTGCCATACTGGCAGTACCGCAAACAGCACCAGCATATTATGCAGCACTTTATACAGAATGCCACCATATTTTAATGTAACTCAGTATTTATTGTATTGTTTTAGATGTAGAAATGTTGTGTTTTAAATTGTATATTGGTTTTAATTGTTTGTGAGCCGCCTTGAGCCGCCTTGGCGGGAGGGCGGGATAAAAGTCAAATACATAAATAAATAAATAAATAAATAAATATTTATACCTGACCAGGATTAAATAATGATATACTATGCACTTTACTGTGAGGAGCTGCGGTGGCTCAAGTGGTTAAGACGCTGAACTGCAGGCTGTGGAAGGTCAGCAGTTCAAGACCCGTGAGTGCTGCATGACGGGGTGAGCTCCCGTCTCTAGTTCCAGCTCCTGCCAACCTAGCAGTTCGAAAGCAAGAAATTGCAAGTCGATAAATAGGTACCACTTCAGTGGGAAGGTAACAGCGTTCCGTGCGCCTCGGTGTTTAGTCATGCCAGCCACAGGACCACGGAAACGTCTTCGGACAGCGCTGGCTCTTTGGCTTCGAAACGGAGATGAGCACCGCAACCCTAGAGTCGGATCCGACTGGCTTTCGAGCAAGGGAACCTTTACCTTTACCTATGCACTTTACTAAGTATTGACTATAAATAGAACACATTCGTTTGTTAAAAGGTTTTTGCAGTGTACATTTATTTGTTGCTGGACGCCACCAGGAGTTTGGCAACCTTGACCAATGAACTGATGTAGTCGCACGGTTTCTGCCAGCCTAATGATGCCTTTGCAAGTTGACTGATGTCTTGGGAGACGGGTCGCTTCCGCAAGAAATGCACGTTGGCAGCATTGAACCAAAATAGATGTAATGAAGATTATGAGTCTCCGCCGATCTTTCGAGTTCAAATGACGCATGCAGCCATGATTCAGCTCGGGGTCCTGGGCGGGGTGGGGAGAAAGGATTAGCCCCACTTTTACTAATGGAGATTAGGACTCTTTATGCTATAGTAGCATTTTAAAGGGAAAAGGCTAAACTTTCACCAGTCACATCTCCCCCCCCTTTGAAATGCAAATAACTGTGCAGGAGCCTGGTATAAATGAATGGAACTGAGCCCCGATTGAAGGGTTCAAGGCCCCAAACTGAATCACAGCTGTGTATGCACACAGTTTACCTTTTACGGGCAGATATTTATCCTTTTTTGTTTTGGACCGTCAACATTCTTAGCACTGCTCCCTGACACTTTTCGCCGCTCAAGTACGTTACATGCTTGATAGAAAGCACGTTCCACCTTCTCAAAAGTCATTTTAGCATTCTGGTTAGATGGCTGTGTTTTGGTCCGTGAGGCTTGAGTTCGAATCTCGACTCACTCGTGACACTTTGCGAAGTGGTGCTCAGGTCCCGGTCACACGGGGCAGATAACGCGGGGTGGAGGCGTGGCTCTTTGCGTCGTTGCAATTTGCCCCACCATTATGTGATCTGACGCGATGGCAGTGAAGCGGATTTTTTCCCCGTCAGTGGGTGTTTCCGGCACGCTCCAATGAGGCAAGAGGAGCGCGCTGGAGCGATCACATGAAGGACGTCGGGCAGCGGCCCATTGCAACCAATGTTCCCTCTAAGCTGTAGAGGCTTGTGAGCAAAAATTCTACTTTGTGAGCTCCTGGCATTAAAGTTGTGAGTGAGTGATTTGGCGACTGCATCAATTAGTTTGCTCTGGGGCCATCCCTTCCTGAGCGAAGACAAAAATGTGTGAGCCAGAGGCTAAAAGTCTGTGAGCTAGCTCACCCTAACTCAGCTTAGAGGGAACACTGGTTGCAACCCATTTAATAGGAGACTTTTTCATGTACTTTTTAACTCCAGATCTTTGGCAGTATGATACGGGTTGGGGACGGGTGCGCCACACTTGCCAGATGTTTCCATGTGATGGCGCCCGTATAATCTGCCCGGCATTCGTCCGTAACGTGCAGCAAATCATCCGTGTGACCGGACCCTTAGTTTATTAATTTGTTTATTTGTACTCTGCCTTTTTCGGTGAGACTTAAGGTGGATGACGTAGTGTAAGTCAAGTGCAGTCAAGAGGTGATGAAGAAGAAGAGATTGGATTTACACCCAGCCCTTTGCTGCCCGAAGGAGTCTCAGAGTGGCTGACAATCTCCTTTCCCTTCCCCTCCCCACAACAGACACCCTGGGAGGTAGGTGGGGCTGAGAGAGCTCTCCCGAGAACTGCCCTTGAGAGAACAGCTCTGAGAGAACTTATGACTGACCCAAGGTCACACCAGCTGCTGCATGTGGAGGAGTGGGGAATCAGACCCGGTTCTCCCAGATTAGAGTCCGCCGATCTTAGCCACTACACCAAACTGGATGGGACATCTAAAGAACAGGAGGACGGGGTCAGGACTGCAGAAGCCTAAAGGCAAACAGAAATCTCAAACAGAGCTGAGACGAAGCATATGAGCTTTGAAACAGGAGACGTTTAGTGGTGTACAAATCACCACTGTCTGGAGTGTCTTTCCAGTGATAGGCAGCAATGCAGCTATATAGGCCGCAGTCCCTATCCTTTTTCCAATGCAATTTTCTGACCGTTTCATTACAATACAGTCCTGTTTACCTGTGCAAAAAGCCCTCTTGAATAATTCCGTTTTATACAGTTTCTGTCTCTCAACCTAGTTTCCCTCCCAGGTTTGTTTGAGGATAAAATACGGAGGAGGAAGCAGTGGAGAGTATGTGCATTCAGGGTTGCCAGCTCTGGGTGGGGGAATACCTGGAGATTTTGAGGGTGAAGACTGGGGAGGGCGGGGTTTGGGGAGGGAGGGGCCTCAACAGGGTAGAAGGCCACAGAGTCCACCTTCCAAAGTAGCCATTTTCTCCAGGGGAACTGATCTTTGTAGCTCTCCAGGCCCCACCTGGAGGTTGGCAACCCTATGTACAGTATAGTTCCTTGGCTAAAACGCAGGAAATAATGGGGTAAATAACTACTGAGCCTTCCAAGTGAAAATATTGAGCAAATACATATTTTAAAACTGAGGCCTGCCTGCCTGCCTTCCTTCCTTCTCTCTCTCCCTCTTTCTCCCCCCTTTCTCTTTCTCACTCCCTCTTTCTCCCTCTCCCTCTTTTCCTTCCTTCCTTCCTTTCACTCCCTCTTTCTCTCTCCATCTTTTCCTTCCTTCCTTCCCTCCCTCTCTCTGTGTTTTTCTCTCTCTCCCTCTATCACTCCCCCTCTCTCCCTCCCTTCCTTCCATCTCTCTTTCTCTCCCTCTCCCTCTTCTCTCTTTCTCACTTTCTGTCTTCCTCTTTTTCTTCCCTCCCTCCCTTCCTTCTCTCTCTCTCTCTCTCTCTCCCTCACTTCCTCACTTTTTCTCTCTCTCTCTCTCCTTCCTTCCTTCCTTCCTCTCTCTCTCTCTCTCTCTCTCTCCCTCTCCCTCTTTTCCTTCCTTCCTTCCTTTCACTCCCTCTTTCTCTCTCCCTCTTTTCCTTCCTTCCTTCTCTCCCTCCCTCTCTGTGTTTTTCTCTCTCTCCCTCTCTTTCTCCCTCCCGCTCTCTTCCTCTTTTCCTTCCCTCCCTTCTCTCTTTCTCTCTCTCCCCCTCTTCCTCACTTTCTCTCTCTCTCTCCTTCCTTTCTTCCTTCTCTCTTTCTCTCTCTCCTCTTCTCTCTTTCTCACTTTCTCTTTCTCTCTCCCTCTTTTCCCTCCTTCCCTCCCTCCCTCCCTTCTCTCCATGCTAAGATTGGGACCAGTAAGCAGTTCCAAAATTCTACATTGTGGATACATGGAATATTAGCAAATTTAATCATGTTCCAAAGATACACATGGCTGCTTTTCTTCATGGAGCAGCATGAATCCCTCTACCTAAGCTTCACCGTGGTGCATAATGGTTAGACTAGAACCTGTGAGACCTGAATCCTAGATGGGATTAAACAGAGAAGACTGAAGATCAGGCTTCTCCTTCCATCCATCAATTGCAGACCGCAGCCTCAACTTGCCTTGGAGCCATGAAGCAGAGGGAGAGGGCATTTTAACCCTTCCACCTCCACTTGGCTTTGATATTTGAGACTGGACATTCCATCCCTGCTTTGTTGTTAGCAATTTTTTAAAAAGCGTGGACTTTCATCTTTGAAATAATGTTATAGTGAAGTTGCCTTGAGTCTGAGGAATTAAGGTGGGATGGAAATGTTATAAATAAGTAAAATAGCAGAGGCAGCCAGTTTTGAATAGCCGAATGGAGGCCGAAGGGTTAAAAAACCTCTCCCTTCCACGCACAACCCTGAGGCAAACTGAGGCTACACAATCTAGCAGTTAGCACTCTATGCAGGGATTAAGACTTCATCTCCTCTGTTTGAGACTGCAGGTGTAGAAGTTAACGGGGGGGGGAATCTTGGGTGGTTGGGCTCCCCTGAGCCAAACCTTCTTCCCAGAGTGGGTGGGAAGAGCTCTTTGGAGCAAGGGCAGGATAAAAATACAGCCGACAGAAGGACGCCTGTCTTCGGCTGATGGGTGAAACCTCCAGTGAGCTTTGATGGGTGTCTCAGTGAAGAATAGAAAGCTGTCAAAAAGCCCATCTCCTGACAAAGAGCACTTATTGAGGGGACAACACAGAGCTGAGAAAAAGCTGGCAAAAGAGCAAACAGACATCAGGCAGCAAATCCAAAGCGCTCTTATGTGTCAGATTCTTGGGGAGGGAGCTTGGATTTGAATTCCCTGTTTTCAGTGTAGGGATGCCAGCTCTGGGAATTTGGGGGCAGAGCCTGCGGAGGGCAGAGAGCGGGAAGTGGAGGGAACTCAGTAGCAATGTGACACTGTGGCGTCTGTCCTCTGGAGCTGCCATTCCCCCCCAGAGGAACTGAATCCCAGAGCCAGGAGGCAACATCAGGGGAAGGCCTCGGCCTATCTGGCCTGTTGTCGGCCCTCCAGAGGAACTGGTTGGCCACTCCGTGAGGCAGGAAGCTGGACTAGATGGGCCTTTGGTCTGATCCAGCAGGACTCTTCTGATGCTCTTATGAAGGCCTCGGCCTCTCTGCCTTGTTGTTGGCCCTCCGGAGGAACTGGTTGGCCACTGTGTGAGACGGGATGCTGGACTAGATGGACCCCTGGCCTGATCCAGCAGGGCTCTTCTGAGGTTCTTAGGAAGGCCTCGGCTCTCTGCCTTGTTGTTGGCCCTCCAGAGGAACTGGTCGGCCACTGTGTGAGACCGAATGTTGGACTAGATGGACCACTGGCCTGATCCATCCAGCAGGGCTCTTCTGAGGTTCTTAGGAAGGCCTCAGCCTCTCTGCCCTGTTGTCAGCCCTCCAGAGGAACTGATTGGTCACTGTGTGAGGCGGGATGCTGGACTAGAGGGACCTTCACTGCTCTGATCCAGCAGGGCTCTTCTGATGTTCTTATGAAGGCCTCAGCCTCTCTGGCCTGTTGTTGGCCCTCCAGAGGAACTGGTCAGCCACTGTGTGAGACGGGATGCTGGTCTAGATGGACCACTGCTGGACCTCCTGATGGCACCTGGTATTTTTGGCCACGGTGTGACGGAGTGTTGGACTAGATGGGCCATTGGCCTGATTCAACATTGGCTTCTCTTATTTTCTTATGTTCTTATGATCCAGCAGGGCTCTTCTGATGTTCTTATGAAGGCCTCGGCCTCTATGCCTTGTTGTTGGCCTTCCAGAGGAACTGGTTGGCCACTGTGTGAGACAGGATGCTGGACTAGATGGACCCCTGGTCTGATCCAGCAGGGCTCTTCTGATGTTCTAATGAAGGCCCCAGCCTTTGTTCCCTGTTGCTGGTCCTCCAGAGGAACTGGTTGGCCCCTCTGTGAGACAGGATGCTGGACTAGATTGACCACTGGTCTGATCCAGCAGGGCTCTTCTGATGTTTTAATGAAGGCCTCGGCCTCTATGCCTTGTTGTTGGCCTTCCAGAGGAACTGGTTGGCCACTGTGTGAGACAGGATGCTGGACTAGATGGACCACTGGTCTGATCCAGCAGGACTCTTCTGATATTCTTATCAGGGGTAGGCCTCGACCTCTCTGCCCTGTTGTTGGCTCTCCTGAGGAACTGGCTGGCCACTGTGTGAGACAGGATGCTGGACTGGATGGACCACAGGTCTGATCCAGCAGGGCTCTTCTGATGTTCTTAACTGATCTGTGTAGACTGGAGATCAGCTGTAATTTTAGGAGAAATTCAGGCCCCACCTGGAGGTTGGCAAACCTACATGAGTGACAGGATCAACACAGGCAACTGTCCCATCCTGAGCTAGGCCATTGGTCTATTGAGGCTGTCTCTTCTGACTCCTTAAAGCTTGATGTGTCTGCACTTTTAGGTAAAGGTAAAGGTTCCCTTGCTCAAAAGCCAGTCGAATCCGACTCTAGGGTTGCGGTGCTCATCTCCGTTTCCAAGCCGAAGAGCCAGCGCTGTCCGAATACGTTTCCATGGTCATGTGGCCGGCGTGACTAAACACCAAGGTGCACGGAACGCTGTTACCTTCCCACCGAAGTGGTACCTATTTATCTACTTGCAATTTCTTGCTTTCGAACTGCTTAGGCACACTTTATTCAGAGCCAAGTTCCTGTGATGTTAGCAGAACTTTTCCCAGAGTGGACATACTTAAGACTGGAACAGATTTAGAGTCCGACCGCACCTTTAAGACCAACGAGGTTTTATTCAAGGTATGAGCTTTCGTGTTCATGGCCTGTTGCCAGTCCCCAGGTTGCTCCTGGAGATCTCCTGGGTTTACGGTTGATTTTGAGACGACAGATCCCTCCCTCCCTAGGCCCCGCCCCCAAACCTCCTGGAATTTCCCAATCTGGAGTTGGCAACACTATCCCCGTGGCCAGGATCCCTGGGGCTGCCCAGGTTGTCTTCCCCCTGTGCTGCTTTTGGGTCGTATTCTGCCTGGGTTCAGACAGAATCTGGCCAGCTTCCTTCTAAGCCATCCACTGCCAGGGGAACTTAAACAGTGAATGAAATATGTTTTTGGCTCCAGCTCCTGAAATGTTTTTAGATTGCAAAAGGCACCTTTCAGCTCTCTTCTGTTAAAATTATATAAACACGAGCTTGCCGGAAAGCAGCCGCCTTCTCGGAGGTCAAGGGACGCTCTGCAAATATGAAAAAGGAGGTTCTTCTTTCAGCTGGAAGTCTAATTGGCACTAGCCACGCATCCTGAGCTGATGAAAGCCTCTCTCCCCAGTAAATTCCGGAAAATTCTTCTCTTGCCAGGGTCCCCAAACTTTTGAGCCTGTGGGCGCTTTTGGAATTCTGACGCAGCAAGGAGAAGAGGAGGAGGAGGAGGAGATTGGATTTATAGCCCGCCCTTCACTTGGAGTCTCAGAGTGGCTTACAAACCCTTCCCTTCCTCCCACAACAGACACCTGTGAGGGGTGGGCAGAGACTCTGACCAATGCTGTTTTCAAGAACAGCTCTGACAGAACTATGCCAGGTCATCCAGCAGGTGAAAGTGGAGGTGGGGAATCAACCTGGTTCTCCCAGATTAGAGTCCGCACTTAACCATTACACCAAACTGGAGGAGGGAGAAGGAGGAAGTTGGATTTATACCCGCTTCACTCTGAGTCCTTTCCCCCTCCCCACAGACACCCTGTGTGGGGTGGGGCTGAAACTCTGCTGTGTTTTCAAGAACAGCTCTGACAGAACTATGCCCAAGGTCATCCAGCAGTTGCAAGTGGAGGAGTGGGGAATCAAACCTGGTTCTCCCAGATTAGAGTCCGCGCACTTAACCACTACACCCAACTGGAGGAGGAGAAGGAGGAGAGATTGGATTTATACCCTGCCCTTCACTCGGAGTCCTTTCCCTTCCCCTCCTCACAACAGACACCCTGTGAGGTAGGCGGGGCTGAGTGAGCTCTTTCCAGAACTGCTCGTGAGAGAACAGCTCTGAGAAAACATGCGACTGACCCAAGGTCACACCAGCAGCTGCGTAAGAAAGAATGGAGAATCAAACCCTGTTCTCCCAGTTTAGAGTCCGTGCACCTAAATCACTACAACAAACTGGTGGGCGCAGCCATAAAATGGCTGCCACGGGAGGTGGAGCCAGCCACAAAATTTGCTGCTGCGGCTTACCATTGGTCACGTAGGGAAGTTTCTTCTGCTGCGGTGGCAACTGCTGCCAAAACAATCTTTCAGGGAACTTGTTCAGACAATCAAATCTCCAAATAGCCAATCAGAAGCCTTGCTGGGTAGAAGCCCCACTTGGACTCCACCTACTTCGCAGAAACACTTGGTGGATGCCAGGAAAGGTATTGGTGGGCGTTGTGGCACCGTGTTTGGGATCCACGTTCTGTTAGCATCTTTAAGAACAGCTCAGGTCAGGAGGAGACGGAGACTGAGGAGGCCAGCCATGAAGGAGGTAGAAAAGATCCTGAAGGGTAAGGATGTGCGGCTGGGGACCAAGATGAGGATAATTCATGCCATAGTATTCCCCATTCCTATGTGTGGGGGTGAAAGCTGGGCAATGGGTTGGAGCACTTTCCCTGTGAAGAAAGGTTAAGGCACTTGGGGCTCTTTGGCTTGGAGAAATGACGGCGGAGGGGTGACATGATCGAGGTTTATAAGATTATAAATGGGATTGAGCAGGTTGAGGAAGAAGTACTTTTCTCCCTTTCTCACAATACAAGAACTCGTGGGCACTCAGTGAAATTGCTGAGCGGTCGGGTCAGAACGGATAAAAGGAAGTCCTTCCTCACCCAAAGTGTGATTAACTTGTGGAATTCACTGCCACAGGAGGTGGTGGCAGCTACAAGCATGGATGGCTTCAAGAGGGAATTGGATAAGCATATGGAGCAGAGGTATAGATAGGAACTCTCGGTCTGGGGCAAGTGATGCTTTGTATTCTTGGTGCTTAGGGAGGGGCAACAGTGGGCTTCTAGTGTCCGGGCCCCACTGCTGGACCTCCTGATGGCACCTGATATTTTTGGCCACTGTGTGACACAGAGTGTTGGACTGGATGGGCCATTGGCCTGATCCAACATTGGCTTCTCTTATGTTCTTATAAAGGGAACACACTGGTCTGGGGCAAGTGACACTCTGTATTCTTGGTGCTTGGGGTGGGGGTC
This sequence comes from Gekko gecko, assembly GCA_029375565.1. Taxonomy (NCBI): domain Eukaryota; kingdom Metazoa; phylum Chordata; class Lepidosauria; order Squamata; family Gekkonidae; genus Gekko; species Gekko gecko. The sequence goes on from JAPDNY010000003.1 coordinate 232,466,937, forward strand.
AACAGTGGGAGGGCTTCTAGTGTCCTGGCCCCACTGGTGGACCTCCTGGTGGCACTTGGTATTTTTGGCCAACTGTGTAACACAGGGTGTTGGACTGGATGGGCCATTGGCCTGATCCAACATTGGCTTCTCTTGTGTTCTTTAAGCTGTCTGGGGCAAGGGATGCTCTGTCTTCTTGGTGCTTGGGAGGGGGTCAACAGTGGGAGGGCTTCTAGTGTCCTGGCCCCCCTGGTGGACCTCCTGATGGTACCTGGTATTTTTGGCCACTGTGTGACAGAGTGTTGGACTGGATGGGCCATTGGCCTGAATCAGCATTGGCTTCTCTTACATTCTTATGTAATGAAGAAAGCTGACAGGAAGAAATTGGATTGATTTGAAATGTTGTGTCGGAGGAGAGTTTTATGGATACCGTGGACAGCCAAAAAAAGACCAATAAGTGGGTTTGAGATCAAATCCAGCCTGAACTCTCCCTAGAAGCTAAAATGACCAAACTGAAACTGTTATACCTCTGAGGACGCCAGTCACAGCTAGTGGCGAAACATCAGGTCCTACAATGCCAAGACCACGGCCAGACAACCCAGCTTTCTTAGGGGAATCTGTTCATCTTTCAGAAGAAGAGGAGGAGGAGGAGATTGGATTTACACCCTGCCCTTCACTACCCGAAGGAGTCTCAGAGGAGTCTCAGAGCGGCTTACAATCTCTTTTCCCTTCCCCTCCCCACAACAGACACCCTGTGAGGCAGGTGGGGTTGAGAGAGCTCTTCCGAGAACTGCCATTGAGAGAACAGCTCTGAAAGAACTTGTAACTGACCCAAGGCCACACCAGCAGCTGCATGTGGAGAAGTGGGGAATCAAACCCATTTCTCCCAGATTAGAGTCCACGCTCTTAACCACTCTTTATTTTCTTATCCAAATCTTGAATGTGTCATGAAATTGGAAACTGGACTTAGACAAGTCAGTCTTCAACATGATGGTCTGAGAGCCAGCACAATGTTGTGGTTAGACTGTTGGACTACGATCTGGGAGATCTGGGTTCAAATTCCCTCTCTGCCCTGGACGCTTGCTGGGTGAGCTTGGGGCGGTCATACTCTCTCGGCCTGGCCTACCTTACAGGGCTGTTGTGAGGATAAAATGGAGGAACAGAGGATGATATAAGCATTTGGGGACCTCACTGGGGGAAAAGGTGGGGTATAAACCAAGTAAGTAAATGAATAATAACACAGACCGACTTTACAGGGTGGATATTCTGTTGTGGTATCACATGCCAAGCCCTTTGAATACTGAGATAGTAAGTAAAAGTTTGCAATTATCCAGGAAACGTCCTTATTTCTCAATCAGAAAACCCCTTTTCTAGACAGAGTGACTGTCCCTGACGCAGCAGGGTGATTTTTCGTTAAGACACTCAGCCAGGAATCCCATAGCATTTTAAAGGCGCACTAATTTATTGTGTCGAAAGAATCGTGTCTGACAGCTAAAGATAATTGTTTACACGATCCACTTCCCGGCTTCCTGTGAGAAAGAGCAGAACGGGATATTGGTTAGGCCACCCAAGCAGGGCTTTGAGTGCCGAGTGTCTGAACAGGCGATTCCACAGCCTTGCTCCATAGGCAAAACTCGGTGACCGTCCGGGATCCGGAAAGGAGATTTATAGTGCCAGTATAGGCAGATTTACAAGCTTCTGAATCAGTTGGCCCTGACTAAAATCAGTTGGCCCTGAAATCTCATCAGATTTCAGAAGCTAAGCAGGGTCAGCCCTGGTTAGTAGTTGAACGGGAGACCAGCAAGGAAATCCAAGGTTGCTACGCAGAGGAAAGGCAATAACAAACCACCTCTGACCACCTGACCTGACTGGACGGCCAAGGCTAGCCCGACCTCGCCAGATCTCAGAAGCTAAGCAGGGTGGACCCTGGTTAGTACTTAGATCGGAGACCGCCAAGGAATTCGAGGGCCGCATCGCAGAGGCAGGGAACGGCAAACCATCTCTAAAAGTTTCTTGCCTTGAAAGCCCTGCAGGTTCGCCAGAAGTCAACGGCGACTTGACAGCACTCACTGCAGATGGTGACTGCAGCCATGAAATTAAAAGACGCCTGCTCCTTGGGAGGAAAGCGATGGCAAACCTAAACAGCATGATAAAAAGCAGAGACATCACCCTGCCAACAAAAGTCCGCATGGTCAAAGAAATGGCATTCCCAGTAGTCATATATGGCAGCGAGAGTTGGACTGTAAGGAAGGCCGAGCGCCGAAGAATAGATTCTTTTGAACTGTGGTGCCGGAGAAGACTCTTGAGAGTCCCTCGGACTGCCTGGAGATCAAATCATTCAATCCTAAAAGAAATCAACCCTGACTGTTCCCTGGAAGGCCAGATCCTGAAGTTGAAGCTCAAAGACTTTGGCCACCAAATGAGAAGGGAGCATTCACTGGAGAAGACCCTGATGCTGGGAAAGAGTGAAGGTCAAAGAAGAAGGGAACGGCAAAGGATGAGATGGTTATACAGTGTAATCGATGCAACGAACATGAAATTGAGCAAACTTCAGCAGACAGCGGAAGACGGGAGGGCCTAGCGTGATCTGGTCCATGGGGTCGTGAAGAGTCGGACTCAACTGTGCGACTGAACAACAACAACAACCACGTACACCAGTCCATTGAAGCTGGTAGGCTTAGAAGCATGTCACTCCGTGTAGAGTTAGAATCATAGAGCTGGAAGGGACCTCCAGGGTCACAATGCAGGAAAGTCGCAAATACCTCCCCCCCACACACCCCCCCAGTTATCCATGCGCAGAAGATGGCAAAAAAAAAAAAAAAAATCCCAAAACCCTCTCCGGAATCCCTGGCCAAACTGGCTTGGAAAAAAATTGCTTCCTGACTCCAAAGTGGCGATCGGCATTTCCCTGGGCGTGTAAGAAAGGGACACGAGAACTAAGCACTGAGGCAGCCCATCCTGCCCTCCCTTCTCATGATCTGCCTAAGTTCACACAATCAGCATTGCTGTCATCTAGCCTCTGTTTGAAGACCTCCAGAGATGGAGAGCCCACCACCTCCCGAGGAAGCCTGTTCCACTGAGGAACCACTCTACCTGTCAGGAACCGCTCTACCTGTCAGGTCCTGGCCCCACTGCTGGACCTCCTGATGGCCCCTGGTATTTTTGGCCACTGTGTGACAGAGTGTTGGACTAGATGGGCCATCGGCCTGATTCAACACTGGCTTCCCTTATGTTCTTATGTTCTTATGAAGTTCTTCCTCAGGTTTAGCTGAAAACGCAATTGATTTAATGTCAATCTGTTGGTTCTGGTCCAACCTTCTGGGGCCACAGAAAACAACGCCACACCATCCTCTATAGGACAACCCTTCAAATACTTGAAGATGGTTCTCATATCACCTCTCAGTCCTCTCTTCTCCAGGCTAAACGTACCCAGCTCCTTCAGCCTTTCCTCATAGAACTTGGTCTCCAGACCCCTCACCATCTTCGTTGCCCTTCTCTGGACGTGTTCCAGCTTGTCTGTATCCCAAAACTGAACACAGTACTCTAGGTGAGGTCTAACTAGAGCAGAGTAAAGCGGTACCATCACTTTGCATGATCTGGATACTGTATGGTCAGTGTCAAAAAATATATATTCTGGCTGCAGATCCATATTCTGGAACACAGAACTGCCTTGAATGCATATAAAGAGGGTGTAGGGGAGTCCAGTTTTAGCAGTGAAAAGGTTTATATATTTACATCTTGCCCTTCTTACCCAGGGGGACTCAAAGCAGTTTACATCCTTCTGCTCTCCTCCTTTCTTACCTCACAATCAACCTGTGAGGTTGGTTAGGCTGAGAACGTGTGAATGGCTGAAGGTCGCCCAGCGAGCTTCCCTGGCAGAGTGGGGATTTGAACTTGGGCCTCCCAGATCCCAATCTGACAGTGCCCCAAGTTGGCTCTCAGGCTGAGAGGGAAAATAAACCGTCCCTGTCCCTGCTATGGCTTTCCTCTCTAATTGTGTTTCATCAGAGTGAGGTAAATTCATGTATTAGAGTCTAGCTGAGGAGAAGAGCTAGAACATAAGAACACAGGAGAAGCCATGTTGGATCAGGTCGATCGCCCATCCAGTCCAACACTCTGTGGCCAAAACCCCAGATGCCATCAGGAGGTTGACCAGAGGGCCCAGAACGCCAGAGGTTCTCCCACTGTTGCCCCCCAAGCACCAAGAATACAGAGTATCACTGCACCAGACATAAGAACACGACTCGGCCTCTCTGCCCTGTTGTTGGCCCTCCAGAGGAACTGGTTGGCCATTGTGTGAGGCAGAATGCTGGGCTAGATGGACCTCTGGTCTGATCCAGCAAGGCTCTTCTGATGTTCTCTACTTAAGGCCTCGGCCTCTCTGCCCTGTTGTTGGCCCTCCAGAGGAACTGGTTGGCCTCTGTGTGAGATGGGATGCTGGACTAGATGGACCACTGGTCTGATCCAGCAGGGCTCTTTTGATGTTTTTATGAAGGCCTCGGCCTCTCTGCCCTGTTGTTGGCCCTCCAGAGGAACTGGTCGGCCACTGTGTGAGACAGGATGCCGAACTAGATGGACCACTGGTCTGATCCAGCAGGGCTCTTCTTAGGTTCTTATGATTGTGAGAGATTGCCCGTTGATGTCGTCAAATACTGAACCAAAGTTCTGGCTCAGTATAGAACAACTGTGTGTATCTGCAGCAGGGGTGGGCACCATTTAAACTCAGGGACCTACGGCTCTCTCATTTACCATTCTGGCTCAGATAGAATTCACTGCTATTAACTGACTTGTACTAATCTCCTTTCCTCCCGTTCTTCCACTATTATTATTATTATTGTTGTTGCTAAAATAATTTATTAGCCGCCTTTCTACCTTGAGGAACTCAAGGATGCTTATAGTATAAATAAAGTGATTATAAAAAAACACCAAGGCTATAAATAAAAACAAGTTATGAAAACACTTAAAAGACCACAATTTAAAATCTCCCGTTAGAACTGTCAGTAAGGAACAACTGAATTGTCAAATGCAGTCCTGAATAAAGCAGTCTTTTTAACTGCCTCCTGAAGACTGGCAGTGAGGGGCCAGGCACACCTCCTTGGACAAGTCGTTTCGTAATTGTGGGGCTGCCGCCAAAAAGGCCCTCATAAGAACATAAGAGAAGCCAATGTTGGGTCAGGCCAATGGCCCATCCAGTCCAAGACTCTGTCACACGGTGGCCAAAAATACCAGGTGCCATCAGGAGGTCCACCAGTGGGGCCAGGACACTAGAAGCCCTCCCACTGTTGCCCCCCCAGCACCAAGAACACAGAACATCACCTGCCCCAGATCGAGAGTTCCTACCTATACCTTGTGGCTAATATCCACTGATGGGCCTCTGCTCCAGATGTTTATCCAATCCCCTCTTGAAGCCGTCCATGCTTGTAGCTGCCACCACCTCCTGTGGCAGTGAATTCCATGTGTTAATCACTCTTTGGGTGAAGAGAGACTTATCCGTTCCAATCTGACCGCTCAGCAATTTCATGGAGTGCCCACGAGTTCTTGTATTTATTTTATTTATTTATTTATTTATTTATACGTTCCATTTCTACCCCGCCCTCCCCGCGAGCGGGCTCAGGGCGGCTTACAAAAGGGCAACCAGTGCCAAGAAACAAGTTAAAACATATAAAAATACTAAAACATACCCACATCATAAAGTGCTCTATAATTCCTCTATTATCTCAACCCGATGGCTTCAGATAATCATTAGGCACAGCAGTGTTAGTTGTGGTGGGCCCCAAAGGACTTAACTCGACTATCCCCTTCCTCCACCACACAGTTGGTAAAGTTAGCGGTGTGGGGGGGACGGGGCGGCGGCCAAAGAGGGGGGGGAAGGGGAAGCGGCGGCTCCTACTCGGACGCCTGGCGGAAGAGCTCCGTCTTACAGGCCCTGCGGAACTGCGGAAGGTCCCGCAGGGCCCTGATCTCTTCCGGGAGCTCATTCCACCAGGTAGGAGCCGCCACTGAAAACGATCTAGCCCTCGTGGCCGCCAGCCTGGCCTCCTTAGGGCCAGGGACCGCCAGGCGATGTTGTGAGACAGGGACTTCTTTCTCAACCTGCTCTATCCCCTGCATAATCTTATAAACCTTGATCATGTCACCCCTCAGCCGTCGTTTCTCCAAGTTAAAGAGCCCCAGGCACTTTCCCTATGTTTTATCATACCAGTTGCCTTTTTCTGCACTTCTTCCAATGCAGAACTTTAACGGTCAAAAACAACACCTTGAATCGGGCTCGGGAGTGGAACAGTAGCTGGCGTAATTGCTGGAATATCGGGGACATATACTCCTGATAGCTGCATTTCTAGCTGCAGCACTCTGCACTAGTGGCGGCTTCCAGACACTCTTCAAGGGCAGTCCCAAGCAGAGCGTACTGCAGTAGTCCAGTCTAGATGTAGCAAAGGCATGTATCTCTGTGGCTAGATGTGACTGACCCAGGAACGGGTGCTAGCTCTCTCCCCCTTTTAAAAGGCTGTTGCCCTTCCTTCTAGACTATCCTGAGAACAAGTTTGTCGCGTCTAATACATCCTCTCGATATTTCATCATGGATGGGCCCAGCAACCGTGCATGAAAAGGGCTACAGTTTGGTGTAGTGGTTAAGTGCGCGGACTCTAATCTGGGAGAACCGGGTTTGATTCCCCACTCCTCCACTTGCACCTGGCTGGATGACCTTGGGCAAGCCGTAGTTCTGATAAGAGCTGTTCTTGGAAAAGAGCAGTTTCTGTCAGAGCTCTCTCAGCCCCACCTACCTCACAGGGTGTCTGTTGTGGGGAAGGGAAGGGAGAGGAGTTTGTAAGCTGCTCTGAGACACCTTTGGGTAGTGAAGGGCGGGGTATAAATCCAATCTCTTCTTCTTCTACTTCACAGGGTGTCTGTTGTGGGGAGGGGAAGGGAGAGGAGTTTGTAAGCCGCTCTGAGACACCTTTGGGTAGTGAAGGGCGGGGTGTAAATCCAGTCTCTTCTTCTTCTACCTCACAGGGTGTCTGTTGTGGGGAGGGGAAGGGAGAGGAGTTTGTAAGCCGCTCTGAGACTCCTTTGGGTAGTGAAGGGCGGGGTGTAAATCCAATCTCTTCTTCTTCTTCTACCTCACAGGGTGTCTGTTGTGGGGAGGGGAAGGGAAAGGAGTTTGTAAGCTGCTCTGAGACTCCTTTGGGTAGTGAAGGGCAGGGTATAAATCCAATCTCTTCTTCTTCTACCTCACAGGGTGTCTGTTGTGGGGAGGGGAAGGGAAAGGAGTTTGTAAGCTGCTCTGAGACTCCTTTGGGTAGTGAAGGGCAGGGTATAAATCCAATCTCTTCTTCTTCTACCTCACAGGGTGTCCGTTGTGGGGAGGGGAAGGGAGAGGAGTTTGTAAGCCGCTCTGAGACACCTTTGGGGAGTGAAGGGCGGGGTATAAATCCAATCTCTTCTTCTTCTACAGTTACAAAAATTATATAGAATCACAGAGTTGGGAAGGGGCCATACAGACCATCTAGTCCAACCCCCTGCCCAATGCAGGACCAGCCTAAAGCACCTCTGACAAATATCCGTCCCGCCTCTTCTGGAAAGATGTCCGTGAAGGGGAGCTCCCCACCACCCTGGGCAGCCGATTCCACCTTTGAACCCACTCTGACCGTGACGAATATCCAGCCGTTACTTTTCTGCATATAATTTAAACCCGTTGTTTCGGGTCCTCTCCTCTGCTGCCAACTGGAACCGCTCCCCGCCCTCCTCCACACGACAGCCTTTCAGATATTTAAAGAGACCGATCCTGTCCCCCCTCAGTCTCCTCTTCCCCAAACTAAACATTCCCAGGGCCCTCAGCCTTTCCTCGCAGGGCTCAGTCTCCAGACCCCCGATCCTCCTCGTCGCTCTCTTCGACACCCTCTCGATTTTGCCCACATCCATGCTACGGTGTTCATTCTACACGCTTGCTTTTGTGGTTGACAGTCTATTTGAGACAGGGAGAGGGCGGGAGAGGTAAGAAATAAAAAGGCAGTGTAGGCTTTTAAAGTCATTTGAGTAATTTAGAAAATGTTACACTTCATCTTTCCTAAAGTACAGGCTCTGGGTTCTTTTGACACCCCTGCTGGTTTGCTTTCAAAAAGGGGGGGAGAGAGAGAGAGGGAGAGAGAGAGGGAGAGAGGGAGGGAGGGAGAGACTTCTGCTATCGTTTGGGGAACCTCTTTTTAATCAGCCTTCCGTGTACGGTACACGGAAGACAAAGCCTCGGCCGTTCCCCCGTGCAAACGCTCGTCTTAGCAACATCTCCTTTGAGGGTTTAATTTGAGCCCCGTAGCCTGTTTTTAATGCCTCAGTCAGGATAAGATGGGCATTGAGATTTGCCTGTCAGAAGATGACTCAGAAATGACAGGCCATGGGAGGGCTTGGAAGTTCGCAGGGAAACCGTGTTTCTTAAAAACTGGATTTTAGAGGACAGAATTTGGGGGGGGGGGGGGATGCACACCCGCGGTCAGGGAGAGCGGCTCCCCTTACCAGCCAAATTTCACACTGTTTTTGCTAGATGTTTGACCGTCTCGATATAAGGCTGCAAGGTATGTTTCCAGCGTTAAAGACAATATCAGTTTTCCTATCCCCTCACCTTTAGGGGAAGTCGTAGAAGTAGTGACAGACTTCACGTTCCTGGGATCCCAGATCACTGCAGATGGTGACTGCCGCCATGAAATTAAAAGACGCCTGCTCCTTGGGAGGAAAGCGGTGGCAAACCTAAACAGCATGATAAAAAGCAGAGACATCACCCTGCCAACAAAAGTCCGCATGGTCAAAGCAATGGTATTCCCCGTAGTCATGTATGGCTGCGAGAGTTGGACTATAAGGAAGGCCGAGCGCCGAAGAATAGATTCTTTTGAACTGTGGTGCTGGAGAAGACTCTTGAGAGTCCCTTGGACTGCAAGGAGATCAAATCAGTCAATCCTAAAAGAAATCAACTCTGATTTTTCCCTGGAAGGCCAGAGACTGAAGCTGAAGCTCAAATACTTTGGCCACCAAATGAGAAGGGAGCCCTCACTGGAGAAGACCCTGATGCTGGGAAAGATTGAAGGTCAAAGAAGAAGGGGATGGCAAAGGATGAGATGGTTAGACAGTGTCATCGATGCAACGAACATGAAATTGAGCAAACTTCAGCGGACAGCGGAAGACAGGAGGGCCTGGCGTGATCTGGTCCATGGGGTTGCGAAGAGTCGGACTCGACTGTGCGACTGAACAACAACAACACCTTTAGCAACCCAAAGATACAGGCCACCTGAAGCTGCTTTATACTGAATCAAACCATTGGTCCATCAGAGTTAGTAGTTGCTGTAGATTTTCCGGGTCGTGCGGCCGTGGTCTTGGCATTGTAGGACCTGCCGTTTCGCCAGAAGCTGTGACTGGCATCTTCAGAGTTAGTAGTGTCTATTCAGACTGGCAGGGGCTCTCTAGGGAGCCAGGAGACCCGTTTACAATGCCATAGAGTCCAGTGCCATAGAATCTGTCCTCCAAAAGTGCTGTTTTCTCCAGGGGTACCCGGGGAGGGCGGGGTTTGAGGAGGGGCGGGACTTCAGCAGGGTATAAGGCCGTGTGGTCCACTCTCCGAAGCAGCCATTTCCCCCAGGGGTACTGACCTCTGTCATTGGGATATCAGTGGGTTAGGGTTGCCGGCTTTGGGTTGAGAAATACCAGGAGATTTGGGGGATGGTTTTGGGAGGGGACTCAGCAGTGGCCGTCCGACAGCGATGCGGATTCTGTGAACTTCGGCAGATCATGAGAGGGAGGGCAGGGAGGGGTTGCATCGGCGCTCCGTTTTCGTCGCCTTGAAGGGCTGTCCTATAGAGGATGGTGCGGAGTGGTTTTCTGTTTGGTGTGGTGGTTAAGTGCGGGGACTCTAATCTGGGAGAACCGGGTTTGATTCCCCACTCCTCCTCCACTTGCACCTGCTGATGTGACCTGGGGTCAGTCACAAGCTCCGGCACAGCTGTCCTTGAAAAAGAGCAGTCTCTGTCAGAGCTCTCTCAGCCCCACCCACCTCACAGGGTGTCTGTTGTGGGGAGGGGAAGGGAGAGGAGTTTGTAAACCGCTCTGAGACACCTTTGGGTAGTGAAGGGCGGGGTATAAATCCAATCTCTTCTCTTCTTCTACCTCACAGGGTGTCTGTTGTGGGGAGGGGAAGGGAAAGGAGTTTGTAAGCCGCTCTGAGACACCTTTGGGTAGTGAAGGGCGGGGTATAAATCCAATCTCTTCTTCTTCTTCTACCTCACAGGGTGTCTGTTGTGGGGAGGGGAAGGGAAAGGAGTTTGTAAGCTGCTCTGAGACTCCCTTGGGTAGTGAAGGGTGGGGTATAAATCCAATCTCCACTTTGGGGTCAGGAAGCAATTTTTCTCCAGGCCAGTTTGGCCAGGGATCTTGGAGATCTTTTTGTCATCTTCTGGGCGTGACACAGCGGTCACTGGGTGTGTGTGGAGGGGGAGGTATTTGTGAATTCCTTGCCTTGTGCAAGGGGTTGGACTAGATGACCCTCGAGTTCCCTTCCAACTCTATGATTCAGTTATCCTGAGGTTACAATGTCACACAGCCCAACTTCCAAAGCGACCCTTTTCTCCAGGGGAATTTTCCTCTGTCACCTGGAGATCAATTGTAATTCTGGGACATCCCCAGGCCCCACCTGGGGGCTGGCAACTGTAGAAGGAATGGGCATAGCTTGTTTTGCTGCTCAACCCACGCCTCCACGCCCGAGAAGAAAAGGAGCTTTGGCACAGCTCGAGGTTCCCTTGCGCTCCCGTTCTTTTCTAACTCTGCAATTGTCGTCCCGTTGCATTGTTTGTTGTACAAATCACGTGGCTTTTGCCGCACTGACTTCTTACCGTCGTAACCCACTTTCGGCTCGATGTTACGTCATGCCTCCGAGTCAGTTTTCTGTTTGCATTATCTTCTAGTTTGGTGCTCCCGAGTCCCGTCACGCAGTTGATTGGATGTTTTGCACTTCCTGATTGAATTGCTCTTTTTCTGTTTTGCAATCTTTGTCGACTTTCGGTGAAAAAGGCGGGCTCCTAACTGAAGCAGATGGATAGATAAATATATGGGTACATTCCATTTTCCAGTCGGTAGCGGGGGGGATTATGTTTGAGAAATGTTTGAGCCTGGTCTTCCACTAGGCTTTCGGTAACTGGGGGGGAGGGTCGGTAGCTGGGGGTTTTGGAGAGGGGACTCAGCAGGAGAGCTGCTGCCAGCCTGAGCAGGCAATGCTGAGGGTCCGATTCAGTGTAAGTGAATTTCATGTGTTCATGTGTAACCCTGTCTGGAACCCCTTGGTTATGGGCCACGACACTGACTTGGTCAATAATGAATTTTCCCCTCTGATTCCATTTCAGGGTGATCAGTGTTTTGTTTCGGAGGAGCGTTCGGATGCGAAAATTCCCCGTTTTGGCCATTGTTTTTTTTTCAAAGGACAAACTGGCTGAAATTTCCAGTGTAATATTCGCAAGCCGTTCGAGTTCACCGTCATTTATCCCATCTCGTTTCTTTCTGCGTACTTGCAGGCGCCGGAGGCTGAAACGGACCAGATCTTTTATTTATACCAGTGTTCTGTTTGTTCTTCAAGACAAATGAATTGCTGGAGTTTCCGCAGGCTGTAGCTACAGCTTTGGGTGGGTGGGGGGAAACCCTCTCTTTTAAATATGCGGCCCTTTCCAATCCCCCTACCCCCCCTCTGCCTTCCGCGTTATGCAATAGGCAGCGTCTGCCCATAAATTTCCGTTTATGATACCAGGGTTTTTTTAAGAACATGGAAAAATCCAAATGCTGGATGCCGGTTTCTTCCCCTTGTAAAATCTTAACATTGGAAACAAATTCGAAGGTGGGAGTCTTATCAGATGAAGGTACATTCTAGAAAAGAGCGTAACAGGCGGGAGATGCTGCCAGCAGCGCGCGTCACGAGCGAGGCTGGTTCTCGACGAAATTGATCTCTCTGGTCCCCCGGGTCCGGCTTCTGCAGGCAAACCTCGGGACTAGGCAGCGCTTCAGTTCCTTCTGCGGAGGAATCTCCAAAACGCAGTGCTTTGTACGGTTCTGCTGCAAGTCTCTTTGAGAATCACGTCGGACTGCGGGAAGCCTTGAGCTGAAAGGGTCCTTAGAGGGCATCCAGTCCAACCTCCGGCTCAGTGCGGGAGATCCAAACGGCAGCCTTCCCATCTGGCCTCTTCTTGAGCACCTCCGGCAAAGGAGAACCAACTAACCTCCCTAGGTAACTGGCCCCGTCCTTAAACCGCTCCTGACCCATAGCTACAGTGAGGCCACTGGGGGCTCTATTGAGGTTAACTGGTTCGGTTATTCCAGTCTCCATTAGTTAGCAGAGTGCTTAAATAAAGCTACAGACGCAGGAGCGCCCCTTTACCAGGATACTCAGCTTACAAAGCTACACAGCGCCACATTGCAAGTTTAGAAGAGAAAGACTGCCCTCTTTATTGGAGAAGGACACTTTGGGTAGGAAAGAGCAGAGACTGATGGGTTGCTAACTTACTAGCTAAAGGACGGAGGCGGATGGCGAGAGGCCCCTATGCCTCATGGTGCCAGGAGAGGACCGCGGGTGGAGAGCAAGTCTTCATTCAGAGAGAGAGAGAGAGAGAAGCAGGAAAGGGAAATTGGTCCCTGAGAACACAATCTGCATATCAAAGAGGGCAGTGCAGAAGAGTAGATACAGGAAGAAAGGTCAGTGTGCCCGTCTAGCCATCTAGCCTCTCTTGCCACTCAGCCTGGAGGTCTGAGGCAGGGGACATCGCATGTGGAACTTTCAATAGGCTCCACCCCCTTCCTTAAAGGGCCAGCCCCACAAGATTTTTTTTAGAAGATTTTTTTGAGAAGAATGGGAGGGGGGGCCCTGTGCGCATGGGCCCCGCCTTCTTGTCAAAAGCATTTACAGGGTTCCTTTAAATGCTTTTGAGAAGAAACGGGAGATGGCGCACACCACGTGCTCCCTGCCAATCCACTGAAGGGCCCTTTAAATCTTGCAGGAGGGGGAGGGAGAGGGGGGCTGCCAATGGTCTGGCTTGGGGGCGGATTGCAGCTGACACGAAAATAATCCAAAAAGCTGAGAAGCCTAGCATCACAAATGTTGTGTAGTGGGTTCGGCGCGTATTGGAGACAGACGCTCAGTGATTATCAGCTCAGAGTTTGATTACACACAACACAACACAAACCAACGGCCAAGCCGGCCAACTATATACAGCCCTGGGGTGACGCCCATAGGTTTAAACTTCCCACCGCAATTCCAATTGGTGCTAAGTAGGAGTCTCGGGATCCTAGTCCCGGTTGTCCTTTGGGGCCAAGCGCCAGTTGCAAACCGCTGCCGTCTAGTGGTGGTCCATGGGCATAGCAACAAAGATCCAAAAAGAAAAGAGCAAAACCCGCTAGGAAAAACGCCATCCCCAAATTGCCAAAAATATATGAACTCTATTTAACAATTATAAAGTTGGTGGTGCCACAGCATCAAAATAAATGCCTACCAATACTGTAAACAAGGCATAAAACATGGATTTGAAAACGTGGATTCCTCCTACTGAGCTGAACGGACTCCACGGACTAATATTTTATCTTTGAAGGAGGAAACATTGTACTCCGTGGTCGAATCTGCATTTGTCTTTCCCACCGGTGTCCCGGCCTTCTGACTCCGCCTTCAAAAAAGCTGCCTACATTTGCTTTCGTTTTCACACTTCAACAGTGCTAGTATACTTTTGCATGTCTGCATATGTTTATCGCCCTATCGTGGCGGCTCCACGGTCATTGTGCCCCTGCACCGTTTTAAATGACTCTTCTCCAGACAACTTTCAGACAAGCATAGAGAAAGACCTGGTCACAGCAGCACGAAACCGATTTAAAAATGCAAATGCAGATTCAACCTAAGCCTTGTTAGTAGCTGGATGGAAGACCAGAAAGGAAGTCCATGGTCGCTATGCAGAGGCAGACAACGGTGAAACGCCTCTGTATTCCTTTTGCCCTGAGCTGAACGGCTGGTCTGATCTCCTCAGATCTGGGAAGCTAAGCAGGGTCGGCCCTGGTTACTATTTGGATGGGAGACCCCCAGGGAAGGCTGGGGTTGCAAACCACCTCTGCATGCCTCTTACCTTGAAAACCCTACGGGGTCACCCAAAGTTGGGTGCGACTTGATAGCAAAACAATAAAAATCTACCAGTGGGGCCAAACTGTGGGGCTGCAGTGGCTCAGTGGTTAAGAAGCGGAGCTGCAGACCGGAAGGTCGGTAGTTCGGCGGTTCGAGACCCGAGTGCCGCATGACGGAGTGAGCTCCCGTCTCTGGCCCCAACTCCGGCCAACCTAGCAGTTTGAAAGCAAGAAATTGCAAGTAGATAAATAGGTGCTGCTTTGGTGGGAAGGTCACAGCGTTCCGTGTGCCTCGATGTTTAGTCATGCTGCGGCCACGTGACCATGGAGAAGTCTTCGGACAGCGCTGGTTCTTTGGCTTGGAAACGGAGATGAGCACCGCCCCCTAGAGTCGGATTCGACTGGCTTTCGAGCAAGGGAAAACCTTTACACCATTGCCTTTTAAGGCCAAACTGGGGAGCGATGCTCTCAGAATTATGTCCGTTTCTGTTCTCTTCTACTGAAAAGCAGAGGTGTGCAGTGAACAAGGCTTTTTCTTTTTTACGCTGGAGTGGGGGAGCACACAGGTGGGTTTTTTTAAATTAAAAAATGTAATATAAAAAGGTAAAATGTCCCCGGCATTGACTTATTTGTGCCTTTGGTTGGAAGTCTGGAAGAATGTTCCTGCTCCTGAATACTATAGCAGAAGAGCGTTCAACTACTGAAGATTAATAGTATTCATTTAAACTAACGGAAAGGTAGTGTGGTAGCCATGGATTGTGTGTGTGTGGGGTTGTTATCCATGACATTATGGGTTCTGTCCAGTCGGTACTTTCCACATGATTTCCATACAGGACCAGGATTCTGAGATTGTCTGGCAGCCAGAAGTTCAAGCTCTTTTAGCATTCTGCACCTTGCAGTCCCTTGGACTGCAAGGAGATCAAATCAGTCAGTCCTAAAAGAAATCAACCCTGACTGTTCCCTAGAAGGCCAGATCCTGAAGCTGAAGCTCAAATACTTGGGCCACCCAATGAGAAGGGAGCCCTCACTGGAGAAGACCCTGATGCTGGGAAAGAGTGAAGGTCAAAGAAGAAGGGGACGGCCAAGGATGAGACAGTTAGACAGTGTCACCGGTGCAACGAACATGAAATTGAGCAAACTTCAGCGGAAGACAGGAGGGCCTGGCGTGATCTGGTCCATGGGGTCGCGAAGAGTCGGACTCGACTGTGTGGCTGAACAACAACAAAAAACCACTAGGTGACGAGCTAGACTTTGTTTTTAAGGCAAGAGACATTTCAGCGGCGGTTTGTCATAGAATCATAGAATCATAGAATGGTAGAGTTGGAAGGGACCTTGCAGGCCATCTAGTCCAACCCCTGCACTCTGCAGGAACACAGCCGAAACCCCTACATACCTACAACATGCCCAAAAGATGGTTGTCCAGCCTCCTCTTGAAAACGTCCAGGGAAGGAGCATCCACCACCTCCCGAGGCAGTCTGTTCCACTGCTCAACCACTCTTACAGTCAGGAAGTTTCTCCTGATATTAAACTGGTAACGACTCCCTCGTAATTTCCACCCATTCGATCTAGTCTTGCAATCCGGAGCAAGAGAGAATAGATCCACTCCATCTTCTACATGACAGCCCTTCAAATACTTGAAGACTGCAATCATGCCCCCTCTAAACCTTCTCTTTCCCAGGCTAAACATACCCAACTCCCTCAGCCTTTCCTCATAAGACTTGGACTCCAACCCTCTTGTCATGGCTTGCCTCTGCGTTGTGCCCCTGGTATTCCTTGGAGGTCACCCATCCCAATACTAGCCAGGGCCGACCCTGCTTAGCTCCCGAGATCTGACGAGAACCGGCTAGCCTGGGCTATTTCCTCTTCTTCTCTGTCCTTGCACCGACAGGGAAACTTCTTAGAATGGATGCGGGGTTTTTGCAGCCCCGAAACTCTCCAGAGTGTGATATGGCCCAAAGGGGAGTGCATTTCTTCACACAGGCGATTGCTGTTAACAGGCAGCGGTGGAGGAGGTATGCATCTGCGCATGAATAAAAAACACGGTTACCATAAAAAGCACTTAATGCACTTGTACAGGGTGTATTCAAGTACAAGGAATGCCACTAAACGCCCCGTGGGTTCCGATAGCGGGTGGAAGCGTTTTGCGGTTAAGTATCCTACTTGCTTTATAAAGCTGTTTGTGGTCGGGGCCATTAAGCCGACAGAATACACACACACCCCTCCAATTGTAACACGCGGACGAGGCCTCATTCGGCTGTTTTGGCTCTGCGTCCCTCGTTTTTTCAGCGCTGGAATTATGCCAGCTAAAGCACTCCAATGCAGAGGGATATGTACGCAGCTGCAGTCGTTCTGCAAGGAGAGCTAGAGAGACGAAGAGGGAGAGATGGACGTGTTAATTCTAGAAAGGACGGCGCTAGTTTGCAGAGTGTCAGTCGAACGGTCCTTCCGGTGCCGTCAGGCCAAGAGGCTTGAAACCTGGCGGCTGCCGGCTTTTGAGAGCAAATTCCCGCAGATTGCTGGGCTCAGTGAGCAGAGCACATGCTCAGAACTCTCTCTCGCTGGGATCAGTGGGGTTGACACGAGCCAGTTTGATGTGGTGGTTAGGAGCGCGGACTCTTAATTTGGGAGAACTGGGTTTGATTCCCCACTTCTCCACGTGAAGCTGCTGGTGTGGCCGTGTGTCAGTCACAAGTTCTCTCAGAGCTGTTCTCTTAAGGGCAGTCCTGGAGAGAGCTCTCTCAGCCCCACCTACTTCACAGGGTGCCTTTAGTGGGGAGGGGAAGGGAAAGGAGATTGTAAGCCGCTCTGAGACTCCTTTGGGTAGTGAAGGGAGGGGTACAAATCCAATCTCTCTTCTTCTTCCTCTTCTTCTTCTCCTTCTCCGTCTTCTCCTTCTCCTTCGTCTCCTTCTCCTTCGTCTCCTCCTTCTCCTCCTTCTCCTTCTCCTTCTCCTTCTCCTTCTTCTCCTTCTCCTCCTTCTCCTTCTCCTCCTCCTCCTCCTCCTCCTCCTCCTCCTCTTGGTGACAGAGAGTGCCATCAATCTACTGCTCTCCATGTTTAGAGGTGGTGGTTTGCGGGGCAACTTTGGACAGAGCAGATGTCAAGGTGGTCGTTATGAAGGCAGACCACTGGTGGCTCATGGGAAATTGCGGACATTTCTAGTTACTCTTGAGGAGGACATTCTGGATCTGGCGAGAGGTATAGAAGAGGGCAACCAAAAAGACAGCAAGGCTTGAGTATCTTCTCTCTGAAGAAAAGCTGAAGAGTCTGGGGCGTTTCAGGGTAGAAAAAAAGATGACTATGGCGGGGATGATCTACCCCATCTTCCGGAGTAGATATAAATTACCTGCCGACCATTTTGCTTCTCACCTTGACACAGAGAGTACTCCATCTTTCTGTGTTATACCTCTGAGGATGCCAGTCACAGCTGCTGGCGAAACGTCAGGTCCTACAATGCCAAGACCACGGCCAGGCAACCCGGAAAATCTACAGCAACTAATGAACTCCGGCCATGAAAGCCTTTGATAATATGATGATAAGAGGTTTATAAAATTGTACACTGGAAGATTAAAAATCTACCGAAATATTAAGGACCTCTACCCAGTGGAACTGATGGGCAGTAGCTTCAGGGACAGGACCGATGTTCCCTCTAAGCTGTGGAGTCCTGTGAGCAAGAATTCTACTGTGTGAGCTACCGGCATGAAAGTTGTGAGCGAGGCGATTTGGCTGCTGGCTGAATCAGTTTGCTCCGGAGCGAAGACAAAAACGCATGAGCCAGGGGCTAAAAAACTGTGAGCTGGCTCACGCTAACTCAGCTTAGAGGGAACACTGGACAGGGTTGCCAGCTATGGGCTGGGAGATTCCTGGAGATTTTGGGGGTGGCGCCTGAAGAGGGCGGGGCTTCAGGAGGAGAGGGACCTCAGTCGGGTATGATGCCAGGGAGTCCAACCTCCAAAACAGGTGTGTTCTCCAGGGGGGCTGATATCCGTCTTCTGGAAAGCAGTTGTAATTCCAGGAGATATCCAGGCCCCACCTGGAGGTTGGCAACCCAGTTCAGGGAATGCAAACAGAACTTCTTCACGGAGAACATAGTGGTGGAATTCTGCTGCCTCCAGATGTAACAACAGCTATCGTCTGGGAAGGTTTTCGGAGGGGTTCAGGGGAAAAGAATCATGGTTCATTCAAGACTCTCCAGTTGCTGAGGTTGGCTTTTTGGCCACGGAAGCTAAATAGAACCTCCCAGTTCGAGAGCAGTCTACCCCTGAATGCAGTTGCTAAGGTTTACTGAGCCTATAGGGAACATGTTGCATTCTTGACCTGTTTGAGGATTTCTTGGAAGCACGTGGTTGACTTCCGTGGAAAGTTGGACTAGATGGGCTTTGGATCTGACCCAGCAGGGTTCCTTCATGTTTAAACCACACAACAGACATTGAGGTCTTCGTCCCCTGCTGCAGTGAAGTTTGTACATGAGCAACTCCCATCTTTTCACATTTTTACTTCATTACCCTGGCCTTTCTAGACCTCTTTTTCTCAATGTGAGTTCTTGCTGTTGAACTTCCGTAACCTCCTTCAGGCAGAGCCCTGGGTTTGGGGCATATTACAGTAAGTGATTAAAATGTGGAATTCACTACCAAAGGATGCAGTGATGGCCACAGGCATAGAGGGCTTTAAAAGGGGATTAGACAGGTTCATGGAGGATTCATTTATCTGTGACTAAAGGGAACCTCCACGTTCAGAGGCAGTCAACTTCTGAAGCCCAGAGCCAGGAGGCAACATCAGGGGAAAGCTTTGGCCTCTACACTCTGTTTTTGACCCTCCAGAGGAACTGGTTGGCCACTCTGTGTGAGACAAGATGCTGGAGTGATTAACATATGGAATTCACTGCCACAGGAGGTGGTGGCAGCTACAAGCATGGACAGCTTTAAGAGGGAATCGGATAAACATCTGGAGCAGAGGTATAGATAAGGACTCTCGGTCTGGGGCAAGTGATGCTCTGTATTCTTGGTTCTTGGAGGGGTCAACAGTGGGAGAGCTTCTAGTGTCCCGGCCCCACTGCTGGACTTCCTGATGGCACCTGGTATTTTTGGCCACTGTGTGACACAGAGTGTTGGACTGGATGGGCCATTGGCCTGATCCAGCATTGGCTTCACTTATGTTCTTATGTTCTTATAACTAAAGGGACCCCTGGTCTGATCCAGCAGGGCTCTTCTTATGTTCTAATGAAGGCCTTGGCCTCTCTGCCCTGTTGTTGGCCGTCCAGAAGAACTGATTGGCTATTGTCTGAGTGAGACAGGATGCTGGACTAGATGGACCATTGGTCTAATCCAGCAGGGCTCTTCTTATGTTCTAATGAAGGCCTCAGTCTCTTTGCTCTGTTGTTTACCCTCCAGAGGAACTGGCTGGCCACTGTTTGAGACAGGATGCTGGACTAGATGGACCCCTGGTCTGATCCAACAGAGCTCTTCTGATGTCCTTATGAAGGCCTTGGCCTCTCTGCCCGGTTGTTGGCCCTCCAGAGGAACTGGTTAGCTACTGTCTGAGTGAGACAGGATGCTGGACTAGATGGACCACTGGTCTGATCCAGCAGGGCTCTTCTGATGTTCTAATGAAGGCCTCGGCCTCTATGCCCTGTTGCTGGCCCTCCAGAGGAACTGGTTGGCCAGTGTGTGAGACAGGATGCTGGACTAGATGGACCCATAGTCCGTACCAGGAGGGTTTTTGTATATATTTTTCATCTTGATATTTTAATCCCAAGAGAGCCATTTGACCACTGTTGGTGGCCCTCAAAAAGCTTTATGGCAAGAAGAAGGAATTGATCGTCAAAACAGACAGAACATCGGAAAAACAATCCATAAACTAACTCCAGGATACAGGCGCACCACCAGCAGTCTGTCTGGTTTAAACACAAGAAGCGATCCTATCTCTCCGAAGCTACGGCAGAATAAAATGAATGCTGTGTCAGATCTGTTGAAAAAATGCATCAGCGAGCGGGCTGTTTTCCTTGAGGTAGCAATTCCAGTACACCGGCCTTGTCATCGATCTCTGTGATCGATGTAATTGATCATCGGCTTAAAGTCTGTGTTCAATTTACCTCTTGCCTCAGACCACAGTGACACCAGAAGAAGAAGAGAAGAGTTTGGATTTATACTCTGCCCTTCACTTGGAGTCTCAGAGCGGCTTACAAACTCCTTTCCCTTCCCTTCCCCACAACAGACACCCTGTGAGGTAGGTGGGGCTGAGAGAACTCTTTCCAGAACTGTCCTTGAGAGAACAGCTCTGAGAGAACTTGTGACTGTGAGGTAGGTGGGGCTGAGAGGGCTCTGACAGAGACTGTCCTTGAGAGAACAGCTCTGACAGAACTATGGCTTGCCCAAGGTCATCCAGCAGCTGTGAGTGGACCATAAGGAAGGTCGAGCGCCGAAGAATAGATGCTTTTGAATTATGGTGCTGGAGAAGAGTCCTTGGACTGCAAGGAGATCGAATCAGTCAGTCCTGAAAGAAATCAACTTTGATTGTTCCCTGGAAGGCCAGATACCGAAGCTCAAATACTTTGGTCACCAAATGAGAAGGGAGCACTCACTGGAGAAGACCCTGATTCTGGTTCTCCCAGATTAGAGCCCGCGCACTTAACTGCCACACCAAACTGGTTCTTCTCTCCATTCAGAGCCAGAATTCTCCCTAATCCAGGCCATTTCTGGCTCGAAGGCCTCCAACTCTGCACCTTGAATTTAGCCCAGAAACAATCTGGCCATCCATGCGACTTCCACAGAAAAGAATTAGCATCTCTGTAGCTTCATGTCATGTATATACTGATGATACGGGGTGTGAATTAGTTTTATATCTTGTTTATTGACATTATTTATAGTCCGCCTTTCTCACACGGACTCAAGGCGGATGACGCAGAGTGGGTCAACAAAATGGGACATTCTATAAGCAACGCATGAGAGGTTTTAGAAGACTGGAACCACCAGGACGAATTGAAGCAGAGGAAAAGTATACCGCTAAGCGGGATAGAAATTACATGATCATGGAATGTGCGGAAAGGGACAAGTTGACAAATATATTAAAAGGAAAAACGGAAGAAGAATTTTTTGGGACCTTGGAGGGTGTTTTATGACTGGTTGAAACTTAAGTACTGAGCAAATAAGGTTAAATGAAGAATAATATGGATGATAGATGTAGCACTTGTGAATTTGTAATGAGAAGATATGCGTGCAGAATGTCAGACTGGAATGCGACTGCTCAGCAATTTCATGGAGTGCCCACGAGTTCTTGTATTGTGAGAAAGGGAGAAAAGTACTTCTTTCTCAACCTGCTCTATCCCAGGCATAATCTTATAAACCTCGATCATGTCACCCCCCAGCCGTCGATTCTCCAAGCTAAAGAGCCCCAAGCGTTTTAACCTTTCTTCACAGGGAAACCATTCCAACCCTTTTATCATTCTAGTTGCCCTTCTCTGCACTTTTCCCAATGCTATAATATCCTTTTTGAGGTGTGGCAACCAGAACTGTACACAGTATTCCAAATGAGGTCGCACCAATGATTTATACAGGGGCATTATGATACTGGCTGATTTGTTTTCAATTCCCTTCCTATTAAAGTTCACTAAGCTTTTTCTGTAGGTCAGAGTGTGCCTTAAGCTGATGCTCTACCAACTGAGCTATCCGGCCCCTAGATTAAAACTTTGTTCAACAAAAAGCACACAATTAAAACGATTCACGTCAGAGCTGTAATACACATACGAACAGTTCGGCGCCGAAGAAGCAGCGTTGAAAATTTCATATAAACTGGAACAGTTTCTCCTCCTAGGCAACGGTGGCGCTCTACTAAGGCAAGAGCTGTGTGGTGGAAGCCCCTGCTTTGCATAGAGAAAGTCATAAGAGAAGCCAATGTTGAATCAGGCCAATGGCCCATCTAGTCCAATACTCTGTCACACAGTGACACACACAAAAATACCAGGTGCCATCAGGAGGTCCAGCAGTGGGGCTGGGACACTAGAAGCCCTCCCACTGTTGACCCCCCCCCAAGCACCAAAAATAGAGTGCATCACCTGCCCCAGACCGAGAGTTCCTATCTAGACCTTGTGGTTAACAGCCACTGATGGATTTCTGCTCCATATGTTTATCTAATTCCCTCTTGAAACTGTCCATGCTTGTAGCTGCCACCACCTCCTGTGGCAGTGAATTCCATGTGTTCATCACTCTTTGGGTGAAGAAGTACTTCCTTTTTATGGTACTTGATTACAGCAGCTAGACTGACTTTTGCTCAATGTTGGAAACAAGATAAAGTACCTGAAACATGGGAATGGATTAAAAAGACGTTGTTTATGACAGAAATGGACAAACTAACAAGAAAGCTAAACAACGAAGAAGATGAAACTTTTTTTGAAGACTGGAAAGACTTTCAAGAATACCTGTTGAAAAACTGGGATGTTAAACGTGGTTTGATTTGTTTTGATAGTTATTAAGAAGAAAATGAAAGAGAGTTAGACTCTTGAATTGTTACCGTTAGTAAGAGAAAACAAGTTTAGAAGTAATGGTAATAGAATAAGAGAGACATTAATGGGGTTGGAGCAGTGCGGGAAGCCTTGTTTTGGGGGGGAGAGGGAGAAAGAAAAATGGATATGTAGTGGTTTGTTTAAATTGTATGAACATATGATATATCCAATAAAAACTGTATTTACAAAAAAAAAGAAGTACTTCCTTTTATCTGTTCTAACCCGACCGCTCAGCAATTCCATGGAGTGCCCACGAGTTCTTGTATTGTGAGAAAGGGAGAAAAGTACTTCTTTCTCAACCTGCTCAGTCCCATTCATAATCTTATAAAACTCGATCCCAGGTCCAATTTCTCCTGGGGTAAGGTTGCCAATTCCGAGTGTGGTGGGGTATGGAGAAGGGAGGGGATGTCTCTGTTTCTGAACTTAGCAGGATGCCGGGTGACCGTTTTAATGGTGGGGCTGGGTTAATTTCAGAGTTGCAAACCTTTACAGAGAATTCTACCCCATCCCGCAAGAAGGTTGGAGCAATCTCCGGCCTCCACGTTCATAAAAACAGGAAGCGAATGCAGCCCCGTTGTGAAGAACGCAAGAACATTGCGATCAAATATTCATGATAATCGTCTGTGCTTATTAGAAATAATAAATCACGGATCAGTTTCTCGCATGTCCAATGGCGGTCTTATGAGCTTTCCTTCCCTCGTGTCTGGCCTTCATAACGGCAAGAACAAGGAACGTTTATGGACTCTGCAGAGTTGTTATTAGGTGCACAAACATGTTGTTCCCGTTGGAGAATAAATGTGGCCTTTTGTGCTCTGCAGTTTCTTGAAAAGAAGAAGAGATTGGATTTGTACCCCGCCCTTCACTACCCAAGGGAGTCTCAGAGCGGCTTACAAATCCCTTCCCTTCCCCTCCTCACAACAGACACCCTGTGAGGGAGGTGGGGCTGAGAGAGCTCTGACAGAAACTGCTCTTTTTCAAGGACAGCTCCTATCAGAACTACGGCTTGCCCAAGGTCATCTAACAGGTGCAAGTGGAGGAGTGGGGAATCAAACCCAGTTCTCCCAGATAAGAGTTTGTGCACTTAACCACTACACTAAAAGAAAAGAAGCTGAAGCATATGAATGTACGAAGCTGCCTTATACTGGTCCATCAAGGTCAGTATTGTCTATTCAGACTGGCAACGACTCTCCAAGGTCACAGGCAGAGGTTTTTTGCATAGAGTTGCCAGGTCTAAATGAGAAGATGGCAATATCCTTTTTGAGGTGTGGCGACCAGAACTGTACACAGTATTCCAAATGAGGTCACACCAATGATTTATACAGGGGCATATACAGGGGCAACTCCCAGTTGACTTATGGCAACCCGGTAGGTTTTTCAAGGCATTCAGAGGTGGTTTGCCATTGCCTGCCTCTGCGTCACAGCCTTGGACTTCCTTGGTGGGTCTCCCATCCAAATACTAACTGAGGCCGACCCTGGTTAGCTTCTGAGAATCTGATGAGATCGGGCTAGCTTGGGGCATCCAGGTCAAGGCAAGAGACGTTCAGAGAGGTGGTTGGCCGTTACCTGCCCCTGCGTAGCAACCCCGGACTTCCTTGGTGGGTCTCCCATCCAAGTGTTAACCAGGGCCGACCCTGCTCAGCTTCCGAGATCCAGTGATATTTGGTTCAGAGAGGTGGTTGGCCATTGCCTGCCTTGGTGTCACGACCCCGGACTTCCTTGGTGGTCTCCCATCCAAATGCTAACCTGGGCTGACTCTACTTAGCTGCTGAGATCTGACAAGATCGGGCCAGCTTAGAATGTCCAGGTCAGGCAGTAGGTGATGGGAAAGACCTTGACCTGAGACCCTAACGTATGTGGACGTTATCCAGACGGCGACTGCAGCCATGAAATTAAAAGACGCCTGCTCCTTGGGAGGAAAGCGATGGCCAACCTAGACAGATTGATAAAAAGCAGAGACATCACCCTGCCAACAAGAGTCTGTACGGTCAAAGCAATGGCGTTCCCAGTAGTCCTGTATGGCTGCAAGAGGTGGACCGTAAGGAAAGCCAAGCGCCAAATAAGATTCTTTTGAATTGTGGTGCTGGAGAAGACTCTTGAGAGTCCCTTGGACTGCAAGGAGATCGAATCAGTCAGTCCTAAAGGAAATCAACCCTGACTGTTCCCTGGAAGGCCAGAGACTGAAGTTGAAGCTCAGAGACTTTGGCCACCCAATGAGAAGGGAGCCCTCACTGGAGAAGACCCCGATGCTGGGAAAGGCTGAAGGTCAAAGAAGAAGGGGACGGCAAAGGATGAGACAGTTAGACAGTGTTATCGATGCAACGAACATGAAACTGAGCAAACTCCGGAGCACAAGGGAAGACAGGAGGGCCTGACGTGATGTGGCCCATGGGGTTGCAAAGAGTCGGACTCGACTGTGTGACTGAAGAACAACAACAATGTATGTGGAAAGTGCTGTTAAGTCGCAGCTGACTTAACGGCAATCCTGTAGGGTAGTCAAGGCTACAGAGGTTGTTCACTGTCGCCTGCCTCTGCACAGCAACCCTGGTCTTCCTTGGTCGTCTCCCATCCAAGTGCTAACCTGTGCCGATCCTGCTTAGATTCCAAGGTCAGGGTAGCCTGGGCCCATCCGGGTCATGGCAGGAAACATACAGAGGCGGTCTGCCATTGTCTGCCTCTGTGTAGTGACTCTGGATTTCCTTGCTGGTCTCCCATACTGAGTTTGATGGACCGGGAGCCTGATTCAGTTTAAGGCAGCTTCACATGTTCTAGACTGTCAGGGAAGGGGGCCGTGGCTCAGTGGCAGAGCCCCTGCTTGGCAGGCAGAAGGTTCCAGGTTCAATCCCCGGCATCTCCAGTTTGGGACAGGGTAGGCGATGCTTTGAAAGTCTCCGTGGTTAAGACGCCGAACGATAGACCGGAAGGTCGGTAGTTCAGTAGTTGCCGTGTGATGGAGTGAGCTCCCGTCTCTGGCCCCACCTCCTGCCAACCTAGTAGTTCGAAAGCAAGAAATTGCAAGGAGACAAGTAGGTACCGCTTTGGTGGGAAGGTCACAGCGTCCCGTGCGCCTCGGTGTCTAGTCGTGCCGGCCACATGACCATGGAAACGTCTTCAGACAGCGCTGGCTCTTTGGCTTGGAAACGGGGATGAGCACCACTCCCTGGAGTCGGATTCAACCGGCTTTTGAGCAAGGGAAACTTTTATCTTCACCTAGGAGATGTTTTGAAAGTCTCTTTATCAGAGACCTTGGGGAGCCGCTGTCAGTTTGGGTAGACGATACTGATTGTGATAGTCTCAAGGTCCTGACACAGTATAAGTTCGTGTGTTCAAGACTATCAAGGAAGGGGCCGTGGCTCAGGGCTAGAGTGTCTGCTTTGCCCACAAGAGAACCCAGGTTCAATTCCTTGCAAACTCAGTTAAAAGGACCAGGTAGCAGGTGATGTGAAAGACCTCAGTGGCTCAGTGGTAGAGCATCTGCCTGGCATGCAGAAGGTCCCAGGTTCAGTCCCCGGCATCTCCTGGAAAGGATCAGGTAGGAGGTGATGGTAAAGACCACAGCCTGAGACCCTGGAGAGCTGCTGTAAGAGTAGAGAATACTAACTTGGATGGACCTATTCAGTATAGGGCAGTTTTGTGTGTTCATTGATTTGAGGGGAGGGCCTGTGGCTCAGCGGAAGAGCCTCTGCTTTGGGCGCAGAAGGTCCCAGGTTCAATCCCCGGCATCTCCAGTTAAAAGAACAGGAACGAGGCGACGCGGAAGAGCTCCGCCTGTGACCCTGGAGAGCTGCTGCCGGCCTGAGTAGACAATGCTTCCCTTGATGGACTGGTGGTCTGATTCAGGGTTTTTGCCTATCACTTTGTTTGCTGCGGTAGCTCAAGTGGTTAAGACGCTGAACTGCAGGCTGAGGAAGGTCAGTAGTTCAGCAGTTCGAGACCCGAGTAGTGCCGCATGATGGAGTGAGCTCCCGTCTCTAGTTCCAGCTCCTGCCAACCTAGCGGTTCGAAAGCAAGAAATTGCAAGTAGATAAATAGGTACCACTTTGGTGGGAAGGTAACAGCGTTCCGTGCGCCTTGGTGTTTAGTCATGCCGGCCACATGACCACGGAAATGTCTTCGGACAGCGCTGGCTCTTTGGCTTTGAAATGGAGATGAGCACCGCAACCCTAGAGTCGGATTCGACTGGCTTTCGAGAAAGGGAACCTTTACCTTGTTTGCTTATTGCTTTGCTGCGCTGCATTCCCTTCCCCCTCTTTCTTAAATGAAAGGGAGGAAGGCAGAAGTTTACGGTTCCCGTATCGCCACCGTGCAACAGAGACAAGCATTTCTTTTTTTAATCGTTCAACAAAGTAACACAGAGGCTGACATCTCTCCGAAGGGTGCTGCTATTTTGGTGCTGGAGGGCCTCCGTGTTATTTCCATCGGCGCCCGGCTTTGTTGTTCCTGCCGCCACTGCCACCGCTTTGTCCTCGCCGCCAAGGTCCGCGCCGTCGGCCGCGTCGTTCAGATCAGATTACCGCAAATCAATTGAGCTCTTCCGTCGCGGCCTCCGCCGGGACGGTTTGTGCCAGGCGCTGCTCTTTCCCAAACCTTGCTGGTCCAAGCTGGAGGGGGCGTGGCCGGGGTTGCCAGCCTCCAGGTGTGGCCTGGAGTACTCCCAGAATGACAACCGCTCTTCGCACTAAACGGATCGGCTCCCCTGGAGGAAATTGTGGCTCCGGAGGCTGACTTCTATGGCATTCCATCCTTGCTGAGCCCTTTGCACACACTTCCAAGGCTCCGCCCCAGAATCTCCAGGGATTTCCCAGTTGGGATGCCAGCCTCCAGTTGGGACCTGGGGATACTTTGGAGTTACAGCTCATCTCCAGACTACACGGATCAGTTCCCCTGGAGAAATTGGAGGCTTTGGAGGGTGGACTCGATGGGCATTGCCCTCCACTGAGGTCCCTGTCCTCCCCAGGCACCGCCCCCAAGTGTCATAAGAACATAAGAGAAGCCAATGTTGAATCAGGCCAATCTAGTCCAACGCTCTGTCACACAGTGGCCGAAAATGCCAGGTGCCATCAGGAGGTCCAGCAGTGGGGCCAGGACACCAGAAGCCCTCCCACTGCTGCCCCCTCCAGCACCAAGAATAGAGTGCATCACCTGCCCCAGACTGAGAGTTCCCATATATGCCCTGTGGCTAATAGCCACTGATGGACTAAGCTCCATATGTTTATCTAATTCCCTCTTGAAACTGTCCATGCTTGTAGCTGCCACCACCTCCTGTGGCAGTGAATTCCATATGTTAATCACTCTTTGGGTGAAGAAGGACTTCCTTTTATCTGTTCTAACCCGACTGCTCAGCAATTTCATGGAGTGCCCACGAGTTCTTGTCTTGTGAGAAAGGGAGAAAAGTGCTTCTTTCTCAACCTGCTCAATCCCATTCATAATCTTATAAACCTCGATCACGTCACCCCTCAGCCGTCGTTTCTCCAAGCTGAAGAGCCCCAAGCGTTTTAACCTTTCTTCATAGGGAAGGTGTTCCAACCCTTTGATCATCCTAGTTGCCCTTCTCTGCACTTTTCCCAATGCTATAATATCCTTTTTGAGATGTGGCGACCAGAACTGTACACAGTATTCCAAATGAGGTCGCACCAATGATTTATACAGGGGCATTAACTTGGATCTGGCAAGCATAGAATCCTAGAATCACAGAGTGGGAAGGGGCCATAGAGGCCATCCAGCCCAACCCCCTGCTCAATGCAGGACCGGCCCAGAGCGTCCCTGGCAAGTGTTTGTCCAGATGCTGCTTAAAGACTACAGGTGGGGGGGAGCTCAGCACCTCCCGAGGCAGCCCATTCCACTGTTGCACAGCTCTGACTGTAGAAAAGGTTTTTCCTAAGATCCAGCGGGTACCTTCCCACCCTTCATTTAAACCCATGATGGCGAGTCCTATCCTCTGCTGCCAACAGGGACAGTTCCCTGCCCTCCTCGAAGCAACAGCCCTTCAAGAGAGCAATCCTGTCCCCGCCCCCCAACCTCCTCTTCTCCAGACCCGTCATTCCCAAGCCCCTCGGCCTTTCCTCGCAGGGCTTCTTGGTCTCCAGGCCCCCACCCGATCGTCCTCGTCTCGCTCTCCTCTGCACCCGCTCCGTTCTGTGCACATCCTTTTGGAAGCGAGGCCTCCAGAACTGCACGTGATATTCCAGGTGCGGCCTGACCAACGCAGTGTACAGCGGGACTGTGACGCCTTGCGGTTCGGGTGTGATGCCTCTGTTGATACACCCCAAGATCGCATTGGCCTTTTTTGTCGTTGCGTCACACCGGCTGCTCGTATTTTAACTTTTGGTCCGCCCGTACCCCAAGATCTTGTTCACACACACACTGCTACCCAGAACCCTACTCCCATCTCCCTGTTAGTGGTCAGGGATGACCTGGCAACCCTGTTTCCCAGTCTGGAGTGGGCAACCCTAGAGGGACTTGGAAGAAGGGCCTTGGGAGGTGCTGTCTGCCCTTGCCCCCAAGGAGGAAGAGGGCCCACCCCTCCGATGGAGGGAAAGAAGGAAGGAGGAGATTTGCTGGGGGCCACTCACTGGGCCGGGGGTCCCTGCAAGCAGCTACCGCTTGCCACAGCAGACCCCAATGCTGTGAGCGGGCAGAAAGGCGGCAGAGTAAGTGCTGGAGCCCCTTGGCCTCTGGTGCCCAAGGCGATTGCCTAGAGTGGCCTAGTGGACAGGCCAGCTCCGCTTGCAATCCCGTTTTACAACCACCCTCATAAGAACGTAAGGGAAGCCAAATGTTGGATCAGGCCAGTGGCCCACCCGGCCCAACACTCTGTGGCCCATTCTGCATCTAGCATTCGCTCCGTTGTTTTACCAAACCCACACTGGAACAGAAAAAGATGCGGCTCAAAACCACATTCATATACCCCAGGCCAACACCGTACCGACTGCAGAGTCACCCCTGAATGGCCATAAAACAGACATACATTTATGCAGGCGGTACCATTTATAACTATATTTATAACTATATGTAATTATAAATATTTGTGTGTGTGTGTGTGAGAGAGAGAGAGAGAGAAATACCAAGCCCCTGTGGTATCTGTGGGGCTTGGCTCTGGCCACCAGCATTGTGGGAGAAAACAGTGAATTTATTTGGGCAACAAAATTCCTGGAATATTATCCGGATATAGGGCTGCCCGGCCACCCACTATGTCATGAGGCCTCCCACTGGCAGATTTGCTTGCCTGCTGCTTCTCTGAGCAGCGGCAGGGGATTAAAAAAACAGTGATGTCGACTACGTCATTATGTCACACCTGGGGAAAACCTGGAAATGACATGGGGTAACTCTAGGAATTCCTGGAAACTCTACGGTAAAACCATAGAGTTTTCGCCGATTCCTAGACCTACTGGGGTTTACCTGGTAGCGATGTAGTGACTTAAGTGATGTCTCTTGCCCCCTCCACTTCCCTGTCCCCAACCCTTCCACCAATTGCCAAATTCAGTGTGGCAACCCGAGCGCAGGAGTAGTTTGGAGCTCAGGTAGGGTTGCCAGCTCTGGGTTGGGAAATACCTCGAGATTTTGGGGCTGGAGCTTGGGGAGAGCAGGGTTTGGAGACGGGAAGGAACTCAGCAGGGCATAGTGCCATAGAGTCCGTCATCCAGTTTGGTGTAGTGGTTAAGTGCGCGGACTCTGATCTGGGAGAACCGGGTTTGATTCCCCACTCCTCCACTTGCACCTGCTGATGTGACCTTGGGTCAGTCAGAAGCTCTGGCACAGCTGTTCTCTCAAGGTCAGTTTGTGTCAGAAGTTCTCTCAGCCCCACCTACCTCACAGGGTGTCTCTTGTGGGGAGGGGAAGGGAAAGGAGTTTGTAAGCCGCTCTGAGACTTCTTTGGGCAGTGAAGGTCGGGGGTATAAATCCAATCTCTTCTCTTCTTCTACCTCACAGGGTGTCTGTTGTGGGGAGGGGAAGGGAAAGGAGTTTGTAAGCCGCTCTGAGACGCCTTTGGGCAGTGAAGGGCGGGGTATAAATCCAAACTCCTCCTCCTCCTCCCCTCCTCCTCCTCCTCCTCCTCCTCCTCCTCCTCCTCCTCCTCCTCCTCCTCCTCCTCCTCCTCCTCCTCCTCCTCCTCCTCCTCCTCCTCCTCCTCCTCCTCCTCCTCCTCCTCCTCCTCTTCTTCTTCTTCTTCTTCTTCTTCTTCTTCTTCTTCTTCTTCTTCTTCTTCTTCTTCTTCTTCTTCTTCTTCTTCTTCTTCTTCTTCTTCTTCTTCTTCTTCTTCTTCTTCTTCTTCTTCTTCTTCTTCTTCTTCTTCTTCTTCTTCTTCTTCTTCTTCTTCTTCTTCTTCTTCTTCTTCTTCTTCTTCTTCTTCTTCTTCTTCTTCTTCTTCTTCTTCTTCTTCTTCTTCTTCTTCTTCTTCTTCTTCTTCTTCTTCTTCTTCTTCTTCTTCTTCTTCTTCTTCTTCTTCTTCTTCTTCTTCTTCTTCTTCTTCTTCTTCTTCTTCTTCTTCTTCTTCTTCTTCTTCTTCTTCTTCTTCTTCTTCTTCTTCTTCTTCTTCTTCTTCTTCTTCTTCTTCTTCTTCTTCTTCTTCTTCTTCTTCTTCTTCTTCTTCTTCTTCTTCTTCTTCTTCTTCTTCTTCTTCTTCTTCTTCTTCTTCTTCTTCTTCTTCTTCTTCTTCTTCTTCTTCTTCTTCTTCTTCTTCTTCTTCTTCTTCTTCTTCTTCTTCTTCTTCTTCTTCTTCTTCTTCTTCTTCTTCTTCTTCTTCTTCTTCTTCTTCTTCTTCTTCTTCTTCTTCTTCTTCTTCTTCTTCTTCTTCTTCTTCTTCTTCTTCTTCTTCTTCTTCTTCTTCTTCTGCCATTTTCTCCAAGGGGACTGATTCCTGTGGCCTGGAAATCAACTGTAATAGCAGAAGATTTCCAGGCCCCACCTGGAGGGTGGCAACCAATGCTCCCTCTAAGCTGTGGAGTCTTGTGAGCAAAAATTCCACTTGGTGAGCTCCTGGCGTTAAAGTTGTGAGCGAGCGATCTGGCTACGGCATGAATTAGTTTGCTCTGGAGCCCTCCCTTCCTGAGCTAAAGACAAAAACATGTGAGCCGGAGGCTAAGAAACTGTGAGCTAGCTCACGCTAACTCAGCTTCGAGGGGACACTGGTGGCAGTCCTTAACCACCTTTTTGAAAAGTATCTCCTCAACGCTCGCCCAGAGTCAGAAGGGACAGCGACATAACGGGGCCAGGCCCCCCGAAAATAGGGACGGTTGGTGGCGCGTGCGGCTTTCATCTGTCCGGCACACTTTGCTAACGCTAACTGGGCCTAAAAATAATTCCAAATGTGACTGAGTTAAAAATAAAAAAAGTCATTTTTTTCGACCGGGGGGTGGCGGTTAAAGGGCGGACTGACGGCTGGGCCGCGTTCCATGTGCTGAATCAGGCCCTTCTTTGTGAGTTGTCGACTTCTAATTAAACTCCCAGCTCCTCTTCCCTCACGCCAGCAGGACTTTCGATTCGAAATCGATGGCGGATTTGCCTGACACAGGACTCGCCGGGCAAGTTGCCGATCCCCTGTACTCCCCCCGCCCCACCCCTTTGCGGCAGTTTGTTTGGTTTGAGGCCGTTTGCAAACACGCCGGAGCGCGCCTGTGCATGAAGAGAGTTAATTTGGACGTCGGCTGGTAACTTCTTTGCAGGTATCCGCCTATCAGTATTCTGGGCGTAATTGATTTTCTCTCTCGTCCCGTAATTACTTCTGCGAGGCCTAATTTGCAAAACTGAAAGCAACGCAGAGGAATTGGGTCTATTCATGAGGCGTTGGGTTGAATTGCCAACCTCCCGGTGCGGCCTGGAGATGCCCTGGAATTAGAACTGATTTCTAGACTCTAGAGATTTCATTCCCCTGGAGAAAATGGCTACTTCGGAGGGTGGACTCTGTGGCCTTATACCCGGCTCTGGTCTCGGGTTGCCGGCTTCCAGGGAGTAGTGGGAGCTTTTCTGGGATTACATCTGATCGCCACGTGACAGAAATCAGTTCTCCTGGAGAAAAATGGCCGCTTTGGAAAGTGGACCCAATGTCAGTTTGGTGTAGTGGTTAAGTGTGTGGACTCTAAACTGGGAGAACCAGGTTTGATTTCTCACTCCTCCACATGCAGCTGCTGCCGTGTGTCAGTCATAAATTCTTTCAGAGCTGTTCTCTCAAGGGCAGTTTCTGTCAGAGCTCTCTCAGCCCCGCCTACCTCACAGGGTGTCTGTTGTGGGGAGGGGAAGGAGATTGTAAACTACTCAGAGAATCTGTGTGAAGGGCGGGGTATAAATCCAATCTCCTCCTCCTCCTCCCCCTCCTTTCCCTTCCCACAACCAGTTTGGTGTAGTAGTTAAGTGCACGGACTCTAATCTGGGAGAACCGGGTTTGATTCCCCACTCCTCCACTTGCAGCTGCTGGATGACCTTGGGTAAGCCATAGTTCTGATAAGAGCTGTTCTTGAAAAAGAGCAGTTTCTGTCAAGAGTTTTCTCAGCCCCACCTACCTCACTGGTTTGGTGAGCCAGTTTGGCGTAGTGGTTAAATGCACAGACTCTAATCTGGGAGAACGGGGTTTGATTCCCCACTCCTCCTCTTGCACCTGCTGATGTGACCTTGGGTCAGTTACAAGCTCTGGCACGGCTGTTCTTGGAAAAGAGCAGTTTCTGTTAGAGCTCTCTCAGCCCCACCGACCTCACAAGGTGTCTGTCGTGGGGAGGGGAAGGGGAAGGAGTTTGTAAGCCACTCTGAGACTCCTTCGGGTAGTGAAGGGCGGGGTATAAATCCAATCTCCTCCTCCTCCTCCTCTTCCTCTTCTTCTTCCTCTTCTTCTTCTTCCTCTTCTTCTTCCTCCTCCTCTTCTTCTTCTTCCTCCTCTTCTTCCTCCTCTTCTTCCTCCTCCTCCTCCTCCTCCTCCTCCTCCTCCTCCTCCTCTTCTTCTTCTTCTTCTTCTTCTTCTTCTTCTTCTTCTTCTTCTTCTTCTTCTTCTTCTTCTTCTTCTTCTTCTTCTTCTTCTTCTTCTTCTTCTTCTTCTTCTTCTTCTTCTTCTTCTTCTTCTTCTTCTTCTTCTTCTTCTTCCCACAGAATCCTGAGGCAAATCATTCCCCCCCCCAATAACTGTAATTTCATTTTAAAAGATGGACAGAGACCTGTGATTCAAACATTTAAACACGAGAGACAGCAAGATTTAGTAGTTAAAAGTGTTGAACGAGGACCCGGGAAACCCAGGTTTGAATCCCTACTTTGCCACGGAAGCTCGCTGGGTGGCCTTGGCCCCGTCACGTCCTCTCAGGCTAACCGACCTCACGGGGTGGCTGTGAGGAGGAAACAGAGGAGAAGAGAACGACCCAAGCCCCTCAGGATCCTCACTCGGGAGAAGGGCGAGATATAAATAAAGTCAATAAATAAGTAAATTTTAAAAATTCTTGTTTTCCGCTGAGGGGCAATCTGTGGGTCTGGGCTTTCCTGGCCACTGTAGAGAAAAAAAGGGAACATCACTTTTCTGCCCGCTTTCCATCGGAGATTTTTGTCTGGCCCTCACTGTCGCTTAACAATTTGTCAGGAAAATTGGCCTGTCAGGCAGCGGCCTTGGATACTGCATTGATCTCCCCGCCAGTTGCTGAGCAGCTGAGGAAGAAGGAGGAGGAGGAGGAGATTGGATTTGTACCCCACCCTTCACTACCTGAAGGAGTCTCAGAGCGGCTTACAATCTCCTTTCCCTTCCCCTCCCCACAAGAGACATCCTGTGAGGTAGGTGGGGCTGAGAGAGCTCTCTTGAGGACTGCCCTTGAGAGAAAAGCTCTGAGAGAACTTGTGACTGGCCCAAGGTCACACCAGCAACTGCACGAGCAGCAGCAGCAGCAGAAGAAGAGATTGGATTTATACCCCACCCTTTGCTCAGAATCTCCGAGCGGCTGACAATCTCCTTTCTTTTCCCCTCCCCACAATAGACGTCCTGTGAGGTAGGTGGGGCTGAGAGAGCTCTTTCAAGGACTGCCCTTGAGAGAAGAGCTCTGAAAGAACTTGTGATTAACTCAAGGCCACAACAGCAGCTGCAAGTGGAGGAGTGGGGAATCAAACCCAGTTCTCCCAGATTAGAGCCCACACTCCTAACCACTACACCACACTGGCTCTCCAAGAGCCCTGGAGAGTGAAAGAGTGGGAGAGGGAAGCACATCTTGATCTCGGGCTTGCTTTGGAGGGCTCTGTGGTGGATGTCAGATCTTGCTGCTTCCAGCCCTGCCCGGGGATGGAAACATTTGCCCACCTAAAGTCAGATTTTACATGTGCACTGTACAGATGCCAAGCTGGGGAGGGCAGTGTTAATAAAGGGATAGGGCTGCCAGGCCTCCTGGTATGGTACTCTGCAATCCATGACATCACTTCCAGGGAAAAGCTGGAAGTGACATCAGGTAGCTCTAGGAAGCTCTGGAAACTCTATGGTTTACTATAGAGTTTCCAGCAATTCCTAGAGTTGCCCAACACCGCTTCCGGCTTTCTCCTGGAAGTGAGGCCTCAGCACACAGCCCCTCTCCCATATCCCTGCCCCTGAAACCTCATCTCTGAAGCTCCCTATCAGAACAAAGTCTAGAACGTATCCTTCACACTGCCAGGAATGTTCACTGTTGTTTTATTGTTTGAATTCAGCGTATAATATAGGATATTGTTATAGCATATTCTTTATCGCTTACTAATGAGCATGACGGTGAGCTGTTAGCCTTTGAAGAAGATTTTTGAAACAGAAGATTTAGGCCGGTGTTTCTGTCAGGCTGTATAAGGTAAAGATTTCCCTTCCTCAAAAGTCGACTCTAGGGGGCGGTGCTCATCTCCGTTTCCAAGCCAAAGAGCCAGCGCTGTCTGAAGACTTTTTCCGTGAGCATGTGGCATGGCATGACTAAATGCCAAGGTGCACGGAACGCTGTGACTTTCCCACCAAAGCGGTATCTATTCATCTACTTGCAAT
The DNA here is from genome assembly GCA_029375565.1 of Gekko gecko. Lineage (NCBI taxonomy): Eukaryota > Metazoa > Chordata > Lepidosauria > Squamata > Gekkonidae > Gekko > Gekko gecko. The sequence goes on from JAPDNY010000003.1 coordinate 232,502,480, forward strand.
TTCTTTCGAACTGCTAATTTGGCAGGAGCTGGGGCCAGAGATGGGAGCTCACTCCGTCACGCGGCACTCGGGTCTCGAACTGCTGATCTACAGACCTCCTGGTCTGCAGCTTAGCGTATTAACCTCTGAGCCGCTGTAGCCCCTGTCAGGCTATATACAACTATATTATATTGCTAGTTTTGTAAATTAGCAAGGATTGCTTAAAGGAGCCGCATGAATTATTTGGAATCCAACAGGAGGCTATATACAACTATATTACATTGCTAGTTTTGAAAGGTAGCCGGGATGGTTTAAAGGAGCCTCAGTCATTATTTGGAATCCAACAGGTTTAGTGTGATTACATTATATTGCAAGACTACTGCCTAAAGGAGTCGCATGCATCATTTGGAATCCAACACACGTATATTATTTAGAAGAAAAAGAAGAAGAAGAGATTGGATTTATACCCATCCTTCACTACCCAAAGGAGTCTCAGAGCGGTTTACAAATGCCTTTCCCTTCCCCTCCCCACAACAGACACCCTATGGGGTAGGTGGGGCTGAGAGAGCTCTGGCAGAAACTGCTCTTTTTTCAAGAACAGCTCTGAAAGAACTATGCCTTGCCCAAGGTCATCCAGCAGGTGCAAGTGGAGGAGTGGGGAATCAAACCCCGTTCTCTCCCATTAGAGTCTGGGCACTTTACCACTACAGCAATTCTAGAGACTATCGTCCGGGAATTGTGCTTTTCATAAAATATAAATAATTTATCGAGAACTTTTTTATATGATCTAGACACTTTGCAACGGGGTATTTATTTATTTATTTATCTTATCAAATTTATAACCCGCCCTCCCCGCCGAGGCGGGGTATTATGTCATATTTATGGAGTATTGATGTATGCACTATATTATGGTTACAGGTTGTTTATATGTTATTATGTCAATATATTAGATTATTAAACCTAGTCATTTCTGAGTTGTTAGTTATTCACACGGACTCTCTTATGCTTGTGCAGGCATAGAAGGGCTATTCAATTATGCCCAGCTGTTGGGAAATAGCCAGCTGCTTGATGGCCTCCAACCTGACAGGAAGCTTCCAACATAAGAGTTCGCAACTCAGGGAAATTTCTGGAGAGTTGGGGGTGGAGTCTAGGGAGGGGGAGGGGAGGGGCCTCCGCATGGTACAATGCCATAAAGTCCACCCTCCAAAGCAGCCATTTTCTCCAGGGGAGCTGATCTTCATAATCTAGAGACTCATTGTAATACTGGGAGATCTCCAGATGCCACCTGCAGGTTGGCAAACATGTACCCTGCAGCTCACCCTGGGGCACCTGGAGGTTGGGCAGAGGGTGAAGCGTGTGCCAGGGCTCCCTGCCCTCTTCCAGTCCCAAAGCCCCTGCAGCTTATGTCAGCTAATGGCCTGGTATATTTCTATGGATTTCTGGTGTATTTTCAGCCTCCTGTACTTATTGGAAGTTCTCACAGGAAGTGACAAAAGGTAGCTCTAGGAATTGCCGGAAACTCTATGGTTAAACCGTAGGATTCTCCTCCCCCACCTGGGCTTGGCAGCTCTACTCACCTCCAAGGGAATCAGGGTGATGTACAGGTTTTTCTCCTCCTTCCCTCAGTTTATCCTCCCAACAACCGTGGCAAGGGCTGAGACTGTGATTGGTCCAAGGTCACCGGCGAGCTTCGTGGCAGTGTGACGCTCTGAACCCAGCTCCTCATCTGACCTGTGAGCCATTCTACCCCCCCTAGCAAATAGGAGTGAGCAGCTCAATTGCATCTAGGGAGAGATCCGTCAAAAGTTTTGATCCTGAAGCAGGAAGATCATTAAAGAGCTTGGACACTGGAGAAAAAGACTGAGAGGCCTAAAAGTGTTCGTGGGGTGGGTACCTGGGATTTGTAGTTATGCTGGAGGTCAGGTGGGAAACCTGAAGGGCAGAGGTTAAATCCTGGGGCCGCCACTTGCCTCTCCCTGCTTCAAAGACGTTTGAAGGAAGGGGATTTTTAATTAATTAACAAATGTACTTTTAAAACATTAAGAACATCAGAAGAGCCCTGCTGGGTCAGACCAGTGGTCCGTCTAGTCCAGTATCCTGTTTCACACACTGGCCAACTAGTTCCTCTGGAGAGCCAACAACAGGGCAGAGAGGCCGAGGCCTTCACCAGAACATCAGGAGAGCCCTGCCGGATCAAACCAGTGGTCCATCTAGTCCAGCCTCCTGTCTCCCACAGTGGCCAACCAGTTCCTCTAGAGGGCCAACAAGAGGCCTTGGAGGCCAAGGCCTTCCCCTGGTAAGAACATAAGAAGTGTCCTGCTGGATCAGACCAATGGTCCATCTAGTCCAGCATCATGTCTCACACAGTGACCAACCGGTTCCTCTGGAGGGCCAACAAGAAGCTTTGGAGGCCAAAGCCTTTCCCTGATGTTGCCTCCTGGCTCTGGGATTCAGAGGCTTAGTGCCTCTGAATGTGGTGGTTCTCCTCAGTCACCCTGGCTAGTAGCCACTGATAGACTTCTCCTCCCTGAATCCATCTATTCCCCTTTTAAAGCTGTCTATTCCTGTGGCCATCACGACATCCTCTGGCAGCAAATTCCATATTTTCATCTCTCGCTGTGTAAAGTTGTATTTCCTTTTGTCTGTCCTGAACCTACTGCCCATCCGCTTCATTGGATGCCCTCGGGTTCTAGTCTTTAGGGAGAGGGAGCAAAATATTCGGCCTTTGTCCCTGAGACTCAAGAAGTTGCTACAATCAACGGGGCGGGACATTCCATCAGCAGTGCAAGAGGACTGGGTTTGCAGAGCCAACCGGAAGTCTAAAAAACGGAGCTGACGCAAAGCATAACTGTTAACGCGACACATTAAATGATGCAAGATTACATAGCAGGACCCTACTTACAGCAAGCTATTTGCAGTGGTATAGGAACCTAATAATTTGTCCAATTAATGTTGTGAATCATTTTGTACAGTGCTACCTTATTGCCTGAGTATAAACGTCCTCTTGAATAATTCAGTTTTGCATTGTTTGCAGAAAGTCAGGAGTAGGGGAGCCTTCCTGATCTATGGAGGTTACTATGGAGATTATTATTAAAGCTCACCAGTAGAGCATCCGCTTGGCATGCAGAAGGTCCCAGGTTCAATCCCTGGCATCTCCAGTTAAAAGGACCAGGCAGTAGGTGATGGGAAAGACCTTGACCTGAGACCCTGGCTCAGTGGTAGAGCATCCGCTTGGCATGCAGGAGGTCCCAGGTTCAATCCCCGGCATCTCCAGTTAAAAGGACACAAGGCAGGAGATGATGTGAAAGACCTCTGCCTCAGACTTTGGAGAGCCGTTGCCAGCCTTCATAGATGATACTGTCTTCAGTGGACCAAGTTTCTGAATCAGTTTAAGACACCTTCACATGCCCATTTAGAACATTTTAGACATAGGGTTGCCAAATTCCAGATGGGGCCTGGAGATCTCCCGGAATTAGCGGATCCACAAATGGCAGAGATCAGTTCCCCTGGAGAAAATGGCTGCTTTGGAGGGCGGGTCGTATGGCATTATACCCTGCTGTTTGGTGTAGTGGTCAGGAGCCAGTTTGGTGCAGTGGTTAAGAGCGCGGACTCTAATGTGCGTGAACTGGGTTTGATTCCCCACTTTTCCACCTACAGCTGCTGGTGTGACCTTGGGGCAGTCGCAAGTTCTCTCACAGCTGTTCTCTCACAAGCAGTCCTCGAAAGAGCTCTCTCAGCCCCCACCTACCTCACGGGGTGTCTGTTGTGGGGAGGGGAAGGGAAAGGAGTTTGTAAGCCGCTCTGAGACTCCTTTGGGTAGTGAAGGGCGGGGTATAAATCCAATCTCTTCTTCTTCTTCTACCTCACAGGGTGTCTGTTGTGGGGAGGGGAAGGGGAAGGAGTTTGTAAGCCGCTCTGAGACTCCTTCGGGTAGTGAAGGGCGGGGTATAAATCTCTTCTCTTCTTCTTCTTCTGTAATCTGGGAGAACCGGGTTTGATCTCCCACTCCTGCACATGCAGCTGCTGGAGTGACCTTGGGGCAGTCACAAGGTCCCTCACAGCTGTTCTCTCACAAGCAGCTCTTGAAAGAGCTCTCTTATTATTATTTATTATTTTTCATTTACATCCCGCCTTTCCTTCACAGGCAGGCTCTGCACAGGCAGACTCTTGACACCACCTGCCTCACAGGGCGTCTGTTGTGGGAAGGGGTGTGCCAGGGGAAAGACCTTGACCTGAGGAACACCTTCCCTATGAAGAAAGGTTAAAACGCTTGGGGCTCTTTAGCTTGGAGAAACGACGGCTGAGGGGTGACATGATCGAGGTTTATAAGATTATGAATGGGATTGAGCAGGTTGAGAAAGAGGTACTTTTCTCCCTTTCTCACAATACAAGAACTCGTGGGCACTCCATGAAATTGCTGAGCGGTCGGGTTAGAACAGATAAAAGGAAGTCCTTCTTCACCCAAAGAGTGATTAACACATGGAATTCACTGCCACAGGAGGTGGTGGCAGCTACAAGCATGGACAGTTTCAAGAGGGAATTAGATACACCTATGGAGCAGAAGTCCATCAGTGGCTATTAGCTACAAGGTATAGATAGAAACTCTCTGTCTGGGGCAAGTGATGCTCTGTATTCTTGGTGCTGGGGGGGGTCAACAGTGGGAGGGCTTCTAGTGTCCTGGCCCCACTGCTGGACCTCCTGATGGCACCTGGTATATTTTGGCCGCTGTGTGACAGAGTGTTGGACTAGATGGGCCATTGGCCTGATTCAGCATTGGCTTCTCTTATGTTCTCTTAAGGGGAGGGAAAGGGGATCATAAGCCGTTCTGAGACTCCTTAGGGTGGTGAAGGGCAGGGTATAAATCCAATCTCCTCCTCCTCCTCCTCCTCCTTCTACTACTACACCAAACAGCCAGTTTGGTGTAGAAAAAGAGATTGGATTTATACCCTACCCTTCACTACCCGAAGGAGTCTCAGAGCGGCTTACAAACTCCTTTCCCTTCCCCTTCCCACAACAGCCAGTTTGGTGTAGTGCTTAAGTGCGCGGACTCTAATCTGGGAGAACTGGGTTTGATCCCCCACTCCTCCTCTTGCACCTGCTGATGTGACCTTGGGTCAGTCACAAGCTCTGATAAGAGCTGTTCTTGAAAAAAGAGCAGTTTCTGTCAAGAGCTCTCTCACCCCACCTACCTTGCAGGGTGTCTATTGTGGGGAGGGGAAGGGAAAGGAGTTTGTGAGCCACTCTGAGACTCCGAGTGACAGGTGGGGTATAAATCCAATCTCCTCCTCCTCCTCCTCCTCCTCCTCCTCCTCTTCTTCCTCCTCCTCTTCTTCTTCTTCTTCTTCTTCTTCTTCTTCTTCTTCTTCTTCTTCTTCTTCTTCTTCTTCTTCTTCTTCTTCTTCTTCTTCTTCTTCTTCTTCTTCTTCTTCTTCTTCTTCTTCTTCTTCTTCTTCTTCTTCTTCTTCTTCTTCTTCTTCTTCTCTCCTCCTCTCCCCAAGCTCTGCCTTCTCCATACTCCACCCTCCCAAAAAAAAAACCCTCCAAGAATTTCTCGACCCAGAGTTGGCAGCCTTAATTGCACAGGAATATTATAACCACCTCCGCATTTCACTTAACCGAAACATGATTAAAGTCCGGGCGGTCTTCATTCATTGCCGCACTGCCTGGTCTTCTGAGTTGTCGTCCCCCCTGACAAGCATCTGTATCACTTCAATCAATTTTAAATTTGGGATACTGATGATCCCTACCCATCGGTCCCGTGGCTCGAGGAACTAAAAATATCATTCTCCGCGGAGCTTCTTTTATTTCATTCTCCGAAGGCCCAGAACCGTTTGTTTGAGGGCGGGGGGGGAGGAAAACATATTACGAACAGCCCTTGAGGCCGTTCAGACACACTTCACGAATAATTTACCAGGAGATAAAAAAGAATCTTCCACTGAGAGCGGTGAGAACTCGGGAGCGCAAGGGAACATTGATCCTCATTACCGTCAGCGTTCCCTCTAAGCTGAGTGAGCGTGAGCTAGCTCACAGCTTTTTAGCCCCCGGCTCACACATTTTTGCCTTCGCTCGGGAAGGATTTGGCTCCAGGACAAACTAATTTAGGCAGCAGCCAAATCGCTCGCTCACAACTTCAATGCCAGTCGCTCACAAAGGCTCTGATTACTCACAGAATTAGCAGCGCGAGAGGTGCGGATGCCGGGCGGATTTTACTGGTGCGATCAGAAGCCCTCATGGGCAAGTGCCTCACCTGGCTCCGCCCACTTTCTGAAAACACTTAGTGGGCACCAGGAAAGATATGTCAGACACTGTGGTGCCCACGGGCACCCTGTTGTAGACCCCTAGTTCAGCACCTTCAAAACTGGCTTCCTTCACAGCCGACACCCGCTTAGTTGATGCGGAGAGTGAGCTCTTCACCCTCACCCCCACGATGGCTTTCTCGGAACCCCGTCGTTTTGTATGTGAAAGCAGGCTGTCTTGTCCCAACGTCCATCATTTTGTCCCGTCCCGTCCCCTCCCGTCTCTCCTTAGCTGTCTCATTTTTATCCGTGCCCTTCTTCCAAGGAGCTCAGAGTCCATTTATCTGCCGTCTTGTCACCCGTTCTTTTTTAGAAGAGACCTTTTGGGACTCTGTGCAGTCTCTTGTGGGGCGGGAAAATGCGAAGGTTATTTGAGATCGATATCTCTAAAAGGCTGTTCTGAACACCACGCTGTACTCGGACGTGGAGGTGGGTCGAACCAGACGAAGCCAGAGCTCTGGCTGTGGTCGTCCTTCATCTATTCTGACTCTAGCAAGAGCCAAGAAGGGCTTTGCTCTTCTACACTGGTTGCCGGTCCTCAAAGCTATTGCTTGCCAAGGAACAACATACTGGAGACCCAGTCATGGATTTTGTAACACCTTGTCTGACTGGAAGCTGCTCTCCAGGGTCTCAGGCAGAGGTCTTTCCCATCACCCACTGCCTGGTCCTTTTAACCGGAGATGCCGGGGATTGAACCTGGGACCTTCCGCATGCCCAGCAGATGCTCTTCCACTGAGCCACAGCCCCTCTTTACAGCTCTCCAGGGTCTCTGGCGAAGGTCTTTCCCATCACCCACTGCCTGGTCCTTTTAACTGGAGATGCCGGGGATTGAACCTGGGACCTTCTGCATGCCAAGCAGATGCTCTTCCACTGAGCCACAGCCTCTCTTTACAGCTCTCCAGGGTCTCTGGCGGAGGTCTTTCCCATCACCCACTGCCTGGTTCTTTTAACTGGAGATGCCGGGGATTGAACCTGGGATCTTCCGCATGCCAAGCAGGTGTTCTACCACTGAGCCACGGCCTCTCTTTACAGCTCTCCAGAGTCTCTGGCGGAGGTCTTTCCCATCACCCACTGCCTGGTCCTTTTAACCGGAGATGCCGGGGATTGAACCTGGGACCTTCTGCATGCCGAGCAGACACTCAGCCAAGCCCCCACGCCATCATCCCCCCCCACTGGCCAGCTGCTTAACCTCCAGCATGGGCAAGCCTCTCTTCCATCTACTCAGGACAAACAAACAAGTGACTCAGAGACTGAATCGGGCTCTCCTTGATGCTGAGCCTTTTGTGTCTGGTGCAGTTTTGACAACAAAGAGTTTAGGAATCCCTTGGTGACAATTATTCAGATAATACTTTCCCGCGGAGAAATAAAAAAAAGGAGCCATTCCAGTGGGTACGGAGAATTGTGGTTAAAGTGTTCAAGTGGCTCTTTAAGCGCACAGACGACTCAGTCCTGGGCGCATGGCAAGTGATTATTTCTGCAGAGGGATGAGACATGAGAACACATCGATGCTTGGAGAAGCCCCCCCACATCCCCCACACCCCGCATTCTTGATGATCTAATCCAGAGGTGTCAAACTCATTTGTTACAGCATCACATAAATGTCATTTTGTCGGGCCCAGGCTGTGTGTGTGTGTGCCATAAAATGTAATGCCAGGTAGCGGAGATGCAAATTTTTATAAAGGACAGCGGCTGGTAAGCTCTGAGTTGGCGTCTCCTCGCCGCAAGGCCCCGTGGGCTGGGGGGGATGCAGAGGAAAAGCCACATGGCGGACTGGAGAGCCCCCGTAATTAAATCCAAACAAATGGTGACCATGTAAACATAGCTTGCTCTTCCCGTTTGCTCTTGGCATCTGTTAAAACATCTTCATTATGTTGCATGTAGATTTGCTGTTCACCCTCTGCCTATACGTAACCCAGGTGCTGGAAATAAGGGCAAGGGCCAAGGAGAGCCAGTTTGGTGTAGTGGTTAAGTGCGCGGACTCTAATCTGGGAGAACTGGGCCTGATTCCCCACTTCTCCACTTGCACCTGCTGGATGACCTTGGGCAAGCTGTAGTTCTGGCATAGCTGTTCTTGAAAAAAGGGCAGTTTCTGTCAGAGCTCTCTCAGCCCCATCCGCCTCACAGAGTGTCGTTGTGGGGAGGGGAAGGGAAAGGAGTTTGCAAGCCGCTCTGAGACTCCCTTGGGTAGTTAAGGGCGCGGACTCTAATCTGGGAGAACTGGGTCTGATTCCCCACTCCTCCACTTGTACCTGCTGGATGACCTTGGCCAAGCTATAGTTCTGGCATAGCTGTTCTTGAAAAAAGAGCAGTTTCTGTCACAGCTCTCTCAGCCCCACCCGCCTCACAGGGTGTCTGTTGTGGGGAGGGGAAGGGAAAGGAGTTTGCAAGCCGCTCTGAGACTCCCTTGGGTAGTTAAGGGCGCGGACTCTAATCTGGGAGAACCGGGTTTGATTCCCCACTCCTCCACTTGTACCTGCCTGGATGACCTTGGGGCAAGCCGTAGTTCTGATAAGAGCTGTCCTTGAAAAAGAGCAGTTTCTGTCAGAGCTCTCTCAGCCCCACCTACCTCACAGGGTGTCTATTGTGGGGAGGGGAAGGGGAAGGAGTTTGTGAGCCGCTCTGAGACTCCTTCGGGTAGTGGAGGGCCGGGGTAGAAATCCAATCTCTCCTTTTTCTTTTTAAAGCCCCCCCCCTCCCACTCACACACCTTGGCTTAAGCAAAGCAACTATTTATTACAACAAGGGAAATACAGCTCTGCACACAGGGCATTGTCCTTCCTGTTAAGTATGGAAAACTCAACAACGACCTGATTTCAGCATTATGCTTTAGTTGTAACAGCATACTCCAACTCAGAACTCCAACAAACAAGTGGAGCACAGCTCCCTTTTTAAACTCTCCCGGGCTGTCAAAGCCACACCCATTGTCAGATAAGAACCAATAACAATGTGGGGATAAAGGCCAATCAGGACCGTTCCCTCTTAGATACATTCTCGCATAGTGATTGGGTATTTACAGAAGTTTCTCAGAAACTAGCCAATGGTAATGCGACAGATGAAGGAACCACGTTCAATTTGAAGCTTAACGTAGCAAGACATAGGCAAGATTCACAGTACAATACATAACACTTCCCCACCCGCAAACTCCTTTCCCTTCCCAAACCAAAGGTCCAGTAGTCAGCGTTCCAGAAGTGCTGTTCTCTTGTTGGGGCTGGTCCGGTCACAGTGCCTCAGCAGCAGGTCTCCGGTGGGAAGGTATTTTTGGTATTTTTGGGATCCAGAACCTAAAAAGGTAAGTTCAACAGAACAGAGGACCAACAATAAAAACTTAATTATATAGTATGAAAAAGATACATGTATTCATTAACAAAGCATATAAGGGCCCAATCACGCCTCATGTAAAAATGCCACAATTTAGCACACAAGTTCTCCTTAGTTTAAGTCCTATACTAAAGAAATAGAAGAAGGAGAAGAAAGAGGAGAAGAAGAAGGAGAAGAAGGAGGAGGAGGAGGAGGAGATTGGATTTATACCCCTCCCTTCACTGCCCGAAGGAGTCTCAGAGTGGTTTACAATCTCCATTCCCTTCCCTTCCCCACAACAGACACCCTGTGAGGCAGGTGGGGCTGAGAGAGCTCTTTCGAGGACTGCTCCTGAGAGAACAAGGGCCAATGGACTTGACCTGATGCATTTCGGCCTGTATTAGGCCTTCTTCGGAGATCAAACATAAAGAGGAGCATATTGGCTTATAGCGTAGTGCAATACAATCATACAATTATGTAACATAGACACAAGATGGACCAGAAAAGAATTGTTCCAAGGTGAAACCACGAGGCACAGAATAAAAGTATAAATGAGGCCTCCAAAGGTGCAAGCACATGCCAAATGATGTTTCACCGATAGGGATTTCTGGTCCAGAAAATGCCTTCCAAAGATTGTATAGCCAAAACGTCCTCAGTAGAATTGTCCTTAAGCAAAGAGCTATACAATCTTTTAGGGAGAGTGTAACCCCATCCGATATTGGAAGACCCCTCATTCCCAGACCAGCCTTCACCCCACCCTGAACACTCCCATCTTGTCTGGATTCAATTTCAACTTATTAAAGCCTTCCTGCGGTATTTTTGTGTTTCCAAACATGGCTGATCTCACCATAAGCATAGTATGTAAAAAGTGCCTCTCTCCAGATAGTAACCTTGCTGCCAGGCTACAGAATTGAAACTTCTGGATTGCCTTCAAGGGCAGCCCCACAATGGGCAAGTACAGTAGTCCAGCCTTCAGTTTATCAGGGATCCTTTCTGCACTCTCCTTTTAATCCATGTCCACCGTGGTGTCCTCCAAGGAATTCTGCACTAAAATCGAATTCAACCTTCTTTTTAATCCAGGTTCCTGCCCCCTCCCTTTTGCACTAAAATTGAGTTCAACCTTCTCTTTATTCTGAGTTTCCTCCCCCCCTTCTGCATTGCATTCCCTCCCTTCAGTGCTCAGCCCGGTTGCAGCCTGCTGTTGCCCCGGGTTATTTGGATGCTGTTTTGCCGTGGACTTAAATTGTCTCGATTCAAACACTGAGAAAATCCAGAGCGGCAGGCAAATGCAGAAAGGACCTCTTTCCCCAAAAGATCAGGTTTGTAAGTTTGAGAGGACTTTTGACCCTAGACCTCTTGTTTGACAACCAGGAGGAAGCCAAGGATGTATTTTATGTTTTGAGTGATTTGACAACTATGCCTCTTTCCACAATAGGACTTAGTGACCGGGGTTCCCTCTAAGCTGAGTTAGTGTGAGCCAGCTCACAGTTTTTTAGCTTCCAGCTCACAGATTTTTGTCGGAGCTCAGGAAGGACGGCTGCAGAGCAGACTAATTTATGCATCGCTGGCTCACAACTTTTAACGCCAGTAGCTCACAAAGTAGAATTTTTGCTCACAAGACTCCACAGCTTAGAGGGAGCATTGTTAGTGACATATCGGGAGAGGGACCATGGCTTATTGTTAGAGCATCTGCTTGGCATGCCTGACAAAACAAGAAACGTAATTTGTAAGTCATAGAATTTTTTAAAAAAAATCCTTGAGGGTTTCATTGAATGTGGCGCCAGATGCAAAGGCGGGGGGGGGGGAATCTATATTTCATTACGAATTTTCCTTCGGCAATGAAGGAATTTAAAGAAATGTAGCAAAAACACTATGGAGAAAACAAAAGAAAATTAAGAAAATACAATATTGTCTGGTTCACCCTGTGTGCTCCTTTCATCCTCCCTTTCAATACATGGGAGTGAAAATATCAGTGGAGCTTTTTATATATTTTTTTAGAGAGCCAACTTGGTGTAGTGGTTAGGAGCGCGGACTCTAATCTGGGAGAACCGGGTTCGATTCCCCGCTCCTCTTCCACATGCAGCTGCTGGTGTGACCTTGGGTCACCCACAAGTTCTTTCAGAGCTGTTTTCTCAAGGGCAGTCCTCGAAAGAGCTCTCTCAGCCCCACCTACCTCACAGGGGTGCCTGTTGTGGGGAGGGGAAGGGAAAGAAGATTGTAATCCGTTCTGAGACGCCTTTGGGCAGTGAAGGGCGGGGTATAAATCCCTCCTCCTCCTCCTTTAAATGAACGTTTAGAATTGCACAGTAATATGTGGTTATAATGCATCCAGATCAATGCCTCTAAGCATTAGAGCCTTGTGAGCAAAAATTCTACGTGCTGAGCTGCCAGCATTAAAGTTGCGACCGAGCAATTTGGCTACTGCATAAATTAGGTTCCTCTGGAGCCATCCCTTCCTGAGCTAAGGCAAAACATCTGTGAGCTGGAGGCTAAAAAGCTGTGAGCTGGCTCACACTAACTCAGCCAAGAGGGAGCACTGATCCAGACAGCATGATCCAGAGCTTTTTTGTAGCAGGAACTCTTTTGCATGTTAGGCCACACACTCCTCATGTAGCCAACCCTAATGAGTTTCTGCTGTTGTGTGTGGCCTGTTATGCTAATGAGTTCCTGCTGGGTGTGGCCAACTTGGGAGCTAGCCGGGAACTCCATTATTGTGTGTTCCTGCTCAAAAATAGCCCTGCAAAGGACTACAAGTGTTAGAAGCCTACACAGAGTGGGAGAAAATACTCAGGATTCACGGATACGGATGTCAGCTCTGGGATGGGAAATACCTGGAGATTTTGGGGGTGGAGCCCGGGGAGGGTGAGATTTGGGGAGGGACTTCAGCGGGGTACAGTGTCATAGAGCCCACCCTCCGAAGCAGCTGTTTTCTTCAAGGAAACTGATCTCTGGCCGGCGGGGGAAGCCCTGCCCCCAAGCCCCGCCCCCAAGAACGACCACCCGCGGTCACCCCTTTAAATGCTTTTGATGCCAGTTTGGTGTAGGGGCTTGGTGTAGTGGTTAAGTGCGCAGACTCTAATCTGGGAGAACCGGATTGGATTTCCCCACTCCTCCACTAGCAGCTGCTGGATGACCTTGAGCAAGCCATAGTTCTGTCAGAGCTGTTCTTGAAAAAGAGCCGTTTCTGTCAGAGCTCTCTCAGCCCCGCCTCCCTCACAGGGTGTCTGTTGTGGGGAGGGGAAGGGAAAGGAGTTAGTAAGCCGCTCTAGGACTCTTTTGGGTAGTGAAGGGCGGGGTATAGATCCAATCTCTTCTTCCTCTTTTGGCCAGTGGCGGCCAGGCCTCACGGGCCTGAATTCCAAGCAGTATTGCTGCTTGGAGTTCAGGCGTGTGGCTGGCAGCCGCCCACTCCCTCCCCTCCTGCAAGTTTTAAAGGACCCTCTGGCAGATTGGCGGGCCTTTTATATCACACAGGAGGAGAGGAAGAGGGATGGCCACGGGGTCATTGTTGTGGGTTGGGCTTGGGGGTGGGCACCAGGCTGGATGTGGGAACCCTAATTCCATCAAAACTTTGGGCTGCGTCCCATGGAAGATTTCCCCCTTGAGCAACAGAGCTCATGGAATCGGAAGCGCTCAGACAACTCCTTGCATAGTCTGCTTGCGCCAAACGAAAGCGGTCGTATCCCAACTAAAACTCTACACGGTTTGGGACCAAGATGCCTGAAGGATCGTTGTCTCCGATACGCTCCTGTCCAAGAATTGAGACAGTCCGGGCTAACATAGCCACGCCTACATTACAATAAGTAGCCAATGAGATTACAAGGACAACATCCAATGAGGTTTATTCCCTCCACAACATAACAGTTAGTCCTGATTGGACTGTAGTTCAAAGGCAACCAATCAGAGTTCAGGGATCACAATCCTTGCCTTGGCTCAAGCTTAACATGGTTTGTCTATGAAGACATAACAATTTTATTTATTTATGTTATCCAACTAATTTTATTTCTTTTCTCTTTTTTTTTGGCAGTCCCGATTGTGATTTTAAATTGCAGTCTTTTATGTGTATTTTTTAAATAACAGTTGTTTTATTCACATTGTTAAGTCGCCTTGATTTCCACAAGATATAAAGGGAGCTGATCAGTGTTTTAAAGAAAATAAAGAGAATAAATATTTTATCCATGTCTGTAGCAATAGCAAAAGATATTTCTCCCGTTCAAATCTTAAAAGCAAAGCAAACCAAAACCTACGGTAAAAGAAGAAGAGGGAAGCAGAGATTGGATTTATACCCCGCCGTTCACTACCTGAAGGAGTCTCAGAATGACTTACAATCTCCTTTCCTTTCCCCTTCCCACAACAGACACCCTGTGGTAGGTGGGCCTGAGAGAGCTCTCTCGAGAACTGCTCTTGAGAGAACAGTTCTTGTAACTGGCCCAAGGTCACACCAGCAGCTGCATGTGGAGAAGAGGGGAGTCAAACCCACTCCCAGATTAGATTCCGTGCTCCTAACCAATGTTCCCTCTAAGCTGCGGAGTCCTGTGAGCAAGAATCGTACTTTGTGAGCTCCTGGCATTAAAGTTGTGAGCGAGCAATTTGGCTGCTGCATAAATTAGTTTGCTCTGGAGCCAGACTTCCTGAGCTAAGACAAAAATGTGTGAGCCGGAGGCTAAAAAACTGTGAGCTAGCCCACACTAACTCAGCTTAGAGGGAACACTGCTCCTAACCACTACACCAAAAGCGGTACCAAAAAAACTGTAACAGTAAAAACAATAAAACTATCCACTCAGTAAAAACAATGAAAAACATACCAATTAAAACCACCACTAAAAGCAACTGGAGGCATAAAAGGTTGTAAAACAACAAAGTGGTCTCAAATGATATCCACAAAACAGCCCTTTAGTCTAAGAGCAAACTCTAGAACAGCCGAAAAGATGGAAGCCGGCGGTTAGCACAAAAGTGGGCCATTCTAAAGATGGGTCTCGAAGTCGGTTCCGCAGCTCACAGAGACACCTCTCAGTATTCTTGAAATCTGTCAGGTCTGTGGGAACTTGTTTACATGCAATCTAGGTCACAATCCTCATTCTAAATTTAAATGCCTGCCTTTTAATAAGACCGTTGCTTGGCTAACTCCTCTGGGAAATTCCTCCGGCAAGGCACAGTTGGCGAATCCAGCTATCGGAGTTCGGGGGTGGGGGGAGGGGATACAACCCGGATTTTTCCAGAAGGTGACAATCTCGTAGCTGGGTCGCGATCCTATTGGCTGGACTTTTTAGCCGCTCCAGCTCAGAGCCCACCTTAAACTGTGAGACTGCTTTTCCGTCATCTTTTCGTAGAGGCTTATTTCAGAACAGAAGGCGAGAATATCGTACGGACGATTTCGGATTTACCGTCCCGGCGGTTTTGACCTGAAAAAATCCCTGTTCTAATTTTGCTAATCCCTTGAGCATGTGACTCTTCCTTTCCCTGCTATTCCTTGCGCTGGATTTCCCCTATAAAACGTATGCCTTTCTCATCACATTATTTTATGTGTTGGTCCCTCAGCGTTAGACCCGATATTTGTGTTGTATCGATCGGTGACACCTGCTATGGGAATTAATATCTTATCAACTGCGTGTAAAAACTGTGTAACGAGTAAATAACTGGTAAAAGAACAGTAAAATTATAGAGTGAAATAATACCTAAAATTATACACAAGAATCTTAAAAAAAAAAAATTTAATTCTGGGATTCTCAAAGTCAACATTAAGAGCAAAGGTTAAAAATTAAATTAAGCCTATCTATACTTCTTTACCCCTTTCCTAGTTCAGTAGGAGAAGAAGAGATTGGATTTATATCCCGCTCTTCACTACCCAAGGGAGTCTCAGAGCGGCTTACAAACCCCTTCCCCTCCCCACAACAGACACCCCGTGAGGCAGGTGGGGCTGAGAGAGCTCTGAGAGAAACTACTCTTTTTCAAGGACAGCTGTGCCAGAACTGTGGCTTGCCCAAGGTCATCCAGCAGCTGCAAGCGGAGGAGTGGGGAATCAAACCCGGTGCTCCCAGATTAGACTCCGCGCACTTAACCACTACACCAAACTTTGGCAACCAGCCTAGTCAACTTTGGAGTATTACCCGCCAGCATAATTGACAGAAGTATCCTTCTATTGCGACCTGGGTAGGCGTTGTTAATAGGCTTAGCCAGAACTCCCCTCATATTAGAAGAAGAAGAAGAAGAGTTTGGAGTTATACCCCGCCCTTCACTGCCCAAAGGCGTCTCAGAGCGGCTTACAAACTCCTTTCCCTTCCCCTCCCCACAACAGACACCCTGTGAGGTAGAAGAAGAAGAAGAAGAGATTGGATTTATACCCCGCCCTTCACTACCCAAAGGAGTCTCAGAGCGGCTTACAAACTCCTTTCCCTTCCCCTCCCCACCACAGACAGACACCCTGGGAGGTAGGCGGGGCTGAGAGAACTTCTGACAGAAACTGTCCTTGAGAGAACAGCTGTGCCAGAGCTTGTGACTGACCCAAGGTCACATCAGCAGGTGCAAGTGGAGAAGTGGGGGACTCAAACCCAGTTCTCCCAGATAAGAGTCCGCGCACTTAACCACTACACCAAGCTGATATAAACTACAATTTAAAAAATTACACGTGCCAACGTTTCATCGGTTCCCATCCCAGTCTGGCCTGACTCTGGATACAGAGCTCTCACTGTACAGCCGGGGGCTGCTTCACCCTCCAGGTTCTGCAGAAAAGGAAACTTCTCTCGCCTTCTCTCTTCCGCCATCTTCTTGTTCGGAGCCTCCCGGCTGCTTGCTGTATAGGCGTATCAAGTACCATTCGCTTCCAACTCATACTGACCCTATGAATCAGTGTCATCCAAAATGTCCTCTCACTAACAGCCTCGCTCAGGCCCAGGGGGTCCCCTGATTTCAGGGGACCCGATCCGTTGCAGCCCAAAAGGCCTGCGGGGGAAGACCCACCCCGAGAAGCCCCCTCCCGGCGCTGCTGGCTGGATCATAGAATCATAGAGTTGGAAGGTCATCTAGTCCAGCCTCCTGCACAATTCAGGACATTCACAAATACCTCCCCCCCCCCACACACACACACCCAATGGCCCCTGTTCCAATCCCAGAAGATGACCAGAAAAACCTCCAGGATCTCCAGCCAAACTGGCCTGGAGAAAAATGGCTTCCTGACCCCAAAGTGGTGATCAGCATTTCCCTGGGCGTGTAAGGAAAGGAAGTCCTTCTTCACCCAAAGAGTGATGAACACATGGAATTCACTGCCGCAGGAGGTGGTGGCAGCCAGTGTCCCCTCTAAGCTGAGTTGGGGTGAGCTGGCTCACAGTTTTCTAGCCTCCGGCTCACAGAGTTCTGTTTTAGCTCAGGAAAAGACGACTCCAGAGCAAACTAATTTATGCAGTAGCCAAATCACTTGCTCACAACTTTTTTTTTTTTATAACAAAGATTTTTATTGGAATATATCCTTGGTGCTGGAGGGGGCAGCAGTGGGAGGGCTTCTAGTGTCCTGGCCCCACGGCTGGACCTCCTGATGGCACCTGGTGTATTTTGGCCGCTGTGTGACAGAGTGTTGGACGAGATGGGCCATTGGCCTGATTCAACATTGGCTTCTCTTATGTTCTTATGTTCTTATTGTTAAACACAATTTCCAAAACAACTTATAAGCTATATCCCTTCCCCCTTCCCCCCAATAGGCTTCCAACACTGCTATTGCCAATAACAAAGAAAAATTAAAAGTAATCAGGTTTAGACTTATAGCAATCGATAAACCAGGTAACATATTTTTTGTATACAGAAATCTGACTAATCTAACATATTTCCATTTTCAATAAGAATCAAGGTTATACATTTCCCTTTCATTTTATATTCAGTTTCCATATATATCTTCAGGTCTTCCCATTCATTTAAATACTGTTCTGCCATTTGTCCATTTAATTTTTTAGTCACTTGCTCACAACTTTAATGCCGCTAGCTCACAAAGTAGAATTTTTGCTCACAAGACTCCACAGCTTAGAGGGAACGTTGGTGGCAGCTGCAAGCGTGGACAGTTTCAAGAGGGAATTAGATAAACCTATGGAGCAGAAGTCCATCAGTGGCTATTAGCCACAGGTTATAGAATGAGAACTCTCAGTCTGGGGCAGGTGATGCACTCTATCCTTGGTGCTGGAGGGGGCAGCAGTGGGAGGGCTTCTAGTGTCCTGGCCCCACTGCTGGACCTCCTGACGGCACCTGGTATATTTTGGCCGCTGTGTGACAGAGTGTTGGACCTAGATGGGCCATTGGCCTGATCCAACATTGGCTTCTCTTCTGTTCTTCTGTTCTTATGTAAGAAAGGGCCACGAGAACTAAGCATTGATGACAACCCTTCCTGCCCTCCCTCTCACAATCTGCCTAAGTTTGCAAAATCGGCAGTGCTGTCAGATGGCCGTCTAGCCTCTGTTTGGAAACCTCCCAAGGAGGAGAGCCCACCACCTCCCGAGGAGGCCTGTTCCACTGAGGAACCGCTCTAGCGGTCAGGAAGTCCTTCCTAACGTTTAGCCGAAAACTCTTCTGATTTAATTTCAACCCGTTGGTTCTGGTCCGACCTTCTGGGGCAACAGAAAAACAACTCTGCCCCATCCTATCTAGGACAGCCCTTCAGATACCTGAAGATGGTTCTCATATCCCCCTCTCAGTCATCTCCTCTCCAGGCTAAACATACCCAGTTCCTTCAACCTTTCCTCATAGGACTTGGTCTCCGGACCCCTCACCCATCTTCATGGCCCTCCTCTGGACATGTTCCAACTTGTCTATATTGTGGTGCCAGGGCTTTTTTGTAGAAAAAGCCAGCAGGAACTCATTAGCATAATAGGCCACACCCAACAGCAGAAATTTATTAGCATATTAGACCACACCCCTGGTAGTACAGCTCATTAGGCCACACCCCCACATTACCAGAAGTGTGGTCATCCAGCCACACCCACCTTTTGCTTCTTAATCTGTTTACCTTGTTTGTTTTCAAAACCCAGGGCTTTTTTTGCAGCAGGAACTCCTTTGCATGTGAGGCCACACACCCCTAATGTGGCCAATCCTAATCAGTTTCTGCTGTTGGGTGTGGCCTGTTATGCTAATGACATCCTGCTGGGCGTGGCCAACTTGAGAGCCAGCCGGAACTCCGTTCCTGTGCGTTCCTGCCCAAAAATGGCCCTGGTGGTGCCCAAAATTGACCACAATGCTGCAATACTTCTTCACCCAAAGAGTGATTAACATATGGAATTCACTGCCACAGGAGGTGGTGGCAGCTACAAGCATGGACAGTTTCAAGAGGGAATTAGATAAACATATGGGGCAGAAGTCCATCAGTGGCTATTAGCCACAGGGCATAGATAGGAACTCTCAGTCTGGGGCAGGTGATGCACTCTATTCTTGGTGCTGGAGGGGGCAGCAGTGGGAGGGCTTCTGGTGTCCTGGCCGCACTGCTGGACCTCCTAATGGCACCTGGTATATTTTGGTCGCTGTGTGACAGAGTGTTGGACTGGATGGGCCATTGGCCTGGTTCAACATTGGCTTCTCTTATGTTCTTATGTTAATACCTGGGAGCGGTGTCATTACGTTTGTGATGACGGGTGACGGTCTAGGTTTTGGGCAAAACTCTATGGTTTTGAGGCCCAGAAAGCCATGTAATTTTGCCCAGAGCCTAGACTGTCACCTCTGATGTCAGAAACGTGATGGCGTCACTTCTGGAAGAACACAAGGAACGATTGGGAGTCCCCCTGCCAGCAGCCGGGTAAGGGCCTGGCAAACCTACTCAGGCCTTGCAAACTGAGGGCTGTGGCGTCCTCAATGGGCTCAGTCCACCTCACGTTGCCTGCTTGCTGAGCCAGTTTATGTAACTTGGAGTGGGTGTGATGTCCTCTCCAGTTTCAGAGGCCCGTCGTGAGTCCTTTTTTGCTGTGTCAAGCCTCAGCCAACTTATGACGACCCCGGGGGGTTTTCGAGGCAAGAGAAGTTTGGAGGGGCTTCGCCATTGCCTGCCTCTGTGTCACTGCCCTGGACTTCCTTGGCAGTCTCCCACTCGAATACTGGTCAGGGCTGACCCTGCTTTACCTTCTGAGATCTGATGGGTCCCTGAGTCCCTATCTATCCCTTATGGCTAATAGCCACTGATGGACCTCTGCTCCATATGCTTATCCAATTCCCTCTTGCAGCCGTCCATGCTTGTAGCTGCCACCACCTCCTGTGGCAGTGAATTCCATGTGTTAATCATGTGGGTGCAGAAGGACTTCCTTTTATCTGTTCTAACCACTCAGCAATTTCATTGAGTTGTCGAAGGCTTTCACAGCCGGAGTTCATTAGTTGCTGTAGATTTCCTAGGCTGTCTGGCCGTGGTCTTGGGAATGCAGGACCTGACGTTTCGCCAGTAGCTGTGACTGGCATCCTCAGTGGTGTAACACAGAAAGATGGAGTGCTCTCGGTGTCAAGGTGAAAAGAAAAACGGTAGGCAGGTAATTTATATCTACTCAGGAAGGTGGGGTAGGGCCAATCCATATGCAAAAGAACCTCCTCAGGAAAGCTTCTCTATTAGCATGTCACAGCCTGGGGAACTCCTACAAGATAATGACTCAGCCCTACCCCACCTTCCTGTGTAGATATAAGTTACCTGCCTACCATTTTTCTTCTCACATGGACACAGAGAGTACTCCATCTTCCTGTGTTCTACCTCTGAGGAAAATCTACAGCAACTAATTTCATTGAGTGCCCGCGAGTTCTTGTATTGTGAGAAGGGGAGAAAACCGAGCTCTTCTACGGTAGACCGCCACGGCCGTCCTCCTGAAATAATCATCACATCGTTCCCCGTGCAGTTTCAAAGATGCGAAATAATTTTTTCACAATTTTATTCCAAAAACAACAACAAAAAAGGTACCCATTAAGAATGTCTCATCAGGTGAGACCGTTTTCACATGTCCCATTTATTCAAGAAGGCTACGTGGCACATAGGCTTTTAGACAAAACAATGCAACAATCATTGAAATGCATGAGGGGGGGAAGGAACACGGAGCACTTTAGGAAAAAGTCAACATCGAATGCATAAATTAAATGTTTTCGCTGATAAGCCGTATGTGGGGAAAGCTTCCAGCAGTCCCTGCTCCGGTCTTTCGCCCACTCCTCTCTTCCTTGGAGTAAATATTCCACCATCGTCCCCGCAAGAGGTGACTCGGTAATGGAATGCCTGCTGCAATTTTGGCAAAGCCCCGTTCTCATCCATTACACCTCGGACTGGAAGGCTGCCAGGTGGATTTCGGGCTGCGCTTTTGGCAGGCTTCTGAGTGCTCCTGGCACCAGTGGAGCATTTCGGTCAATAAATTAACTTTCATATTTACCACTCAGGACTGAGGGTGCCAGATTGGTTTCCCTGGCAGAGCTCTTAAAGTACTGTGACAGGTGGGAGTTCATCAGGTGTGGTTTTCCTGGACGTGCGGTGTTGGAGTGCCCGGACACTGGAGAGCGCTACATCTCTCTAAGAGATGTTTGGTGTAGTGGTTAAGAGCGCCGACTCTAATCCAAGAGGAGAAGAAGAAGAAGAGGAGGAGGAGGAGATTGGATTTATACCCCGCCCTTCACTACCCAAAGGTGTCTCAGAGCGGCTTACAAACTCCTTTCCCTTCCCCTCCCCACAACAGACACCCTGTGAGGTGGGCGGGGCTGAGAGAGCTCTTGACAGAAACTGCTCTTTTTTCAAGAACAGCTCTTATCAGAACTACGGCTTGCCCAAGGTCATCCAGCCAGGTGCAAGTGGAGGAGTGGGGGAATCAAACCCGGTTCTCGTGGGCACTCCATGAAATTGCTGAGCAGTCGGGTTAGAACAGATAAAAGGAAGTACTTCTTCACCCAAAGAGTGATTGACACATGGAATTCACTGTCCCAGGAGGTGGTGGCAGCTACAAGCATGGACAGTTTCAAGAGGGAATTAGATAAACATCTGGAGCAGAGGTCCATCAGTGGCTATTAGCCACAGGGTATAGATGGGAACTCTCAGTCTGGGGCAGGTGATGCACTCTATTCTTGGTGCTGGGGGGGGCAGCAGTGGGAGGGCTTCTAGTGTCCTGGCCCCACTGCTGGACCTCCTGATGGCACCTGGTATATTTTGGCCGCTGTGTGACAGAGTGTTGGGCTAGATGGGCCATTGGCCTGATTCAACATTGGCTTCTCTTATGTTCTTATGAAGACAGGGTCCTGGCCAGAATCAGGTTCCTCTAGTCACCTCTGTGAGACTTGCCACCAGAGATTGCTAACTGGTATGTGGATGCCACTCCCTGTGTCACAAATGTCACATTTCATTTGGCCCTTCGCCACGCGGCACATCTGAATAGCTCAACGGGAACACCGTATTCCTCTCAATAGCAAGGGCTGGGGCAGATGCGAGGGAAAGGTGGTCTTTTTCACGTCCCCTGTCGTAACGAAAATTCTGAGCGGGATTGGGCTGACGCAGCAGGGGTCTTCTTGTGACCCCCCTCCCTCCCCGTTTTGAGATACTCCATTCAATTCCTACAGAATCTTCAGGTCAATATTTTCCAAGGCCTCTTGGGAAGAGAGGCAGTTTGTTAGTCGTGTGTCATGGCTCAGGCTGGCGAGACAAAACGTTATGTCCGCTGACCGCCGCTAGGCGACAGCGACGTTTACCAGAGCTTGGAGCTCAAGAGACAGTAGGGACTAGGATCCTGAAACCTTAAGTGGTCACCAATAGGAACCTTGACGGGAAGTTTAAACCCACCAATGGGACCTGGGGGTGGTCCACGGACTGTATATAATTGGCCATCGGGCCGGTATTTTCTGTTCTGTTGTGTGCGCTAGTAAACTGTGAGTTAACAGTCACGCTGTGTGTCCTGGCTCTTCATGCGTCGAACCCACTACACAACACAAAACCTCTAGCTCTTGATGGCCGAGGGATGTGAAGCGGAACAGCTTCAGCCTGAAAGGGCCGTGCGCGCCTGTCAAGCTGCTTTGTGTGTGGGGGAAGGAGTGCGCCGCCTGGCCAAAGTGACAGTTGACATCACGGTGGGCCTGATTTGGTGGGGTTTTTTTTGGCAAACCAGAAAGCTCCCCTGGAACAAATAAAGGTTTACGCAAGAACTCTGAAGTGGTTTGAAAAGACGCTGCAGCGGTTCTGGTTCAAAATTCACCTCAGCCAGGCATTCACACACACACGCACACACCCTGCTCGCCGTGATCTAGAGATACTTTGGCCCCGTTCACACAGAGCAGTTGCCCCGCTGAAGGCACGGGAGCCCCGCAGACTTTCCGTGCGCGATCATACAAGCACATCTGGGAGGCGTAGCGCTCCCGTGGCCAACCCGCGGCTTCCCTCCGAAAATGCGGAGTAAAAAACTACTAGGTTTGAAGTACTAGTTTCCGGAAACCCCGGGGCAAAGGCTGGCGTCTGATCATGGGAGCGCCAGTATCCCGTGGCTTCCGACGCCTGCCCATGTCCTGGGGTTTCTGGATGTTGTCAGTTTCCATGGGATGCGCACCAATGCTGAACAGCGCATGTGCACACACAAGACACCGAAAATGCCCCTCCACGGTGCATGCGCACTTCGCAGCAGCGTGCATTGCGTGGTCTGCTGCACTGCTTTTTTGCCGCGCTGCAGCAGCGCGGTGTGATCAGGGTGCAGAGCTGGAGCGTGGCAACCCGGTGGCCCGTGTGATCGAGCTACTGCACCTTATTTAGCTCTGGGGAAAACTGCCACGGCTCTCCCCCGCGTTATCTGGCCCGTATGACCGGGGCCCTTATTGATTATATTTTTACCCTACCCCAAAGTCAGGTTGGCATAAAGGGTTGTCTGCCCACACCATCAAATGTTGGGAGATACGTGGGTTGGGTTCTGGAGATCTCAGAATTAGGACTGGTCTCCAGACTACAGGGCTCAGTTTCTCTGGAGAAAATGGCTGTTTTGGAGGGTGGACTCTGTGGCACTGTCGGTGAGAGGGTGCGGCTGAGCGGTAGAGCATCTGCTTGACGTGAAGAAGAAGAAGAGTTGAATCTAACAAAATGTTAAAGAAGAAGAAGAGTTGGATTCATACCCCGCTTTTCACTACCTGAAGGAGTCTCTGAGCAGCTTACAATCTCCTTTCCCTTCCCTTCCCTTCCCCTCCCCTCCCCTGTGAGGCAGATGGGGCTGAGAGAGCTCTGAGAGAACTGCTCATAAGACAACAGCTCTGAGAGAACTGTGACTGACCCAGGGTCACCCAGCTGGGTTCTCCAGTTTAGAGTCCACCACTCTTAACCACTACACCGAACTGAAGGAGGTCCCAGGTTCAATCCCCGGCATCTCCAGTTGTCCCAGGTTCAATCCCTGGCATCTCCAGAGAATGAATTAATAGGTGACGTGAAAGACCTCTAGCTGAGACCCTGGAGAGTCACTGCCAGTCTGAGTAAACAGTACTGACTTTGACGGGCAATGGTCAAATTCAGTATACGGAAGCTCCGTTTGTCCTCTATGCCCTGCTGAGGTACCTTCCCTCTTCATGCTCCCTTCCAAGTCTCCAGGAATTTCTCCCCCAAAATTGGCAGCCCAACTTCTCCATGCTGCCTTGCATTCTTACTGTGC
The DNA here is from genome assembly GCA_029375565.1 of Gekko gecko. NCBI lineage: Eukaryota > Metazoa > Chordata > Lepidosauria > Squamata > Gekkonidae > Gekko > Gekko gecko. The sequence goes on from JAPDNY010000003.1 coordinate 232,526,637, forward strand.
CCATTGTCTCCAGTGGTCTGCTTGTGTTCTGGCAGCGGCTTTTCGGGGGGGGGTCTTAGGCAGAGAAAGGTCTTTCTCCACGCCTTTTAGGTGAGATTTTTTTCCACGGGAGATCACCTGTGCCTTGCACCACAAACCATCTTGGCTTGCTCCCTGAGAACTCTGCTGCCAATCTGGGGTAGTGGTTAGGAGCGTGGACTCTCATCTGGGAGAACCGGGTTTGATTCCCCACTTCTCCACATGCAGCTGCTGATGTGACCGTGGGTCAGTCACAAGTTCTCTCAGAGCTGTTCTCTCAGGGGCAGTCCTTGAAAGAGCTCTCTCAGCCCCACCTACCTCACAGGATGTCTGTTGTGGGGAGGGGAAGGGAAAGGAGATTGTAAGCCGCTCTGAGATTCCTTCAGGTAGTGAAGGGCATGGTATAAATCCAACCTCCTCCTCCTCCTCCAAATCTAGATGCTTGGGTCCAGGAACCGTCAGCCTCTTTGGCTGTTCTGTAGTCGCAAGCACAGAAATTACGCTTGGGTACCCTTTTCTCTCTGACTTCAAGCCCTGTCAGCTTCCACATCAAACTTTGCTAGCCAAATTCTCTGGAGGCTGATAGACCTCCCTGGAGAGAGAGGAAAGGAGAGAGAAAAATTACCCAGGGAGAGTCAGAGTTTGCGTGAGAAGCTGTAATAATAGTTTAAAAAGACGAGTGAGCCGGCAGAAAGCTAATAGCGAGGCGGTCCTTTGGCTATTCAGTGGCTTCCTTTCATTCCTCGGTCCTTTGGGATTTGAAGCGGGGGGGGGAGAGCTGCCGGCCTCACAAATGAGGCCGTTTGAATTCTGAGCAGTCTCACGATTTCAGAAATTCAAAAGAGGTTCTCCAGAATCCAGGCTGAGCTGCCAGAGCGAGGAGATGTCTCTTCAGCGAGCTGAAATGCTCCCCTTGCGGGGGGCCGTACTTTGCAAGGTGTGCGGATGCGGTGTGGGAAGGCACAGAGGGTCACGGGATTTTTTTGGGGGGTGACTTTGGTCCTCTGTTGCTGGATCACACAGGGCCGTGAGCCATCCTCAGCGCTGCCACCAGTGTTCCCTCTAAGCTGAGTTAGTGTGAGCTAGCTCACAGTTTTTTAGCCTCCAGCGCACAGATTTTTGTCTTCGCTCCAGAGTGAACTGATTTATGCAGTAGCCAAAGCGCTTGCTCACAGCTTTAATGCCGGCAGCTCACAAAGTAGCATTTTTGCTCACAAGACCCCACAGCTTAGAGGGAGCATTGCTCCAGAGCAAACTAATTGATGCAGCAGCCAAAGCGCTCGCTCACAACTTTAACGCCAGTAGCTCACAAAGTAGCATTTTTGCTCACAGGACCCCACGGCTTAGAGGGAGCATTGACGGCCGTAGCGGTTTTCCTCCTAAAAGCCCTGTATTTTCAACTGCTGTTCTCTTCCTAAAAGTCCCGTATCTTCAGTAGCTGTTTTCTTCCTCAAAGTCCCTTATTTTCGCTAGCTGCTAGAGAGAGCCGTCTCTCTTGGGAACAGCTTTGCAGCTGCCTGCCTCTCGTTTTTGGAAGTGAGGTTTTGGAAGCGTTTCAAAAGGCGTTTAAGTCAAGCTTCTGGGAGGGGAGGGAGGTGGTCAGCCGGAAGTCTCCCGTGGCGCCTGATAATGCGGCGCATGAATTATGGATCGCTTTGGCAGGTGTGCAAGCCATTTTCACGCCCTTTCCGCATAAATTCTTGCCAGCAGGAGTCACCTTGCCGCGAAGGACTCGCCTGTACCGGATCCTTCGGAGCGGGAGGTCGGGTTGCCAACTCTGGACGGGGAAATTCCTGGGGGACTTGGGGGAGGGAATTCAACTGGTGCAGCTGTTGAAAGTTTGGAGAAGGGAGTTGTCATGACCCCAGCGGGTTGCCACCTTCAGCTGCCACCACTCTGGACTTAGGGTCCCTTGAGAAGGCTCAGAGTACCCTCCCAAACCCAACCAAAATGTCCCTTTTAAGCCGAGAACTATAGGCGTGATGACCAGGCAGAGAACAATTAAACAAATGGTTTATTAATACAGTACTGGAGGGCAAGGAAAACAAGACAAGGTGCTTCAAAATATATAACAGTGTTTAAAGGCAAAATAAACAAATCTAATGCGACTACCTATTTCTCTTAACTGGTTACTATGCTAGGCCCTGTGCATGTACTCACTCTGTCCCAAGTGAGGGATCTTTCTCTCAGACCGGACTGTCCCCTCAGTTTCTCTCTGTGAGAGGGAAGAACGCAGAAGAGAAAAGAACACAGTTCCACAGCCCACAAAGCTTTAGTTACAATCTGCTCACACAATCCTTGGACACTGATCGGTTACAACCATCACTAAGCATTGTGGGGGTTGTAGGCTGCCTGCTTTCCACTCCCACACAGGTCTCCTAGGGCCTAGGCCTGTAGGCCTTGTGGCCCAGTCCTGCACAGATCATGACAGGAGTTCAGCAGGGATTTGAGGCTGTAGAGTCCACCTTCCCAAGCAGATATTTTCTCCAGGGGAACTGATCTCTGTTACAGTCCAGGCTGGGAAATTCCTGGTGCTTTGGGGGTGGACCCTGCGGAGCCTGGGGTTTGGGATGGGGAGGGAGCTCGGCGGGTTTAATGTCAAAGTCTCCCCTCTAAAGCAGACATTTTCTTTAGGGGAGAACTGAACTGTATAGTCTCAAGACTGGCTTTATTCCAGGACGTCTCCAGGCCCGACCTAGAGACTGGCAAACTCTCTGTATTTTTTTTTAATAACTATTTTTATTGGTATTTCAAAAATATACTAGAATAATGCAATAACAGTGCAGCTTCCATACAAATTAAGTCCATTTGTTGTACATAAAGTATTGCTGCTTTCGTAACTACAGTGTTAGGTACTATATGATGTTGTTGGTTTCCATGTGAACTCTAAGCTTGCGTTTGATATCTTTTCTATATCATCTGATTTTATTTGACAGGTTTATGACATTTTGGTGGCTGTGTGTTATTTATGTTTAAATTAAGCTACGGTAGATCGGATTGTGCGGCTGGATGTCGGATGCCGTTACAAATTCTGTAAATGGGTCCCATTTCATGAGTGCGTTGTATCGCTGTGCCGTGTCGTCTGTATGTTTTATATTTTCTGTGATCTTTTCCATTATAAAGACGTCCCAGGATTTTGATAGCCAGTTTTCTAGCGTGGGTGTTTGTTGTGCTTTCCGCTTCCCTGCAATGCGCGTCCGCCGAGCGACGATGCGACTGAGAATTAGATCTTGTCGGATACGCGGGATTTGTCGAGTTTTGCCCGATGTTGAGGAGGAGGGCTTCAGGTGTTAGCGGTACCTCATATCCCGTCATACTCTTAATACGTGATAGGACTTCTTGCCAGAATTTATTAACAGCTGGGCATCCCCACCAGCAGTGGGCGCAATCTCCTATCCGGCCACACTTTTCCCGGCAGAGAGGCGTGGGTGTTGATGTAGACAGGGCCAATTTTTCTGGCGTCACGTACCGTCTCGTGAGGATTTTGTATGACCGTAGCCTTGTGTGGCGATTCTGTATTTTTTTTATAGGGTGCTGCGGATGGTTTGCCAGCCAGCCGGGGTTCAAGGGAAGGCATTTGGGAACTCAAGAGGCCAAAAAACTGGGGTGGGGGGGGGGAGAATCTGAATTAGCTGTGGCTACTCAGGAGAGCGCTCCTTGGCAAATAGAAGGGGAAGTCGTAGAAGTAGTGACAGACTCCATGTTCCTGGGATCCCAGATCACTGCAGATGGTGACTGCAGCCATGAAATTAAAAGACGCCTGCTCCTTGGGAGGAAAGCGATGGCAAACCTAAACAGCATGATAAAAAGCAGAGACATCACCTTGCCAACAAAAGTCCGCATGGTCAAAGCGATGGTATTCCCCGTAGTCAATGTATGGCTGCGAGAGTTGGACTATAAGGAAGGCCGAGCGCCGAAGAATAGATTATTTTGAAATATGGTGCTGGAGAAGACTCTTGAGAGTCCCTTGGACTGCGAGGAGATCAAATCAGTCAATCCTAAAAGAAATCAACCCCGACTGTTCCCTGGAAGGCCAGATCCTGAAGCTGAAGCTCAAATACTTGGGCCACCCAATGAGAAGGGAGCACTCACTGGAGAAGACCCTGATGCTGGGAAAGATTGAAGGTCAAAGAAGAAGGGGACGGCAAAGGATGAGATGGTCAGACAGTGTCATCGATGCAACGAACATGAAATTGAGCAAACTTTAGCGGACAGCGGAAGACAGGAGGGCCTGGCGCGGTCTGGTCCATGGGGTCGCGAAGAGTCGGACTCGACTGTGCGACTGAACAACGACTCAGGAGAGAGAACATGGGCGCAGGACGGATCAACCTGCAATCCAGCCGCAGCCAAAGAAAATCAATGATGGCCCCGGTCATACGGGCCAGAAAACGCGGGGGAGAGGCGTGGCAATTTGCCCCAGAGCTAAATAAGGCGCGGTAGCCCGATCACACGGGCCACCGGGTTGCCACACTCCAGCTCTGCGCCCCGATCACACCGCGCTGCTGCAACGCAGCAAAAAGCAGTGAAGTGCGCATGTGCCATTGGGGGGGCGGGCCGCTGTCGGTGTTCTGTGTGTGCGCATGCGCTGTTCAGCGTTGGTGCGCATCCCATGGACACTTACAACATCCGGAAATCCTGGGGACATGAGCGGGCGTCAGAAGCCGCGGGATACTGGCACTCCCGCAATCAGACGCCAGCCTTTGCCCAGGGGTTTCTGGAAACTAGTACTTCCGACCTACTAGTTTTTTACTCCACGTTTTCGGAGGGAAGCCGTGGGTTGGCCACGGGAGCACTACGCCTCCCAGATGTGCTGGTATGATCGCGCACGGAAAGTCCGCAGGGCTCCCGTGCCTTCAGGGGGGCAAATGCTCAGTGTGGACGGGGCCGATGTTTCTTATCAGGACAAAATAACTAGTTAGAATCACAGAATGACAGAGTTGGAAGGGGCCATAGAGGCCATCTAGTCCAACCCCCTGCTCAATGCAGGAGCATCACTGACAAGTGTTTGTCCAGACACTGCTTGAAGACTGCCAGGGAGGGGGGCTCACCACCTCCCCAGCCAGCTGATTCCAATCCTGCACAACTCTGACTGTCAAAAGTTTTTCCTAAGGCCCAGCCGGTACCTTCCTGCCCTTAATTTAAACCCATTCCTGTGAGCCCTCTCCTCTGCTGCCCACAGGAAGAGCTCCCTGCCCTCCTCTGATGAATGACAGCCCTTCAGATCCTTCAAGAGACCAATCCTGTCCCCCCTCGACCCCCTCTTCTCCAGACTGAACCTTACCAAGTCCCTCAGCCTTTCCTCACAGGGCTTCTTGGTCTCCAGGCCCCTGATCATCCTCGTCGCTCTCCTCTACACCCCCTCCATTCTGCCCACAATCCTTTTGGAAGTGAGGCCTCCAGGACCGCACACAATACTCCCAGTCTGCCCTGACTAATGCAGTGTACAGCAGGGCTATGACATCTTGCACTTTGGATGTTATGCCTCTGTCGATACTCCCCAAGGCTGCATTAGCCTTTTTTGCTGCAGCAGCACACTGACTGCTTATTCCGCCCTCCTCCCCAAGAGGGGGATTATGGCTGCAATCCTACGAACACGTTCCAGGGAGTAAGCCCCACTGAATAAGCTGGGAGTTACTTCGAAATAGACCTGCCTAGAAGATGTGGGTTGTAGCTTTCCGTCTAAATGGTATACTTTCATTTTGCGATGGAAATGAACTGGAACATTGGAGGGGTGGGTGGGAGGAGTTATACCCCGTCCTTCATTCGGAGTCTCAGAGTGGCTTACATTCTCCTTTCCCTCCCCCTCGCCACAACAGACACCCTCTGAGACAGGTGGGGCTGAGAGAGCTCTTTCGAGGACTGCCCTTGAGAGAACAGCTCTGAGAGAACTTGTGACTGGCCCAAGGTCACACCGGCAGCTGCATGTGGAGGAGTGGGGAATCAAACCCAGTTCTCCCAGATTAGAATCCATGCTCTTACCCACTACACCAAACTGGCTCTTGTGGGGCTGTGACATCTTCAGGAGGCATGATCTCAATTATAAGAATTGTTTAAATATAATCAGTGACAAGCACATTTCTTAAATTTGCTCGTGCCTATGGATTGGGGAATTTGGCTTTTCTTGGTATGTATATATATATATATATATTTAGCCTCGCTCCGACCCTTTCCTCCAAGGTGCCTTCAACTCACTGCCTGCGCATCACCCTACCTGCCACAGATCAGTACTCTGTTTTTCCACAGCCGGCGCCTGGTTCCTCACAAGACCATTCCTTTGGAGATTTCAGATATGCTCACGATATCCCCATCACATGCCATTTGCGGCAGGGGAAGCCAGATCCAGTCTGTCGGAGAGCGTTTGGCGTGCGCCTCTGGTGCCCTTTCGATAAATTGCCTGTCCCCTTCCATTACGGGGAGCCAGGAAGAAGGCGCGGATATTTTGACGTAGCCGACTTCTACCCTCCAAAGAAATATCAGGTCGCCAGGCAGGGAGGGCTGGGCCGATAATGTCACGGCTGTCCCTGCTGGATTGCGGTTTTGCAAGAAACACGGGCGATAGGGAGAGCGGGGAGCGAGTGCAGATTCGCAGCTCTGGAGCTGTTGAGACTGTGAACGAAAGACATCTTTTATCCTGATTTTTTAGCCGGCCTTATTCTGCCGGGACTGAGGGAATGCTGACACCAGAAAGAACAGCCCGTGGAGCGTGGTAGTGTAACAGAGCACCTTCTGTAGATCTGCATACTCTAATGGGATGTGAAATAAAGAGGGGGCCATGAAGATACAGAGTAAATCAGTTTGTGGTTGTTGTTGTTTTTAAATTAGGTTGGAGAGACATGGAGGGTCGCCAGCTCTGGGCTGGGAATTTTCTGCAGCCAGTGTGGTGTAGTGGTGAAGAGAGGTGGACTTTAACCCAGAGAACCGGGTTCGATTCCCTGCTCCTCCACATCAAGCCAGCTGGGCGACCCTGGGTCATTCACAGTTCTCTCAGAGCTCTCTCGGCCCCGCCTACCTCACGGGGTATCTAAAGTACTGGGTTCATCACTGCATGGAGACACGAACTACGACATGCGTTCAGACGCGTTTATTGCACTTCACATAACACACACAACACAAATGGCCCTGCAAGGGCCAACTATATACACCTCCACAGGGGTCATTTCGTAGAAAAAGAGGTGCAGGAGCTCATTAGCATAGCTCATTAGCATAACTCATTAGCATATGCCACATCCCCTGACATCACCGGAAGTGTGACAGAAGGCAACACCCACCACTCAGGCTCCACCCCTAGGGACTGTCTTTCCACTCTGGGGGCTGTCATTCCAGTCCCAGAGTAGCCTATCTGGGCCCAGGAGGAATGCTACACGTGCTGCTTTGCGCTCCTGCTGGGAACTGGGCTTGCTGCCGCCTGTGCTTCCAACTGCTGGAGCTCCGCTCCTGCGTGCTCCTGCTCCAAATGACCCCTGCACCCCCACCAGGCACCCCCATAGTCCCATTGGTGGCTTTGAACTTCCCGCCAATGCCTCATTGGTGGATTCCAGGTGGACTAGGATCCTAGGTCCTATTGTCTTTTTGTACCTAGCTCTTGGACTCAAGTGGCGGACCCTAGTGGCGGTCCACATACACAACAGGTGTCTGTTGTGGGAAGGGGAAGGGAAGGAGATTGTAAGCCACTCTGAGACTCCTTTGAGTAGTGAAGGGTGGGGTATAAATATCTCCTCCTCCTCCTCCTGCTGTCTCTGGATCTTCACCTGCCCCTGATTTTGCTCTGCCAGGCACACATTACAGGATTAGGCCGCGAGGGGACTTCCCCTCTTGCAGGCCAAGCCAGCCGAGGTCCGCTATGCTGAAATAGACGGCTGGTTTTATCAATGTCAGTCTTGTCCAGTCTAATTGGCAGGCTGATCTCCAAAGTGACGTCTTTCCCATCTGCTTGTTCTAACTGGGCATGCCAGGCATCAAACCTGGGACCTTCTGCATGCCAAGGGGCTGTGGCTCACTGGCAGAGCCTCTGCTTGTCATGCAGAAGGTCCCAGGTTCAATCCCCGGCATCTCCAGTTGAAAGGATCAGGTAGGAGGTGATGGGAAAGACTTTAGCCTGAGACCTTGGAGAGCTGCTGCCGGTTTGAGTAGACAAGACAGGGTGACAGACCAAGGGTCTGATCCAGTAGAAGGCAACTTCGTGTGTAGATACTCTACCACCGAACGATGGATCTGCAGGCCTTTGGAGATGGATAAATGGGGGCTGCTGTTGTGGGTGGCAGGCTTGGCCCAGGGGGCAGTATGTGACCTTGTTCTAGGGACCCATCTGAATGGCTGGAAGGTTAGGAACTGACAGTCGCAGGGATCTCAAACATGGTCTGTGGGAGCCACAGTGCCTACCAAGGTTTTCAGAAGATGGTCCAGGCCAGGTGGGGTCTCCGCCCAACCAGGCTTCTTATGGGCCGCTGGAGATCTGATTGGCTGTGCAGGTTTTTGAAAAGATTGCCATGGCAGCAGCTACCGCCACAGCACAAGGTCTTCGCTGTGTGACTGAAGGGACGGTGCGGCGGCCATTTTGTCACTAGCCGTTCTGTGGCGGCCATCTTGTTGCTGCCTCCACCACATTCTGTCGGGATTCTGAAGGCACCCGCGGGCTCAAAAAGCTCAGGGACGCCTGGAACTGTGGTGTTCCACAACACAACGGTGTTGTTCCAAAACACAGTGCCTTGCCTTGATGGATCGTGTCCGTCAAGTGTCACGTCCAGGCTCCAGCAGTCAGATGCTCCTGGGCTCTCCGTGACAAGGCATTAACGCACTGTTTCTAAGTGAAAACGTTTTGATGACGTGCGCAAATGTGCATTTGTGCCTCGTTTTGCTGCTGATGTAGCAGTTAGATTTCCCCTATTTATTCAGGGTTTTTGTTTTTTTTTTAAAAAAAAACACTCTCTGAGGGACATTTGAAGCGATGCTTTATGCCACCGTTCTGTCATGATTGATGACTATTTTTAAATCGATGAGAGTTTTTACTGTTTCCAGTCTTGGAAGCCACCCTGGGAGAGGTTTGGCTGGGAATCTGAAGGGTTATCGTTTGTGAAATGAAGAACCAGTGGAGCTACTGAATGTCTCTCCCCCTGCATTTTTGTTCTCTGGTGTCGGGGGTATAGTGCACTGGGCTATGGAGGCTCCTTTCTCGGAGATCGCGGTTGACAGCTGTGCGATGCTTTACCTTGGCGGCGAAAAGAGCGCTGTCATAGCTTCTGGGATCTCCTTCCGCCAAGTCCGTGGAGAAGATGGACGGAAGGAACCCCCGGTGAACAAATGCTGGTGCATTTTGCAGTGAGCCGCATGCAAGAAATTTGTCTTGCGTTGGGAAGAGCTTCCTGACAGTTCGAGTACTTCCTTGGTGGAACGGGCTTCCTCGGGAGGTGGCGGGCTCTCCTTCCTTGGAGGTTTTTAAGCAGATGTTAGATGGCTGTCTGAGAGCAATGCTGATTCTGTGACTCACTGTGAATTTAGGCAGGTGGAGAGAGGGAAGGCAGGAAGGGATGAGCCAGTGCTCGGATCCCGTGGCCCCCGAGACCCAGTTTGGTGTAGTGGTTAGGAGTGCGGACTCTAATCTGGGAGAACCCGGGTTTGATTCTCCACTCCTCCACATGCAGCTGCTGGTGTGACCTTGAGTCAGTCACAAGTTCTCTCAGAGCTGTTCTCTCAGGAGCAGTTCTTGAAAGAGCTCTCTCAGCCCCATCCAACATTGGCTTCTCTTTATGTTCTTATTTTCTTATGTTCTTAATTCCAATCTCCTCCTCCTCCTCCTCTTCTTCTTTCCTTCCAGCCACAGATTTCTGAACACCATCAAAAACATGGGTAACTCTCATTTCTCCCAAAAGACCGAGCTGATCCGCTGGCATGAAAAGTACTTCGGAGAAGCCCATATTCCAGGAGGCAATTTCTACCAATGAACTATATTTTTGGTGTAGTGGTTAAGTGCGCCAGTTTGATGTAGTGGTTAAGTGCGCGGACTCTAATCTGGGAGAACCGGGTTTGATTCCCCCACTCCTCCACTTGCACCTGCTGGATGACCTTGGGTAGGCTGTAGTTCTGACAAGCGTTGTTCTTGAAAAAGAGCCGTTTCTGTCAGAGCTCTCTCAGCCCCACCTACCTCACAGGGTTGTTGTGGGGAGGGGAAGGGAAAGGAGATTGCAAGCCACTCTGAGACTCCTTTGGGCAGTGAAGGGCGAGGTATAAATCCAACCTCCTTCTCCTCCTCTCAGGGTAATGCTGATCACCACTTTGAGGTCAGGGGGGAATTTCCCTCCTGGCCAGATTAGCTGAGAGATCCTGGCGGTCTTTTGCATTCCTCTGGGCTGGGCATAGAGGAGCGGTCACTGGGGGAGAAGGGGGGAGGTAGCTATGAATGTGCAGGGTGCTGGATGACTGGATGCCCCTGTTGGAAGTGAAGGCCTTTGCACTGTCTCTTAGCCCTTAGCCTTCAGAAGGGATTATAAGAGAGTCAGAGAGATCCAGAGGAGTTAGCCGTGTTAGGCCGTTGCTGCAAAATAGGAAAAAGCCCAGTAGCACCTTTAAGACTAACAAGCTGTATTATAGCATAAGCTTTCGAAAAACTCGGCTTTCTTCATCAGATGCATGGAGGGTATGAAGAATCATAGAATCATAGAATGTTAGAGTTGGAAGGGACCTTGCAGGTCATCTAGTCCACTCCCCTGCACTCTGCAGGAACATAGCCAAAAGATAGCCCTACATACCTACAACATACCCGAAAGATGGTCATCCAGTCTCTTCTTGATAACGTCCAGGGAAGGAGCATCCACCACCTCCCGAGGCAGTCTGTTCCACTGCTCAGCCACTCTTACAGTTAGGAAGTTTCTCCTGATATCTAGCCGGTAACGACTCCCTTGTCATTTCCACCCGTTAGATCTAGTCTTGCAATATGGAGCAAAAGAGAATAGATCTGCTCCATCTTTTACATGACAGCCCTTCAGATACTTGAAGACTGCAATCATGTTCCCTCTAAGCCTTCTCTTTCCCAGGCTAAACAGACCCAACTCTTTCAGCCTTTCCTCGTAAGACTTGGATTCCAACCCTCTCACCATCCTGGTCGCCAGAGATATGTAGGTTGCAAGGGTAGGAGGGAGAGGATGCAGAAGGTGCCGTGTAAATGCAAAGCAGTCGGAAGAGTCATGAAAAAGGTTGAATGGGCAACCCAGGCTGGTTGTGTGACCCCTTCCTCCTATTGACGAATCTGAATGGATTACTTCCGGTAATGAGATGATAACCATCCAAAGTCTCTACTCAATCCAAGTCTGACTGAGTCAAATTGACATATATATTTATATATAAATAGAGATAGGGAGACCAGGACACAGACTATATTTCCTTTACTCTCTGATGTTACCCTTTTGATGTGTAGTCTGCTACTCTTAGGGAAACTTCCCTTTTTTCTGGTCTAACACCTCCTCTCCGCACGATACCAGACTTATCCATCTTGGCAACACGAGAGCAGGACACGTCTCTTCTATCTCCATCCGTCTTAGCTAGTTAGACTAGATTAGAATCCTATCTCTATTGTATCCTGTCTCGAATGGAGTTCCTTAAATAAAAGGACCCATATTAGTTTGTGCAGTGATAAAGAGGCTCCGTGTAACTTTGTTTTCTGGATCACACACATCAACCTCGATGGGCTCTGCTTTATTTATTTATTATTAGATTTATACCCTGCCCTTCCACAAGGGCTCAGGGCGGCTCTGCTGTGTTGTAAGCCTCGAGCACTCTAAAGGTAAAGGTTTTCCTTTGCTCGAAAGCCAGTCGAATCCGACTCTAGGAGGCATTGCTCATCTCTGTTTCCAAGCCGAAGAGCCAGCGCTGTCTGAAGACATTTTGTGATCATGTGGCCAGCATGACTAAACCCCGAGGCGCACAGAACGCTGTTATCTTCCCACCGAAGCGGTGCCTATTTATCTACTTGCAATTTCTTGCTTTCGAACTGCTAGGTTGGCAGGAGCTGGGTCCAGAGACGGGAGCTCACTCCGTCACGTGGCACTCGGGTTTCGAACTGCCGAACGACAGGTCTTCCGGTCTGCAGCTCAGCGTCTTAATCTCTGGGCCACCACAGCCTCTACTGACTCCACTAACCTAATCAGTCCAACAGACCCTTGGGGTCCCTTCCTGATCCAACATGGCTTCTCTGATGCTGTTGTGTTCTTATTAACACTGTCAACAAGCTGGGTGCGGTACAGTACCACAAACGGGTGGCTAGCCCCTCAACTGTCCACTAGAAATGGAGACCGAAAATCCTGCACTGCTGGAGTTGTACGATTGTGTAAGAGATTTCAGTGCTGAAGGTGAGTTTCGGAACTGCCGCTCGCTCTGCTCCCATGTGGGAGGACGGCTCGCCCCGAACGGGATATCTGATGGAAAAAATATCTGTTAGAAAAAAGAATCTGTTGGGGGAAAATCTTCCTCGTGTTGCTTTTTTAAAAAAAATCTGAAGCTTCCAAAGCTCAGGGGACCCTCGCAAACCCCGCACCTGCTGCAGAGAACAATCCATCTGTGTTGCGGGTCATTAGCACTGCATGTAACACCCGAGCGATTGTAATGATTGGGAGTTGCATTAAATTTCTCAGTACACATCAACGCGATGAGTTAATAAGGGACGGCTGGAGAAATTAAGCTTAGATCCGCGGATGGGAGGAACGATTCCAGCTTCAGCTTCTGAGCCAGTGCGGAACCGTGAGCTGGACAGGACCCGGGTTCAGATCTAACTTTAGACTCGAGCAGCCTGCGTGGTTTTAGGCAGGGGTATCTTCTTTCAAGAGGAGTTTGGTGTAGTGCGCGGGCTCTAATCCGAGAGAACCGGGTTTGATTCCCCACTCCTCCACTTGCAGCTGCTGGATGACCTTGGGCAAGCCATAGTTCTGACAAGAGCTGTCCTTGAAAGGGCAGTTCTCTCAGAGCTCTCTCAGCCCCGCCTACCTCACAGGGTGTCTGTTGTGGGGAGGGGAAGGGAAAGGAGTCTGTAAGCCGCTCTGAGACTCTGAGTGAAGGGTGGGGTATAAATCCAATCTCCTCCTCTTCTTGTCATCTGTCTAGGGGAGGGGTACCCAACCTTTTTGCGCCCGTGGGCACCTTTGGAATTTTAGAGGGGTGGTGTTGACTGCTGCAGCAGACAGAGACAAGCCCAAAATGGCTTCCGCGGGAGGTGGAGGCAAATGGAGTATCTCCCTCCCTCTTCCCAATCATCCAGTGGAAAACCCTTTTGTTTAAATGAGGGGAAACAGTGACAAGCCCTGCCTTGCAGTGGCCACATCCACTTTCCGAAAAGTTCGGTGAGTGCCAAGGAAAGTACTGTTGGGCACCCCGTGGACCCCACAAGCACCACGTTGGAGAACCCTGGGTTAAGAGAATGAGCTCTGAATCTAGGGGTGTGATGCAGCGACAAGGCTAATGCGATCTTAGGGTGTATTAACAGAGATGTAACTTCCAAACCACGGGATGTCATAGCGGACGTTTTCAAGCAGAGGCTGGGCGTCGCGACCATCTTTTGGGTATGTTGTAGGTATGTAGGGCTGTCTTTTGGCTATGCTCCTGCAGAGTGCAGGGGGTTGGACTAGATGACCTCTAAGGTCCCTTCCAACTCTAGCATTCTATGATTCTGTGATCGTCCCGCTGTACACCGCATTGGTCAGGCCACACCTGGGTCCTTTCCGCACTAGACCTTAAATCCTGGTCCAACCCTGTCCCTGAACTTACATTCTACACTACTCGCGAGTTCACCCCTGTAATTATCTCAGGGTATTTTTTGTTTCCACGTTACATTGTGGGGTTTCCCGGGATAAACGGATGCTGTTGTAACCAGGCTTAAACGCAAGGTATTGTGTCACGAGTTGAACTCTGATAAAATCAGGGACGAGATCCAAGTGCGGTAATAACCCTTGAGTATTGTGTGCCGTTCTGGAGGCCTCACTTCCAAAAGGATTGTGGACAGAACGGAGCGGGTGCAGAGGAGAGCGACGAACATAAGAACATAAGAGAAGCCAATGCTGAATCAGGCCAATGGCCCATCCAGTCCAACATTCTGTCACACAGCGGCCAAAATATACCCGGTGCCATCAGGAGGTCCAGCAGTGGGGCCAGGGCACCAGAAGCCCTCCCACTGCTGCCCCCTCCAGCACCAAGAATAGAGTGCATCACCTGCCCCAGACTGAGAGTTCCCATCTATACCCTGTGGCTAATAGCCACTGATGGACTTCTGCTCCAGATGTTTATCTAATTCCCTCTAGAAACTGTCCATGCTTGTAGCTGCCACCATCTCCTGTGGCAGTGAATTCCATGTGTTAATTACTCTTTGGGTGAAGAAGTATTTCCTTTTATCTGTTCTAACCCGACTGCTCAGCAATTTCATGGAGTGCCCACGAGTTCTTGTATTGTGAGAAAGGGAGAAAAGTCCTTCTTCCTCAACCTGCTCCATCCCATTCATAATCTTATAAACCTCGATCATGTCACCCCTCAGCTGTCGTTTCTCCAAGCTGAAGAGCCCCAAGCGTTTTAACCTTTCTTCATAGGGAAGGTGTTCCAACCCTTTGATCATTCTAGTTGCCCTTCTCTGCACTTTTTCCAATGCTATAATGTCCTTTTTGAGATGTGGTGACCAGAACTGTACACAATATTCCAAATGAGGTCGTACCAATGATTTATACAGGGGCATGATGATACTGGCTGATGAGGATGATCGGAGGCCTGGAGACCAAGAAGCCCTGGGAGGAAAGGCCGAAGGACTTTGGGGATGTTCAGTCTGGAGAAGAGGAGGTCGAAGGGGGGACAGGATGGCTCTCTGGAAGTATCTGAAAGGCTGCCACTTTAGAAGAGGGCAAGAAGCTGTTCCTGTGGGCAGCAGAGGAGAGGACTCACAGGAATGGGTTTAAATTAAGGGCGGGAAGGTGCTGGCTGGATCTCAGGAAAAACTTTCTTACAATCAGAGTTGTTCAGCAGTGGGATGGGCTGCCTCGGGAGGTGGTGAGCTCCCCCCTCCCTGGCAGTCTTCAAGCAGCGGCTGGAGAAACACTGGTCAGGGATGCTCTGGGCTGATCCTGCATTGAGCAGGTAAAGGTAAAGGTTCCCTTGCTCGAAAGCCAGTCGAATCCGACTCTAGGGTTGCGGTGCTCATCTCCGTTTCAAAGCCGAAGAGCCAGCGCTGTCCGAAGACGTTTCCGTGGTCAGGTGGCCGGCATGACTAAACACCAAGGCGCACGGAATGCTGTTGCCTTCCCACCGAAGTGGTACCCATTTATCTACTTGCAGTTTCTTGCTTTCGAACTGCTAGGCTGGCAGGAGCTGGAACGAGAGACAGGAGCTCACTCCGTCATGCGGCGCTCTCGGGTCTCGAACTGCTGAACTACTGATCTTCCGCAGCCTGCAGTTCCACAGCGTCTTAATCACTTGAGTCACCGCAGTTCCTCGCATTGAGCAGGAGGTTGGACTAAACGGCCTGTAGGGAAACCTCCTAACTCTGTGCGATTCTATGATTTTATGACTTCCTTCAGAGAAACGCCGGCTAGGCTTTGCTTATACTTTTTATGAAGTGTTTTATAAACTGTTGTACAGTGGAACGACTCGAGGGGATGCTTTTATAAAGGAACGGGATTGTATCCTATTATCGCAATGTTTAACGTGTGTTTCACGTTGCTTTTACGGCGTTGGCTTCTGCCTTTGTAACCCGCTTTCGGCGTTACGGTGTGTCCTTCCTTAGACAGGTTTTTGTTTGGCTTCTCTTATGTTTTTATGTTCTCTGGGCTGAACGTGCATGGAGCAGATGGCATGTACAGCCCCTTCCGACTCTGTGATTCTAGGATTCAATGAGTTCCATGATCTAAGCTTAGCCACAAACTCCCTAGGTTGTGTTAGGCAAGGCACTTCTACTTTGCCCAGGGATAATAATGCTGGTCTATCTTACACGGTTGGCGTGGGTATTGCAAAAAACAAAACAAAACAATGACCGAGGTTTATAAGATTATGCCTGGGATAGAGCAGGTCAAGAAAGAGGTCCTTTTCTCCCTTTCTCACAATACAAGAACTGGTGGGCACTCCATGAAATTGCTGAGCGGTTGGGTTAGAACAGGGGTCCTCAAACTACGGCCCGCGGGCCACATGCGGCCCGCCGAGGACATTTACACGGCCCGCCGGGTGTTTATGCCCGCCCCCCCGATCGGAGCCTCCTCCTCCTCGGGGAGTGCAGCAGCAGCGCCCCCGCCCGCCTGCCGGGCTCCTCCTCCCAAGTAGCCCCATTGGGAGAGGTGCCTTCGAAGGGCACGGTGGAGAGCAGCCCTGGCAGAGCTCCTTCCGGTGGGGCGGGCACCTCCCCCCTCCCTCCCCAGCTTGGGTGGGGTTCAGCCAGAGTGTCTGGGGATGGGAGGGGGCTGCGGAGAAGAAGTCGCATGGAGCAGCCGGGCAGGGCAGCAGCGGCGAAGGGGAAGGGTCCTAGGAAAGGAGTCGCTCGTGGGGGGCAGCTGCTGGGAGGTCCTGGGAGGGAGGGAGGGAGGCGAGGGACACGCTCGGCCACGGTTGCCAACTCCAGGTTGGAGAATTCCTGCACATTTGGGGAGAAGGTGCATTCCGGGAAAGGTCTGTTTGGGGGGAGAGAACCCCCCATGGGAGCAATGCCAGCGACTGATCCCTTTCAGCCGGAGGGGGATGTCATACTGGGGGTGGGAGCTAAGGAAGTCCCATTGAAATAATGGTAAGTTTGTTGATTTAACTTTACTTCTTTTTAAATATTGTATTTGTTCCCGTTTTGTTTCTTCACTTCAAAATAAGATATATGCAGTGTGCATAGGAATTTGTTCATAGTTTTTGTTTTCACTATAGTCCGGCCCTCCAACGGTCTGAGGGACAGTGAACTGGCCCCCTGTTTAAAAAAGTTTGAGGACCCCTGGGTTAGAATGAATAAAAGGAAGTCCTTCTTCACCCAAAGACTGATTAACACATGGAATTCACTGCCACAGGAGGTGGTGGAGGCTACAAGAGGGAATTCAAGAGGGAAATGGATAAACATCTGGAGCAGAGGTCCATCAGTGGCTCTTAGCCCCAAGGTATAGATAGGGACTCTGGGGCAAGTGAGGCTCTGTATTCTTGGTTCTTGGGGGGGCATCAACAGTGGGAGGGCTTCTCGTGTCCTGGACCCAGCAGTGGACCTCCTGACAGCACCTGGTATTTTTGGCCACTGTGTGACATGGAGTGTTGGATGGGATGGGCCGTTGGCCTGATCCAACATGGCTTCTCTTATGTTCTTATGTATAGATAGGAATTCTCAGTCTGGGGCAAGTGATGCTCTGTATTCTTGGTGTTTTGGGGGGGCAACAGTGGGAGGGCTTCTCATGTCCTGGCCCCACCGCTGGACCTCCTGAAGGCACCTGGTCTTTTTGGCCACTGTGTGACACAGTGTTGGACTGGATGGGCCATTGGCCTGATCCAACATTGGCTTCTCTTATGTTCTTATGTATCGATAGGAACTCTCAGTCTGGGGCAAGTGATGCTCTGTATTCTTGGTGTTTTGGGGGGGGCAACAGTGGGAGGGCTTCTCATGTCCTGGCCCCACCGCTGGACCTCCTGAAGGCACCTGGTCTTTTTGGCCACTGTGTGACATGGAGTGTTGGATGGGATGGGCCGTTGGCCTGATCCAACATGGCTTCTCTTATGTTCTTATGTATCGATAGGAACTCTCAGTCTGGGGCAAGTGATGCTCTGTATTCTTGGTGTTTTGGGGGGGGCAACAGTGGGAGGGCTTCTCATGTCCTGGCCCCACCGCTGGACCTCCTGAAGGCACCTGGTCTTTTTGGCCACTGTGTGACACAGTGTTGGACTGGATGGGCCATTGGCCTGATCCAACATTGGCTTCTCTTATGTTCTTATGTATAGATAGGAACTCTCAGTCTGGGGCAAGTGATGCTCTGTATTCTTGGTGTTTGGGGGGGGCAACAGTGGGAGGGCTTCTAGTGTCCTGGCCCCACCGCTGGACCTCCTGAAGGCACCTGGTCTTTTTGGCCACTGTGTGACACAGTGTTGGACTGGATGGGCCATTGGCCTGATCCAACATTGGCTTCTCTTATGTTCTTATGTATCGATAGGAACTCTCAGTCTGGGGCAAGTGATGCTATGTATTCTTGGTGTTTTGGGGGGGTGGGGCAACAGTGGGAGGGCTTCTAGTGTCCTGGCCCCACCTCTGGACCTCCTGAAGGCACCTGGTCTTTTTGGCCACTGTGTGACACAGTGTTGGACTGGATGGGCCATTGGCCTGATCCAACATTGGCTTCTCTTATGTTCTTATGTATCGATAGGAACTCTCAGTCTGGGACAAGATAGGAACTCTCAGTCTGGGGCAAGTGATGCTCTGTATTCTTGGGGCTTGGGGGGCGGTCAACAGTGGGAGGGCTTCTCATGTCCTAGCCCCACCACTGGATCTCCTGAAGGCACCTGGTATTTCTGGCCACTGTGTGACACAGAGTGTTGGACTGGATGGGCCGTTGGCCTGATCCAACCTTGGCTTCTCTTATGTTCTTACGTGGAGCACTTTGACCTCTGAAAGCCGTGCGGGAATATGGTATGTGTCATGCGCATGTCACTCAGGCGTTTCCCCCCATCTTGTAGCACAGCTGGAGCATAAGACTTTTTAAATTGTTCTTCTTGAAGGTCATCAGAGCAAGGGCAACTGCAGATAAGAGGAGAGCGTATCTGATCCTGTCGGACGTCCTCCCTGTTCTCTTCCGAGCGCTCTGTTGACTTAATGTTCTGAGTCGGTTTAATAATTCATGCGGACACTCTGCCCCCCCCCCGACCTACTTACGGTGACAATGCCCGCATTTTTTGTTACACAGAAAAGCTCTCCCTTCCTTCAGACTAAACGGGAGTAGCCAGCCCCACAACTTCTAGGCATCCAGTAATTGTATCCTAAGAGCCAGTTTGGTGTTGTGGTTAAGAGCGGTGGGCTCTAACCTGGAGGAACCGGGTTTGATTCCCCTCTCCTCCACATGAAGCCGGCTGGGTGACCTTGGGTCAGTCACAAGTTCTCTCAGAGCTGTTCTCTCAAGAGCAGTTCTCTCAGAGCTCTCTCAAAGGCCACTTCTGCACTGTCATATTTGCCACTTGTTTGTCCCTATTGATTCAGAGTCCCCCCCCCATGTGTTTTGCTCTCTCTAGTAGTCCCAAACAAAACACATGTGGAAAAGGCTCAACACGAGCCTGCAGTGTGATGTGGCTCCGAAGAAAGCTAATGCAATCTTAAGATGCTTTAACAGAAGCATTGTGTCCAGATCACGGGAGGTGGTAGTCCCGCTCTATTCTTCTACAGTCAGGCCTCACCTGGAGTACTGTGTGCAGTTTTGGGCACCACACTTTAGGAAGGACGTTGACAAGCTCGAGCGAGTCCAGAAGAGGGCGAGCAGGATGGTGAGAGGGTTGGAATCCAAGTCTTATGAGGAAAGGCTGAAAGAGTTGGGTATGTTTAGCCTGGGAAAGAGAAGACTTAGAGGGGACAGGATTGCAGTCTTCCAGTATTTGAAGGGCTGTCACATAAAAGATGCAGCAGATCTATTCTCTCTTGCTCCGGATTGCAAGACTAGATCTAATGGGTGGAAATTACAAAGGGAGTCGTTACCGGCTAGATATCAGGAGAAACTTCCTAACTGTAAGAGTGGTTGAGCAGTGGAACAGCCTGCCTCGGGAGGTGGTGGATGCTCCTTCCCTAGACGTTTTCAAGCGGAGGCTGGACGACCATCTTTCGGGTCTGTTGTAGGTATGTAGGGCTATCTTTCGGCTGCATTCCTGCAGAGTGCAGGGGGTTG
Organism: Gekko gecko; assembly: GCA_029375565.1. Lineage (NCBI taxonomy): Eukaryota > Metazoa > Chordata > Lepidosauria > Squamata > Gekkonidae > Gekko > Gekko gecko. Next base: position 232,546,484 of record JAPDNY010000003.1, read on the forward strand.
GACTAGATGACCTTCAAGGTCCCTTCCAACTCTAACATTCTATGATTCTAAGGGGGAGGGACCCAAAGCAATAGGGATAAACAAGTGACAAAAATGGCAGTGGTGAAGAGTCATAAGTGGGGAAGAAGAAGAAGAAGAAGAAGAAGAGAAGAAGAAGAAGAAGAAGAAGAAGAAGAAGAAGAAGAAGAAGAAGAAGAAGAAGAAGAAGAAGAAGAAGAAGAAGAAGAAGAAGAAGAAGAAGAAGAAGAAGAAGAAGAAGAAGAGGAGGAGGAGGAGGAGGAGGAGGAGATTGGATTTATACCCTGCCCTTCACTTGGAGTCTCAGAGTGGCTTACAAACTCCTTTCCCTTCCCCTCCCCACGACAGACACCCTGTGAGGTGGGTGGGGCTGAGAGAGCTCTGACAGAAACGGCTCTTTTTCGAGAAGAGCTCTGACAGAACTCTGGCTTGCCCAAGGTCATCCTGCAGCTGCAAGTGGAGGAGTGGGGGAATCAAACCCGGTTCTCCCAGATTAGAGTCCGCGCACTTAACCACGACGCCAAACCGGCGGGGGGAGCCTTGGGTTCCACATGCACAGCTGGCTAATTAGAGGCTTCTCTAATTTGCCGTGAAAGTCGAAGTATCTAATTAGCTGGCCGCACACAAGGGGGCGGGGGGCCGTGAGCACGAGCACCGCACTGGCACATCGCACATGGCAGCTGCCCATGATGCCCAATCAAGCCTGAACTGAGCCTGTTAACAATTATAATTAAAACGCTGAAGGCGTGTAGGTGATGTGAAAGGCCTCTTCCCGAGACCCCAGGGGGCTGCTGGTGGTCTGAGTAGACAACACGGACTTGGACGGACCAGTAGACAATAATGACTTGGATGGATTGTTTTTCTCCAGGCTGGTTTGGCCGGGGATCCGGGAGGTTTTTGGTCATCTTCTGGGCGTGGAACAGTGGTCACTGCGGGTGTGGAGGGGGAGGTGTTTGTGAATTTCCTGCCGTGTGCAGGGGGTTGGACTAAATGACCCCCGGAGGTCCCTTCCAACTATACGATTCTATGATTCTAAGGGTGTGATTCGGTTTTCGGCAGCTTGATGTGCGTTCGTGTGAGGCTGACGTTTCGGAAGGAAGTTTGGGGCAGGGAGGCAGATCAGAAGGGATATGAATTCAACGTTCCCTCTAAGCTGTGGAGTCTGGTGAGCAAAAATTCTACTTCGTGAGCTACTGGCATTAAAGCTGTGAGTGAGCAATTTGGATACTGCATAAATTAGTTTGCTCTGGAGCCCTCCCTTCCTGAGCAAAGACAAAAATGTGTGAGCCAGAGGCTAAAAAACTGTGAGCTAGCTCACACTAACTCAGCTTAGAGGGAACACTGGATATGATGTCACAGAGTCCATCCGTTGAGGTTCCCACGTTTTTCAGAGTTACTGATCTTTGAAGTCTGGAGTTCAGTTGTAATTCTGGGAGAACTCCGGGTAGAGTTGCCAACCGTGGGTCGGGAAGTGCCTGGAGATTTTTTGGGGCGTGGGGTAGAGCCTGGGGAGCGGGGGGACCTTGGCAGGGTAGAATGCCATAGAGTCCACCCTCCACATTAGCCAGTTTCTCCATGGGAGTAAAGGGTAAAGGTTTCCTTGCTCAAAAGCCAGTTGTATCTGACTCTAGCAGTGCTCATCTCCGTTTCCGAGCCGAAGAGCCGGCGCTGTCCCAAGACTTCTCTGTGGTAATGTCGCCGGCATGACTAAACACCAAGGCGCACGGAACGCTGTTACCTTCCCACCAAAGCACTACCTGTTTATCGAGAGCCAGTTTGGTGTAGTGGTTAAGTGCGCGGCCTCTGATCTGGGAGAACCAGGTTTGATTCCCCACTCCTCTGCTTGCACCTGCTGGCGTGACCTTGGGTCAGTTACAAGCTCTGGCACAACTGTCCTTGAAAAGGAGCAGTTTCTGTCAGAGCTCTCTCAGCCCCGCCTACCTCACAGGGTGTCTGTTGTGGGGAGGGGAAGGGAAAGGAGTTTGTAAGCTGCTCTGAGACTCCCTTGGGTAGTGAAGGGCGGGATATAAATCCAATCTCCTCCTCCTCTATCTACTTGCAATGTCTTGCTTTCGAACTGCTACGTTGGCGGGAGCTGGGGCCAGAAACGGGAGCTCACTCTGTCATGCGGCACTCGGGTCTACCGAGCTACTAACCTTCCGATCTGTGACTCAGCGTCTTAACCTCTGAGCCACCGTGGCTCCTTCTCCAGGGGAACTGATCTCTATAGCCTGGCAATCAGTTGTGATTTCAAGAGACTCTCAGGACCCACCTCGAGGTTGGCAACCCCGTCCAGAGGCCTTATATCACGGAGGCCTGTGTGAACCTCAGATATTATTAGATTAAATGGTTTTTTAAAATTATCACTTTCCTTGGAAGCACAGCAGCTTTTCGCAGTATCCCCGATCCTCCATGTTTCCCCGTTAAGGGGAAAAATGCTGTTCAACCCAATTACAAAGACGATCTGACTCCGACGGTAACGGGAGAAAGAAATTTTACTTACAAAACTAGAAGCGCCTCTGACCGGACCTATTCATGCCGGTGCACTTAACTTCTTGTGAATGCAGTTTGGTGTAGTGGTTAGGAGCGCGGACTCTAATCTGGGAAAACCGGGTTTGATTCCCCCACTCCTCCACTTGCACCTGCTGGATGACCATGGGCAAGCCACAGTTCTGTCACAGCTGTTCTTGAAAAAGAGCAGTTTCTGTCAGAGCTCTCTCAGCCCCGCCTACCTCACAGGGTGTCTGTTGTGGGGAGAGGAAGGGAAAGGAGATTGTAAGCTGGTCTGAGACTCCTTCAGTGTAGTGAAGGGCGGGGTATAAATCCAACCTCCTCCTCCCTCCTCCTCCTCCTCCTCCTCCTCCTCTCTTCTTCTTCTTCTTCTTCTTCTTCTTCTTCTTCTTCTTCTTCTTCTTCTTCTTCTTCTTCTCCTCCTCCTCCTCCTCCTCCTCCTCCTCCTCCTCCTCCTCCTCCTCCTCCTCCTCTTCTCCTCCTCCTCTTCTCCTTCTTCATTAACTTCGAAAAGGGTTAACTTGCTACAGCCCCAAACCCAGGTAAGAGAGGGAAAAAGAGAGGTCCTCTATAACATGAAACAGAAGGCGAGCGAGGCCCAAAGAGGCTCAACATCTAACCCATGAGAAGATGGAGAGTCAACTGCAAAGTGCAGGGCACGAGTGAGAGAATTCTCTTAACCAATGTTCCCTCTAAGCTATGGAGCCCCGTGAGCAAAAATTGTACTTTGTGAGCGACTGGCATTAAAGTTGTGAGCAAGCGATTCGGCTGCTTCATAAATTAGTTTGCTCTGGAGCCCTCCCTTCCTGAGCTGGAAGCTAAAAAGGTGTGAGCTGGAGGCTAAAAAACTGTGAGTTAGCTCACACTAACTCAGCTTAGAGGGAACACTGCCCTTAACCCTTTCCCTCCCCGGATCCTTTTGCGTGCAGAGTTACAGTATCCAACAGATACTGCAGAGCAAGAGTCTCTGCCATGGACGACGCCGTCTTTTCTTTCTTGTAGCTGCCAGATCTCCTGCCCCGGCCGCAAAACGCTGATTTCTTTGGCTCCCGATTTGAACGGCTGTAGCCAAAACCGCCTGCGGACCGCGATCCTTTTCTTTCCACCAACCTCAGCACGAATGCCTCCTCTCGCCCAGCAGCAGTTTCAGCTGACTAATTGGCACGGGGCTCCAACCCTGCCATATGTTACGCTCAAGACTTGCGCTTCCAAAAAAAAAAAGCAATCCTTACGAGACAGCTCGGCCGGTGCCTCTTCAAAGTGCTTTCCACGGAAAAAATCCATCCGCAAACCGCTGCCCCGGCCAAGCGAGGTGGTCATTAAATCGCCGCGGCCTTCTCCCTTCCGCTGCCAACAAGCTTGAGTTCGACCAAGTTAGGCGCCTAAAAATAAAGCGAACTTTCAATTTTCCATGCGCAGGCAATCTATCACTCTAAGTTAAATGGACGGGCTAAATGTGCGGTTTAAGCTAAGCGAGGGCTTAACGGACGGGGAGGTGAGATCGTTTCTCCCGCCTGGCTGACATGTTCTTCCTGACGTTCCAGCTGGCAAGACAAATTCTCGGCAGTGAATTATTTACAGGGGGGAAGAAATGCAAACGTTGGGAAATGGCTGGAGGAGGCAGTCGTTAAAAGGCGCCCTGTTCTTCCTCTCTGCACCCCGCAGTGAAGAAGAAGAAGAAGAAGAAGAAGAAGAAGAAGAGGAGGAGGAGGAGGAGATTGGATTTATACCCCGCCCTTCACTTGGAGTCTCAGAGCGGCTTACAAACTCCTTTCGCTTCCCCTCCCCACAACAGACACCCTGCGAGGTAGGTGGGGCTGAGAGAGCTCTGACGGAAACTGCTCTTTTTCAAGGACAGCTGTGCCAGAGCTTGTGACTGACCCAAGGTCACATCAGCAGGTGCAAGTGGAGGAGTTGGGGAATCAAACCCGGTTCTCCCGGATTAGAGTCCGCACACTTAACCACTACGCCACACCGGCTCTGAGAATCCAGGTGTCTCTGACTTTGACTGCCCCACTGACTTTGGAACCAGTTTTTTAAAATTACTTTTATTAGAATTTTCAAATGTTTAACAGAGCAATACAAACATTGTCAACTCGGTGAGCTACATTAAGAAAAGCATTCTAAAAAAAACCCCAAACCGGTTTAATAATACATTTTAATGTGCCCTTATACTATTTAGTTGAGTAGTGCTAATTACATAGATATCTCGTTTCGGGAGGCAATTTAAAGAAAAGGACGGAGCTGACTAAGCGCCGATCTTTGACTATGAAAGGAATGTTCACTGCTTTTTAACTTTAGGTCAAGAGGTCTTTTCTCTCTAAAAAAAGTGACCGTTTTCCCGATGGGTTGTACAGTTCCCTCTCATTAGGGCTCTCGTCGAAGAAGACCGTACATTTCTCTAGTAAAAAGTAATCCCGGACTATGGCAGTGTTAGAAAGAGTACAACCCCCCCCGAAAAACAGCAGGATGCAGGCCCAGTGATCAAATGGGTGAGAAGCTGTCACCTGAGGTTGCCTTGCACGCTTCCATGGCAGAGGGGAGATTCGAACGCAGGTCTCCCAGACTGACACTCTTAACTGCTAAACCACACTGTCTATCCCCACTATGGAAGCACTGCCTCGCTCACTTGCCTCTCTGCCACCCAAACTATCCAACTCCCTCATATTTCTCTCCACGTGGTGCCTTGCCTGGAATTCCTGCATGTGGTTCCTTGTCCTCTCTAGTTCCAGCACTGTTGTGCACGGACCCGACCACGTGCGATGGTAGGGACGCACGTGGCCAAGCTTTGCACAGGCAAACAATAGACGATCGAATCCTAGCCTGCTCCAATCGGAAGGCTAGAATCCAACACTGACCTATGAAAGACTGATACTGTAAATAGACCTATCACGGGTGTTGGGGGTGTGGTTCACTTGGGGTTATAAGCCAGCCTGCGAGCCGGCTAAGGTTGTCTTGTTCCTGAATAAAGATGAGCTGATTCACTACTTCATGCATCGGACCCAGTATATTATATGCACCAACTTTCCTGTCCTTCCCTGCAGGTTGGGTTGTTAGGAGAAACCGCGTGTAGTGTAGGATGTAAAAATACCCCGAGATAATTATAAGGGTGAACTCGCATTTAGTGTCGAATGCAAGTTCGGGGACAGGGTCGAACCAGGATTTAAGGACTCCGAATCTGCCGTTTTTCTCCAGAGGAGCCGATCTCTGGAGTTGTATTTCTGGGAGATCTCCAGGCCTCGCCTGGAGGTTGGCAACCCTACATTATATCCCACGGATGTCGTTCCCCCCCTTCTTTTCCCAAACCTTGCCCCACCCAGGCCCTCAAAGAGATCCAGAGAAGCCCCGGTCCACTTCCATTTCTGAAGCTCCCCCCCAATAAATTAAAAAACGAAGAAGAGCGAAAACGACGATACGGAATTAGTAGCCTTATATCTTGAAATGCTTACATTTAATACAGTAAGAAAAGGACTGTTGCAAGCCTTTGTTATAAATGTTCCCATTTTTATTTAACATGTGATTTAACGTCAAAAGTGTAAACTTGAGGGACCCCCGAGGGACAGGTTGTTCCTCTCAGTGAACACGCCCGTGAACACTTGAAGCGGCCTTCAACTGAATCAGACCCTTGGTCCATCAAGGTCAGTGTTGCCCACTCAGATTGGCAGCTGGGTCTCAGGCGGAAGTCTTTCCCTCCTGCCTGGTTCTTTTTAACTGGAGATGCCGGGGATTGAACCTGGGACCTTCTGCATGCCAAGCAGATGCTCTCCCACTGAGCCACAGCCCCTCTTTGCAGCTCTCCAGGGTCTCAGGCAGAGGTCTTTCCCTCACTGCTATCTGGTACTTATAACTGGAGATGCTGGGGATTGAACCTGGGACCTTCTGCATGCCAAGAACAAGGGACCCCGAGAATGGCCCTGCTGGCCCCTCCCCTTTCAAAGTCCCTGACTCCACCTCCAAATTTCCAGGAACTTCCCAACCTAGAGTTGGCAAGCTTATCTCCTTGGAGCATCGTTATCTTCCAAGTTGTCCAGCATCTCGCCACCAGTGTTCCCTCTGAGCTGAGTCAGTGTGAGCCAGCTCACAGTGTCTTTAGCCTCCGGCTCACAGATGTCCGCCTTCGCTCAGGAAGGACGGGCTCCAGAGTTGCCAAATCGCTCGCTCGCCACTTTAATGCCAGTAGCTCACAAAGTAGAATTTTTGCTCACAAGTCTCCACAGCTTAGAGGGAGCATTTGCTCACCACCCTTCTCTCTCCGCGCTTCCCCTGTTGAACCCCCTGCCTGAGAACATAACATAAGAACATAAGAGAAGCCAATGTTGAATCAGGCCAATGGCCCATCTAGTCCAACACTCTGTCACACAGTGGCCAAAATATACCAGGTGCCATCAGGAGGTCCAGCAGTGGGGCCAGGACACTAGAAGCCCTCCCACTGCTGCCCCCTCCAGCACCAAGAATAGAGTGCATCACCTGCCCCAGACTAGAGGGAATTTCACATTACCGAGATTCTGCTGGATTGAAGCTTCGTTTCTGATTCGTCTTGAAGTAAACCGGTACAGGGCTGCCATTTCACACATGGCTTTCCCTGACCGGAAAAGAGCCGAATCAGAAGCGGTTTGGCAATTCAGACTGCACCGCTTTGTTTTCCCGCCGTTTCCCACTGCGCCTTTTTTTTTAAAAAAATGTTAGCTTTAGAGCGCTATAGCACTATAGAGCTATAAAACAACACTGCAGGCATTCCAATGGGGTTGCTATGATGCTATTGCGCTATAGCGGTATAGCACTCTAAAGTGAACGTTCAAAAAAAAAAAAAAGCCGGAGATTGCCTCGCGCGGGCGAAAAAAGGCGGGAAAAAAGCGTATCGGATCCGGGAGAAGAAACTGACGACTACTTGGAAGCGGTTGACAGGTAAAACGCTTCAGCCCCGTTTCCTGAACGGGACAGAAGCCGATTCTGTGTGAAATTACAAATATATTCCGGTAGGGAACCGGTTCTAAAGACGGTTCTGTCTGAAATGCCAGACCAGAAACCGTTTGGGAACTGTTCCTCTTCCGGATTATATCATCTGTCTGAAATTCCCCTGAGAGTTCCCATCTATACCCTGTGGCTAATAGCCACCGATGGACTTCTGCTCCATATGTGTATCTAATTCCCTCTTGAAACTGTCCATGGTTGTAGCTGCCACCACCTCCTGTGGCAGTGAATTCCATGTGTTCATCACTCTTTGGGTGAAGAAGGACTTCCTTTTATCCGTTCTAACCCGACTGCTCAGCAATTTCATGGCGTGCCTTCGCGTCTCCAGCTCCACCGGCCCCCCCAGCCATCCATCCTGGATTGTGATATTATTTAATTACAGCTGCAGGTCATCATTCACTGCTTGCCCCAGAGAGCTCACAGAGACGCCCCCTGGATCCGACACATCGCCTCTCAGACCACGTTAAAAAGCCCCACCGGGTTGCTGAGAATGCAGGTCGCGTTGAAGGCTGCAGCGCGGCCGCTGAAGACTGTCCAGAAAAGGAGAATTTCTTCCCTTGTAATCCTCTAGACTTTGAGAGTTTCGAGGTTCCTCGAGGGGCACAGACTGAGCCATGTATCCCTGACTGGTGTTCCTCTTAAAGGTAAAGGTAAAGGTTCCCTTGCTCGAAAGCCAGTCGAATCCGACTCTAGGGTTGCGGTGCTCATCTCCGTTTCAAAGCCGAAGAGCCAGCGCTGTCCGAAGACGTTTCCGTGGTCATGTGGCCGGCATGACTAAACACCAAAGTGCACGGAACGCTGTTACCTTCCCACCAAAGTGGTACCTATTTATCTACTTGCAATTTCTTGCTTTCGAACTGCTAGGTTGGCAGGAGGGTGTTCCTCTTATGACATTTGAAAAGACGTCTGAGAGGTTTCAAAGCATGATCCATGTAACCGGAAAACCGCCTTCAATTTCTTGGGGCTTTGATACTCTTCAGTCGACTACAGCCTTCCTAGCTACTTTGGATGAAATAGTGGTTGACTTGCCCTCTCCTCTGTAACATATCTTTTAAACCAGCGGATGTCAAACATGCGGCCCGGGGCTGGATCAGGCCCCCGGAGGGCTTCCATCAGGCCCGCAGTGGAACCGGCCATCTCCTGCTTCCAGTTCTGCTGTTGCTGCTACATCCTAGCTTGCTTCGCCAGACTTTCTTAACCGCTCAGCCATTTCATGTTTTCACCTGGGTCCCGGGCTCAGAACTCTGAGCATGAGATTTCTGCGGTGAATGTCGATAAATCAAAAGTAGGTTTGCAGCTTACAGAGCTAATGTTTTAAGCATGTGTTTTATTTTAAGTTAAAAAAACCCACCCCTTTGTGTTTGTGTCCTTTATAAAGTTGAATGAATATATTATTACGGCACATAGCCAGCAGTATACAACCCGACTTACAAGTAATTACCATATGAATAAATTACAAAAACAAATAGTACCCAGATGGCAAATCTATTAGGATAAGACAAGGTTAATAAGAATAAAATTGTACAAGCATTATGATCAGTAAAACCAAAGGTTCGATGAAGTGTGGGACAAAATTGGATCTTAAAAAGGATAAAATAGCGATGATAAAAAAATAAAATCAGTAAAATTCGGATCGGGCAGTCCTAACCCAAATGGCTGCCTGGACGCTAAAGTTTATATCTCTGCTACCTGGCATTACATTTCATGACACACATGGCCCGGCCCGACAAGGTCTCATTTATGTCAGATTCTAGCCCTCATGACAAATGAGTTCGACACCCCTGTTTTAAACTGTATTCTGAACACATTTTATCTATTGAAGAAGAAGAAGAAGAAGAGACTGGATTTATACCTTGCCCTTCACTACCCAAAGGAGTCTCAGAGCGGCTTACAAACTCCTTTCCCTTCCCCTCCCCACAACAGACACCCTGTGAGGTAGAAGAAGAAGAAGAGATTGGATTTATACCCCGCCCTTCACTACCCGAAGGAGTCTCAGAGCGGCTTACAAACTCCTTTCCCTTCCCCTCCCGACAGCAGACACCCTGTGAGGTAGGTGGGACTGAGAGAGCTCTGACAGAAACTGCTCTTTACCAAGAACAGCTCTTATCAGAACTACGGCTCACCCAAGGTCATCCAGCCAGGTGCAAGTGGAGGAGTGGGGAATCGAACCCGGTTCTCCCAGATTAGAGTCCGCGCATTTAACCACTACACCAAATTTATGCTTTATACAGCAAAAAAAAAAGCCCTACCAGGTGTACATTGGAGTCCAGCAGCACCTTATTGACCAATGAAATTTGGTGGGGGAGGTAATGACTTTTCGAAATTCCAAACTCCCCCCACCCCCAGCTTGTTCTACAGCAAGCCAACAGGGATCCCCACCAGGTGTGTGATTTAAAAAAACAACAACCCACAACAACACAGAAACACAGCATTGTGGCACCACATTAATCATAATTATACCAAATTACGTGAAGAGAGCAACACATGAGGCTCTAGCTGAGTGGCAGAGCACCTGCTTGGCATGCAGTCCCCGGTTCAATCCCCGGCATCTCCAGTTAAAAGGGGCCAGGCAGGAGGGGATGGGAAAGACGTAAGAACCTCAGAACAGCCCTGCTGGATTATAGAATCGCAGAGTTGGAAGTTCTTCCCAAAGTTTAGCCGAAAATATGTTGTCGAAGGCTTTCACGGCCAGAGTTCATTAGTTGCTGTAGATTTTTCCGGGTTGTGCGGCCGTGGTCTTGGCATTGTAGGACCTGTCGTTTCGCCAGTAGCTGTGACTGGCATCCTCAGAGGTATGACACAGAAAGATGGAGGACTCTCTTGTGCCAAGGTGAGCAGAAAAACGGTAGGCAGGTAATTTATATCTACCCTGGCCGAAAACACGATACTTGAAGGGCTGTCATGCAGAGGATGGGGCAGAGTTGTTTTCCGTCGCCCCAGAAGGCCCGACGGGTTGAAATTAAACCAGAAGAGCTTTCGGCTAAACCTTAGGAAGAACTTCCTGACAGTTAACAGCGGTTCCTCAGCGGAACGGGTTTCCTCGGGAGGTGGTGGGCTCTCCTCCTTTGGAGGTTTTCAAGCAGAGGCTAGATGGCCACCTGAAAGCAATGCAGGCAGGAAGGGTCGCCTCGGTGCTTAGTTCTTATAGAATCACAGAATGTTAGAGTTGGAAGGGACCTTGAAGGTCATCTAGTCCAACCCCCTGCACTCTGCAGGAGCAGAGCCAAAAGAGAGTCCTACATACCTACAACATACCCGAAAGATGGTCGTCCAGCCTCTGCTTGAAAACGTTGAGGGAAGGAGCATCCACCACCTCCCGAGGCAGTCTGTCCCACTGCTCAACCACTCTTACAGTTAGGAAGTTTCTCCTGATATCTAGCCGGTAACGACTCCCTTGTAATTTCCACCCATTAGACCTAGTCTTGCAATCCGGAGCAAGAGAGAATAGATCTGCTCCATCTTCTACATGACAGCCCTTCAAATACTTGAAGACTGCAATCATGTCCCCTCTAAGCCTTCTCTTTCCCAGGCTAAACAGACCCAACTCTTTCAGCCTTTCCTCATAAAACTTGAATTCCAACCCTCTCACCATCCTGGTTGCCCTCCTCTGGACCCGCTCGAGTTTGTCAACATCCTTCTGAAAAAGTGGTGCCCAAAACTGGACACAGTACTCCAGGTGGGGCCTGACCATAGCAGAATACAGCGGAACTACCACCTCCCATGATCTGGACACAATGCTTCTGCTAATGCATCCTAAGACTGCATTAGCTTTCTTCGCAGCCGCATCACACTGCAGGCTCATGTTGAGCTTGTGATCAACCAGAACACCTAGATCCCTTTCACATGTGCTGCTGTCAAGCCAAGTCCCAAATACTTGAAGACTGCAATCATGTCCCCTCTAAGCCTTCTCTTTCCCAGGCTAAACAGACCCAACTCTTTCAGCCTTTCCTCATAAGACTTGGATTCAAACCCTCTCACCATCCTGGTCGCCCTTTTCTGGACACGCTCGAGCTTGTCGACATCCTTCCTAAAATGTGGGGCCCAAAACTGGACACAGGACTCCAGGTGAGGCCTGACCATAGCAGAATAGAGCAGGAACTACCACCTCCCGTGATCTGGACACAGTGCTTCTGTTAATGCCTCCTAAGATTGCATTAGCTTTCTTGTGGCCCTTTCTTACACACCCAGGGAAATGCCGATCGTCACGTTGGGGTCAGGAAGCCATTTTTCTCCAGGCCAGTTTGGCCAGAGATCCTGGAGGTTTTTTGTCATCTTCTGGGTTTGGAACAGAGGTCACTGGGCCTTTAGGTGGGGAAGTATTTGTGAATTTCCTGCCTTGTGCAGGGCGTCGGACTAGATGACCCTGGAGGTCCCTTCCAACTCTCTGATTCTATGATGCATGCAAAAAGCCCGTCCGGTGTCCATTGCAATTAACGGGCTCTAGCTATAAAACTATCCTGACGCTAATGTGCTGGGTTCTTTATGTGAACGCCGCCTGGAGAAGATTATTTTTTTTTTGCATAAAACCAAGGCCTGCGTCGAAGCTTCCCTGCTTCCCTGTTCCGTCTCACGCCTCTAGTCCTGGGAGGGAACGGCACGTCCTGCATTATTCACTTGCCCAGAAATAGATCGCATTCTACGGCTCTTCTTCGGGGGCAGCAGATTGCTTCAGGTAACACGAAGGCCCAGCGCAGTCCTGACTTCCTGTGTCGGCGGTAGGCATGTGACAAACCTTTATTCTTCGTTTCAGCAAAGTGTCCTCCTTCTCCCCCTCCTCGAGCTCTCCGATATGCACAGAAAGTCTGCAGTTGCTCGGATATTTTGGCTCTCTCAGTCACATCAGCACAGGCATCTGTAGGTCCCCCTGGAAAAAAAGTTTCAAAGGAGAAGAAGAAGAAGAAGAAGAAGAAGAAGAAGAAGAAGAAGAAGAAGAGGAGGAGGAGGAGGAGGAGGAGGAGGAGGAGGAGGAGGAGGAGATTGGATTTATACCCCGGTCTTCACTTGGAGTACTGTCCTTGAGATAGGACAGCTCTGACAGAACTATGGCTTGCCCAAGGTCATCCAGCAGCTGCAAGTGGAGGAGTGGGGAATCAAACCCCGTTCTCCCAGATTAGAGTCCGCGCAGTTTGCCACTACACCAGACTGGCTCTCTTTGTTACAGGGGAAAGCGCGAACGCAGTCCCCCACTACCACAAATTATGCAGTCGAGTTTCCCGCATTTGGGGAAATCGCAGGGGTCAGCACACCCGGGCCTTCCGCATGTGAGGCATAAGTAGTACATTGGGTTACCAATGCTAGCTTGGGGGACTCTTGGAGATTTGAGGGTGGAACCTGGAGAGTGGGGCTTGTGGCGGGGGGGGGGGGCTCAGCCGGCTATAATTCCCTAGAGTCCGCTCTCCAAAGCAGCCATTTCCCCCCCAGGGAACTGATCTCTGTCGTCTGGATAGCAGTTGTATTGGCGCTAGATCTTCAGGCTCCACCTGGAGGCTGGCAATCCCAACACTATGGACAACTGAACCACAGTCTTTCCCCCTCTTCAAGTCCCTTGCCAGTCGATGTAGCTTAAAATGGAGTCCAGGATGTGAGCCGAGGAGAACAATCCAGTGAGTAGGTTTACTCCTACTCAAAGCCGGTGTAAAGTACTGGGTTTCAGGCCTCATGACTCGGACGACGACATAAGAGAAGACGCGTTTATTCGTACTTCACATAAGACAAAGAACACACAGTAACGGCCGGAGGCCAACTATATACAGTTAGGGGGGACGGCCCTATATTCCTATTGGCGGGTTTGAATCGCCCGCCAATGCTGCCATTGGTTCACTACTGGCGAGCTCAGGAACCTAGTCCCTATTGTTCTCAGAGAGCGAAGCTTGGCAGTGTTTCGCCAGCTCAGCCCTCTGATCTCAGGACACAACACCCCTCCCCCATGGTTCGTCCCCTATCAGGTGACGTAGTCTTTTAAGTATGCTGGTGGCCTCCTTTCTCTTAGCGAACGTCGGGGGCCGGTACCGGACTGGCGGGGCCCCTATCGGTTGTTCCGCCCGCACACGGAGCTTGGGCCTCTGGAAGTCGCCGAGGCGGTGACGGTGGCGGCTGTAACGGTGGCGGCAGCGGCGGCGGCGACTCGGCTGCTACCGGGGCCAACGGTGGCGGCAGCGGCGGCGGCGGCTCAGCTGCTACCGGGGCCCCCTCCGGATTCCGTGGACTCTCTGGCGCTGGCTCCGCTGTCGGTGCTTGCGGTCGATCGGATGATGGGGCAGGGGCAGCATTTCCCGGTAACTCGATCTCTCTATCGGGGTCTTGACGCCTCCGGAGCTGGTCGATGTGTTTGCGGAGGACCCGGTCCCCATCGGTTAGGACCTCGTATGACACTGGCCCGGTGGGTTTTAGGATGCGCCCTGCCACCCACTGCGGCCCCGCTCCGTAGTTCCGGAAGTAGACAGGGTCTCCCGGTAGGAAGCTCCGGGGCGCCTCCCTGTTCTCGACCAGCTTTCTCTCGGGGGCTCGGTCCGGGTGGAGTCTGTCTAATAAAGTGGTAGGGCGGCGGCCCATTAATAGTTCTGCGGGGCAGTGTCCGGAGATGGGGTTTGGGGTGGTGCGGTATGTGAGAAGGAAGCGGGCCAGCCGGAACTCCCAGTCCCCCCCGTTATGCGGCTCAGGGCCTCTTTGGCGGTGCGTACCGTCCTCTCCGCCTGTCCATTAGTTGCCGGGTGGAAAGGCGCGGATCGTATGTGCCTGATGAGGTTCCTTTCGAGGAACGCTTGAAACTCCGCAGATGTGAATGCTGCCCCGTTGTCCGACACGATTGTGTCGGGTAACCCGTGCGTTGCAAATATCTTCCGCAGGGCCCTTATTGCCGCCTTGGTAGAGGTGGTAGACACTGGGCTTATTTCCACCCATTTTGAATAAGAGTCTACCGTTACCATGAACTGGAGCCCCTGGAACGGCCCCGCAAAGTCTATGTGCAGGCGTGACCACGGCTTGTGGGTAGACTCCCAGCTTTGGGTTGGCGCTCTCGGTGGATTGGGGCGGACCTCCTGACATCGTGTGCACCCTCTGACCCAAGATTCAATTTCTGCGTCCACCCCGGGCCACCACACGTAGCTCCTTGCCAGAGCTTTCATTCGTACGATGCCCGGGTGGGCCTCGTGCAGCGTTTCTAGCACCCCTTGTCTCATGGGCCCCGGAATGATCACCCTGTCTCCCCATAGTAAACACCCTTTCAATGCGGACAGCTCTTCCCGCCTGGCCTTGTACGCTGTGAACTCTGGCCCTGTCTGTTCCGCTGGCCACCCCCTCACCACCCAGTTTAGGACCCGGGAGAGAATGGGATCTCGGGACGTGCGGGCGGCCACATCTGCAGCCTGAAGGGGGGGTTTGGCAGTTCCTCCATCAGCAAGACAGCGGGGGCTGGGGCCGGATCTTCCCCTGTCTGCGGCAGCGGTAGGCGGCTCAAGGCGTCGGCATGACCCAGCGCCTTGCCCGGCCGATGCTCCAGTCGGTATTGGTAACCCGCTAAAAATAAGGACCAGCGCAACACCCGGGCGACAAAACTTGCGGCGTTTGTTTGTCCGCCGCGAACAGTCCCAGGAGCGGCTTATGATCTGTTACGAGCGTGAAGGGCCGCCCGTACACAAAATTGTGGAATTTTTTTACCCCCGCCACCAGTGCCAAGCCCTCCCTGTCGATTTGGGCGTAGTTCCGCTCCGCGGGGGACAGCGTGCGGGAGTAGTAAGCCACCGGGACCTCCCTCCCATCCGGTAGCTTGTGTGCCAAGACTGCCCCGACCCCATACGGTGATGCGTCGCACGCCAGGATGACCGGGAGCTTTTCATCAAAGTGCGCGAGTACTGCGTTTGAAATCAAGAGGACTTTCACCCCCTGAAACGCCGCCTCCTCCCTCGCTCCCCATGCCCAAGGTGTCGCCTTATCCAGCAGCCTGTGTAGGGGTTCGGCCACGGCGGCTTTGTGTGGGAGAAAGGAATGGTAAAAGTTCAGGAGGCCTAAGAACGCCTGGAGCTCGGCCTTGGACTTCGGGGCGGGGGCCTCCACGATGGCCTTCACTTTGTCCCTCGCCGGATGCAGGCCTGATGCGTCTACCCGGTATCCCAAGAACTCTACTTCCGGCACCCCGAGGAGGCACTTTTCCCGCTTCACTTTCAGCCCCGCGGCTTGGAAGCGTTCCAATACAGTTCGGAGGCGGGCGGCGAAGCTTTCCGGGGGTGGTCGCGGCGATGAGGACGTCGTCGAAGAACGGCGTCACTCCAGGGATCCCTTTTAACAAATCGTCCATTAGATTTTGGAAGATCCCTGGGGCCACACTGACCCCGAACTGCAGCCTCTTCACCCGGAAAGCTCCCCGGTGGGTCACTATGGTCTGTGCCTCGGCCGTGGCCTCATCTACCGGGAGTTGCTGGTACGCCTGTGCGAGATCCAGCTTTCCAAATATGCGCGCCCCTGCCAGTGTTGCTAGGACATGGCTGACCACTGGTACGGGGTATGCGTGCGCCTGGAGTGCCTGGTTAATAGTGCACTTATAATCCGCGCAGATGCGGATCTCCCCGTTTGGCTTGACGGGTGTCACTATCGGTGTCTCCCATCTAGCGTTCGGGACGGGCTCTAAGACTCCCTGGGCCACCAGCCGGTCTGAGTCGGTCTCTATTTTAGGGCGGAGGGCCAGGGGCACGGTGCGGAAGCGCCGACGGATGGGCGTCACAGTGGGGTCTAAGTGGAGCGACACCGGGGGCCCTTTGTAACATCCCAGTTTCCCGTCAAAGACCTCTGGGAATTCCTTGCACACCGCCCCCCAGTCCCGCACCCCACATTTATTTACTCCCCCAATCGATATGCCTAGGGCCTCGAACCACGCCCGCCCCAGGAGACTCGCGAGATTTCCCTCTACCACCACCAAGTCCAACTTCCCCTCAAAGTCTCGGTACTGCACTCGGAAAGTGCCGACTCCCCGGATGGGGACAGGGTTCTTTTGAAAGTCCACCAAGCTTAGTGGCGATGGACGTAGAGGGGTCCCCTAGTGGGCAAAGTCTTTTTAAAGTGTCCAGGGAAATGATGGACGCCGCCGATCCCGAGTCCACTTCCATGCAACAGGGGGACCCCTCGATCCGCACGGTTACTTGGATCTTCGGGGCAGAGGAAAGGTTGGGGTTGGGGAGGCGAAGTACCTGTAGTGGTTGGTCGGTGAGGTGGTACAACTCGGCGACCTCTTCCGTTGTCTCGTGTGCGGTGGACGATGCGCGGTACTGGGGGACCGACGATCTCGAATTCCGGGAGCCCTTGGACCGGCAGACCCGGGCGAGGTGTCCCTGCTTTCCGCACCCGTGACAGACAGCGTCCCGGAACCTGCAGGATTTCCGTCCGTGGCCCTCCCCGCAGCTGGCACAGACGGCTCGGTTGCCGGAGTACTTGGCTTGCTCCCTGTTGGCCTGCTGGAACGGCGCCGGCCGGCGTTGTTGGGGTTTGAGGGCGAAGACCTCGTCCGTCTCTTCGTTTCCGGGGCTTGGGCTCCTTCCAACCACCTGCGCGGCCGCGACCAGCCGATCCCCTTCTGCGGCCTCGTGGGCAGTGGCGGCGTCGAGGGCCTCGTCCAAGGTGAGCTTCCGGTGTCCCACCAACTTGCGCCGCAGCTTGGAGTCCGCCAGGCCCCACACGAACTGTGTCAGCAGGTTGTCCTCCACCTTCGGAAACCCGCAGTCCACGGCTAGCGCCCTTAGCGCGGCTAGGAAGTTGGCAATGGATTCCCCTCGGGTCTGGACTCGCCTCTGGAAATCCATCCTCTTGGCCAGGAAGGTCGGCCGGGGGCTGAAGTAGCCATTTAGGACGTCCAGGATTTCCCCAAACGAGCTCTCCAAGGCCGTGCGGGGCACCAAGAGGCTCTTGGCGAGGCGGACGGTTTGGGTGCCGCAGGCGTTCAGGAGGATCGCTCGTTTCTGGTCGGGGTGGCGGATTTCGTTGAGCTCCAAGTAGCTGATGAGCTGGTCGACCCATGCGTCCCAGGTTTCTGGCTGCGACTGGTCGAAGTGCTCCAGTGTTACGTGGGAAGCGGCCATGGTTCTGTCAGGAACGGCGCGCGCCGGGGCGAGCGGTGCGGTGCTGCTCTCGGGGTCAGCGATGCGATGCTCGGCGAGCGGTGCGGTGCTGCTCTCGGGGTCAGCGATGCGTTGCTCGGCGGTGTCCGTTTCGTCGTTCATGGAGTCACAGAAGGCGTTCGAATCCCACCTTCGTCGCCACTGTAAAGTACTGGGTTTCAGGCCTCATGACTCGGACGACGACATAAGAGAAGACGCGTTTATTCGTACTTCACATAAGACAAAGAACACACAGTAACGGCCGGAGGCCAACTATATACAGTTAGGGGGGACGGCCCTATATTCCTATTGGCGGGTTTGAATCGCCCGCCAATGCTGCCATTGGTTCACTACTGGCGAGCTCAGGAACCTAGTCCCTATTGTTCTCAGAGAGCGAAGCTTGGCAGTGTTTCGCCAGCTCAGCCCTCTGATCTCAGGACACAACAGCCGGTTTGGTGAAGTGGTTAGGAGCGCAGACTCTAATCTGGGAGAACCGGGTTTGATTCCCCACTCCTCCACATGCAGCTGCTGGTGTGACCTTGGGTCAGTCACAAGTTCTGACAAGAGCTGTTCTCTCAAGGGCAGTTCTCGAAAGAGCTCTCTCAGCCCCACCTGCCTCACAGGGTGTCTGTAGTGGGGAGGGGAAGGGAGAGGAGAGTGTAAGCCGCTCTGAGACTCCTTCGGGTAGTGCCAGTTTCGTGTAGTGGTTAAGTGCGCGGACTCTAATCTGGGAGAACCGGGTTTGATTCCCCCACTCCTCCGCTTGGGCAAGCCATAGTTCTGACAAGAGCTGTTCTTGAAAAAAGAGCAGTTTCTGTCAGAGCTCTCTCAGCCCCACCTACCTCACAGGGTGCCTGTTGTGGGGAGGGGAAGGGAAAAGAAGTTTGTAAGCCGCTCTGAGACACCTTTGGGTAGTGAAGTGCGGGGTATAAATCCAATCTCCTCTTCCTCTTCCTCCTCCTCCTCCTCCTCCTCCTCCCTGGAAAGCGTTCTTAGGATCGCAGTGTTTTATGGTTCCTCTTAATTCCACACGCGTTGGGTAATGCATGCGCTTTAGCAATCCTTTGCAGCTGGATTTCCCTGCGCGAAGCAGGAAGCTCTACCTGCAAACGATTGCTGAAGTGCCCTGCAACTACATTATCCAACGTGCGTGACACTGGGTTTAGAGAGACAAATGCCACATTTTTAGTTTAGAATTTGGCCCCGGTCATACGGGCCAGAAAACGCGGGAGAGAGGCGTGGCAGTTCGCCCCGGAGGTAAGTAAGGTGCTGTAGCCCAATCACATGGGCCACCGGGTTGCCACACTCCAGCTCTGTGCCCCGATCACACCATAAGAGAAGCCAATGCTGAATCAGGCCAATGGCCCATCTAGTCCAACACTCTGTCACACAGCGGCCAAAATATACCAGGTGCCATTGGGGGGGGCGGGCCATTGTCGGTGTCTTGTGTGTGCGCATGCGCTGTTCAGCGTTGGTGCACATCCCATGGACACTTACAACATCCGGGGACATGGGCGGGCGTCGGAAGCCGCGGGATACTGGCGCTCCCGCGATCAGACGCCAGCCTTTGCCCCGGGGATTCTGGAAACTAGTACTTCTGACCTACTAGTTTTTTAATCCGCGTTTTCTACGGGAAGCCGCGGGTTGGCCACAGGAGCACTACGCCTCCCAGATGTGCTCGTATGACCGCGCACGGAAAGTCCACAGGGCTCCTGTGCCTTCAGGGGAGCAAATGCTCAGTGTGGACGGGGCCTTTGATTAGCAATCTTCTGCCTAAGCAAACGTGAGGGAAACAAAGAAGGAAGCTTTTGAAAGTAGGATCTCTCTCTGCCTCTCTTCTTACTACTCCCGATTTCTTAATCTTGAGGGCGGGCAGTCCTCTTTAAAAAAAAAAAATGAATAAAATATGCTGAGAATCAACAAACATTTTACCTTTTGTAACCCCCCCACAGCGTTTTTATTTAGCGGCAAGGCAGAGCTCGGGTTTGTATCGTAGCCTGGGGGTCCGCGGCGCGGCTCTCGCTGAGTTCAAGGAGCCTTCCCTTCTCGCCGTGACCACATTAACGTCCCCTCCAATTTGTCGCTGGGCTCTGAGTTCATGTTAACCTAAAGTCACTTTGCTTTAAAAACAACAACAACCACCCACCAGATTATAGAACAGAAAACAAGCAGGTCAAGTGAGGTTTGCCCCGGGGAGATCTAGGCAGGACCGAGGCCATTTTTTAAGTGCCTGTAAAGTGGCCGGCGGCTCATGCTGGTAGCCAGCAGCATAAATGGGGTTGCCAACCTCCAGGTGGGGAACTGGAAATCCCCTAACCCCGACCGTCTCAGGCACACACACCCCAAATCCCCAGGTATTTCCCAACCCAGAGCCGACAACCCTAAACATAAAACTGACGGGCCGTATGCAAGCCTGTCTATGCTATCCAGCTCCTCCTTCCAGATGCAGTGTGGTATAACGGTTAGAGTGCCGGAGTGTTGCATTAGAGGTTAAGATGCTGAGCTGCAGACCAGAAGGTCTGTCGTTCGGCAGTTCGAGACCCTAGTGCGGCGGGACGGAGTGAGCTCCCGTCTCCGGCCCCGGCTCCTGCCAACCTAGCAGTCTGAAAGAAAGAAATTGCAAGTCGATAAATAGGTACCGCTTCGGTGGGAAGCTCGCAGCGTTCCGTGCGCCTCGGCGTTGAGTCATGCCGGCTACATGACCATGGAGAAGTCCTCGGACAGCGCCGGCTCTTCGGCTTGGAAACGGAGATGAGCACTGCCCCCTATTTATTTATTTATTATTTGCATTTATATGCCGCCCATCCCGCGGGGGGGCTCAGGGCAGGTAACATCATTAGAATAAATACAATTTCAGTTTAAAACATTAAACATTAAAAACACGATAAAACATTATAACAATTGAAACAACGGGTACTGCTTGGAACAGCGTCAGTCGCCTATAAAGTTCTGGCCCGATGGTGCAGTGAGTTAAAGGCCAGTTGCCGGTGGTCCGTAGACGGGTGACAGACGGGTGACCACAACCTCAGCACCCCCGTGTCATGAAATTGTGCTTCTGGCCTTGATATGTACTGAGCCGGAAGGCTACCTAGGCAATTGACTGAGCTTGAGAAACCAAACTATAGCTGGCTAGCATCCTAGAATGGACCAGTAGGGAAACACGGATCCTAGAGTGAACCAATTGAATAACAAGGGCCCCAGTCACACGGGCCAGAAAACACACGGGGGAGGCGTGGCAGTTTGCCCCACAGCTAAATAAGGTGTGGTAGCCCGATCTCATGGGCCACCGGGTTGCCACGCGCCAGCTCTGCCCCACGATCACACCGCGCTGCTGCAGCGCGGCAAAACAGCAGCACAGCAGACCACGCAAGTGCGAAGTGCGCAAGCGCCGTTGGGGGGGCGGGCCGCTGTCGGTGTCTTGTGTGTGCGCGTGCGCTGTTCAGCGTTGGTGTGCATCCCAGGGAAGCTTACAACATCCGGAAACTCCGGGGACATGGGCGGGTGTCGGAAGCCGCGGGATACCGGCGCTCCCGCGATCAGATGCCAGCCTTTGCCCCGGGGTTTCCATAAACTAGTACCTTGGACCTACTAGTTTTTAACTCCGCGTTATCGGAGGGAAGCCGCGGGTTGGCCACGGGAGCACTACGCCTCCCAGATGTGCTCGTATGAACACGCACAGAAAGTCTGCAGGGCTCCCGTGCCTTCAGCGGAGCAAATGCTCCGTGTGGACGGGGCCAAGGTAATGTAAATAGGCTATTGTTGGGAGTGGGGGTGTTTGGGGTGTAACCAGGGCTTTTCTTTGGTAGAAAAAGCCCAGCAGGAACTCATTAGCATAACAGGCCACACCCAACAGCAGAATCTCATTAGCCTATTAGGCCACACCCCTGTGCCTTCCCTTGGTTTGCCTGGGTGCCTCGCAGCTGTGGGGAGCCCGGGCAAACCAGCCCTTGGACAGGCCAGGGAAAGCACGGGGAGGCATTTAAATGCCTCCCCGATCCTTCCAGGGGCGCCCTTGGCCTGCGTGCCTTGGAATCACCGGGGGAGGGTGTCGCTCTCCGGGCCTTCTTTGCTTCAAGAGGGAATTAGATAAACATATGGAGCAGAAGTCCACCAGTGGCTATTAGCCACAGGGTATAGATGGGAACTCTCAGTCTGGGGCAGGTGATGCACTCTATTCTTGGTGCTGGAGGGGGCAGCAGTGGGAGGGCTTCTAGTGTCCTTGGAGAAACGACGGCTGAGGGGTGACATGATCAAGATTTATAAGATTATTCATGGGATAGAGCAGGTTGAGAAAGAAGTCCTTTTCTCCCTTTCTCACAATACAAGAACTCGTGGGCACTCCATGAAATTGCTGAGCAGTCGGGTGAGAACGGATAAAAGGAAGTCCTTCTTCACCCAAAGAGTGATTCACACGTGGAATTCACTGCCACAGGAGGTGGTGGCAGCTGCAAGCACGGACAGCTTCAAGAGAGAATTGGATAAGCATATGGAGCAGAAGTCCATCAGTGGCTATTAGCCACAAGGTATAGATAGGAACTCTCAGGCTGGGCCAGGTGATGCACTCTATTCTTGGTGCTGGAGGGGGCAGCAGTGGGAGGGCTTCTAGTGTCCTGGCCCCACTGCTGGACCTCCTGATAGCACGTGGTATTTTTGGCCGCTGTGTGACAGAGTGTTGGACTAGATGGGCCATTGGCCTGATCCAACATTGGCTTCTCTTATGTTCTTATGTTCTCTTACGTTCTCTCTGTAGCCACGCATGCAGAGCTTTTGGCTCTCGTGGGCGTGGCCAGCTCTGAAGCCAGCCTGTGTGTTCCTGCCCAAAAGTTGCCCTGGGTGTAACCTTTTGCATGCATAAATGCCCGGCTTCGGTCATGGATTTCCAGTCTTTTTTCTCCTTGCTGAACTCACTAATAAACTATGAGCCGATCCCTACACGCATCTGAATCCAGAATATTTCAGGCCTCCACACTGAAAGATAAGAGGGGGAGTTCGGGTTCCCAGCCTCAAGGTGGGGGCTGGAGATCTCCCCGGATTTCGACTGACCTCCAGATGACAGAGATCGGTTTCTCTGGGGAAAATGGCCACTTTGGAAGGTGGACTCTGTGGCATTACAACCCACTGAAGCCCCTCTCCTCCCCAAAGCCTTCTTAGACCCAAAGACTGCTTAGACTGTGCCACCAAAACCTCCGGGTGTTTTCCAAGGGGGGGTTGACAACCCTAGCTGGAATTCCTCACTGCAGTGAACCCACCTATGGGTGTGCTAACCTTTTCAGGGTCAGAAGGGATTGCTGAGGAAAGGTGAGAGTTGGGAAAGACTCGTGTTCTTCGTTAGAGCTGTTCCTCAAGGGCACAGGTTTCCTCGAGAGGTGGTGGGCTCTCGTTCTTTGGAGGTTTTTAAGCAGATTTTAGGGGTCACCTGTTATTTCTCAGGGGTCACCTATTGTTTCTCTCCGAGTTTGGTGTAGTGGTTAAGTGCGCGGACTCTAATCTGGGAGAACCGGGTTTGATTCCCCACTCCTCCACTCGCAGCTGCTGGTGTGACCTTGGGTCAGTCACAAGCTCTGGCACAGCTGTTCTCGAAAAAGAGCAGTTTCTGTCAAGAGTTCTCTCAGCCTCACCTACCTCACAGGGTGTCTGTTGTGGGGAGGGGAAGGGAGAGGAGTTTGTAAGCCGCTCTGAGACGCCTTTGGGTAGTGAAGGGCAGGGTATAAATCCAGTCTCTTCCTCTTCTTCTACCTCACAGGGTGTCTGTTGTGGGGAGGGGAAGGGAGAGGAGTTTGTAAGCCGCTCTGAGACTCCAAGTGAAGGGCGGGGGATAAATCCAATGTCTTCTTCTTCTTCTACCTCACAGGGTGTCTGTTGTGGGGAGGGGAAGGGAGAGGAGTTTGTAAGCCGCTCTGAGACTCCAAGTGAAGGGCGGGGGATAAATCCAATGTCTTCTTCTTCTTCTACCTCACAGGGTGTCTGTTGTGGGGAGGGGAAGGGAGAGGAGTTTGTAAGCCGCTCTGAGACTCCAAGTGAAGGGCGGGGGATAAATCCAATGTCTTCTTCTTCTTCTACCTCACAGGGTGTCTGTTGTGGGGAGGGGAAGGGAGAGGAGTTTGTAAGCCGCTCTGAGACTCCAAGTGAAGGGCGGGGGATAAATCCAATGTCGTCTTCTTCTTCTACCTCACAGGGTGTCTGTTGTGGGGAGGGGAAGGGAGAGGAGTTTGTAAGCCGCTCTGAGACTCCAAGTGAAGGGCGGAGGATAAATCCAATGTCTTCTTCTTCTTCTACCTCACAGGGTGTCTGTTGTGGGAAGGGGAAGGGAGAGGAGTTTGTAAGCCGCTCTGAGACTCCAAGTGAAGGGCGGGGGATAAATCCAATGTCGTCTTCTTCTTCTACCTCACAGGGTGTCTGTTGTGGGGAGGGGAAGGGAGAGGAGTTTGTAAGCCGCTCTGAGACTCCAAGTGAAGGGCGGGGGATAAATCCAATGTCTTCTTCTTCTTCTACCTCACAGGGTGTCTGTTGTGGGGAGGGGAAGGGAGAGGAGTTTGTAAGCCGCTCTGAGACTCCAAGTGAAGGGCGGGGGATAAATCCAATGTCTTCTTCTTCTTCTACCTCACAGGGTGTCTGTTGTGGGGAGGGGAAGGGAGAGGAGTTTGTAAGCCGCTCTGAGACTCCAAGTGAAGGGCGGGGGATAAATCCAATGTCGTCTTCTTCTTCTACCTCACAGGGTGTCTGTTGTGGGGAGGGGAAGGGAGAGGAGTTTGTAAGCCGCTCTGAGACTCCAAGTGAAGGGCGGGGGATAAATCCAATGTCTTCCTCTTCTTCTACCTCACAGGGTGTCTGTTGTGGGGAGGGGAAGGGAGAGGAGTTTGTAAGCCGCTCTGAGACGCCTTTGGGTAGTGAAGGGCGGGGTATAAATCCAGTCTCTTCTTCTTCTTACCACACCTTTTCTCCTAATAGCCAGTTTATGACAGCTAACAAGATATTAAGTTTTTTTTTTTAATTATATTTTATTAAATTTTTCCAATATTGTTACGACAGTGTTCAGCAATAGATAGCGATACAAAAACTATTTCAACACTGGATAACATTCAATGAGGGTACAGAAAAGAAGATCACCGGTTTTCATTAGCCAGGTCAGATAACCAAAATCAAGACGTTCAATACAAACAGGACATTATGCTAAGTTTAAGACTATTTCGGATTGTAATATCGTCAAATACAGTACAATGCAATCAAAAGAACAGTAAATTTCTATCGGCCGGGTTGTTTGGAATGGTTTTGCTATTTTCTAAATAATTGATCGTAGGAATCCATACTGCCTGGAACCACTTTTGATATTTTTCTGACAGCAAAGCCAAGGAGTTAGATGAAGTACGGCCATAGATAAAACAATCCCAGATTCTTTTCTCCCAATCTGTTAATGTAGGGACATTTTTTTGCTATCGAACCTCTAGCAAACGCAATTAGACAACACCCCGGGATTACTGGCATAGGAATAGGGCAACAAGCCCACACCATCAGCCTTTATGCGGACGACCTTATAATATTCCTCTCAAATCCAATATAAATAAATAAATATGGCCTTGAGTTCTAAGAAAAGCTAGTAAAATGTGCTCTGTAGGCTTCCGTAGTTTACCCAGGTAAATGGAGTCCTCAACGGGGTAAGGTCCCAAGTTACCGGACCTCAGCGAGGTGTATTTATTGAAGGACCCGTGAGTGCCGCATGACGGGGTGAGCTCCCGTCTCTAGTTCCAGCTCCTGCCAACCTAGCAGTTCGAAAGCAAGAAATTGCAAGTAGATAAATAGGTACCACTTCAGTGGGAAGGTAACAGCATTCCGTGCGCCTTGGTGTTTAGTCATGCCGGGCCACATGACCACGGAAATGTCTTCGGACAGCGCTGGCTCTTCGGCTTTGAAACGGAGATGAGCACCGCAACCCTAGAGTCGGATTCGACCAGCTTTCGAGCAAGGGAACCTTTACCTTTACTTTATGTTGGCTGCTTTCGCTTAAAGAAAAATAAAATCCATCTGGTTTTCCTGTTGCCGCGATAAGAAACACGTAGCCCTTTTAGACATGGAATGGTTCCTTTAAACCATTTTGACGTCTTAAAATTTTCATGCACTTCTGTGGGCTGCTTGTCTTGTCCGTGATTCAATTTCCTCTCCGTGTAGGGGAAACACCAGGGAGCAAAGCCTGCCAAGGAGAGAAATGTTGGGCAAGTCAATGCCTATTTACAGTGACTGAGCAAAATGAGAAGGGAAAGTGTGGAATAAATAAAATACGTCCTCTTCCCCTGTGTCTAAACTTTACCCTTCAGAGGAGAATAAATAGGTAGGCGCCAAAACTGGGACTTCCACGAATGGTTGTGGTTCTCTTGGATGGTCACGAGCTTCTGTTTTCTAGCCAGCCGCCTCTAACGAAGACTTCCGTCCGTCCTCGAAAGGTTTTTGCTACCCACTTAAAAACCGACAAGCTTGGTGCCGTTGCACCATCGATGTGGACACACCTGTGCGTATGGTTGCCAGTCCCCCTATGGGGCGGGGGGATGCCCTCCTCCTGATTTTACGAAATGGCCTTTGAGCCAACGGTGTGGCATCACTCCCGAGAAAAACCCGGATGTGACGTCACGCCTCTCTAGGAATCACCGGAACCCCCAGGGTAAAACCGTAGAGTTTCTGGTGATTCCTAGAGTGGAGTGATGTCACTTCTGGGGGAGGGGAGCCAGATGCAATGGCAGTCCCCTTTAGGAGTCGCCGGAAACTCTGTGGTTTTGCCGTGGCGTTTCCAGTGATCCTTAGGAAGGACTGGCACCGCTTCCGGGTTTCCCCCGGAAGTGATGTCACAACATTGCTAAGGGTCGTCACCTGTGTCCCTAGCACACATCCCAGTCTCCTTGCTGGTTACCAAGCCGGGCGTGGCAACCTGAGCTTTTTGTGAAGGGCATTCCATTGTCAAGGGGTGTCCACAGAGAGGGACGAGTCTCTGGTTGCCACCCGGTTTATCCGAGAAGGGCATTCAGAGCAGGGCCTTTGATGCCAGCCTTAGCCGAGGGCAAACTCTTCTCAGGAGGCCGTGCCAGCTTCTGTAAGAAGCAGGGGCATCTACATTCCCTCCCCGGACCATTCTGCAAAGAAGCGAAGACCTGTTTCCCCCCTCCCCCCAGTTGGCATTTGAAAATTACCGTGTATATTTTTGGCGCTCGGACCGATTTCAATCTGCCCCGCTGCTTTACTGTTTGGCCTCGAGTTGATTATTATTTGTGAGGCTCTGAGTAATGTGAGGTCCGTACACCACCATTTATGTATTTATTTACTTGGTTTATACCCCTCTGTGGGGACCCAAAGCCAGTTTGGCGTAGTGGTTAAGTCCGCAGACTCTAATCTGGGAGAACCGGGTTTGATTCCCCCACTCCTCCACTTGCACCTGCTGGATGACCTTGGGCAAGCCATAGTCCTATCAGAGCTGTCCTTGAAAAAGAGCAGTTTCTGTCAGAGGTCTCTCAGCCCCGCCTACCTCACAGGGTGTCTGTTGTGGGGAGGGGAAGGGAGGGGAGTTTGTAAGCCACTCTGAGACTCCGAGTGAAGAGCAGGGTATAAATCCAGGTCCCCGTCTCCTCCTCCTCCTCTCCTCTGTTTTATTCTCACAACATCCCTGTGAGGTAGGTTAGGCTGAGAGTGTGTGACTGGCCCAAGGTCACCCAGCAGGCTTCCAGGATGGAACAGGATTCGAACCTGGATCTTCACAGATCCTAGTCTGGTACTCTAGCCACTACAACACGCTGGTTGTCTATGACAGGGAGGGGAGGGGCTGCGGCTCAGTGGTAGAGCCTCTGCTTGGCATGCAGAAGGTTCCAGGTTCAATCCCCGGCATCTCCATTTAGAAAGGACTGGGCGGTAGGTGATGGGAAAAACCTCAGCCTGAGACCCTGGAGAGCAGCTGCCAGTCTGAACGGACAATGTTGACTTAGATGGGCCAAGGGTCTGCTTCACTAAAAGGTTGTTTCATGTCTCCATGTGACGTATTAGGAAAGGGGGGTCATAATCTTTGTAAACCAAACAAAATAAATCAGGCAGGCAAAGAGAAAATTGCATCCTGAGCCGAAACTTGTCATTACCTGCAGTAGGGGGTCATTTAGCACATTTATATAGGGTTCCCAATATCCAGGTGGGGTCTGGAGATCTTCCAAAATTAGAACTCAGTTCCAGGTGACAGAATGCAGTGCTCATCTCCGTTTCCAAGCCAAAGAGCCAGCGCTGTCCAGAGACGTTTCCATGGTCATGTGGCTGGCATGACTAGACACCGTGGCGCACGGAATGCTGTTACCTTCTCACCGAAGCGGTACCTATTTATCTACTTGCAATTTCTTGCTTTCGAACTGCTAGGTTGGCAGGAGCTGGGACCAGAGACTCCGTCTTGTGGCACTCCGGTCTTGAACTGCTGAACTACCGACCTTCCGGTCTGCAGTTCAGCGTCTTACCTTGGTGCTAATATCTGATGCTGTTCCCCGAAAAGGAAAAACTAGATCCAAAAGGTACATAAAATTCCCAGACAGCGGTGGGTGGGAAAGAACATTAATAACGGTCAGAACTCCGGACCGCTGCAGGGAAGTGCGGCATTCATTAAAATACATATATTTTTTCAAAATCCCAAACGTTATGTAAATTCTAAATGCACGCGCAGATTTTATAATTGCAAGCCAGTCAGCCGGTTCTCCCCCCCGCCCCCCAAAAGCCGCTTTTAACTGCGGGCCCCGGGTACAGAATCCCCACCCGTAATTACGCAGAGCGACTGCGCCGCTTGAAAATGTTCTGGCGTTTGCATGTTCATTTTACTTTCAAAGAGGGACGTTTCGATATGAGGCAGGCCAGAGTGCAATTATTTGCAGCTCGGCTGGAGTTTATTCAGCCGAGAAACCAAACGCCTTCCTGCTTTGCCAGCGGTCGAGCTCAAACGTGTAATGCTGGCCGGTGACCGTCCGCAGGAAGCCGGTGAGTTTTCCATTTGTGGCGGTGGGGAGTGCTGTCGAGTCCCCGATGACTTGTGGCGACCCCGTAGTGTTTTTCGAGGCAAGAGGCCATTGTCTGCCTCTGTGTAGCGACCCCGGAGGTTCCTAGTGGTCCCCCATCCAAATACTAACCAGGGCTGAACCTGCTAAGCTCCCAAGCAGGACCGGCTCGCCCACTAGGCGACCTAGGCACTCGCCTAGGGCACTGGCCCTGCAGGGGTGCCAAAATGCCCCCCCCCGTGAAAAGCCCCCCTTCCCGCCCAAGTGCCGGCAGCCCCGGCTTTCCTGGGCGCCTCGCGCTGCAAGGCATCCAGAAAAGCCGGTGCTGTCGCTGGGAGGGAAGGGGCGGGCGCTGGTGCGAGGCGCCCAGGAGAGCCGGCACTGCCACTGGGAGGGAAGGGGTGAGGGTTCTAACTCCGCCCCTTCCCCGGCTTTCCTGGGTGCCTCGCAAATGGCGCTGGGCCATCTCCAGGCCCCACCGGGAGGTCGGCATCCCCGGTGCGGTGGGTGCCCCAGGCTGTCCTGCCTAGGGCGCCCAGACACCTGGGGGCGGCCCTGCTCCCAAGATTTGGGGATGCTGAAGAACATACAAGGAGCCACGGTGGCTCAGAGGTTAGGACGCTGACCCGCAGACCGGAAGGGTGATAAGAGGGTTGGAACCAATGCTCCCTCTAAGCTGTGGGATCCTGTGAGCAAAAACTCTACTTTGTGAGCGACTGGCATCAAAGTGGTGAGGAGGTGATTTGGCTGCTGCATAAATCAGTTCCCTCCGGAGCCGCCCTTCCTGAGCTGGGACACAAATGTGTGAGCCGGAGGGTAAAAAACTGTCAGCTGGCTCACACTAACTCAGCTTAGAGGGAGCACTGGTTGGAACACCTTCCCTACGAAGAAAGGTTCAAGCGCTTGGGACTCTTTAGCTTGGAGAAACGACGGCTGAGGGGTGACATGATCGAGGTTTATAAGATTATGCATGGGATAGAGCCGGTTGAGAAAGAAGTCCTTTTCTCCCTTTCTCACCATGCAAGAACTCGTGGGCATGAAATTGCTGAGCAGTCGGGTTAGAACGGATAAAAGGAAGTCCTTCTTCACCCAAAGAGTGATTAACACATGGAATTCATTGCCACAGGAGGTGGTGGCAGCTACAAGCATGGATGGCTTCAAGAGGGAATTGGATAAACATATGGAGCAGAGGTCCATCAGTATAGATGGGAACTCTCAGTCTGGGGCAAGTGAGGCTCTGTCTCCTTGGTGCTTGGGGGGGCAACAGTGGGAGGGCTTCTAGTGTCCTGGCCCCACTGCCGGACCTCCTGATGGCACCTGGTATTTTTGGCCACTGTGTGACAAGAGTGTTGGACTGGATGGGCCATTGGCCTGATCCAACATTGGCTTCTCTTATGTTCTTATGTCTGTAGTTTGGCAGTTCTAACAGAAGTTCGGCAGAAGTCCTGGGCCCTGAGTCATGTGTTCAAGTGAGCCCCTTTCCCCAGCATCAGGTTGCCAACCTCCAGGTGCTACTTTGGGAATCTCCTGGAATTATATCTGATCTCCAGACTACAGAGGCCAGTTCCCCTGGAGAAAATGGAAGCTTCTAAGGTAGCATTGCCAACTGCGGGTTAGGAAATTCCCGGCACTCTGCCTCGGGCGGTGGTGGATGCTCCTTCCCTGGACGTTTTCAAGCGGAGGCTGGACGACCATCTTTTGGGTATGTTGTAGGTATGTAGGGCTATCTTTCGGCTACGCTCCTGCAGGGTGCAGGGGGTTGGACTAGATGACCTGCAAGGTCCCTTCCAACATTCTATGATTCTATTATTCATTCTATGGAGCTGGGGGGGGACAGTGGAAGCTGGGAAAGCGAGGGACCCCCGCGGGGTACAATGCCATAGAATCCACCCCCCTAAGCAACCATTTTCTCCAGGGGGAGATGGATATCTGTCGTCTGGAGATCAGCGGCAATTCCAGATTCCAGTTGCAATTCCAGGAGAGTCAGTGTGGTGTAGTGGTTAGAAGCGCGGACTCTGATCTGGGAGAACCGGGTTTGATTCCCTGCTCCTCCACGTGCAGCTGCTGGTGTGACCTTGGGTCACTTACAAGTTCTCTCAGAGCTGTTCTCTCAAGGGCAGTCCTCGAAAGAGCTCTCTCAGCCCCACCTGCCTCCCAGGCAATGTTCCCTCTAAGCTGTGGAGTCTTGTGAGCAAAAATTCTACTTTATGAGCTACTGGCATTAAAGCTGTGAGCAGGTGATTTGGCTACTGCATAAATTAGTTTGCTCTGGAGCCGTCCCTTCCTGAGCTAAGACAAAAACGTGTGAGCCAGAGGCTAAAAATCTGTGAGCTAGCTCACAGTAACTTAGCTTAGAAGGAACACTGCTCCCAGGGTGTCTGTTGTGGGGAGGGGAAGGGAAAGGAGTTTGTAAGCCGCTCTGAGACCCCTTCGGGTAGTGAAGGGTAGGGTATAAATCCAATCTTCTTCTTCTTCTTCTTCAGATCTCCAGGGCCCCCCGGAAGTTGGCAAGCTTATGCTAAAGGTGATCTATGGCATTATACCCTGCTGAGCCCTTTCCCCTCTACAAACCCTGCTGTCCCCCAAATCTCCCGGTATTTCCCAAACCAGGGCTGGCAACTCTAGAAGGTCTCTGTTGGCTCAGAACAGAGCCGGTGCTAACTAGTGGGCACAATGGGGCTGGTCCCCTTTGTGAGCTGTATTCTCGGGGCAGTGAATGGGCCATTATTTTAATGAATGGGAGGGACGTAGTCTATACTTACAGGGAGTTGCCCTTGGCACGGCTGGCCTCCGGCTCTGAGAACGTTTTGAGGCTTTTTGCTTCACCCAAATGCATTAAGTGGTTACACTATTTTGTGTCTGTGTGGGAAGGTGCCTTTTCTTGATGCGAATCCAGCGGAAGCTCTGAAACAATTCGAGAATCTGGAAACCTTTCTTGGTGTCACAGCTAGAAGGGACGTGGTTTTGATTTGGGAAGGTTGCGATTGCATGGCTGACTGCCCCGTAGGATTGCCAGGGAGGGCAGGTTTGCCACCTCCAGGCTGGTAAACGCCTAGAGATTTTGGTTGTGGAGTCTGGGGAGGGCAGGGACCTCTGGGGGCACAATGCCACAGAGTCCACCCTCCAAAGCAGCCATTTTCTCCAGGGGAACCGATCTCTGTAGCCCGGAGCTGAGCTCCGTTCCAGGGGATCAACCTCTGTCCTGTCCCCCACTTATTCATCTCTTTTTCGAAACTGAAAAGTCCCAGAGTCTTGAGCCTTGTGCAGGGGGTTTGACTAGATGACCCTTGAGGTCCCATCCGGCTCTGTGTTTCTAGGTTCCCTCACAAGATTGTTGTGAGGATGAAATGGAGGAGAGGCGAATGATGTAGGCTGCTTTGGGCCCACATTGGGGAGGGAGGTGAGATATTAAAATGTATGTACATTAACTATCGATGCGCCTATCATATTGTTGAACTTTTACCTGTTGTGAGCCGCCCTATCTGCCTAAAATAATCTGCCCAGTGAAATTTATGTGAAATTCTCCAAAAGGCATATCAGAGACCAGATACTTAAAGCAATCAATGGAACTACCCTAAAAATCAACGACAGAGAAATTAAAGTATTAAAAGACATTCACTTTGAAATAAGAAAGAAGAGGAGGAAATATAAGAACAGTTTTATTTTTACAAAAGACACCCCCTACAAATGGATTGTACCAGAAGGTATCTTCTTCAAATATAACGACAAGAGAAAAAGGATTGACTCTGTCACAAAGACTTTCTGGAACAGTTGCAAAAGTCAGAAAAACCAGGAAAGCCTCAGGAGGACGATAACATAAACAAAGAAGATAGCGACCAGAGAAGCCATGGAGAAATATCATCATCATCCACTGAAGAAGAATCTGACTCTGAATTAGGGGCCGCAGCTCCTAAAACTCCTAAAGCCAGTCGGGACTATTATCTCAGAAAAAAGAAAGGAAAACAATAACTCTTATCTCTAGAGCATGAACTTAACCTATTTTTAACAGACTCTCAGAGGCTCTCTGTATAGTTAACAATACTGGATATATTTTACTAACTTTTTTCATTTATACTGCACTTCTATAATACCAAAGCGCAAAAATGTTTGTAAGCAATTAATGATCACCGCTTCTTGGGTTTTTAGTGGTTATCTTTACTTTCTCCCTCAGTTTATAGATTCCCCTTACTTAGGATTTCTCTGTAGTTTTTAGAATAAAAGCATTAAAAAACGTCAAAAAAAATGAATAAATACTATCTGCCTCAAAATACCAAAACTAATGTGTCTTAACTGAGTTTCAGGTAAACGCAGAATGTTCCAACTGACTATCTTGTCAGGTGAGGGAATTGTGATTCTCCATCCAGGCCTCATCTTTATGGAAATTTATTCCAGTCTAAAGAACGTTGCGCGCCTCAGAGATTTCCTCACAAAACTGGCTTTCCCCTAAGTTTGGTGCCAGCCTATTACAAGCTTGGACACTGA
The DNA here is from genome assembly GCA_029375565.1 of Gekko gecko. Taxonomy (NCBI): domain Eukaryota; kingdom Metazoa; phylum Chordata; class Lepidosauria; order Squamata; family Gekkonidae; genus Gekko; species Gekko gecko. Next base: position 232,579,545 of record JAPDNY010000003.1, read on the forward strand.
GGCAGCCCTGAGGCATTGGATTCCTAACCTGGCAGACAGATTTTTTTTTTATTGCATTTAAACAGGAGGAAGTGTGTGGGATTTCTTGAGGGGAAGTCCGAGTCATGCTTTTCCGAGTGGGAAGACTGCTTTTTGTCTTGCTTTGCTCGGTACAGACAATATGCAGCCACAGTTTTAAAATTCCGAGGCAGCCAGAAAGATGCCCGCATCTCTGGGAAGGCTGCATGCATGCGTTGGTGGAGGTGAGGGTTAGAAATTTGGGAAGCGACATGTGATGTTGTGGTGAGGCCTCTGGCGCTGCTTGATGGTCTGAAAAGCGCCGATGAAACCGACCCTTTTCAAAACTGCCTTTGTAGTCCGTTTCAGTAGCTGGTTGCTAATGTATTTCTTCCTGCCATTACAGACCCATTTTAGTAACCAGCTGCTAGTGGAATTTATTTACATATTCATACAGACCGGCTTGCATCGGGTTAGCAAAGCGTGGTTGAGCCACTTTTGAGAGAAATGGCTTTCTTCCATTTTCAGCCCCTTCGTTGTGCTTGCGAATCGCTGTGGCATGCTGTTGGAAATGTGCATAGCGCTTCCTACAATGCTGGTTTCCCCCCCCCCCGCCCTTTTTCATCACGCAATCTTCCTCAGACTTTTTAACAAATGTTCTAAGGGGAGCATTGAAGTGCTATAGCAGTTTAGTGCTATAGCGCTCACCTTAGAATGTTTTTTTAAAAAGTCTGAGGAAAATCGCGCAGTGAAAAAGGGTGGGAAAATAAGCAGCGCTGTTTGAAATTACTATGGTGCTTCAGAGATGGCTCATTCATGGAAGGAAATTCGTTGTATGGAAACCCCATCCCTGTATCATTGGACTTGAAACTGGGCCAACAACAAGCAACATCCAGTTTAGAACGATAATGTGAAAAGGGCCACTGCCTTGTACTGAGAAGAGATTGGATTTATACCAGAGGAACTGATTGGCCACTGTGTGAGACAGGATGCTGGACTAAATGGACCACTGGTCTGATCCAGCAGGGCTCTTCTGATATTCTTATGAAGGCCTCGGCCTCTGTGCCCTGTTTTTGGTCCTCTGGAGGAACTGGTTGGCCAGTGTGTGGGACGGGATGCTAGACTAGATGAACAATTGGTTTGATCCAGCAAGGCTCTTCTTCTGGTCTTATGAACCTGGGACCTTTGCATGCCATGCAGATGTTATTCCACTGAGTCACAGCCCCTTTAGTAACACATGAAGCTGCCTTATACTGAATAAGACCCTTGGTCCATAATAGTCAGTCTTATCTACTCGAACTTGTAGTAACTCTCCAAGGTCTCAGACTGAAGTTTTTCACATCTCCTATTGCCTGGTCTTTTTAAAACTGGAGATACCAGGGGTTGAACCTGAGATCTTCTGCATGCCAATCAGAGGCTCTTCCAGTGAGGTGAACAATCAGTCAATCAATCAGCCAGCTAGTTGAGCTGTACATTCCAGCAGCCTGGGAACAAAGTCATCAGAATGTGAAAAGTTGGCTTTTTGGGGTAGTATGAAAGCTTTGCACAGATATCCTGGCAAAAGGGCATGAAGCACTGGTTCAAGAGGCTGAAGAAAGTGAGGTGAGAGGCTAATGATAAAGATGGCAGGGAGCCAGTGGGGGGTAGCATTGTAGATAATGGTCTGGTGGCTATAATGTTTGGATGTTCATAGAAGAAGAAGAAGAAGAAGAAGAAGAAGAAGAAGAAGAAGAAGAAGAAGAAGAAGAAGAAGAAGAAGAAGAAGAAGAAGAAGAAGAAGAGTTTGGATTTATACCCCGCCCTTCACTGCCCAAAGGCGTCTCAGAGCGGCTTACAAACTCCTTTCCTTTCCCTTCCCCTCCCCACAACAGACACCCTGTGAGGTAGGTGGGGCTGAGAGAACTCTAACACAAACTGTCCTTGAGAGAACAGCTGTGCCAGAGCTTGTGACTGACCCAAGGTTCTCCAGGCTATACTCCTTCTGTCACTATGTCATGGCGAGCGGGCAATCGTAAAAAAGAAACAGGGCCACAAATACAGAAGCTAGTTAAATGCATTGGCTAAAACCATAGAGTTTCCGGCGATTCCTAGAGTTACCCTATGTCCGGTCTCAGTTCTTCCTGGAAGTGATGTAGCGATATAGCCAACATCACTGCTTTTTAAATTTCTCTGTGCATTTCTTCTTAGCGGCAGGTGAGCAAAGGGGGCTGCCGGCAGGGGGACTAGCAGCTCTAATCAGTACTTATGCGCATGGCCAGATGGACCATTCCATTTCTGCTCCAACCGAGTGTCCCTCCTACTTCATCCCAGTAAAGTAATGGAGGTAAGAACCAAATGAGAGATGGGGCTGAGGCCCAGATCTCGTGTCACGTTTTAGACGTGATCGCCATGCAAACTTAACAGCCGTACGGCAGCTTCAGGTTCCGTGCCAAGCAGAGCCAGTGTGGTGTAGTCGTTAAGAGCACCAGACTCTAAACTTGGAAAACTGGGTGTGATTCCCCACTCCTCCACATGCAGCCAACCGGGTGACCTTGGGTTAGTCACAAGTTCTTTCAGAGCTGTTCTCTCAACAGCAGTCCTCCAAAGACATCTCTGAGCCCCACCTACCTCACAGGATGTGTGCTGTAGGGAGAGGAGGGGAAGGTGACTGTAAGGCTCTTGGAGAGTCCAAGTGAAGGGCAGGGTATAAATCCAACTCTCCTCCTCCTCCTCCTCTGTAGGAATTCAATTCAGAAGCACCATGTTCCAGCAATTTTGCTACATATATCAAACTCTGAGCCAGCAGGAAAAAGGCTGTTTTCGGTTCCAGTCAGTTTGCTGCAATGATCGGACGGAGCTCTGAAATGGGCTTCGCTCTCCCTTACCCTAGGCAATAGATAAGAATTTGTTTTCTTTCAATTTTTTTGCCAGGACCTTGTCATTAAGTTTTATTTCTTGGTCAATAAATGCTTTCAGCTTAGAGTCCTCATCCCAGCCAGACTGACAACTTTCCCTTCCCTTTAAAGAGTTGGACTCTGTTCTGACTACTCTTTTCCAAGCATCTGAAATTGTCGAGCTCAGCCAGCTGGCTGATTGATTGGATCACTCCTTAGCCAATCAGTGTCAGAGGCTTTACCACAACTAGCAGAATACGGTCTAGAGCAGGGTTGTTGAACTCATTTATTACGAGGGCCGGTTCTGACATAAATGAGACCTTGTCGGGCCGGGCCGTGTGTGTGTCATGAAATGTAATGCCAGGTCGCGGAGAGATAAACTTCATAAAGGACACAAACACAAAGGGTTTTTTAATCTAAAATAAAAACATGCTTAAAACATCAGCACTCTGGCAATATTTTGTCTATTTAACAGTGTCTGATAACTGGCACCTCTCGCTCTGAATTACTGCATCAAAACATCTGTGCTGTTGCCAGGGCTATTTCTGGGCAGGAACGCACAGGAACAGGGTTCCGGCTGGCTCCCAAGTTGGCCACGCCCAGCAGGAACTCATTAGCATAACAGGCCACACCCAACAGCAGAAACTCATTAGGGTTGGCTACACTTGGGCTGTGTGGCCTAACATGCAAAGGAGTTCCTGCTCCAAAAAAAAAAAGCCCCGGGTTTTGACAACAAACAAGGTAAACAGAATAAGAAGCAAAAGGTGGGTGTGGCTGGATGACCACACTTCTGGTAACACGGGGTGTGTGGCCTAATATGCTATTGAGCTGGGCTGTCAGGGGTGTGACCTATTATGCTAATGAGTTTCTGCCATTGGGTGTAAGCTGTTATGCTAATGAGTTCCTGCTGGGCTTTTTCTACAAAAAGAGCCCTGGCTGTTGCAATCTTGAGTATGCTGTTCAGGTGTGTACCTGCAAGCTGCAAACCTACGATGACGCAGCAGCAGCAGAACTGGAAGAAGAAACAGAAGACAACCAGTTCCATTGCGGGCCTGATAGAAGCCTTCCGGGCCGCATGTTTGACACCTCTGGTCTAGGGAGCACCAATATTCTTTGAGTTTTATTTCTTTAGTATAGGTATAGGTCCCCTTGCTCGAAAGCCAGTCGAATCCGACTCTAGGGTTGCGGTGCTCATCTCCGTTTCAAAGCCGAAGAGCCAGCGCTGTCCGAAGACGTTTCCATGGCCATGTGGCCAGCATGACTAAACACCAAGGTGCACGGAACGCTGTTACCTTCCCACCGAAGTGGTACCTATTTATCTACTTGCAATTTCTTGCTTTCGAACGGCTAGGTTGGCAGGAGCTGGAACGAGAGACGGGACCTCACTCCGTCATGCGGCACTCTCGGGTCTTGAACTGCCGAACTACCGACCTTCCACAGCCTGCAGCTACTTTTTTTAAAAAATTACCCTCTTGCCGCCCTGCTGGGCTGTAAGTGCTTTTAGACTGATTTCAGTGAGAGAGAATTAAGCACGTCTTTTCAATCTACGAGGTGTACTTGTGCTTAACATGTTTGAAAAAGAGCACTTGGGAAATTTTAATGCACGTTAGCATCTTTATGGAACTTATTGTTTAGGTTTCCCCCCCTTCTTCAAGTGTCAGTTGTTTTTCCATGGGCTGCTCATGAAAACCTGACTCCCTCCTCCCCCAGTTCTTTATGTTGCTGAATGACATCTGCTCATGAGTAGAACCGTCGTTGCTGACCACGATGTCTTCGCAGGCACACATTCGGCGAACTGCACTGGCTGCCGATAGACTTCCGGGTCCGATTCAAGGCGTCGGTACCAGCGTTCCTTCTAAGCTGAGTTAGTGTGATCTCGCTCGCAGTTTTTTAGCCTCTGGCTCACACCTTTTTGTCTCGGCTCAGGAAGGAGGGCTCCAGGGCAAGCTACTTTATACAGCAGCCAAATCGCTCGCTCACAACTTTAATGCCAGTAGCTCACAATGTAGAATTTTTGCTCACAAGACTCCATCGCTTAGAGGGAGCATTGGTCGGTACTATCCTTTAAGGTCTTGAGAGGCCAGGGACCAACATACTTATGAACATAAGAACATAAGAGAAGCCAATGTTGGATCAGGCCAATGGCCCATCTAGTCCAACACTCTGTCACACAGCGGCCAAAATATACCAGGTGCCATCAGGAGGTCCAGCAATGGGGCCAGGACACTAGACGCCCTCCCACTGCTGCCCCCTCCAGCACCAAGAATAGAGTGCATCACCTGCCCCAGACTGAGAGTTCCCATCTATACCCTGTGGCTAATAGCCACTGATGGACTTCTGCTCCAGATGTTTATCTCCAGATGTTTATCATATGTTTATGGGACCGCCTCTCCCCATAAGTGCCCTGTCGAGCATTGAGCTTACTAGACCAGCATTTACTGGTGATCCCCGGCCCGAAAGATGTCCATTTGGCCTTGGCCCCAACCTGGCTCTCCCAGATTAGAGTCCACGCCCTAACCACTGCACCCGACTGACTACTAACCACTCCACCAAAGCAAGGCATCGACGTCACGCATGACGCATTAAACACTTCAAGGAATGCTTCTAGGTATGCAGAAATATAATGCAGCGAGAGGGAGGTAACAACATACAGCCGCAGATAATACGTGGTCTAGTCCACGGGCCCGTTCCCTCTAATAAAACATCTTCCCGAATTGTTTGCAGAAAGCCAAACATCTGGGAGCTTTCTTGACCTCCTGAGGAAGACCGTTCCACGGGGGCCTCTCAAGCCGCTCTGAGACTCTGAGTGAATGGCAGGGTATACATCTAATCTCCTCTTCTTCTTCTACCTCCTTTCATCTATTTTGTATGAAATCTGCTTGCCCGAACTGTGATAGGGTTCCCAGCTCGGGGTTGGGAAATTCCTGGAGATTTTTTTTTGGGGGGTGAACATGAGAACATAAGAACATAAGAGAAGCCAGTGTTGAATCAGGCCAATGGCCCATCTAGTCCAACACTCTGTCACCCAGTGGCCAAAAATACCAGGTGCCGTCAGGAGATCCAGCAGTGGGGCCAGGACACTAGAAGCCCTCCCACTGCTGCCCCCTCCAGCACCAAGAATAGAGTGCATCACCTGTCCCAGACTGAGAGTTCCCATCTATACCCTGTGGCTAATAGCCACTGATGGACTTCTGCTCCATACATTTATCTAATTCCCTCTTGAAACTGTCCATGCTTGCAGCTGCCACCACCTCCTGTGGCAGTGAATTCCATGTGTTAAGCACTCTTTGGGTGGAGAAGTACTTCCTTTTATCTGTTCTAACCTGACTGCTCAGCAATTTCATGGAGTGCCCACGAGTTCTTGTATTGTGAGAAAGGGAGAAAAGTACTTCTTTCTCAACCTGCTCTATCCCATGCATAATCTTATAAACCTCGATCATATCACCCCCCAGCCGTCGTTTCCCCAAGCTAAAGAGCCCCAAGCATTTTAACCTTTCTTCATAGGGAAGGTGTTCCAACCCTTTGATCATTCTAGTTGCCCTTCTCTGCACTTTTTCCAATGCTATAATATCCTTTTTGAGATGTGGCGACCAGAACTGTACACAGTATTCCAAATGAGGTCACACCAATGATTTATACAGGGGCATTATGATACTGGCTGATTTGTTTTCAATTCCCTTCCTAATAACCCCCGGCATAGCGTTGGCCTTCTTTATTGCAGTTACTCAGGGTGGAGCCTGAGGAGGGCGGGGTTTGGGGAGGGGAGGGACTTCAGCGGGGTGTCATGCCATAGGCTCCACCTCCCCAAGTGGTCATTTCCTCCAGGTGGATGGATTTCTGTTGCCCAGAGGTCAGTTGTAATTCCCGGCCATCTCCAGTCACCGCCTGGAAACTGGCAACCCCAGCCATCTATCTGTGGGCACGCATCCCCCTTTTTTAAACAAAGTGCTAAAATGCTTCGTTTTGACAGACGGAAAGCGCAAGGGAGGAGCGTTCCAAATAGCTTGGCTTTCGCAACCGTCTCAAGCTGCCAAATTTTCGGAGGTCTGGAGGGGGCGAAACAACCCTGCTTATCCGCCGCTCACAATTTGCACTGGAATAATTTGAGTTCTGTCCCTGGGTCCTTTAGCCAAGAAGCTGGAGCGCAGAATCTTGGGGCATTTTTCGGCATCCTCCTGGCAAGAGCCGATAAGGCACCAACGGCCCATTCCTGCCTTGATGGTCTTGTTCTCGTGTACAGTTGCCAACTTTGGGTTGGGAAATTCCTGGAGATTTGCAGTGGAGCGGAGAAACCTCAGTGGGGTATAATGCCATAGATCATGCCCTCCTAGGGTTGCCAACCTCCAGATGACAGCTGGAGATCTCTTGGGATTACAACTGAACTTTAGGTGACAGAGATCAGTTGCCTTGGAGCAAAGGACCTCTCTGGAAGTTGGACTCTATGGCATTATGCCCCCAAAGAGCCAGTTTGGTGTAGTGGTTAAGAGCACAGGACTCTAATCTGGGAGAACCGGGTTTGATTTCCCCACTCCTCCACGTGCAGCTGCCGGTGTGACCTTGGGTCAGTCACAAGTTATCTCAGAGCTGTTCTTTCAGGAGCAGACCTCAAAAGAGCTCTCTCGGCCCCGCCTGCCTCCTAGGGTGTCTGTTGTGGGGAGGGGAAGGGAAAGGTGATTGTAAGCTCCTCTGAGACTCCTTCAGGTAGTGAAGGGCGGGGTATCGATCCAATCTTTTCTTCTTCTTCTTCTTCTTCTTCTTCTGAGCACGAGGGTGTATGCAAGTTTTGAAGTCACACAGAATTCTGACTTGCACTTATTGACTTCCTGACTTCATTCATACCCCGCCGTCCTCCCCAATTGGAACCCAAAGCGGCTTCCTTTGTTCTCCTCTCCTGCATTTTATCCTCACAACAACCCCGTGAGGTAGGTTAGGCTGAAAGTGTGTGGCTGGCCCAAGGCTTCCATGGCAGTGTGGGGATTTGAACCTGGGTCTAACCACGAAAACACGCCGGCTGTCAAACGGCCGCACTGGATGAGTGTTGCATTCTGGGGCATTTGGGTGGGAAGCACAGGGCTGCCAGGCAACGGCTGAGAACCGTGAGGAGGGAGCAGAGAAATGGAGACGGAAAGGGAAAGGAGTTTGTAAGCCGCTCGGAGACTCTTGAGTAAAGGGTGGGGGTATAAATCCAATCTCTCCTTCCTCTCCTTCCTCCTCCCTACCCAAACCCCATCCTCCTCAGGCTCCGCCCCCAAACATCTCCAGGTATTTCCCAACCCGGATCTGGCAACCCTACCAATGTTCCCTCTAAGCTGTGGAGTCTTGTGAGCAACAATTCTACTTTGTGAGCATCTGGCATTAAAGTTGTGAGCGAGCGATTTGGCCCCTGCATAACTTAGTTTGCTCTGGCGCCATCCCTTCCTGGGCTGAGACAAAAATGTGTGAGCCGGAGGCTAAAAAACTGTGAGCTAGCTCACACCAGCTCAGCTTAGAGGGAACACTGAACCCTACTAGTCTCTCCCCATCCCAAACTCCATCCTCCCCTGGCACTTCCCCCTCCTCTAGTAATCCACTTTGAGGAACTTATGTTGAAATACCTATTGGAGGACAAATCCATTGAAATTTCAAGGAAGGTTGCCAAATTTCTTTTTATTGCATTTTCAAAGCGCAAGCACCTCTTTAATTCTTCTTACGACATTTCTCCCCCATAATGTTGGTAACCCAGGTCTGTATTCTGAGCCTGTATGCTGTTTGATGGGTCTCTGACCGTAATAAATATTTATGTTATGTTATGTTACTTCCCCCTCCCAAACCTCCTGGAAACCCCCCCCCAAAGCGGGAGTTGGCAACCCCTGAATGCCGGCAAAGACCGCTTAGGACCGGACGTGATGCTATAAGGTCACTGTTCTCCTAGTATATATTTTTGCCCGAAAGACTGAGTGCCTTCGGTGTTATTGTGGTTATTGTGGAATAAAAGTAGCCAGCAGGTGAGAACCAGATGGAGGGGGAAGCCTGTGGCAATTTGGGATGAAGCGGAGGCGGGAACAGAACTCCCCGGGCAAAGCTCCCGGGTGAGAGACGGAGGGCCGGCGGAGGACGTGATGTCTCCCTTTCCAACGTGTTTGTGTGCGCCAGACGCTGGCAGCAGACGAGGACGCCAGGATCCCGGCAGGCGGGGGCGAAACTGCAGTTCCCTTGAACGGCGTGCAGTGGTGGTATCTGCAGTCCGGTCACAGACACGCCGGCCTCACTCCATTCCGCAGGCGGCGTCTGTAGCACCTTCCTTGCTGGAGGCGATGGGCTGGCGCGCTCGGTGAGGCAGGGGGGAAGACGTGCCCGAGGAGAGGCCGATGCTGCCAGCTAGTGGCGCCAGGGACGCTTCTTGGCCGGACAGTCGTGCCAGGTGGCGGTGCTGGTCCAGCACCGGTGACCCATCTTTGCGGGGCATCAAAACTGGCGACTGGGGTTGAGTCTGTTCCAGTTGTAAGTGAGCCAGGGGAGAGGCCGTGGGATAGAGCAGGTAGAGAAAGAAGGACTTTTCTCCCTTTCGCACAATGCAAGAACTCGTGGGCAGTCCATGAAATTGCTGAGCGGTCGGGTCAGAACAGATATAAGGAAGTCCTTCTTCACCCAAAGAGTGATTGACACATGGAATTCACTGCCACAGGAGGTGATGGCGGCTACAAGCATGGACAGCTTCAAGATGAAATTAGAAGTACTTTTCTCCCTTTAGAACAGATAAAAGGAAATACTTCTTCACCCAAAGAGTGATTAACACGTGGAATTCACTGCCACAGGAGGTGGTGGCAGCTACAAGCATGGACAGTTTCAAGAGGGAATTAGATAAACATATGGAACAGAAGTCCATCAGTGGCTATTGGCCACAGGGTATAGATGGGAACTCTCAGTCTGGGGCAGGTGATACACTCTATTCTTGGTGCTGGGGGGCAGCAGTGGGAGGGCTTCTGGTGTCCTGGCCCCACTGCTGGACCTCCTGATGGCACCTGGTATATTTTAGCCGCTTTGTGACAGAGTGTTGGACTAGATGGGCCATTGGCCTGATTCAACATTGGCTTCTCTTATGTTCTTATGTTCTTATGTTAGACAAACATATGGAGCAGAGGTTCATCAGTGGCTATTAGCCACAAGGTGGCTCAAGTGGTTAAGATACTGAACTGCAGGCTGTGGAAGGTCAGTAGTTCAGCAGTTCAAGACCCGAGAGTGCCGCATGACGGAGTGAGCTCCCGTCTCTAGTTCCAGCTCCTGGCAACCTAGCAGTTCGAAAGCAAGAAATTGCAAATAGATAAAGATTGGTGGGAAGGTAACAGCGTTCTGTGTGCCTTGGTGTTTAGTCATGCCGGCCACATGACCACGGAAACGTCTTCGGACAGCGCTGGCTCTTCGGCTTTGAAACGGAGATGAGCACCGCAACCCTAGAGTCGGATTTGACTGGCTTTCGAGCAAGGGAACCTTTACCTTTACCTTTACTATAGCCGTTCAAAAGCAAGAAATTGCAAGTAGATAAATAGGCACCACTTCGGTGGGAAGGTAACAGCGTTCCGTGCACCTCGGTGTCTAGTCGTGCCAGCCACATGACTACGGAAATGTCTTTGGACAGCACTGGCTCTTCGGCTTGGAAACGTAGATGAGCACTGCAATCCTAGAGTCGGATTCGACTGGCTTTCGAGCAAGGAAAACCTTTACCGTTACTATAGATAGGAACTCTCAGGTTAGGGCGAGTGATGCCCTGTATTCTTGGTGCTGGTGGATGGAGGGGCAACAGTGGGAGGGCTTCCAGTGTCCTGGCCCCACCGCTGGACCTCCTGATGGCACCTGGTATTTCTGGCCACTGTGTGACAGAGTGTTGGACTGGATGGGCCATTGGCCTGATCCAGCGTTGGCTTCTCTTTTGTTCTTATGGCAGAGTCTCTGCTTGGGAGAAATACAGTTCACTATAGAACAGTAGTCTAAATACATTTTCATAATATAACATCACGGTTGCTTTCGCTATTGTTTGCATCCTTCCTGTGATCTCTCCATTGTTTCTACGCTCACCTGGAAGTTGGCAACCCTCCTTCCAAAGCATGAAAGTTACGTTCATTGACTCCAAATGTTTCTGTCCTTATGAACTAGGGCTCTTTTTGTAGCAGGAACTCCTTTACGTATTAGGTGACACACCCCTAATATAGCAATCCTCCAAGAGCTTACAGTCGCCCCCTGTAAGAAGAGCTCTGTAAGCTCTTGGAAGACTGGCTACATCAGGGATGTGTTGCCTAGTATCGCAAAGGAGTTCCTGCTACCAAAAGAGCCCTGCAACTTACGGGAATGGAGTTCCAGCAGTTTAGAAGTATACAGCTTTCCACAGCCTTCTTCTGCAGGGTCGAATGCCACTTCTAAGGACGAGGCAGGTTTCTGTGGATAAAATACGGGCCCAAGGTTATCGGGATTGCAGGGCCAATGAAACCCTTTGAAGCTGGGGGGTTGTTCTAGCTGCCGTAGGTGTGAGGAGCGGGTGGGGGGGAGGAAGACTGTATTCCCAGTCTTATTTTATCTATGTCACCGAAGCCTTCGACCTTGAGCGTCTGGTGTACTTTTCTCCTGAGAATAATTGCCCGTGACTTTGGTGGGTTTCTACCTGGCCTCTGATTGGACCCGAGCCATCGGGGGACGCTCTTTAATAATGAATATCCGCTTGCTTCGCGCGCTTTCGGCCAGTTCTAACACGGAAAGCGCCGTGATACCTGCATACTATCAATGTCTCAATAAACTTTACTTCTTTGAATGGAAGCTGTTGGGAATGGAAGCTGTTGGGAACCGATTGCCGCGGGAGCCTGACAGGGGCCTTAAAACAACAGCACTTGCAATATTTTGTCTATTTAACAGTGCCTGATAACTGGCACCTCTCGCTTTGATTCACTGCATCAAAACATCTGTGCTGTTGCCAGGGCTATTTTTGGGCAGGAACGCACAGGAACGGAGTTCCGGCCGGCTCCCGAGTTGGCCACCCCCAGCAGGAACTCATTAGCATAACAGGCCACACCCATCAGCAGAAACTCATTCGGATTGGCTACATTAGGGGTGTGCGGCCTAACATGCAAAGGAGTTCCTGCTACCCAAAAAAGCCCTGGGTTTTGACAACAAACAAGGTCAACAGAATAAGAAGCAAGAGGTGGGTGTGGCTGGATGACCACACTTCTGGCAACATGGGGGTGTGGCCTAATAGGCTAATGGAGCTGTGCTGTCAGGGGGTGTGGCCTAATATGCTAATGAGTTTCTGCTTTGGGGTGTGGCCTAGTATGCTAATGAGTTCCCGCTGGGCTTTTTCTACCAAAAAAAGAGCCCCGTACAGCCCAGTTAGCAGATAAATCTCCCTCCCGTCCCCTCATGCACTTCACCGGGCTTTGCTGCGTGCGTCGCGACAATATGGCGAGAGAAAAGCAAGATTTCCCCGTGAAAAAAAGTATTAGGGAGGATTATTTGGAGATTAGAGTAGAATTAGAGGGAGCGGGGTGGGGTGGGGGGAGGCGCGCGCTCCGTGTTGCTTGAAAAGGGAATCTAGAATTTTGGCTGCCCGGTGGCAATTTGTTTTGCGTCTGGTGGCAATTTCAGCGGCTTAATTCAGAGGGGCGACCAGGTGCCCCCCCTGGCCTAGGGTTGCCAGCCTCCAGGTGGGGCCTGGGGATCCCCCGCTGTTACAACCGATCTCCAGCTGACAGAGATCAGCTCCCCTGGAGAAAATGGCCGCTCTGGAGGGCGGACTCTACGGCGTTGTCCCATGCTGAGGCCCCTCCCCTCCCCAAACCCCACCCTCTCCTGGATCCAACCCCAAGATCTCCGGGTATTTTCCAGATCAGACCTGGCAACTCTACCCTGGCTTCTGACGGGAGACGGGGGGGATAAGGTTGCCAGGCCCAAGATGGGAAAATCGTGGAGATTTAGGGACTGGAGCCTGAGGCGGGCAGGTACCTCAGTGGGGTAGAATACCACAGAGTCCCCCCTCCAAAGCTTCCATTTCCTCCAGGGGAACTGATCTCTCTCTAGTCTGGAGATGAGCTGTCATTCCGGGGGATCCCCAGGTCCTGCCTGGAGGCTGGCATCCCTAAGCCATGAAGAATAAATAGAGAACTGCATTGGGCAGAAGGTTGGACCGGATGGTCTGTATGGCCCCTTCGAACTCTGTGATTCTGCGATTCTAACTGGAAAGGGGCGAGGTACTTCAAGGCCATCCCCGTGCCTGTCCGCCGGTGTTCCCTCTGAGCTGAGTGTGAGCCAGCCCACAGTTTTTTAGCCTCCGGCTCACACCTTCTTTGTCTCGGCTCAGGAAGGAGGGCTCCAGAGCGAACTAACCTATGCAGCCGCCAAATCGCTCGCCCACAACTTTAAGGGCCGGTGGCTCGCCGAGTAGAATTTTTGCTCACGAGACTCCGCGGCTTAGCGTTGTCGTCCACATACTTCCGTCCAGCCTTTCCTTCCAGAGAGCTCACGACGACCTCATGAGGTAGGAGACTTGAATTCGAGTCCAGCATCCCCTCAGAGACCCAACAAGATTTTCAGGGCACGGGCTTTCGAGAGCCGAAGCCCCCTTCGTTAGATACAAGTAGGTATCTCTTGTGTCCTTAGATTCCGGTCTGAAGGGCAGGAGGGGTGTTGCGGAGAAGGAACTCCGGATGCAGAAAGTTAGATAAGGGCAGGGGAGAAACGCTGAGGGGCAGAATCCTCCCTCTGCTTGAATCTCGGCATTTCTCATCCGCTGTCATCGATCGGATTACAATGCGCATTGTACCACTGCACACCAATACAGGCTTAGGTGCAGTGGGGAAAGGCGCAGTGGGAAAATATATGTTATTTGTGGCTCCCTACATGTCTTACGGGACCTGCAGTGGCTCGAGTGGTTAAGACGCTGAACTGCGGGCTGTGGAAGGTCAGTAGTTCAGCAGTTCGAGACCCGAGAGTGCCGCATGACGGAGTGAGCTCCCGTCTCTAGTTCCAGCTCCTGCCAGCTTAGCAGTTCGAAAGCAAGAAATTGCAAGTAGATAAATAGGTACCACTTCGGTGGGAAGGTAACAGCGTTCCGTGCACCTTGGTGTTTAGTCATGCCGGCCACATGACCACGGAAACATCTTCGGACAGCGCTGGCTCTCCGGCTTGGAAACGGAGATGAGCACCGCAACCCCAGAGTCGGATTCGACTGGCTTTCAAGCAAAGGAAACCTTTACCTTTACTTACATGTCTCACACCCTGCTTCATCAGGGGAGATGTAAATCTGCCATCTGTCTGCGCGTTCCCGCTGTGGCAACAGATTCCATATTTTAACCACTCTCTGTGTAAAGTCGTATTTCCCTTTGTCCATCCTGAACCTACTGCCCATCAGTTTCACGGGATGCTCTCGAGTTCTAGTATTTCGGGAGAGGGACTAAGATGCTTGATGGAGACAAAGCGTAGGTCTTTGTGCTAGACCTGGCTCATGACAGGTGCTGTCATCTGTTTGTTTCCATTGTGTGTAGTGTAGCAAGGAGATCCTACGATTCGGAGTCTCAGAGCGGCTTACAATCTCCTTTCCCTTCCCCTCCCCTCAACAGATGCCCTGTGATGTATGTGGGGCTGAGAGAGCTCTTCTGAGAACTGCCCGTGAGACAACAGCTCTGAAAGAACTTGTGACTGACCCAAGGTCACACCAGCAGTTGCACGTGGAGGAATGGGGGAAATCAAACCCGATTCTCCCAGATTAGGGTCTGCGCTCTTAACCACTACACCAAAACTGGCTCTCGCAACCCTGTAAAGTAAAATGAAAAATGGCCGCCATTGCATTTCCCTGGAAGTGACGTCACGCTGTCCCTCGTGGACACTCCTCCATTTCCCTGCCCCTCCACCTGTTTCCTGATGGTTGTCAACCCTTGCCTGGCAACCCTATGCTTCCCACCCAAATGCCCCAGAATGCAACGCTCATCCAGTGCAGCGGTTTGACAGCTAGTGTGTGGTTTCATGGTTAGTTGTTCCGTTGCACAGTGGAGTCCGACTCTTCGCAAACCCGTAGACCACATCACACCAGGCCCTCCTGTCTTCCGTCGTGCTCCAGAGTTCGCTTAATTTCATGTTCTTTGCCTCGATAACACTGTCTAACCATCTCGTCCTTTGCCGTCCCCTTCTTCTTTGACCTTCACTCTTTCCCAGCATCAGGGTCTTCTCCAGTGAATGCTCCCTTCTCATTGGGTGGCCAAAGTATTTGAGCTTCAGTTTCAGTATCTGGCCTCCCAGGGGACAGTCAGGGTTGATTTCTTTTAGGATTGAATGATTCGGTCTCCTTGCAGTCCAAGAGACTCTTAAAGAATCTCCTCCAGCACCATAATTCGAAAGCATCTATTCTTCAGCACTCGGCCTTCCTTATAGTCCAATTCTTGCAGACATACATTACTGCAGGTTCAAATCCCCACACTGCCATGGAAGCCTTTAGTCAGCCACACACTTTCAGCCTAACCTACCTCCCAGGGTTGTTGTGATAATAAAATACAGGAGAGGAGAATAAAGGAGGCCACCTTGGGTCCCCGTTGGGGAGAACAGCGGGGTATGAATGAAGTCAGGAAGTCAATAAGTGCAAGTCAGAATTCTGTGTGACTTCAAAACTTGCTTACACCCTTGCGCTCTAAGGAAGAAGAGATTGGGTTTATACCCCGCCCTTCCCTCGGAGTCTCAGAGCAGCTCACAATCCCCACCAGTGATCCCTCTAAGCTGTGGCGTCTTGTGAGCAAAGATTCCACTTTATGAGCTCCTGGCATTAAAGTTGTGAGCGAGCGATTTGGCCACTGCATAAACTAGTTTGCTCTGGAGCCCTCCTTCCTGAGCGAAGACAAAAACGCGTGAGCTGGAGGCTAAAAGACTGTGAGCTAGCTCATACACTAACTCACCTTAGAGGGAACACTGCGTCCCCACAACAGACACCCAGGTGGGGCTGGGAGAGTTCTTCCAAGAACTGCTCTTGAGCGAACAGCTCTAAGAGAACTTGTGACTGACCCAAGGCCACCTAGCAGCTGCATGTGAAGGAGTGGGGGGAATTCTCCCAGAGCAGAGTCTGCGCGCTTAACCACTACACCAAACAGTTTGCCTTTTGATTTCTTGTCTTCTAATAAAACACAAAAGGAAGGCTGGGGTGCATCCCGTTCATTGGTAAGGACCCAAAAGATACGCAAATCCATGAAAATATACCGCCGGCCTTGCCACGCTGCCGCTCTGAGAAGCGGTCACAAACACAGATGTCCCACGATAAGTCACGCCGCAAGTGAGGGATTAGTAATCCATAAGCCGCTTCCCCGGTTTGCCCCAGATTTGTTCATTAATAATTATCTGACATCCAATTACAGCCAAATTATTCCCACCCACCCCCTTCTCCAAAAACACAGTCATAGAAAAGGAGGCCCTCTCAAATCTCTTGTTTTTTGTCCCGCAATTCAGCGCCGGCGTGCTTGAAATTAATAAAACAGATTTCGTCTCTGCCGATGCCCCAGACTTGTCTAGCTTCTCAAAAGCTGTTATTCATACCCGTCTTTGCGTTGTCACGGAACAACTAAATTACTAGGCTGCAAGATTAAGAAACCCCTAATCTCTCTTTAAAGAGGAGGCTCTTCAGGAGACGGCCTTCGGTTTAAAGCAAAAGGTACGTAAGACAGGCCTGCTTCGTGAACAGGGCCGGGAGAAGACCTTGCTCACTTGCCGGATGACTCTCTGGTGGAAAATGCCGCCGAGTTGCCGCTGATTTATGGCGACCCCAAAGGGTTTTCAAAGCCAGAGATGTTCAGAAGTGGTTTGCCATTGCCTACCTCTGCATTGCAACCCTGGTATTCTTTGGAGGTCTCCCATCCAAATACTAGCTGGTAACGACCCATAAGAACCTAAGAGAAGCCAATGTTGAATCAGGCCAATGGCCCATCTAGTCCAACACTCTGTCACACAGCGGCCAAAATATACCAGGTGCCATCAGGAGGTCCAGCAGTGGGGCCAGGAGACTAGAAGCCCCCTCCCAATGCTGCCCCCTCCAGCACCAAGAATAGAGTGCATCACCTGCCCCAGACTGAGAGTTCCCATCTATACCCTGTGGCTCATAGCCACTGATGGACTTCTGCTCCATATGTTTATCTAATTCCCGCTTGAAGCCATCCA
This sequence comes from Gekko gecko, assembly GCA_029375565.1. NCBI lineage: Eukaryota > Metazoa > Chordata > Lepidosauria > Squamata > Gekkonidae > Gekko > Gekko gecko. Next base: position 232,596,563 of record JAPDNY010000003.1, read on the forward strand.
TGCTTGTAGCTGCCACCACCTCCTGTGGCAGTGAATTCCATGTGTTCATCACTCTTTGGGTGAAGAAGGACTTCCTTTTATCTGTTCTAACCCGACTGCTCAGCAATTTCATGGAGTGCCCACAAGTTCTTGTACTGTGAGAAAGGGAGAAAAGTACTTCTTTCTCAACCTGCTCAGTCCCATTCATAATCTTATAAATCTCAATCGTGTCACCCCTCAGCCGTCGTTTCTCCAGGCTAAAGAGCCCCAAGCATTTTAACCTTTCTTCATAGGGAAGGTGTTCCAACCCTTTTATCATTCTAGTTGCCCTTCTCTGCACTTTTTCCAACTCAGGCCTATAGCCAGGATTTTGCGGCTTGTGGAGCAGATCTTTTCCTGGTGGGGCTGAAGTTCTCAGGGCAGAGAGAAAAGCCATTTGGCCAATAGAGAGCTGCTTCCAGGATAGATCTCTCAGTTGCAAGCTGTCAACCACTGTGGATGTCTGATCTCAGCTGCTGCAAGTTAATTACTTCTGCTTACTGAGGCAACCATTCTGAGAACAAGCCGGCAGGTGGGGGTGATGACTTCTGTAGTCAAGAAAGCTAACACTGAGGCAGAAAAACTCTCTGAAAGGAGACCAGTTTCTTGACACAGAGTTAGAAGGCATCCTAGAGGTCACCTACTCCAACCCCCTTTCTCAGTGCAGGGATTAGTCAACTATAGCACCCCACTCTGCTTAAAGGAGCGCACACCTTTTAAAAAACGTTTAAAAATTATTGGGAAAAAGCATTTACAGTAGAAATTCTTGTGGGGCTGTGACTTTAAGAAAGGAGTTGGAGCCCCCGAAAGCCCCACCTTAGCTACAGGCCTGACCCTGCTAAACTCTCTGTTCTTCCCAAACTAGCCCGAGGGCCAGAGCTGTCTTTCATACATGCCAAATAATGCCATTTCAATGGCATTTTACCAAACTCATGTTGGAACAGAAATTCCCCTCTACTCTGCACACTGCTTTCGCTCCCTTTGATAATCGGGTTTTATGGTAGCCTCCACACTCCTTGCCGCTTTCGCTTCCTTTGATCATCGGGTTTTATGGTACCTTCCACATAGATTTATGGTCTTTTAATGGCCGTTCAGTGGTGACTTTGCCCCAAGGTATTTGAATGTGGTTTTGAGCTGCACTTTTCCCTCCCAGTTGTGAAAATGTGGAGTGAATGTTCCCCCCGGAGAAAACAGCAGCTCTGGAGGGTGGACTCTGTGGGTGTTCTACCCAGAGCTGGCAACCCTAGTTAAGAATAAAAGTAATTCTGATATGTTGTTGAAGGCTTTCATGGTCGGAGTTCATTAATTGTTGTAGATTTTCTAGGCTGTATGGCCGTGGTCTTGGCATTGTAGGACCTGACATTTCATCAGCAGCTGTGACTGGCCTCCTCAGAGGTATAACACAGAAAGATGGTGTACTCTCTGTGTCCATGTGAGAAGAAAAATGGTAGGCAGGTAATTTATATCTGCTCAGGAAGGTGGGGTAGGGCTGAGTCATTATCTTGTAAGAGTTTCCCAGGCTGTGAACATGCTAATGGAGGAGCTTTCCTGAGGAGGTTCTTTTGCATATGGACTGGCCCTACCTCACCTTCCTAAGTAGATATAAATTACCTGCCTACCATTTTTCTTCTCACCTTGACACAGAGAGTACTCCATGTTTCTGCATTATACCTCTGAGGATGCCAGTCACAGCTGCTGGTGAAACGTCAGGTCCTACAATGCCAAGACCATGGCCATGTATCTACAACAACTAATTCTAATATCTCGAGGGCTAAGTTTTGTTTAACTTACCCTCTAAGCGGTTTCACGTGTGTGTCTGTAAAGTACCCTCAAGTCGTAGCTGACTTATGGCGACCCCTGCAATGGGCTTTGAAGGCAAATGAGAAACAGAGGTTATTTGCCATTGCCTTCCTCTGAGGGGCCTTCCTTGGTGGTCTCCCTTCCAAGTACTCACCCAGCTTAGCTTCTAATTTATGGTGACCCCAGCAAGGGGCTTTCCAGGCAAGTGAGAAGCAGAGGTGGTTGGCCAGTGCCTTCCTCTGCAGAGTCTTCCTTGGTGGTCTCCCATCCAAGACTTAGGGCGACTCCAGTAAGGGGCTTTCCAGGCAAATGAGAAGCAGAGGTGGTTTGCCACTGCCTTCCTCTGCGGAGCCTTCCTTGGTGGTCTCCCTTCCAAGTACTGATCCTTCTTAGCTTCTGAGATCTGATGAGATCGGGCTCTACTACGATGCCTTCCCTCCAAGCATTTTCATTCAGGGAGCTTAAATTGTAATTAAGCTTCTCTTTTACCCTTTACATGATCATTTGATCGCAGGGCCTCAGGAGAGCGCCCGGTGTTTAGCAGTTTGGGTTGCCAGCTTCCCAGTGGTACCAATTGATCTCCAGACGACCAAGATTAGTTCCCTTGGAGAAAACGGCTGCTTTGTAGGGTGGATTCTATGGCGTTATACCCCACTGAGATCCCTCCCCTCCCCTCCCCAACCCCCACCGCCGCTTGGCTCCACCCCCAAATATCCAGGTGAGCCAGTTTGGTGTAGTGGTTAGGAGCGCGGACTCTAATCTGGGAGAACCGGGTTTGATCCCACATGCTTCCACATGCAGCTCCTGGTGTGACCTTGGGTCAGTCACGAGTTCTCTCAGAGCTGTTCTCTCAAGAGCAGTTCTTTCAGAGCTCTCTCAGCCCCACCCACCTTGCAGGGTGTCTGTTCTGGGGAGGGGAAGGGAAGGGAAATCACAAGTCGCTCTGAGACTCCTTCGGGTAGTGAAGAGCGAGGTATAAATCCAATCTGTTCTCTCTTCATCTTTTTCTGTTTCACAATCCAGAGCTGTCCACTCTATCGGTAGTGGCACATTTGTACACGGTCCTGAGTTCAGGCTCTGGAATCTGCAGCTAACGGATTTCAGGTAGCAGGTACTGCAAGAGACCCTTTTCAAGCTTGAGACGCCGCAGCCAATCAGATCAGACAATACTGAGCTGGGTGGAGCAATAGCCTGACCGGACGGTAGGTGGCTTTGTAGGTAGTACAGCGAAGCAGGAGAAAGGAATTTGTAATGCAAATGAGCATTCTGTCCAAAGCCAGTTCTACATGTGCATTACAGATCTCTCTCTCTCTCTCAGCAAGGACTGCTTAACTAAACCTGCCGCTGAAGTGGAGCCAAGAACGAAAACGTGAAGCCGCAGGGAAGCTGCAATTTGTCAACGGGGTTCTGCTTCACCCATCCGAAATCTCACGCCCCGTGAATCTAGCTTGCTCTGAACCTGGTTATCTCTCTCTCTCTCTCTCCCGAAAAGGGAGCAGGAGCGCACCGACGTTTTTAAAATCAAATGTGCTCTGACGGAGCTGTCAATTTAATGCATGATCAATCTAATCCGCACATTTCTCTTAGCATCCTCAGCTTGTGTGGCTTTCCGGGGTGTGGGTGGGTGGGTTGGGGGGGACGTGTTCCTAGATGGGCACGGAGATTTGCGAATCAGGTCACCTTTCTGTTGTGCTGCGCTTAATGCGGAACCGGGGCACTCAAAGCCTCTTAGTATCTCTTTCACGCCTCCTTTAATGCGTTGTTGTGTTGTTTGCTTCCATAAATCACATTAATATTCCAGCCCTGTGAAATGAGCTGGTAATGGTCTTGTCACTTGTCATCTTGCTGCGTCTGGTGTCCTTAAAAGCGCCGGGGAAATGACAGTGGGCGTGAGAGCTCTCTGTCCTCTTGCTGGCTGACCGGCGAGCCCCAGTGGATTGTGGGTGGGAGGTAAATGGGGCCCTGTTAAACAGCAAGCGACAGAAGCTGCAGTGTAGGATTTCAGCCAGTTAAACTGCATCTGCGGTCTGGTGTAGTGGTTAAAGTGTCAGACTAGGATCTGGGAGACTCGAGTTCGAATCCTGATCCTTGGTCTACCTCACCTTTTCAACTGGAGATGCTGGAGATCGAACCTGGGACCTTCTGCATGCCAAGCAGATGCTCTACCACTGAGCCACGGCGCCTCCCACAGAAGGAGGAGGAGGAGGAGGAGGAAGAGATTGGATTTATACCCTGCCCTTCATTACCAGAAGGAGTCTCAAAGCAGCTTACAATCTTCTTTCCTTTCCCCTCCCCACAACAGACAACCTGTGAGGTAGATGGGGCTGAGAGAGCTCTCTCAAAAACTGCCCTTGAGAGAACTTATGACTGACCCAAGGTCACACCAGAAGCTGCATGTGGAGGAGTGAATAATCAGGCCCAGTTCTCCCAGATTAGAGTCTGCGCTCTTAACTACTACACCAAACTGGAAATAGGTTATATATTTTGTAGAAACACCATGCAGTATGTACAACATCACAGCATGTATGTACTGATGTGGCTTCCCCAGGAGGCACAGGCTGGGGTCCAGCAGGACAGGTCACAGGCAAGGTTGTCGAGAGTAACCAAAGTCTAGTCCAAAAGTCAGGAGTTCCAGAGAGCAAGTGTACCAAAGTCCAGGCTAGGATCACAAAGTGTACTTGTTGCATCCACAAACTGCTGCTTCAGAGTTACAAGCTGTAGGCTGTGACTCCTGATCAGCCGGTAACCTAATCTCTTGTTGTTCTCGTTCTGGCTCAAAGCCAGCTGTAGCTGGCTGTTCAGTTATTGGCTCAGGGCTAGCAGGTAGCTCTTCATCTGAGAAATCTGAATCATTGCTCAGCGCAGACTGACTTATGACAATGTACAACAAACCTACAAAACCAGCAGTGAGAATTGGAGAACTGGAAAAGCTGAGAAAAATATGAATATTTACATATCCCTTGACCAATACTAACAGAGAAGCAATTTTGTTGCACTGGGGTAGGGGGAAACAGGCATACGACTGACATGAGGGTCTTACAGGCCTGTTCTCTAAGACTTTTGGCTCCAAGTAACTTTGGTCTTTTTGGACACAACTGAAGGATGTAAAGCATGAAGGCAGGAACAAATTGCCTTCTGAGGATATCACATCTTTGTAGAGTGGCAGTGTTGTGATCCCGAAAATGCCAGTCACAGTGGCAGGCCCCCAGAAGTCAAAGTCTCTGAGACTCTGGAGATTCAAAGATGGCCGACATCTGTGTATGTTTTTGCCAGGACAATCTAACCTCCTCACGGATAGTCCAGAGGTTTATAATCAAGTTGGCCTGTGGAAGCCAGACAGCCCGAAGGGATGAATAAGGATTTAATTTGTCCAGAAGTGTTCCGTCTTGGCCAGGGTTATATCCTCATAGCTCACTGCCAGACACAGAGGAAATGTGTGTGTACGTGAAACATTTTTCACACTGTTATTTCTCCATCTCCCGTAGCTTTTTAAAAATCACATCAAATCTTGGTATCTCCAACCAAAGGATCTCAAATAGGGTTGCCAACTCTTGGTTGGGGAATTCCTGGAGATTTCAGAGATGGAGCCTGGGGATTGATGGGCAGTAAGTTCAGGTCGGACAAAAGGAAATACTACTTTGCACAGAGATTGATTAAAATGTGGAATTCGCTGCCATAGGATGTAGTGATGGCCACAGGAATAAACAGTTTTAAAGGGGGATTGGATAGATTCCTGGAGGGATAAGTCTCATCAATGGCCACCAGCCATGGTGACTGAGGGGAGCCTCCACATTCAGAGGCAGTCAACCTCTGAATCCCACAGCCAGAAGGCAACATCATGGGAAGGCCTCGGCCTCTCTGCCCTGTTGTTGGCCCTCCAGAGGAACTGATTGGCCACTGTGTGAGACAGGATGCTGGACTGGATGGACCACTGGTCTAATCCACCAGGGCTCTCCTTACGTTCTTATGGGACGTCAGGGTTTGAGAGGGGATGAGCCACAGCAGGGTATAATGTCATAGAGTTCTTTCTCCAGAGCAGCCATTTTCTCCAAGGGAGGTGATCTCTGTAGTCTAGAGATGCACTGTAATTCTGGGACATTAGGAAGACACTGGCTCAGTGGAAGAGCCTCTGCTTTGCATGCAGAAGGTCCCAGGTTCAGTCCCCAGTATCTCCAGTTAAAGGGGCCACATGGGAGGTGATGTGAAAGACCTTGACGTGTGACCATGGAGACCTGGTGATGGTCTGAGTTGACAGTATTGACTTAGATGGACTGATGTTCTGATTAAGTATAAGGCAGATGCATGTATCCATGTGACATCTCCAGGCCTCACCTGGAACTTGGCAACCCCTCCTGACATGTTGCATGGGGAAGGGGAAGTCAATGTGATCCTTCAGGTAAGCAGGTTCATGCCCCCAAACAAGTTTCCCTCTGTTCACAATGTCTGAATTGAGCCAGTTTGTCAAGAGACTTTTGTCCTCCCAGAATATAGCGGAGACACCAGTAACCAAATACTCAGTGGTGCCTAGAATTGCCGCCTACCCCCTGGTAACCAGCAGGGGTGGGGTGGGGAACTTACCAGAAGCAAACTGAGGGATAGGCCTCAGTCGCCAGTGACACAGCAACATCACTTCCAGTGTTCAGAGGAAGTGACATCATCATGTCACCGGCAACGGAGGGACGCTCTGGTTTTCAAACAAAAACTCAATGGTAGAAGCCATTCTTACCATAGGATTTTTGCCGAAATACCAGAGTGTCCACACATCATCAGTGACGTGATGATGTCACTTCCAGTGACGTCAGCGGAAACAGAGGCCTAGGCCTCAGTTTGCTGCTGGTAAGTCCCCCTGCCGGCCAGCTGATTGGTGCCAGGGGAAGGGGCCCCAGGGCAGGGGATTCTTTCCTCCTGGTGGGGGTCTGGGAAATCTAGTGGTGCTGGTACTCGCTGCAACGATGTCCAACAATTCTCCCCCTCTCTCTCCAGATCTGTTCCTGAGGGCCCCCTATGTCTTTCTCTGGTGGAATGGGCCAAATCGGCACATGAGGATCAATGTTCCCTCTAAGCTGTGGAGTCTTGTGAGCAAAAATTCTACTTTGTGAGCTACTGACATTAAAGTTGTGAGCAAATGATTTGGCTACTGCATAAATTAGTTTACTCTGGAGCCATCCCTTCCTGAGCAGAGACAAAAATGTGTGAGCCAGAGGCTAAAAAACTGTGAGCTAGCTCACACTAACTCAGCTTAGAGGGAACACTGATGAGGATCAGGACTTGGGAAAGCCACCCGCCCCCCCCGCCCCCCAAAAAAGGGTCCTGTCACTCATTTCAAGTGTAAACCATCACACAAAAAAATCCCTGAGAACATTTATTCAAAAAACACATGAAGTCCTGTCGCGTCTTATCTCTACAAATTAAATAATAAGCCATGCAGGGTTGTATTGTACCATAACCATTCCGCTCAGCCAACGGTGGCACCTTCCTATAGCCCTACGAGCCTCTCGGTTTTTTTAAAAAACCACACCTCTTTAAAATTTCTGCAGGGCTGTTGGGATCAGTTCGGCTGCTGTTTGTCCAGCCGTGCTCTAGTATAAACATTTTACAAAAACCCCACCCTGAACCTGCTACGTGGAGAGGGCGGGCTACAAACCTACTAAAATAAATAACCGAATAACTGAAATCGCTTTTACTTCACCGGACTTCTGTATCTTGGGAAGCTTCCGAACAGTTCGCCTCCAAATTTAAAATTATAATCGCGCTAAAACGGTTAATTGTGTTAAAATACCACACAATGAGATCATAGAATCATAGAATCATAGAATGTTAGAGTTGGAAGGGACCTTGCAGGCCATCTAGTCCAACCCCCTGCACTCTGCAGGAACACAGCCGAAACCCCTACATACCTACAACATACCCAAGAGATGGTTGTCCAGCCTCCTCTTGAAAACGTCCAGCGAAGGAGCATCCACCACCTCCCGAGGCAGTCTGTTCCACGGCTCAATCACGCTTACAGTCAGGAAGTTCCTCCTGATATTAAGCCGGTAACGACTCCCTTGTAATTCCCACCCATTAGATCTAGTCTTGCAATCCAGAGCAAGAGAGAATAGATCCACTCCATCTTCTACATGACAGCCCTTCAAATACTTGAAGACTGCAATCATGTCTCCTCTAAGTCTTCTCTTTCCCAGGCTAAACATGCCCAACTCCCTCAGCCTTTCCTCATAAGACTTGGACTCCAACCCTCTCACCATTCTGGTCGCCCTCCTCTGGACCCGCTCGAGTTTGTCAAGATAAAAGCAACCCGCCAGTTCACATCCGAGGGCCTGACAGATGAAAATAGTCTTCAGCTGCCTCAGGAGTGGATAACATGCGAGGGGGGGCGCTGTCATGGGGGAGAGAGTTCCGCAGGCTTGGGGTGTCCTGTAAGGAGAGTAAGAATCCTAGACTCGCAGAGTGGGAAGGGGCCACAGAGGCCATCCAGTCCAACCCCCTGCTCAATGCAGGATCGGCCTAGACTAGAGCATCCCTGACTAGTGTTTGTCCAGACGCTGCTTCAAAACTGCCAAGGAGGGGGAGCCCACCACCTCCCGAGACAGCCCATTCCGCCGCCGCACAACGCTGACTGTCGAAAAGTGTTTCCTAACATCCAGCCGGTACCATTTTAAACCCCTTCTTTCGAGTCCTCTCCTCTGCTGCCAACGGGAACAGCTCCGTGCCCTCCTCTGAGTGACGGCCCTTCAGATCCTTCAAGAGAGCCATCCTGTCCCCCCTCAACCTCCTCTTCTCCAGACTGAACATTCCCAAGTCCCTCGGCCTTCCCTCTTGGTCTCCAGGTTCCAGGTGTTGCATTCCTTCAAAGTGGCACCTTCAGCATATTCTAAGGAGACGGGGAGAGTTCGTACGAGGAGTACGTGCTCCCTCAGGTAACTATGGGGAAATATCTCCCTCATATGCCGCCCCCTCCCATCTTTCAAGCAAGGGCCTGTAATCCTGGCTCTCTATTCTAAAGAAGGATTAAGTGGCATAATTAAGAGAACCAATGTTCTTATCTCCCTTCGCATCATAATTTAATGCTCGCTGAGATTTCCACTTAATCTTGTAAAATAACGGAGAGTTTAGACAGAAAAATAACATGGGCTTTCGTGCCGCCCGTTTGGATTCCTGCTGGCGAAGAGGGCCCTAGTTTAGGAGAACAGCTTATGAAGCTTTTTTGTCTTTAAGGACGTTTAAAAGCGGCTCCTCAAGTCCAGTACCCTCTTTTCACACAAATATCCTTTATTTATTGATTACAGATTCCGTTCTGCGTTTCTGCTGAGGTGGACTGCTCATCGTCCTTTTTTAAAAAAAGAATTACAAAAATGGGCTTTGTAACGAGGGCTGCTAAGCATCATTTCCAGTGAAAGCCCAGCAGTGACATAGGGTTGCTCTAGGAATCGGCAGAAACTCTATGGTTTCACCATAGAGTTTCTGGCGATTCCTAGAGCGACTGTATTATTACTTTTTTTGCTAGAAGTAACACACTCTCACAGCCAGTGTCAGCCCCACCTTCCCATAATCCTCCTGCCAGTTGCCAGGTACTGTCTGGCAACTAGAGCTGCCACCACTGGGTTGGGAAATACCCAGAGATTTTAGAGGTGGAGCCTGGAGGGGAGGGACCTCAGCAGGGTAGTGAAGGGCAGGGTATAAATCCAGTCTTCTCCTCCTCCTCCTCCTCCTCCTCCTCCTCCTCCTCCTCCTCCTCTTCTTCTTCTTCTTCTTCTTCTTCTTCTTCTTCTTCTTCTTCTTCTTCTTCTTCTTCTTCTTCTTCTTCTTCTTCTTCTTCTTCTTCTTCTTCTTCTTCTTCTTCTTCTTCTTCCTATTACTATTATTAGATTTTTATCCTGCCCTCCCTGCCGAGGCAGGCTCAGGGTGGCTTACAATAAAAGATTAAAAATATATATTAAAACACAAGTGCTTGTTAATACGATACAGCACCATAAAATACCAAAAAAAACCCCATAAATGAATCACAGTACATATAAAATAAAGTGCCAGTGTCAATGACGTCCCCGTGGCCATGATAAGACGGTCCAAAACATGGGCCCCCGTCAGTTGTCCAGCCCAACAGCAGTTGGTGTTAACTCTCCCCCAATGACACATCTTCCCCGTTTTCTGCCAGCAGGGTGGTGTCAGGTGCAAATCTCAGACTGTCACTGTTCCTTCCAACGCTTTTCTATCCACCTTCAAAAATAGAGTTCATTGGTAGAAATTGCCTATTGGAATATGGGCTCTTCCGAAGTAGTTTTCTTGTCGGCGGATTGGCTCGGTCTTTTGGGAGGAATGAGAGTTACCCAAGTTTTTGATGGTGTTCAGAAATTCGTGTCTGGAAGGAAAGAAGAAGCAGAAGAGGAGGAGGAGGAGGAGGAGATTGGATTGTACCGCACCCTTCACTAGGAGAGCGGCTTACAATCGCCTTCCCTTCTTCTCCTCACAACAGGCACTTTGTGAGGTCGGTGGAGCTGAAAGAGCTCTGAGAGAACTACTCTTGACAGAACAGCTCTGAGAGAACGGTGACTGACCCGAGGTCACCCAGCTGGCTGCATGTGGAGGAGTGGGGAATCAAACCCGGTTCTCCGCATTAGAGTCCGCCGCTCTTAACCACTACACCAAACAGGATCCTAGGGAGTGACCATATTGATATTTGCACCACAAATAAGAATTATCAAAGCACTTCCCGGAAATTATCTTTCAGTTCTGTCAACAAACCAGGCCTGCTGTGCCAGACTTTGGCACAGACGTAGTTGCTGGGCAAACTTCCCTTGATTTGCTGTTTTGATTACGCGTCAGGAGAGTTTGTGATTGAATGCGTTAATTGCCTTGAATTGTGTTTCCAAAATTCATCTCGAGCCGCTTTGCACCTCGGTAGCATCCATCTGTTTTACAGAACTAGACCATCGCGGCCCATAGCTTGGAAGGGGTGTGTGTGATTTTAGTAGGTATAAAATGTGATTTTTGTCATGTATGATCTAAATTATTAGCCGCCTTGGTGGCCCTTGTGAAGGCAGAAAGGTGGGGTATATCTTTTGTAAATAAATAAATAAAATCTGTGAAGCAAATTATTTCAGTTGACAATTGAGGCAGGTGTCCCCCTGCATCATGGTTGGGTGATTAAAGTGTGTGTGATGCAGGGAAGCATTTGTGGCTTGTCCCCAGTTTGTCCATGTATAGCAGTATGCACCCCTTAAATCGCCAAGGTCATCTAGACTACGTGGACTGCTTTTTGCACTTGTGCAGTCGGGAACATCTATTCGAGAAGCGATCTCAAGAAACAGTGATCACAAGATTAGGTATGTTCCTGGGCAGACTACCAAAGGCATGCAGAGACATTAGTAGTAAGTCTCAGTAATGATCACAGGATTAGCTTTGTTTGTGGGCAGACACCAAAGGTACACAGAAATATTAGCAGTAAATCTCAATAAATCATGACAGAATTAGCTGTGTTTCTGGGCGGACACCAAAGGCACTCAGAGACACTACTAGTAAGTCTCAATAATAATCCCAGGATTAGCTTTGTTCACAGGCAAACACCAAAGGCATGCAGACACATTAGTAGTAAGTCTCAGTAATGATCACAGGATTAGCTGTGTTCCAAAGGCACCCAGAGACATCAGTAGTAAGTCTCAGTAATGATCGCAGAATTAGCTTTGTTTGTGGGCAGACACCAAAGGTACACAGAAACATTAGCAGTAAGTCTCAATAATCATCACAGAATTAGCTGTGTTCCTGGGCGGACACCAAAGGCACCCAGAGACACTAGTAGTAAGTCTCAATAATAATCACAGGATTAGCTTTGTTCACAGGCAGACACCAAAGGCATGCAGACACATTGGTAGTAAGTCTCAGTAATGATCACAGGATTAGCTGTGTTCCAAAGGCACCCAGAGACATCAGTAGTAAGTCTCAGTAATGATCACAGAATTAGCTTTGTTTGTGGGCAGACACCAAAGGTACACAGAAACATTAGTAGTAAGTCTCAATAATCATCACAGAATTAGCAGTGTTCCTGGGCAAACACCAAAGAAGAAGAAGAGACACAAAGGCACATAGAGACATTAGTACTAAGTCTCAATTAAAAAAAAAAATCTCAAAAATAATTATTTTGCTTTAAATATTTGCTTTTAAAACTGGAGGCAGTGGCAAATGAGTGGTGTGGGGGGTTGCTGTAGGAAAAAAGAAGAGGAGGAGGAGGAGAAGATTGGATTTATACCCTGCCCTTCACTTGGAGTCTCAGAGTGACTTACAAACTCCTTCCCCTTCCCCTCCCCACAACAGACACCCTGTGAGGTGGGCGGGGCTGAGAGACCTCTGACAGAAACTGCTCTTTTTCAAGAACAGCTGTGACAGAACTATGGCTTGCCCAAGGTTATCCAACAGGTGCAAGGGGAGGAGTGGGGAATCAAACCCGGTTCTCCCAGATTAGGGTTCGCTCACTTAACCACTACACCAAACTGTAGAAGAAGAGATTGGATTTATACCCTGCCCTTCACTACCTGAAAGAGTCTCAGAGCGACTTACAATTTCTTCCCATCCTCACAACAGACACCCTGTGAGGTAGGTGGGGCTGGGAGAGCTTTTTCGAGAACTGATGAGAGAAAGAGCTCTGAAAGAACTTGTGACTGACCCAAGGTCACACCAGCAGCTGCATATGGAGGAGTGGGGAATCAAACCCGGTTCTCCCAGATTAAAGTCCACACTCCTAACCACTACACCAGACCTTCTAGCACAGCAATCCTACTAGAAAGTAGCATCATTATGCAAACGGAAACATATTATTTGATCCAGACACATCTGAACCGCTGATCAAACAGCAAGGTGCAGTGGTCAAGAGTGGTGTTCTCTAACCTGGAGAGCTGGGTTTGAATCCCCTCTCCTCCACCACCTGAAGCCCGCTGGGCGACCTTTGGCCAGTCACGGTTCTCCCAAAACTCTCTCAGCCCCACCTGCCTCACAAGGTGCCTGTTGTGGGGAGAGGAAGGGAAAGGCGATTGTAAGCTACCCTGAGACTCCTTCGGGTAGAGAAGAGTGGGGTGTAAAAACCAACTCCTCCTCTTCTTCAAACAATTGGCTCCTTGTTTGCAATGGATGGGCATGAGGCGAACTTGATCATGCTGAACGACAACCTTATAGGGTAGACCAGTATTATTGTTCTCCGACTGCTGATTGTGGGGCTCCAAAGCTGACGAAGGACATCTCGTGAAAGTCTCAAAGCAGAGGCAAGATTTAAATGCACAATGTCCCGATTCCTAAGCTCGGCTTTTTAGTTTCTCTGCTTACAGCAGCTCTTGAAAAACTGCGAAAAAATCAGATCTTGAAATAAGGGGGGGGGAGAGAAATCAGCCTCAAACTCCACCCCACACTAGACACTCCACCGATATTATATCTGTATGACTTTCCATCTATTTCAACACAAACAAGCTCCCGGCTACGGTCTCCTGTGAATCTGGAGTCGTTTCTAAGAAATTTTAAAGACGGGATTTTTATTACACACAGAATACAGTTAACTCTTTGTGAGTCTTGTTATGTCTGTTGAGTTACTCAATGTGAGAGTGACGAGAGGTCCAATAGTATGCATTTTGTTTATTTATGTTATTTACTTAATTAGCTTGTAGAAGAAGAAGAAGAAGAAGAAGAAGAAGAAGAGGAGATTGGATTTATACCCCGCCCTTCACTACCCAAAGTTGCCTCAGAGCGGCTTACAAACTCCCTTCCCTTCCCCTCCTCACAATAGACACCCTGTGAGGCAGAAGAAGAAGAAGAGATTGGATTTATACCCCGCCCTTCACTGCCCAAAGGAGTCTCAAATCGGCTTACAAACTCCTTTCCCTTCCCCTCCCCGCAACAGACACCCTGTGAGGTAGGCGGGGCTGAGAGAGCTCTTGACAGAAACTGCTCTTTTTCAACAACATGTATGCCAGAGCTTGTGACTGACCCAAGGTCACATCAGCAGGTGCAAGTGGAGGAGTGGAGAATAAAACCCGGTTCTCCCAGATTAGAGTCCACACACCTAACCACTACACCATTGAAATACATTAAAGAAGAAGAAGGATCTATACCCTGCCTTTCACTACCCAAAGGTGCCTCAGAGCGGCTTACAAATTCCTTTCCCCTCCCCACCACAGACACCCTGTGAGCAGTGCTCCCTCTAAGCTGTGAAATCTTGTGAGCAAAAATTCAACTTGGTGAGCTACCGGCATTGAAGTTCTGAGCGAGGGATTTGGTTGCTGCATAAATCAACTTGCTCTGGAGCCGCCCTTCCTGAGCTGAGGCAGAAAGGTGTGAGGTGGAGGCTAAAAACTGTGAGCCAGCTCACACTGACTCAGTTTAGAGGGAACACTGCCTGTGAGGGAGGCAGGGCTGAGAGAGTTCTTGACAGAAACGGCTCTTTTTTCAAGAACAGCTCTTGTCAGAAGGTCATCCAGCCAGGTGCAGGTGGAGGAGTGGGGGAATCAAACCCGGTTCTCCCAGATTAGAGTTTGTGCACTTAACCACCACACCAAACTGTACCCCCCCCCCCGCTTTCTCCCCAGTGGAGACACAAAGTAGTTTACATCTTTCTTCTCTCCCCCATTTTATCCTCACAACCACCTTGTGAGGTAGTTTAGGATGAGAGAGCGTGACCGACCCAGTGAGCTTCCGGGTTCGATTCCCCACTCCTCCACTTGCGGCTGCTGGATGACCTTGGGCAAGCCATAGTTCTGATCAGAGCTGTTCTCACAAGGACCGTTTCTGTCAAGAGCTCTCTCAGCCCCCGCCTACCTCACAGGGTGTCTGTCATGGGGGGGGGAAGGGAAAGGAGTTTGTGAGCCGCTCTGAGACTCCGGCCACGTCCACACTGTCATTTTTGTCAATCCTTTGCAACTATTGCTTTCAGTCCCCGTCCGTCCCCCCTCCCATTTTCCACATGTTTTCTGCTCCCTCTGAGACTACTCGAGAGACCAAAACACATTATGGGGGGGGGGACCCTGAAGCAATAGGGACAAATGAGTGGCAAAAATGACAGTGCGGACGTGGCCTCCGAGGGAAGGGCTGGGTATAAATCCAATCTCTTCTTCTTCTTCTTCTTCTTCTTCTTCTTGGCACGAGTGGGGATTCGAACACAAGTCTCCCAGATCCTAGTCCAACACTCTTTAACCACTACTACACCACACTGGTGTAGTGGTTAAGTGCGTGGACTCTAATCTGGGAGAACCGGGTTTGATTCCCCACTCCTCCACTTGCACCTGGCTGGATGACCTTGGGCAAGCCGTAGTTCTGACAAGAGCTGTCCTTGAAAGGGCAGTTCTCTCAGAGCTCTCTCAGCCCCGCCTACCTCACAGGGTGTCTGTTGTGGGGAGGGGAAGGGAAAGGAGTTTGTAAGCCGCTCTGAGGCCCCGAGTGAAGGGTGGGGTATAAATCCAATCTCTCCTTCTCTTCTTAAGCTAGCGTCTGACCTGGTGACTGAATATTCCTAGCGTTTTTAATGGGAAATTCAAATGCAAGGCTCTGACCTGGTAGTGAGAAAAGGGATTTCTCTCTTGAAAATACATATGAAAATACTAATGAAGCCGCATTATACTGAATCGGATCATCAAGGTTGGTATTATCCATTCAGACTGGCAGCTGCTCTCCAGGGACTCAGGCAGACGGCTTTCCCATCATGCACTACCCGATCCTTTTAAGTGGAGATGCCGGGGATTGAACCATGGCCCAGTGGTAGAGCGTCTGCTTGGCGTGCAGAAGGTCCCAGGTTCAGTATTGAGCATTATATTGGCCTCCCCTTGCATCACCCTACTGTGACCTAGTATGATCAAGATTTAATATGTTGTCGAAGGCTTTCGTGGCCGGAGTTCATTAGATGCTGTAGATTTTCCGGGTCGTGTGGCCGTGGTCTTGGCATTGTAGGACCTGACATTTTGCCAGCAGCTGTGACTGGCATCCTCAGAGGTATAACACAGAAAGATGGAGTACTCTCTGTGTCAACGTGAGCAGAAAAATGGTAGGCAGGTAATTTATATCTACCCCACCTTCTGGGGTAAGCTTCCTTTCCTGCCTAGGCAGATGCACAGGTATGTACCACGTGTATAGAGGCAATAAAATAAGCTGTTACAGGGCCTGGGATTCTCTTACAGGTGCTTCATTTCACCCTCCCTTTCCGCTTGTGAGTGGCAGAGCTCTGGTGTGTGTGGCGGAACTGTCGTGGCAGGAAAGGGGGGAATGGTGTCTGTCCTGGCTGGGAAACTCCCTCAGACAGTCCAGAGCAGCCAGTTGTCTTAACTAACGATGATTTCAAGAAGCTGCCTTATACTGAATCAGACCCTTGGTCCATCTAAGTAGGTCTTCTGCAGAGATCTTTCACATCACCTCTGTCTTACCTGATCCTTTCGACTGGAGATGCCGGGGATTGGACCTGGGACCTTCTGCGTGCCGAGCAGAGGCTCCCCCACTGAGCTACAACCCCTCCCATGGCAGTCTTGAATACATAAAGCTGCCTTATACTGCATCAAAGACCATTAGACCATCAACGTCAGTATTGCCTACTCAGACTGGCAGGTGCTCTCCAGGGTCTCTCAGGCAGAGGTCTTCCGCATCACCTACTGCTGGATTTTTTAACTGGAGATGCTGGGATTGAACCTGGGACCTTCTGCATGCCAAGCAGATGCTCTACCACTGAGCTACAGCCCCTTCCATGACAGTCTTGAACACACAAAGCTGACTTTTAAGAAACTGATACCATTAATCGATCAACGTCAGTATTGCCTACTCAGACTGGCAGGTGCTCTCCAGGGTCTCTCAGGCAGAGCTCTTGCGCACCACCTACTGCTGGATTCTTTAACTGGAGATGCTGCCGGTTGAATCTGGGACCTCCTGCATGCCAAGCAGAGGCTCTACCACTGAGCCACGGCCTCTTCCACGACAGTCTTGAACACACAAAGCCTGCCTTTTAAGGAACTGAGACCATCAGTCCATCAAGGGTCAGTGTTGTCTACTCAGACTGGCAGCGGTTCTCCAGGGCTTCAGACTGAGGGCCTTCATATCGCCTGCTGCCACGTACTGCACCCTGGTAACCAGCCGCCACCACTCTGGGACCTCCCGTGGTCATCTAGACTGACCCACTGACAGGGCATCCTTCCAGCACAGCGGCGGCGGGAAGAGATATCAAGTTGCAGCTGACTGACGGAGACCTTGTAGGGCTTTCAAGTCAAGAGCCACTCAGAGGTGACCCTGGTTTTCCTGGGGGGGGGTCTCCCATCGAAATACAGACCAGGGCTGACCCTGCTTCACTTCTGAGAACTTGACGAGATCGGGCTAACCCGGGCTATCCAGGTCAGAGCTGTAGCACAGTACTACGGCAATAACAAAGTGACAGGGTACTAGAAACTGTAGAATCACCGGCGTGGAAGGGGCCATAGAGGCGATCCAGTCCACCCCCTGCTTAATGCAGGATCAGCCTAGAGCAATGCAGGAGCTCACCACCTCCCCAGGCAGCGGATTCCACTGTTGCGCAACTCTGTCGAAAAGTTTTTCCTCATATCCAGCCGGTACCTTCCCGCCCTTAATCAAAACCCATTCTTGTGAGTCCTTTCCTCTGCTGCCACCAGGCACAGCTCCCTGCCCTCCTCTTCTCCAGACCGAACCTTCCCAAGTCCCTCGGCCTTTCCTCCTAGAGCTTCTTGGTCTCCAGGCCCCTCAATCCTCCTTGTCGCTCTCCTCTGCACCTGCTCCATTCTGTCCACATCCTTTTCGAAACGAGGCCTCCAGAACTGCACACGAGATTCCAGGTGCAGCCTGACCAATGCAGTGTACAGCGGGACTATCACATCTTGCGATCTGGATGTTGTGCCTCTGTTGATACACCCCAAGATCGCATTAGCCCTTTCTGTTGCTGCATCACACTGCCTGCTCATATTTAAATTACGGTCCACCTGTACCCCAAGGTCTTGTTCACACACACCACTCCCCAGAAGTGTAAAGGTAAAGTAAAGGTAAAGGTTCCCTTGCTCGAAAGCCAGTCAAATCTGACTCTAGGGTTGCGGTGCTCATCTCCGTTTCAAAGCCGAAGAGCCAGCGCTGTCCAAAGACGTTTCCGTGGTCATGTGGCCGGCATGACTAAACACCAAGGCGCACGGAACGCTGTTACCTTCCCACTGAAGTGGTACCTATTTATCTACTTGCAGTTTCTTGCTTTCGAACTGCTAGGTTGGCAGGAGCTGGAACTAGAGACGGGAGCTCACCCCGTCATGCGGCACTCACGGGTCTCGAACTGCTGAACTACTGACCTTCCACGGCCTGTAGTTCAGCGTCTCAACCACTTGAGCCACCGCAGCTCCCCAGAAGTGTATCCGCTATCTAATATGTGTGTTCCTCATTTGTGTTACCCAGATGTAGAACTCGGCACTCTAAAAAAACCAAAAACCCCTTATTACTACCTGTGTAGCACCGTGTGATCTAGCATTTAGGGAAGAAATTCGGAGAGGGACCCTGGAAAAATAGATTGTACTAGGCAAAACCAAACAAGTCTATTTTTTAAAAAAAAATGTATTGAAAAAGAGAGGTGGGGAAAGGTATGTGGATTCAAAAAGAGGTGGAAAAACAGCAGACTCTGTCAGGGCAGTGTACAGTACATATCCCCTTTTGGGGGTTTCTTTCCTTTGCTCAAAAGGGCACTTGCGTATTTTTACTAGTTAACACTGACAAGTACTGGACGTAGCTGTGTTGGTCCGTCTCAAGATTCCAGAAAAGGAACCAACCAAAGCATTACAAAAGGGAAGGGAGCTTGAGAGTTCTCCGGTATTTTTAATAGGTCCAGACAGTCTGCAGAAGGGAAGAAGGGGAAAAAATCAAAACATGTCGGGGAGGGACTTTGGTTTGTGCTACTCAGTCTCTGCTTGGCACGCAGAAGGCCCCAAGTTCAGTCCCCGGCCTCCCTAGATAAAAGGAGTTGGTGTGAAAGACCTCTGCATGCAGAAGGTCCCAGGCTTGCAGAAGGTCCCAGGTTCAATCCCCGGCCTCCCTAATTAAAAGGACCGGGCGGTAGGTGGTGTAAAGGACTTCTGCCTGAGACTGTGGAGAGCTACTGTCAGTCTGACTAGGCAGCACTGACCTTGACAGATCAGGGGTCTGATTCAGTAGAAGGCAAGCTCCCTGTGTTCATATCACGCATTCTTAACTGGAATTTTGGGAGAGGGACTGTGGCTCAGTGGCAGAGCCTCTGCTTGGCATGCGGAAGGTCCCGGGTTCAATCCCCGGCGTCTCCAAGGAAAAGGACCCAGGCAGCAGGTGATGTGAAAGTCCCTGGCGAGCCCCACTGCCAGTCTGACGAGGCGATACTGACCTTGATGGACCCAAGGATCTTTGCTTCAAGAGGCCTCCGGGTGCACACCGGAGAGTCTTGAAACCGAGCAGAGGACTGCAGCAGATATAAAGACTGTTATTTTCTCCACAACCCCTTTTCATAACCAATATGCGAGCGGGCGGCAATTCAAATCCCATAAGCGTGATTTTACTATTTGCGGATGCCTGCTGTAGATTTCCCCGCAGAACAGCCAGTGTGCTCGACATGTATATTAATAAGTTCCAAATTCTTCGGTGCATCCTGTTACGTCCCGTTTCGTGGGGCACGCAGCTTATGAGATCCTCTCCCCTGCACGGCGATTAACTGGCAACGGAGAATCTCTGGGTCCTTCCGCGCTGCCCCCCCCATATTCAAGATCCTGGAAGCAGAGAAGTGATTTCAAGTTTCGTCGGACGCTGTCGTCGTCACCGCTCATGCATTTTTCATAGCGCAAGTCCCAGAAAATTATATGGCATTTTTTCCTTGGCGGGAGCCGACGAACGATCCACGTACCTGATCTGTGGGCACGGAGGGATTTCCTCCGGTGCCAACTGGGTTCCAAACGGGGCTCTCTCTCTCTCTCGCCGTCTTTTAGAGGGGAAGGGCGGTATATGATGAGCTATTGTTTTCCGGACCGCCGGCTCTGCCCAACAATTGAAAGCGAGGAGAAAAGTCTTGGCTGAGGTCAAGCATTGTTTGAATCTGTTGCTAATGGTTTCCCGGGGAAACGGCAGTCCTGCCCTCTTAGCGGGCTGCAGCATCTTCAGACCGGCATCTCTAGACACAGCAGAGAGGTATCTTGTGGCATTGGGGAGAGGGGGGGGTCCGCAACCAAAACAACAATGTCGTGGCGAAAGGAGACGAGAACGCAACATCTTTGAGAAGCCTTCCGGAGAATGAAGAAGCATACCGCGAGAGTCGCACCATTAGAGTCTTTCAGTATTGCCACATTAAATGCACCTAGAGCAGACGGTAAATGTATATATATATTTTTTCTTACGTTATCTTCCCTTCGGGCTGAAATTAACTTCGGGCAGATCCTGATTGATTTTTCCAGGCCGATCTCTCTCTTTTTTTTTTTAAATGAAAATGGAAGAACCATTTTCAAAAAGCTTGGAATGAATGTCAGGATATTATTTTTGTTGTTTGGGTTTGCTGTCCAAAATGTCTGGGTTCCCCCCCCCCCAGATAAACGGTCTCGGTGTGGGAGGGGGGGAGAGACTGCGCCGAAAAGTTATGCGTCTTTCATCGTCGGCGTGCGAAGTGTTATTGAAACCAGCTTTCGGGCTTTGAACGGCATTTCGGTGGAAAGTCCTTAGCGTTTCTCTGCTTGAAGTGTTTTATCGTGTGGTGGCACTCAGAGAGGATTAGCTACTGAGCCCGACCGTCTTGTAGTTAAAGACGGAAAGGAGGAGAATGTTTCCTTAAATGCCCCCCCTGCGGGCATGTCGGTTTGACTAGGTAGGAGGCAAGTTCTTAAAGAGACTGAGAATGCTCTTGTTTCGGCCTTCCATGCGCTTCTTGTTCACCCCTGGTTTGGTAGTGTTCCGTTGGTCCTCCATCTATTGCTATGACCCTAAAGCTGCCTTATACTGAGTCAGACCCTTGACCCATCAAGGTCAGTATTGTCTACTCAGACCGGCAGCCGCTCTCCAGGGTCTTGGGCAGAGGTCTTTCCCATCACCTCCTACCTGGTCCTTTCAAATGGAGATGTCGGGGATTGAACCTGGGACCTTCTGCATGACAAGCAGATGCTCCGCCACTGAGCCACAGCCAAGAGCATAGATCTACGCACTTCCCGAACTAGATGAGCTAGGAGTGTCATTTCCTGTTCTGGTTCAAATTTCACTTGCGCACATGAATGCGTTGGAGTGGCACGTGGCATCCGTACTGGGTTGGAACAGAAGGCTACGCTTTCTGGCCCACTGGTCAGATCCAGGAGGGCACCTCTGATGATCTAACCCAGGGTTTCCCAACATGGAGCCCTTGGGTGTTACGCCCCCCATGGAGCTTTTAAAAAAAAATGGGTAGGGCCATTGTAAGGACTTCTTATTGGCTGTCCTCATTCCAATCGGTCTTTCCCTGGAGGTTCCAGAAAGCCTGGCGTTTCCTTCGGGAGCCTGGGGTCCCATTTCCCCTTCAGGCTTTCCTTCTTCCCAGGAAGTAGGAGGCAGGAGGTAGTCCATTTGGCTCCGCCTCCTGTGATAGACATTTCAGGTTTGACCCTGGCTCCTATGGTAGCCATTTGGGGCTGGTCCTCACCGCCCCCTCTCAGATTCCAAAGGTGCCCACGGGGCCAATGCTTCCCTCTAAGCCGTGGAGTCTGGTGAGCAAAAATTCTACTTGGCGAGCTACCGGCATTAAAGTTGTGAGCGAGGCGATTTGGCGGCTTCATAAATCAGTTTCCTCTGGAGCCATCCTTTCCCGAGCGAAGGCAAAATTGCATGAGCCGGAGGCTAAAAAACTATGAGCTGGCTCATACGGACTCAGCTTAAGAGGGAACATTGCCACAGGGCTGGAAAAGGTTGAGGACTCCTATTCTAACACATGCAGATCTGAGTTTGGGGGCATTCCAGGAACAATTTGCTGGAAATGAGTGTATGAGAGATAAACTGGAGTTTTGGTCTCGTTTTTAATCCCAGCCTTCCTCCAGGAAGTCCGGGGCACGGTTTCTCCCTCTTCCATTTTAACCTCACAACAACAACTCTCTGAGATAGATTAGGCTGAGTTACTGGCCTGAAGACAGCCACGGAACATCATGGCTGAGCAGGGATTGTGACCCGGGTCTCCCTGGCCTGTGAGAGGGGCCATGGCTCAGTAGCAGAGCCTCTGCTGGGCATGCAGAAGGTCCCAGGTTCCATCCCCGGCATCTCCAGACAAAAAGGACCAGGCAGTAGGAGATGTGAAAGACCTCAGCCTGAGACCCTGGAGAGCTGTAAAGAGGGACTGTGGCTCAGCGGAAGAGCACCCGCTTGGCACGCAGAAGGTCCCAGGTTCAGTCCCCAACATCCCCAGTTAAAAGGATCTGGCAGTAGGTGATGTGAAAGACCTCTGCCTGAGACTCTGGAGAGCCGCTACTGGTCTGAGTAGATAATACCGGCTTTGATGAACTGATGGTCTGATTCAGTCGAAGCCAGCTTCCTGTTCTTAGGTGGGGCCATGGCTCAGTGGAAGAGCACCCGCTTGGCACGCAGAAGGTCCCAGGTTCAATCCCTGGCATCCCCAGTTAAAAGGATCTGGCAGAAGGCGATGCGAAAGACCTCCGCCTGAGACCCTGGAGAGCCGCTGCCGGTCTGAGTAGAAACTACTGAATTTAATAGAGCAGGGGTCTGATTCAGTATAAGGCAGCTTCATGCATTCAAGACTATCAGGGAAGGGGGCCGTGGCTCAGCGGTAGAGCATCCGCTTGGCATGCAGAAGGTCCCAGGTTCAGTCCCCGGCATCTCCAATTAGAAGGACCGGGCAGTAGGAGATGTGAAAGACCTACGCCTGAGACCCTGGAGAGATGCAAAGAGGGACTGTGGCTCAGTGGAAGAGCCTCTGCTTGGCATGCAGAAGGTCTCTGGTTCAATCCCCGGCATCTCCAGTTAAAAGGACCAGGCAGTGGGTGATGGGAAAGACCTCTACCAGAGACCCTGGAGAGCTGTAAAGAGGGACTGTGGCTCAGTGGAAGAGCCTCTGCTGGGCATGCAGAAGGTCTCTGGTTCAATCCCCGGCATCTTAAGTCCTGGGTAGGAGGTGTTTCGAAAGACTCTTTATCAGAGACCTTGGAGAGCCACTGCCAGTCTGAGTAGACAATACTGACTTCGATGGACCAAAAGTTCTGATTCAGTATAAGGCAACTTCATGCGTTCATAGTCCTTCCTTCTAGCCACTATACCACGCTGGCTGTTGTTGTGAAGTCAGGAGAATCCGTAGGAAGGCCGATCGCTGCTTAGGCCAAAAACAAAATGTGCAAGGAGACAGAATGCAGGTAAATAGACACCCCGGGGATACCTTTGGTGCATCCTTCTTGCTCTGGCTGTGGCATTTCCTGACATAAAACAGACAGGTTCTGTCAGCCAGCTTGGAAAAGTCGACCGATTTTACACAGCCGGGAATGTCAGCCCCCAAATGTTACTTTCTCTGCCAGCGTTTTTAGACGGACGCCGCTACCGAGATCGAGATGCGTTGTCGAGTGCCGGTTCACGCCGGCAGGCCTGTCCCTCGATGGCAAACCACGCGGCCGCTCACGTGTACGAAAGAGTCGTCCCAGCTCAAATGCCAGAGCCAGTAGCTTCACGTCATCCCACAAAACTCTGAAGCAGTGTTCCCTCTAAGCTGAGTTAGTGTGAGCTAGCTCACTGTTTTTTAGCCTCCAGCTCACAGATTTTTTATTTTTTTTAAGGAGCTGCGGTGGCTCAAGTGGTTAAGACGCTGAACTGCAGGCTGTGGAAGGTCAGTAGTTCAGCAGTTCGAGACCCGAGAGTGCCGCATGACGGGGTGAGCTCCCGTCTCTAGTTCCAGCTCCTGCCAACCTAGCAGTTCGAAAGCAAGAAATTGCAAGTAGATAAATAGGTACCACTTCAGTGGGAAGGTAACAGCGTTCCGTGCGCCTTGGTGTTTAGTCATGCTGGCCACATGACCACGGAAATGTCTTCGGACAGCGCTGGCTCTTCGGCTTGGAAACGGAGATGAGCACCGCAACCCTAGAGTCGGATTCGACTGGCTTTCGA
Organism: Gekko gecko; assembly: GCA_029375565.1. Taxonomy (NCBI): domain Eukaryota; kingdom Metazoa; phylum Chordata; class Lepidosauria; order Squamata; family Gekkonidae; genus Gekko; species Gekko gecko. The sequence goes on from JAPDNY010000003.1 coordinate 232,620,440, forward strand.
GCAAGGGAACCTTTACCTTTACTCACACAGATTTTTGTCTTCGCTCAGGAAAGATGGCTCCAGAGCAAACTAATTTATGCAGCAGGCAAATGGTTTGCTCACAACTTTAATGCCAGCAGCTCACAAAGGAGAATTTTTGCTCACAAGACTCCAGAGCTTAGAGGGAACATTGCTCTGAAGGAGAATGTTTTTTCCATTCCGTTTTACGTGTTTGACGCCTCTCCTTCAGCTGAGCACTGGAAGCTGCCCTCTACTGGATCAGACCACTGGTCCACCAGAGGTCGGTATTGTCTCCTCAGACCGGCGGCATCTCTCCAGGGTCTCAGACTGAGGTCTTTCACATCACCCCCCTACTTGATCCTTTTAACTGGAAATGCTGGGAATTGAACCTTGGGAGTTGGGACTTTCTGCATGCCAAGCAGAGGCATCTGCCCCTGAGCCACGGCTCCTTTCCATGCTGAATGGTACGGGGACCTGTGTGGGGTTCCGTTGAGTTTCTCAACCAGTTTCCGGACCTTTAAAGGCATCCTTGGGCTGGGATTTATTATTCACTCGTAGCAAAGCCCGTTGCGAAAGGAGTACAACGGACGCTGGCAAGATGGAAAGGGCAGCCAAGTAACCCCCACCGCCACAGCGCTCAGTCTCTTCTACCGGCCTGCCTGCCTCCCTCGAGAGTGGCGGCCCTCTCTCCGCAGAGCCCTGGCTGGAGGGGGAGAAAGAGAGTGCGCGCTCAGCAGCCTCTCCGCGATAAGCGATGGGGGGGAGCAGGTATGGGGAGAAGGCTTTGTTCCCGGCTTGCTGTTTCTGAACAAATGGAGGTGGCCGCTGAGTGACAGGCAGCCCCGGACCCTCCCCAAGGTGCTCGGCCACCTCAGTGAGGCAAGAGGGGGAGCTCCTCCAGCCACCCTGCCTGGCAGGCAGCCCCTTGGCGGGTCCTGGCGGTGCTTCCTCTGCCTCTTGCCTGCACTTCCTGCTCTGCCCGCAGTGCCACCTGCCTCTCCCATGGCACTTTAGGTGCCAGCTCCTTCCTGGTCCTCCTCCTGATGTCCGGCTTTCCAGGGGCCGCAGCTCCTTTCCTCTCGGCCAGACCCTCCCTGGCGCTGGCGCTGCTGTGGAAGGAAGGCGGGGGGAGCCTTTGAAAGGTGGCGGCCAGCTTTCTCTGCGGTGCAGCCTGCTGAGCTATCTCCCTGACGAAGCGCCGGCCTTGCGGCCAAGGGAGAGAGGCTGCGAGGGGCAGCGAAGGTGAGTGCTTCCCGTGCTTGCTGTTGCTAGCTAGGTCTGCCTCCTTCTCCCCCTTAGCCTTTCTGGCCAGTCGTCAGGGTCGCCTTATGAAGCACCTCCCCCCCAGCATCCCTCCTGGCGACCCCTCCTCTCTTTCCCTTTTGGGCTGGGGAGAGGTCACTGCTCCCTCGGTGGACATCCATCCCCTTCGCCGGTTCCCTCCAGTCTGAGGCTAAGACACTGGCCCCTGGCTCTGTGGGCAGGACCGAGGCAACGCAGTGAGGCAATGCAGCCAGGGGATTGGCAGACCTTCAGAGTGGCAGCTGAGGGAGCCAATGGCTGTGGGACCGTGTGGAACGTTCATACCAAAATAGAATTATATATAAGGAGAGGTTTTTTTAAAATTAAATTAGATTTACTAAGCCACCCTTCCCTACAGGTAGGGCTGCTCAGGGAGGCTTACAACAGAGTAGTATACAAAAAAAAACCAAATTAAAAACATGCTTAAAACCACCTAAACGAAGAACAGTAGATGAAAAGAACAAACTACATATACAAGACGGTGGAAGAAAAAAATTTCAGCTCCCTGGCCTAACTGGGGGGAGAGGTTACAAGGGACACGGAAATACATGAGAGTGCCAGATGTCTCTCCGTCCCTGTCCTTAACTCCTGTCCTCCGTCCCCCCTCCATCGCTGTCCTTAACTGAAGGCCTGGTGGAATTCTCTGCCTTGCGAGCCCTGCAGAAAGGTAGTAATTCCCACAGGGCACAGATGTCTGCCGGCAGAGAGTTCTACCAGGCAGAGACGGATTTTCACCATTAAAAAGAAACTGCAGAACTAGGACGTCACCAGAGCTACAGAATGGGATAACCAGGGAATTTTGGAACTGCGCATTAGGATGTCGTCCAACAAGGTTTGAGTCCAGAGGCACCTTTAAGACTAACGAACTTTAATTCTGGATATCAGCTTTTGCATGCACAGACACTTCTTCAGATACTTCTTCAGACTGTTGCGTACACATGCACAGCCCGTGTTGCTTACCGTTACCTTCCTTAAAGTTTGGACGTCTATAGAGACTGCATTCACTCATCACTGGAGATTGAACCAGCTCAATTTTGGCAAAGACTGAGTGAATGAAGCTGCCTGATATGGAATCAGACCCTTGGTCCATCAAGAACAGCACTGTCTACTCAGCTTAGCAATGTCTATCCAGAGTCTCAGGCTGAGGTCTTTCACATCACCTCCTGCCTGCTCCTTTTAACTGGAGATGCCGGGGATTGAACCAGAGACCTTCTGCACGCCAAACAGAAGCTCTGCCACTGAGCCACAGCCCCTCTTTACAGCTCTCCAGGGTCTCAGGCAGAGGTCTTTCACATCACCTCCTGCCTGGTCCTTGTAACTGGAGATGCCAGGGATTCAACCAGAGACCTTCTGCATGCCAAGCAGAGGCTCTTCCACTGAGCCACAGCCCCTCTTTACAGCTCTCCAGGGTCTCAGGCAGAGGTCTTTCACATCACCTCCTGCCTGGTCCTTTTAACTGGAGGTGCCAGGGATTGAACCTGGGACCTTCTGCACGCTAAGCAGAGGCTCTTCCACTGAGCCACAGCCCCTCTTTACAGCTCTCCAGGGTCTCAGGCAGAGGTCTTTCACATCCCCTCCTGCCTGGTCCTTGTAACTGGAGATGCTGGGGATTGAACCTGGGACCTTCTGCATGCCAAGCAGAGGCTCTTCCACTGAGCCACAGCCCCTCTTTACAGCTCTCCAGGGTCTCAGGCAGAGGTCTTTCACATCACCTCCTGCCTGGTTCTTTCAACTGGAGATGCCTGGGATTGAACCTGGGACCTTCTGCACGCTAAGCAGAGGCTCTTCCACTGAGCCACAGCCCCTCTTTACAGCTCTCCAGGGTCTCAGGTAGAGGTCTTTCACATCCCCTCCTGCCTGGTCCTTGTAACTGGAGATGCCGGGGATTGAACCAGAGACCTTCTGCATGCCAAGCAGAGGCTCTTCCACTGAGCCACAGCCCCTCTTTACAGCTCTCCAGGGTCTCAGGCACAGGTCTTTCACATCCCCTCCTGCCTGGTCCTTTTAACTGGAGGTGCCAGGGATTGACCTGGGACCTTCTGCATGCCAAGCAGAGGCTCTGCCACTGAGCCATGGCGGCTCCCCAAACCAGACTCTACTGTTGACAAAGGAAAATCCAGTTATAAACAGTGTTCCCTCTAAGCTGTTAGTGTGAGCTAGCTCAGTTTCTTAGCCTCCAGCTCACACATTCTTGTCTTCGCTCAGGAAGGGAGGGCTCCAGAGCAGACTAAATTATGCAGTAGGCAAATCGCTCGCTCACAACTTTAATGCTGGGAGCTCACAAATTTCTGCTCAGAAGGCTGCACAGCTTAATGGGAGCATCGGTCCTTGAGTCTTTGCCCTGGCCTGAGAAGCCGAGGCAGAAGGGTAGTGGAAGGAAACTTCTTTAGCAGTCGGATTGTTGAACAGAACATGTTCTTAATGGAAGAGGTGGACGTTTCCACCCCCTTTTCCTATATAAACACCCCGGCCCAAAGCAAAGCAAAGCTCTTTCCGTCAGCAGTCCTAGTGAATGTGGAAGACCTCACTGCTGCTTCAGAATGCATGAATTCGCATCATTCGTGACAAATTAAAGAGAACTTCCCTTGGGGTTCTCTGTCGTTTTATTGCCAGAGCTTCTGAGCGGGGTTGCCAGCCTCCAGGTGGAGGCCGGAGCACTCCCAGAACGAGAACTGATCTCCAGACTACAACAACTACGAATTTATTACTTATTTGTTTAAAACATTTGTTCCATTTCTCCCGGAGGAAATGGCGTTCCTGAAACATCAGAGGAGCCCTGCTGAATCAGGCCAATAGTCCATCTAGTCCAGCATCCCGTCTCACACAGTGGCCAGCCAGTTCCTCTGGAGGGCCAAGAACAGGGCAGAGCAGCCGACGCCTTCATAAGAACATCAGAAGAGCCCTGCTGGATCAGACCAGGGGTCCATCTGCTCCAGCATCCCGTCTCACACAGTGGCCAACCAGTTCCTCTGGATGGCCAACAACAGGGCAGAAAGGCTGAGGCCTTCATTAGAACATCAGAAGAGCCCAGCTGGATCAGACCAGTGAAGGTCCATCCAGTCCAGCATCCTGTCTCATGCAGTGGCCAACCAGTTCCTCCGGATGGCCAACAACAGGGCAGAGAGGCTGAGGCCTTCATTAGAACATCAGAAGAGCCCAGCTGGATCAGACCAGTGAAGGTCCATCCAGTCCAGCATCCTGCCTCACACAGTGGCCAACCAGTTCCTCCGGAGGGCCAACAACAGGGTAGAGAGGCCGAGGCCTTCATTAGAACATCAGAAGAGCCCTGCTGGATGAAACCGGTGGTCCATCTAGCCCAGCATCTTGTCCAATTGCCAACCAGTTCCTCTGGAAGGCCAACAACAGGACATAGAGGCCGAGGCCTTCATAAGAATATCAGAAGAGCCCTGCTGGATCGGACCAATGGTCCATCTAGCCCAGCATCTTGTCCAATTGCCAACCAGTTCCTCTGGAAGGCCAACAACAGGACATAGAGGCCGAGGCCTTCATAAGAATATCAGAAGAGCCCTGCTGGATCGGACCAATGGTCCATCTAGCCCAGGATCCTGTCTCACACAGAGGCACTAAGCCTCTGAATCCCAGAGCCAGGAGGCAACATCCAGGGGAGGCCACGGCCTCTATGGCCTTTTGTTGGACCTCCAGAGGAACTTTAACGGATAGAAACCAAGGCTTCAGTAGGCAATACTTGTTGTGGTTACCTAGCAGTGGCTACAGAAGGCTTTTGTTTCTTAACTCTACAGACACTTGCTTCTGTTATTGGGGGTGTGTGTGTTAACCCCTGAGTGTGGGTTTTCTTTAAAAAAATTCAGATTTTTCTGCAAACCTGAGGCTTTCCTCGGGATTATAGAAAGAGCTGTCTCCTCTGTTCCTAGCTCGAGTCTCTGGATTTAAGTATCCACATATTTGGCATTGTTGAGAATTAGAGATATTGATGATTCTATTGCAGTGAAAAGAATGCAAGAGAAGATTGTTTCGTGTTTCTCTCTCCCTTATAAGGCACGGATGATCCACAGCTTGTGCGCTAGATATTGTAATTTTGCCTCGGAATTGCTGTTCACAGGTGGGCCGAGCAGATTTATTAGGATTATTATCTCACTATATCCCTTAGCAATCCGTATGTGTGGTATCGAAGTGTCAGGAAAAGAGAGGAAAATAACACTTTCGGTAAGCCTCTTTCCGCCGCCTCGTCGGAATCCCAGTGAAGCGGCAATGCTCTATTCATTCACAAATCACGCTTTGGAACCCATGCGGCTGTGGGGCTCATTCATAAAATCAGTTTGCTTCATTGGCGCACAACAGCCGGAGAGGAGGGCTGAATGGGAGCCCGGGAACAGGCTGACGGTAGTGGGAACTTGCAGCCAAAGCGAGGAACTGAAAAGGATCCATTGAACTGGGACAAATGTTTGTATGGAAGAGATGTTTGCAATGCTGGAGATGTGGATGAAAAGCGAGACAAAAAGGTGCTGTGAATATAAAGGGGGGGCATAACTCAGAGGTAACACATGTAATGTTAGAGAACCGGGTTTGATTCCCCAGAACTATGGCTTGCCCAAGGTCATCCAGCAGCTGCTTGTGGAGGAGTGGGGACTCAAACCCGGTTCTCTCAGATTAGACTCCGCACGCTTAACCACTACATCAAACTGGCTCTCTCCAGGACCCATCCGGAGCGTAGGAACCCTGCTAGGCATCCATCCCTCCGTTCTCACCTGCCTCTGCCCGAGCCCTTCATTTTTCTATGCAAACAGCTGGGCAATTTCACGTGTCTCCTGGAAAAGGCTTCAACTACTTCCCATTGGGAGGGGGAGGGGGGACAAAGGTGCCTTAGATCAATTTGCTAGAACGTCTCCATTCACCTTGAACGGTCAGACTCTGAGCAGACCCTGTCCGGGCGCTTTCTGCCACGGAACTTTGAAAGAATATATTCCAGGGCTTTCCCGCGACCACGATCAAATATCGATCGGCTCCCGCTCTGCAAACAGCAGGGAAGAATATTCTGGCCGATCGTCCACAAATAAAATGTGGTCTCTCCAGAGCTGTCCGAGTGTCCCGCGTTCCCTGAAACACCAGAATGAAGAGTCTGAGAAGGGATCGCTCCGGGGTTTCTAACTGTCTAGGGTGTCTTTGCACATGAAAGAGGAGAAACAGACCCTGTCAGTTCTGGGCTAGACCACGTTCGGCCTCATTTCCTCCACGAGCCGCGTTTTGATGCAGCGCGCGTCGCGGGATCTTCAATTATCAATGTAAATGCAAATACAAGCCGCCTCTTTCAATCAAGCAGAGAGTCTTTGCAGATCAAATTTCTGTTTGCTCTCTTTTTAAAAGGGTTTGGATTTTTTATTTTTTGCACAATCCGTAGAATTGGAGGATTGGAGGCAGAAGGGGAGGGGTGAGGGAAGCCTCCTGCTTGGCAGGGGCTCCGTGGTAGAGCACCTGCTTGGCACGCCGAAGGTCGCGGGTTCGATCCCGGCGTTTCCAGTTTAAAGGGATCAACTAGGAAATGATGGGGGGCGATCTCTGCTTGAGACCCTGGAGAGCCGCTGCCGGTCTGAGCAGAGTTCTCATGCAGGGAGGGCCCTGGGTCAGTGGTAGAGCATCTGTTTGGCATACAGAAGGCCTCTAGTTCAATCCCTGGCATCTCCAGTTAAGAAGAAGAAGAAGACGACGAAGAAGAAGAGATTGGATTTATACCCCGCCCTTCACTCGGAGTCTCAGAGCAGCTTACAAACTCCTTTCCCTTCCCTTCCCCACAACAGACACCCTGTGAGGTAGGTGGGGCTGAAAGAGCTCTAACACAAACTGCTCTTTCAGGAACAGCTGTGCCAGAGTTTGTGACTGACCCGAGGTCACATCAGCAGGTGCAAGTGGAGGAGTGGGGGAATCAAACCCAGTTCTCCCAGAGTAGAGTCCACATACTTAACCACTGCACCAAACTGGCAGCTAAAGGGGCTAGGCAGTAGGTGATGTGAAAGACCTCTGCCGGAGACCCTGGGGAGGTGCTGCCAGTCTGAGAGTCAGTTTGGTGTAGTGGTTAGGAGCAGGGACTCTAATCGGGGAGAACCCCATCCCCCATTCCTCCGCATGCAGCTGCTGGTGTGACCTTGGGCCAGTCACAAGTTCATTCAGAGCTGTTCTCACATGAGCAGTTCTCAAAAGAGCTCTCTCAGCCCCACCTGCCTCACATGCTGTCGTAGAGAGGGAAAGATCAGAGTCCAGTGTCACCTTGAAGACCAACAAAGCTTTATTCAAAGTATGAGCTTTCGAGTGCATGCGCACTTTTCCCAAATACATTGGGATGGTAGGTACGGTCCGGGTAGTGAAGGTGAGGTATAAATCCAATCTCCTCCTCCTCCCTCTTCTTATTTGGGTAGAGCGTCTGCTTTGCATGGAGAAGTTCCCCGGTTCAGTCCCCAGCATCTCCAGTTAAAAGGGGCTAGGCGTTAGGTGATGTGAAAGACCTCTCAGAGACTCTGGAGAGCTTCTGCCAATCTGAGTAGACCTGGGAGAGAACGTAGCAGTGTTCCCACGCCAACTGGGCCAGACTCTCCCCTCTTTTGCCTTTGCCGCGATGTTTGCCGGCGCTCCCCACAAAGAGAAGAAGCCATTTCCCCGAAAACAGCAAAACGACATCCCAAAAGACTGCTCTTTCCCTCCCGTCTTGGGCACGTGTCACTTTCAAAGAAGAAAACAGAGAGCAGCCTCCAGCCTGGCAGTGCCCTCCCTGCCAACGTTGTGACACTTTTCTGCATCGAGTGAAATTTTCCACGGTCCAAGTTAACAACGTCAGAAGGTTGCAAGAAGCCACGTTGCGCACTAACCACGGCGGACTGCGGTTCAAGGTCGTCTTCATACAAATAAGCAGGGAAGGTTAATATGAACACCAGTAACGGGCAATGAACAACTGCTTTGAAATTGCAGGCAATGGACAATTGCTTTAAAAGGTGCTGGGGCTAAAGCGACATCTTCTGACCCCCAAACAGGGTTGTTAAAGAGAAATTCTCTTAATTCCTCTTCACCCAGTTTCTCCTTGAAATCCAATAATTCATTCCCTTTCCTGTTTTTTTAGGAATTTGAGGAGACAGTTTCTAATCATAGAAACATAGAATGTTAGCGTCGGAAGGGACCTTGCAGGTCATCTAGTCCAACCCCCTGCACTCTGCAGGAGCGTAGCTGAAAGATAGCCCTACAACATACCCAAAAGATGGTCGTCCAGCCTCTGCTTGAAAACGTCCAGCGAAGGAGCATCCACCACCTCCCGAGGCACTGTTCCAACTGCTCAACCACTCTTACAGTTAGGAAGTTTCTCCTGATATTTAGCCGGTAACGATTCCCTTGTCATTTCCACCCACTAGATCTAGTCTTGCAATCCGGAGCAAGAGAGAATAGATCTGCTCCATCTTCTACAGGACAGCCCTTCAGATACTTGAAGACTGCAATCATGTCCCCTCTAAGCCTTCTCTTTCCCAGGCTAAACAGACCCAACTCTTTCATACCCAATCCAAATATACCCAATCCATTCTGACGAAAGAGAAGTTCCAAGAGAAGGGGCAGGAAGAGAGGCTTTGGAAAATTTCAGCCTTTCACTCTGGAGTTGCTCAGCGTGGAGAAAATTTCTTCCCAGACAGAGCGCCCCCTGTGGTGTGTAACAAAAAAAACCACTGCAAGGGCCGTAGTTACAAAGGGTACCTTGATTTCTCTTCGAAGAGAAATCTCTTCAAAGAGAAATCAAAGAGAAACAAAAGAGAAACTCCTCTTTTAAAAGAGAAAAAGAAAATAACGTTAAATCAATGGCTGTCCCTAAAAAAGAGAATTTGAGGGAGGGGGGTTCCTTCCTCCTAACAGCGCCACTTGACAACCTTAAATCCCCAATTAGTGGGAGTCTGACTGCAGATACTCAGCAGTCGGGGAAAGGCTCTTTGCACGTGTTTGGGAGCACTGTACTGTAATTCCCACATGTTCCAAGGGAGGGCCCCGTGCATGCTCTGATAAAGTTATGGGCCTGCACTTTAGAAACTGGACACAAGTTCCGCAGGCTTGGCTAGAATTCTGCATCTGGACTGTCGATCCCTTACCCATGATCACGTCAGTGGTTAACTGCTTGATTGGGGAAGCCCAATGGAGTGAGTGAAGTCAAGTAAGGATAATGTAAGAGTCCCCATCATTCTTCACAGCGGTTCTATAGTACATGCACGATCCCATCCGTATCATTTGTGTGCGTCTGCAGAGATTGTTCTGTTGTGCTCCAGCCATTGTGAACAAACAGTGGGCCTTGATAGCAAAGAACTCTGTTTTGTGGCCCCGGCAGGCTGTTTTTATTTGTGGGGTGGGGAAGAACTCCATTTTTTGATCTTAGCTTGCCCCTGTGAACCCCGCCTACTGTTCCAGCTAATTATTTATTTTCAGGTGATTTTTATATTAAAAAAAAAAGGTTTAGGATGTTTCAGTAGAAAAATGAAAATTGGTAAATATGAAAAAAAATTATATGTCCTGTCCCCATGTCCCAGGGAGTTTACCACCAAACTGATGCAAACTCTTTCTCCTCAGGTGCCTCCCGATCCTCTGTCGTCCGATGCAAGCCAGGAGCCCGCTGCCCCAATGCGCAGGGGGGCATCCGCAGGCAGCTCTCCCCTTTGACTGCTGCTGAAGATTCTGTGGCTCCCATTCTCGAGCTACAGAGTCGGAGCCCCTCGGGATTTTGCCGGCACGGCAGAGGAGAGAGGCGGACCAGATCAGGTAGGCATCCGATCGCCTTGGCAGCACGATACGTTTCCGTGCCTCGGGCGCAAACTCTCCCCCGTCCCACCAAAGAGTGGGGGTGGTGTGTTTGCTTTGGCTGGGGGATTCTGGAGGGCAGGAGATAGGGTTGGCAGGCCCCTGCCGGGAGCAGGAGAAACCCCCACCTTGAGGCCCCTCCCCCTGCCACCGATCAGCTGGCCAGTTGGGGGACTTTCCGGAAGCAAAAGGAGTCCTAGGCCAATGTTGCCGGCAGTGTGCTGAAGCTGGCCAGTTGGGGGACTTTCCGGAAGCAAAAGGAGTCATAGGCCAGTGTTGCCGGCAGTGTGTTGAAGCTGGCCAGTTGGGGGACTTTCCGGAAGCAAAAGGAGTCCTAGGCCAGTGTTGCCGGCAGTGTGTTGAAGCTGGCCAGTTGGGGGACTTTCCGGAAGCAAAAGGAGTCCTAGGCCAGCGTTGCCGGCAGTGTGTTGAAGCTGGCCAGTTGGGGGACTTTCCGGAAGCAAAAGGAGTCCTAGGCCAGCGTTGCCGGCAGTGTGTTGAAGCTGGCCAGTTGGGGGACTTTCCGGAAGCAAAAGGAGTCATAGGCCAGTGTTGCCGGCAGTGTGTTGAAGCCTTGGAAGCGACATCATCATGCACACTGGAAGCGACATCATCATGTTACCGGCAATGCAGGGACTCTCTGGTATTTGGGCAAAACTTTATGGTAACAATGACCTCAACGCAGAGTTTTTGCCCAAATAGCAGAGCACTGCCATGTCGCCGGCAACAGGATGACATCACTTCCGGTGCTGCTGGAAATGATGTCGCCACATTGCCCACAAGGTTGACCTAGGCCTTTTTTTTGCTCCCGGTTAAGTCCCCTCACAAGCTGCCTGGGGGAAACACGGCAATCCTGACAGGAGGAATTGATGCACAAAGTAGGTGTGTCGAATGCGGCACTCATGGCAAAATCAGCTGCCCCGCGGAAGATAAGCCGTCAAGACGGAAGAATTCGGCAGGATGACATAAATCCAGTTAGACATGAGAGCTGGATGAGCTTATGTCAGGTTGAATCTTGGAGACGTCCAAGTGTCAACTCCGTTCTGCTGTTAAATCAGCGGGTTGCCTGACGTGAAGAGAAGAAGAAGAAGAAGAAAGAAGAACCGGTGGAAGAACAACTCCTGTTCGGGTGTGTTTTTAAAAAAACCAGTCCTGGATCATTAAGGATCTGCTGATGCTTTTCTTCGGATCGAGGCCCACCCTGGCTTTCTTTCTTCTGCTGCGAGTGTGTAACTGTTAAGGCAGAGAGCCAGTTTGGTGTAGAGGTTCAGAGCGGTGGGCTGTAATCTGGAGAACCGGGTTTGATTCCCCACTTCTCCTCCACATGCAGCCAGCTGGGTGACCTTGGGCCAGTCACAAGTTCTCTCAGAGCTGTTCTCACATGAGCAGTCCTTGAAAGAGCTCTCTCAGCCCCACCTACCTCACAGGGTGTCCGTTGTGGGAAGGGGAAGGGAAAAGAGACTGTAAGCCATTCTGAGACTCTGAGCGAAGGACAGGGTATAATCCCAACCTCTGGTTTCTCTTCAGATCGTATAAATCTTTCGCCTTTTGCTAAAGATTTCTGTGGAGAGGAAGTTTTATGAGTGTTTGGTGAATTTTTTGAGGCTCTGCTCCGGATGAGCCAGTTTGGTGTAGTGGTTAAGTGTGTGGGGTTTGATTCCCCACTCCTCCACTTGCAGCTGCTGGATGACCTTGGGCAAGCCATAGTTCTGTCAGGCAGGGAAAGCTGTGATTACTCCAAATTATAGCTTTGCCAACCTCCAGGTGACGGCTGGAGACCTCACTTTTACATTTGATCTCCAGATAACAGAGATCAGTTCCCTTGGAGAGAATGGCAGTGTTGGAGACTGTGACCCTGTGGCACTGTACCCTGCTGAGGCCCCTCCCCTCTCCATACCCCGCCTTCCACAAGCTCCACCTCCAAAATCCCCAGGTATTTCCCAACCCAGAGCTGGCAACCCTATCTGAAAAACAGGCGAGGGGGGCTTCCGTAGGTCCATCTGAACGCACCCGGTGGTTTCAAACGATCGGGGAAACTGGCCTTCGGTGTCTCCTATAGCTCCGTGTCCCTCCCTGCGGCTGGTGGAATCAAGCATACAAAATAAGCCAAAAATGTGCATAATTCATTTTGCATGGTTTATATACTTCACAAAATTTCAATTTGTTTGGCCAATAATAGGCTATGACTCAGCGCCGATTTGTATTTATTTATTTTTCATGCGCAGACCGCACACAGCTCTATCAGGAGGCTTTGGTTACTAAGCGTGGGACGCATTTCCTTTTCCCCTGTGCATTTTAAGCCACGAGCCACATCACTATATAACTTTGGTGTGTGTGTTGTGTGTGTGTGTGTGAAAAGTACTGTCAAGTGCTGATTTATGGTGACCTTGTAGGGTTTTCAAGGCAAGAGACGGTCAGAAGTGACTTGGCATTGCCTGCCTCCATGTACCAACCCTGGGCTTCCTCAGTGATCTCCCTTCCAACAACTAACCTATTAGTTTAACATATGGAAATCACTGCCACAGGAAGTGGTGGCAGCTACAAACATGGACAGCTTCCAGGGCTGGCTCCAGGGTTTTTGCACACTAGGCGAGGCTACCTTCTGGCGCCCCCCCCCAAAGAGAGAGGAAGAGGAAGATTTTTTCTCAGTGTTTTTCTCAGTTTGGCGCCCCCATGGCTGGGCTGCCCTAGGCGAATGCCTAGTTCGCCTAGTGAGTGAGCCGGCCCTGACAGCTTCAAGAGGGAATTAGATAAACATATAGAGCAGAAGTCCCATCAGTGGCTTCAAGCTGACTCACCCCCTTCTGGATGAGGGATCCCTCCTTCTGCAGCAGCTTCACACCAGCTCTGCTTCTTAGGCGTGTACCCCCTCCCACTTTGGGCAAGGCCTTTTATCTCTTCTACCCAGGCACCACCCTCTACTCCTCTACTGGTGCAAGTTTTCCCTCCAGATCCCCAGTTAGCCAATCACAGGGCTCAGAGGGTACCTGGGAAATGTAGGCCCTGGCAACTATTCCAGTACAGGCTTCCCTGGAGCCAGTAGGCCTCCCTAGAGTCTGTAGGCCGCACCACTATAGGCCCAGGATCATGACGCACCCCCCCACACCCTGGGATCACTACGAAAAGCCAAAAGAGGTGGCTCAATTCTTAGTGTGATTACCTGATTGTCTAGGCTTGCCCTCGGGCCCAGTACAGGAAGCATTCACTGACTGGGTTAATGTTCCTAAAATGGCCTCACCTCAGCTATGTAGTGGTTTGGTGTAGTGGTTAGGAGCATGGACTATGATCTGGGAGATTGGGTTTGATTCCCCACTCCTCCACACGCAGCTGCTGGGGTGACCTTGAGTCAGTCACAAGTTCTTTCAGAGCTGTTCTGTCAAGGGCAGTTCTCGAGAGAGCTCACGGGGTGTCTGTGGTGGGGAGGGGAAGGGAAGGGAAGGGAAAGGAGATTGTAAGCCACTCTGAGGCTGCAGTGACACACGCTAAATAATCCACTTTCAATGCACTTCCCAACTGGATTTTGCCAGTTAAAACAATAAAAATCCAGTTGGAAAGTACACTGAATGGGGGTTATTTAGCGTGTGACCGCAGACCAAGATAGTGAAGGTTAGGGTATGAATCCAATCTCCTCCTCCTCCTCTTCCCCTTCTTCTTCCTCCTCCTCTTCTTCTTCTTCCTCCTCCTCCTCTTCTTCTTCTTCCTCCTTCCTCCTCCTCTTCTTCTTCCTCCTCCTCCTCTTCTTCCTCCTCCTCCTCCTCTTCTTCCTCCTCCTCCTCCTCATCTTCCTCTTCTTCCTCCTCCTCCTCTTCTTCCTCCTCCTCTTCCTCCTCCTCCTCCTCTTCCTCCTCCTCCTCATCTTCCTCTTCTTCTTCCTCTTCCTCCTCCTCTTCTTCCTCCTCCTCCTCCTCTTCTTCCTCCTCCTCCTCCTCCTCTTCTTCTTCTTCTTCCTCCTCCTCCTCTTCTTCTTCCTCCTCCTCCTCCTCTTCTTCTTCTTCTGTTTTGGTTATAGATAGCATCGTGATGTCATCGTGCCCAGTACATGATCGCTGACTGGTTGGGATGCAGAAGAATGAAAAAGAGAGGGGAAATGGCTACCGAGACAGTGAAGGGGGAGGAAAGTGAAAAATAGGGGCAGCGAAGAGTTGCAAACAGCCATTAAAAAGCAAGGATTTAAAGGGCTTTTTTTTTCTGGAGGGTTTCAGCCTGCCAAAATCATGACCTTGAAGGCGAAAAGATCAAACTTGGCAGCGTTGGGCTCAGCCCTAAGCCAAGAGAGTGGTAATTATTTTTCATGCATACAGCCCAGCACAGTGTGACGGATAATAGACCCCGTTGTCTCTGTTTTAGGAGAAGATGGGACGCAAGCCCACGGCGAGACCTCCAGCCAGGAGAGCCACGCACAGACCCGGTGCGAATCATGCAAGTCCACGTTCCTCAAGATCGTCTGGGGATTTCTGATAATCCTGTCGGTCTCCTCCTCGTGGGTCGGGACCACGCAGATTGTCAAGATCACGTACAAGAACTTTGACTACCCGTTTTTCATGACTTGGTTTTCCACAAACTGGAACATTATGTTTTTCCCCGTTTATTATTCCGGGCACCTGGCAACCGCACAGGAAAAGCAGTCTCCAATCAAAAAAATCAGGTGAGTCTCCGGTCCCGGGGATGAGTCTTTTGCCTAAAAGCAGGAACAAAGGAATGGCAAAGAGGAAACGGAGTCAATAGTCAGGAGTGGCGCCTTTAAATAATAACCAATTTTGGATGCAACGGCATGGGTATATATATTTTTCTTAACCTAACAAATCTTTTAGTTGCTGCAGATTTTCTGGGTTGTGTGGCCATCGTCTTGGCATTGTAAGACCTGATGTTTCGCCAGTAGTTGTGACTGGCATCCCCAGAGGTATAACATAGAAAGATGGAGTACTCTCTTTGTCAAGGTGTCTGAGTAGTCTGAGTAGTCACCTTGACAAAGAGAGTACTCCATCTTTCTGTGTTATACCTCTGGGGATGCCAGTCACAGCTACTGGCGAAACATCAGGTCCTATAATGCCAAGACCACAGCCACACAGCCCGGAAAATCTACAGCAACTAATGAACTCCGGCTGCGAAAGCCTTCGACAACATATTTAACAAATCTTTTGTTTCAGAAGCTTGTGTCTGCTGGCCAGGCATCCACTCTGCCGGTAGCTAACGTTGCAAATTATCGGAATCCTTTCCAAGTCGACCCACGCAACATCAATAGGGGCCCAGCTCATATGGCAACCACATCTCAAAACGTCCTTCAATAGGGATTTCACAATCCGGTGACGTCAACCTGAATGGGAGGGAGCGGAGCTCACTGGCAGAGCCTCTGCTTGGCAAGCAGAAGGTCCCAGGTTCAATCCCCTGCATCGCCGGTTGAAAGGACCAGGCAGGAGGTAATGGGAAAGACCTCTGCCTGAGACCCTGGAAATCTACTGCCAGTCTGAGTAGGCAATACTGGCCTTGGTGGACCAAAAGGTCTGATTCAGTAGAAGGCAGTTGAATGTGTTCAAGACAGTCAGGAAAGGGGCTGTGGGTCAGTGGTAAAGCATCTGCTCGACCTGCAGAAGATCCCAGGTTCAATCCCCGGCACCTCTAGTTAAAAGGACCAGGCAGTGGGTGATGTGAAAGACCTCTGCCTGAGACCCTGGAGAGCTGTAAAGAGGGGCTGTGGCTCAGTGGTAGAGCATCTGCCTCGCATGCAGAAGGTCCCAGGTTCAATCCCCGGCATCTCCAGTTAAAAGGACCAGGCAGTAGGTGATGTGAAAGACCTCTGCCTGGTTTAGTGGTAGAGCCCCTGCTTGGCATGCAGGTTCAATCTCCGGCATCTCCAGTTAAAAGGACCAGGTAGTAGGTGATGTGAAAGACCTCTGCCTGAGACCCTGGAGAGCTGTAAGAGGGGCTGTGGTTTAGTGGTAGAGCCCCTGCTTGGCATGCAGGTTCAATCTCCGGCATCTCCAGTTAAAAGGACCAGGTAGTAGGTGATGTGAAAGACCTCTGCCTGAGACCCTGGAGAGCTGTAAAGAGGGGCTGTGGTTTAGTGGTAGAGCCCCTGCTTGGCATGCAGAAGGTCCCAGGTTCAATCCCCGGAATCTCCAGTTAAAAGAACCAGGCAGTAGGTGATACGAAAGACCTCTACCTGAGACCCTGGAGAGCATCTGCCAGTCTGAGTAGACAATATCGATCTCGATGGACTAAGAGTTTGATTTGTTATAAGGCAGTTTCATGCATTCGTGTGACAAGATTTCTTGGGGAGCAAATGCCAAAGGAACCAATAATCAGAGATGCTCCAACACTCTGTGAACATTGCCTGTTTTTTGATAGTCATAGAATCAGAGAGTTGGAAGGGACCTCCGGGGCCATCTAGTCCAACCCCCTGCACAAGGCAGGATATTCACAAATATCTCCCCCTTACACACCCCGTAACCCCTGTTCCACACCCAGAAGATGACCAAACCCCCCGCCCCTCCAGGATCTCCAGCCAAACTGGCCTGGAGAAAAATTGCTTCCCGACCCCAAAGTGGCGATCAGCATTTCCCTGGGTGTGTAAAAAAAGGGCCATGAGAACTAAGCCATCTCTGGTAAGCCCTCGTCTTCTTCCTTGTCTTTTTAAAATGCAAGTCTGCAATAGCGGAAATATAACAGAATGCCCTGTTAGCACCTTCTTCAGAAGTCCGACAGATACGGTGGTTAATGCCGGACTGAGAAATTCCTGGGGATTTGGGGGGCGGGGTTTGGGAAGGGGAGGGGCCTCAGGAGTCATGTGGTGCCCACCCTCCAAAGCTCCCAATTCTTGCAGAGGAATCGAGTGCCGTAGTCGGCATTGGGAGATATTTGGTTAATATACCAGAGTCTGCTTGGGTCATAGAAGCAGGGTTTTGTGTGCAGTAAAATGACTCTCCCAAGAAGTATGTTGCAAAAGTAAAACTTACATTTATTTAAGTAGATTCAGTTCTAGGGTCGCCAGGTGAGGCCAACAAGCCGGTGGGGAGGTGGTGGGTGAGGAGAGGGAAGAAGCGCGAATGAACTCTGAAGTGAGTTCTGGATGGGCTGCCGTTGCATTTAAAGGGATGGCGCTCCTTTTAAATACCTTGCCTCCGTTGGAAATCATGGAGGACGGGGGCACCTTCTTTGGGGGCTCATAGAATTGGACCCCGTGGTCCAATCATTTTGAAACTTGGGGGTGCTTTTGAGGAGAGGCGCCAGCAGCTATGCTGAAAATTTGGTGGTTCTACCTCAAAAACCAGCGCCCCCCCAGAGCCCCAGATACCCACAGATTGATTCTCCATTATACCCTATGGGGACTGGTCTCCATAGGGTGTAATGGAGCGCCCAATGGCCATCCCCCACTTTGTGATAGCCCTGAAGTTGAGGGAAGGGCTCCAAACCAGGGGATCCCTCGCTCCCAGCTGGGGATTAGCAGCCCTACAATCAGTTCCCATTCAGGCTGCTGTCGAAAGGAAAGAGAGAGAAGACTGATCGAAAGAGTCCTTTCCTAACCACAAGTGGCCAGCTAAATCCGGCATCCCACATGTGGGCTTCCACAGGGGAGACCTGGAGAGATGTGTGTTTCCATGCACAGCCATGTGAAGGAAGGGAGGAGAGCAAAGGGCACAGAGGGAGAGGAGGGGTCAGAGGGCAGGTCCCAGGTTAAGACAGAGAGAGAGAGACAGTGTTAACCCTTTTGTTAGTCCTCGGATAGGGGACCACCAAAGAAGTCCAGGGTCGCGATGCAGAGGCAGGCAATGGCCAACCACCTCTGTTTGTCTCTTGTCTTGAAAACCCTACAGGTGCTCTGGGACTTTGCAGGGTAGAGAAGAGACGACTAAAGGGGGACATGATAGAGGTTTATAAAATGATGCACGGGGTGGAAAGAGTTGGGAAGAGAACTTTTCCTTCCTCTCACAAAATATTAGAACTCAAAGGCATCCAGTGAAGCTGATGGGCAGTAGGTTCAGGAGGGACAAGAGGAAATACTACTTTAATCAGAGACTGAAACGTGGAATTTGCTGCCAGAGGATGTTGGTATGGCCACATGAATCAACAGCTTTAAAGGGGGATGAGACAGATTCCTGGAGGATATGTCTATCAGGGGCTACTAGACGTGGTGGCTGAGGGGAACCTCCACATTCAGAGGCACTAAGCCTCTGATTCCCAGAGCCAGGAGGCAACCTCAGGGGAAGGCTGCAGCCTCTATGCCCTGTTGTTGACCCTCCAGAGTAACCCGTTTGGCTACAGTGTGAGACAGGATTCTGGACCGGATGGACAGCTGGTCTGATCCAGTAGGGCTCTTCTGATGTTCTCATGACAGTGTAACGTCACTTCCAGCAAATATCCAGGGCCAGCCCAAGAGTTTTTTGCACCCTAGGCAGGACTACCTTCTGGTGGCCCCCCACGTGCACACCCACCAATTATGGGGGCTGGAGAGAAGGAAGACCAGCTGCTGAGCACGCGCCACAAACACACACACAGAGAATGGAACATACTACCTCGGGAGATCCTCTCCCCCCTCCCGGTAATGAAGGTGTGGAAGGGCTGCCTGCAGCGGCGGCTCACCCAACAAACCCAGCAGCAGGAGATGGCCTTCATCGGCCCAGGCGCTTGCATGGTGCCATGGGGGGGGGGCTCCCGGGTCCTCCTTGCCCGCCTGCTCCACAGCGGCTCTCCCATTGCCCCCCCCCGGGGCCTTGGTGCTTGCCCCCTGCTCGGCAGGGCCCGTTGCTCGGCTTTAGGCGACGTCTCCATCACGTCCCTCTTGGCCGCCCCCCCCCCCCGGAGCTCCCCCAGAAGCGTGCCAGAGGCTTGCAGCCCTCCTCTCAGAACTTCCGCTCAATTCCACAACCCCCACCTGCTGCCGCAGCCCGCCCGCCTTCCTGCCTCCACAGTGCCTAATGGCCTGCCCCCCCCCGAAGCCCCCCCACCCCAGGGGGACCCCCCACGTGCCTCCCGGGTGCTGTTCCTTTGGCCCGGGCTGCTGCTTGGCTCTCTTCCCGTCGGCCTCGGAGCCTCCTCTGCCGGCCTCGCCAGAAAGGAGGAGAGGGACCATCCAGTGACCAGCCAGCGGAGGGGCGACTTGGGGGCCCGCCAGGGCTGCTGCTTCGCCCTCCTCTGGAGGCCGCCTGCCCACTTCCCGGCAAAGGCTGCGCTCCCTGCCACCGCCTCCCCCTCGCCCGGCTTCCCGCCGCCCTCGTCCTGCGACACTGGGCCAGCCAGGGACACCCGCAAGGTGAGCCGAGGCCCAGGAGCTCCTTCCACCATGGGAGGCAGCTGCCAGGCCCTGCAGCCCCCCAGCATTCATGCACTCACCTGGGCTGGCCTGGGCTGCCTTCTGTGCCTCCCCGGCCAAATGCGCTGTTGGCTGCTCGACGGGCCCTGCCCCCCTCAGCTGGCGGCTTGGCTCGGAGCGCTTTCGGGAGTCCCAGCCAGGGGGAAGGCAGTGCCTCCCCAGCACTTACCCCAGGCCCTGGGGGTGCTCTCCGCATTCACCCCACCCGCCCTCTCAGTCTCCACCTCCTCCTCCCCGCCACCCGCCACCCTCCACAGGCGCTGGAGCTGGGGGCTTTGGGGGGCGGGATGGGTCCTGTTTGGCGCCTCAGGGCCGGCTGGCGCTCTAGGCGAATGCCTAGTTCGCCTAGCGGGTGAACCAGCCCTGCAAATATCCAGAAGTGATGTCATGTCACTGGTGTGATATTGATGAGACACTCTAGGATTTAGTCAGAACTCTGTGGTAAAACAATAGAGTCCCCCCCTTGAATCCTAGAGTGTCACATTGGCATCACAGCAACGACATGAGATGACATGACCAGGGCCGGCTCGCCCACTAGGCGAGCTAGGTGCTCGCCTAGGGCGCCGGCCCTGCAGGGGCGCCAAAATGCCCCCGCCCCCCGTGAAAAGCCCCCCTTCCCACCCAGCCCCGGCCACCCTGGAAAAGCCAGCGCCGCCGCTGGGAGGAAAGGGGTGTGTGTTCAGCCCACCCCTTCCGGGTGCCTTGCAGCTGCGAGGGGCCCGGGAGAGCTGCGCCGCCGCTGGGAGGGAAGGGGCAGGCGTTCCAAGCGCGCCCTTCCCCGGCTCTCTCAGGCCCCTCACAGCTGCGAGGGGCCCGGGAGAGCTGCACCGCCCCTTCCCCGGCTCTCCCCGGCGCCTCGCAGCTGCAAGGCACCCAGGACAAGGGGCTGGGCCATCTCCAGGCCCCACCGGGAGGTTGGCATCCCCGGTGGGGTGGGCTGTCCTGCCTAGGGCGCCCAGACACCTGGGGCCGGCCCTGGACATGACATCACTCCCGGAGGTTCACAGGGAAAAAATCTGATTTTTAAAACATTTCCCCCCCTGCCGGCTCTCAGTGGGCAAAGGGAGGTGGAGGTCTCCTCAGGTTCAAGTCCTCACGGAGCCTTGGAAGCTCTCTGGGTGACGTTGGGCCAGTCTCACAGTCTCTCAGCCTCACCTACTTCACAGGGTTCCACCCCCTATGTCCAAATGTTTACAGCTTCTCTGTTTCAAACTGCTATTTCATGACATGGGAGTTTGAGAATAAGAGACATCAAAGGATGATAAACCAGTTCCAGTGCAGTATATTTGAAATTTCCATTTTGAGTTCCTAATAGTTGATTGGGGGACTTAGATTTTAGTGCTGGAATTTGAGTATTGGATCACACATGTACATCTAAAGCTGGTACGAACTTTACAGCCCAGCGCGAAATTCTGAGATCAGAATTTTTCCAGAGGCCTCTGGTTGTAAATCTTGCACTAGCTTTAAATCCCTCTTTCCTCATTGTTTCAACCCTAGGACCTCTTTTCTCCGGTCAAACCAGATTTGCGTGACTTCTAAAGGACTAATAGTGTGTATGTTAATGACGGCACGCAGGACAGTTGCTAAAAGTTAGAAAGCCGCAGAATGATTAACATCACACTCATAGTATTCTGATTTATGGCAGAATGCAATAGCTGAAAAGTTAACAAATCGGATTAGAATAATCCAGTCCAAAGCCACAACTGTAGACTGTTTTGAAATATGGCACGATTTTATTTCATACACAACTCAGAACAATACTCAAAGTATGTTTAAGCCCTTCCTCAGATTATGGGATGAAGTTAAGTAAGCCTCTCTCTATACTATAATCATGTTGTAACTATACATTAATTATGCATGCTTATAGGAAAAGAAAAGGCTGCGACGGCTCTAGTGGTTAAGACTCTGAGTTGCAGACCAGAAGGTCGGTAGTTCAGCAGTTTGAGACCCGAGAGTGCCGCATGACAGAGTGAGCTCCCGTCTCTGGTCCCAGCTTTTGTCAACCTAGCTGTTCGAAAATAAGTTATGGCAAGTAGATAAATAGGTACTGCTTCAGTGGGAAGGTAATAGTGTCCTGTGTGCCTCGGCATCTAGTTGTGCCAGCCACATGACCACAGAAACATCTTCGGACAGCGCTGGCTCTTCGGCTTGGAAACAGAGATGAGCACCGCAACCCTAGAGTCGGATTCAACTGGCTTTTGAGCAAGGGAAACCTTGACCTTTACCTATAGGAAAAGGAAAAAGAAGAAGGGGAAATAATTCCTTCTCTTTTGTACTTATGCCGAATGTTGAACTCTCTACCAATGCCTTAATTTGCTTGCTTTTCACTTTTCATTTTCCCCCTTTTTTTCTTTTCTTTGTTGTTATTCATACCCTGTAGGTCGTTCTTCTGTATGGGGAGTGGGGATGTTTATGTCTGCTGGGTTTTTTCTATATTTAAATAAAAAAAAATTAAAATTAAATTAAAAAAACAGATTTGCAAGCTAACACTTAAGAACGGGTACAGAGACGGTGGGGCCAGTTTGGAAGACCCTGCACTATGTTTATAACAAAATGCGTTTATCACACTATGGCTGCGATCACACGCACAATTAGCCCCACGAATGCCGGGCGGATTTAAAGGGCGCGATCAGACATGAACATCTGGGAAGTGCCCCGCAGCCGTCAGCAACCCGTGTCGCTCCGCCGCAGAAGCGTCATAAACAGGCACTGGGGAAAGTCCGGTAGCAAATGGGTTGCTACAGGCCACGGACGGACTTTCCCCTCTCTGATCGCTCTGATCGTCACAGCTCACTGGGGAGCATGGCGTTGGGATGGTCTGATCAGGCCATCCCCCCATGCTCCCCCTAAGCTGTGGAGTCTTGTGAGCGAACATTCTATTTTGTGAGCTACCGGCGTTAAAGTTGTGAGCAAGGCTTCCTCTAAGCTGTGGAGACCTGTGAGCAAGGATTCTACTTTGTGAGCGACTGGCATTAAAGTGGTGAGCGAGGCGGTCTGCATAAATCAGTTGCTCCGAGCCCTCCTTCCTGAGCTGAGACAGAAATGTGAGCCGGAGGCTAAAGTGGTGAGCTGGCTCACACTAACTCAGCTTAGAGGAACACTGGTTGTGAGCGAGCGGTTTGGCTGCTGCATAAATTAGTTTGCTCTGGAGCCGTCCCTCCTGAGTGAGGCAGAAATGTGTGAGCCGGAGGCTAAAAGCTGTGAGCTGGCTCACACTAACTCAGCTTAGAGGGAACACTGGTTGTGAGCAAGCGGTTTGGCTGCTGCATAAATTAGTTTGCTCTGAGCCTCCTTCCTGAGCTGAGACAGAAATGTGAGCCGGAGGCTAAAACTGTGAGCTGGCTCACACTCACTCATCTTAGAGGGAACACTGGTTGTGAGCAAGCAGTTTGGCTGCTGCATAAATTAGTTTGCTCTGGAGCCGTCCCTCCCTGAGTGAAGGCAAAAAAGGTGTGAGCCGGAGGCTAAAAAACTGTGAGCTGGCTCACACTAACTCAGCTTAGAGGGAACACTGCTCCTGACTCCATGCCATTGTTTCCCCCACCCTTCTCCGTATGCGCATCATCGCACACTCCATAGGGAGCCCTCAATGTGGAGGTGCAATTCATCGATTCCTTGTTTAAGTGCATTGGAAACAAACGGCAAAACAACAAAACAAAAACCAACCCGACTCACCCATGGTTGCGTCTGATCACGTGGTGGCGGGCTGCCCCCGCAGCTTCCAAGGACTGTGTGATCACGCAACTGTGGGTCAGATTGCTCCAGAGGGAATAGCCTCGCTACCCTCCTCCCCCCACCGCTTTATTTTGCATGTGTGACCACAGCCTGAGGCTCAGCTTAGGTGGGACAAAAAGTCCCAGTTCTTCATAACTGCACCAGTTTGGCGTACTGGTTAAGTGTGCGGACTCTAATCTGGGAGAACCGGGTTTGATTCCCCCACTCCTCCACTTGCACCTGGCTGGATGACCTTGGGCAAGCCATAGTTCTGATAAGAGCTGTCTTGGAAAAAAAGCAGTTTCTGTCAGAGCTCTCTCAGCCCCGCCTACCTCACAGGGTGTCTGTTGTGGGGAGGGGAAGGGAAAGGAGTTTGTAAGCCGGTCTGAGACACCTTTGGATAGTGAAGGGCGGGGTATAAATCCAACCTCTTCTTATTCTTTTTCTTCAAATAATAATAATAATAATTTTTACAGCACTGATTGAGTCCTGGCTCGTATCCATATGGTTGCCGAGTCCCGCCCCGTCCCCCCCTGGTAGTGGTGGAAAAGGCTGTCACGTCACACCAACTTGTGGTGACCACCCTGTAGTGGTTTGCCATTGCCTGCCTCTAACTGCGATCACACACACTATAAATAATCCACTTTCGATGCGCTTTCCAACAGGATTTTACTGGGTGAGCTGGCAAAATCCAATTGGGAAGTACATAGAAAGTGGATTATTTCGCGTTTGTGATTGCGGCCTCTGGAGCCGTTTTTGTAGAAAAAGCCCAGCAGGAACTCATTAGCATAACAGGCCACACCCAACAGCAGGAACTCATCAGCGTATTAGGCCACACCCCTGACCGCACAGCTCATTAGCATATTAGGTCCACACCTCCACATTACCAGAAGGGTAGTCATCCAGCCACACCCACCTTTTGCTTCTTATTCTGTTTACCTTGTTTGTTGCCAAAACCCAGGGCTCTTTTGGAGCAGGAACTCCTTTAGATGTTAGGCCACACACCCCTAATATAGCCAATCCGAATGATTTTCTGCTGTTGGGTGTGGCCTGTTATACTAATGAGTTCTTGCTGGGCGTGGCCAACTCGGGAGCCAGCCGGAACTCCATTCCTGTGCATTCCTGCCCAGAAATAGCCCTGGCGGCCTCTGTGTGTTCATGATGGACTTCCATTGTGGTCTCCCATCCAAGTACTCACCAGGGCTGACCCTGCTTAGCTTCCAAGACCTGACGAGAACAGGCCAGCCTGGGCCATCCAGGTCCTGTATACTGTGGTATAATCCACAGTCCCTTCATAAAGTACCTACGTGAACTACCCTGTTATAGTTGAGCCCTATCGGTGGAAAGGGCCGTGAACGCCACTTTGGAGTCAGGAAGCAATTGTTCTCCAGGCCAGTTTGGCCAGGGATCCTGGAGGGTTTGGGGGGGGGTTTCAGGGGCGGATCAAGGCTTCCTGGTGCCCTAAGCGCTGACCCGTCTTGGTGCCCCCCCTCATTGAAATGACTGCCGTGACAACTGGATTGGGCTCCATCGTTTTACTTTTAAACACGTGCATTTCACTTTTAAACATAAGCCTGACGCTGAACTGCAGGCTGTGGAAGCTCAGTAGTTCAGCAGTTCGAGACCCGAGAGTGCCGCAAGACGGGGTGAGCTCCCGTCTCTCGTTCCAGCTCCTGCCAACCTGGCAGTTCGAAAGCAAGAAATTGCAAGTAGATAAGTAGGTACCACTTCGGTGGGAAGGTCACAGCGTTCCGTGCACCTTGGTGTTTAGTCATGCCGGCCACATGACCGCGGAAAAATGTCTTCGGACAGCGCTGGCTCTTCGGCTTTGAAACGGAGATGAGCACCGCAACCCTAGAGTCGGATTCAACTGGCTTTCGAGCAAGGGAACCTTTACCTTTACCTTATGACACTGCACCCCGCCAACTAAAAATAGGAGATAACCCTAGGGGGCGCCATGGCCAATTTGCATTGGTTTTATCTCTCCTTATAATAATTATCTTTTGGTTTCATAAGATTCCATGAGCTCCCATTGGCTGTAAAATGCCCTCCCTCAGCCATTGGCCCATCAGCCACCACTCAAGAGTACTCGCGTGCCATTGGCCGGGTGCTGGGTCTGCTCCTCTTCCCCACCCACTCCCCCTGGCAGACAGCTTTCTCTCCTGAGGAAGACAGTTCTCTTGACTCCTGTGAGGGACTGTCCCCTCAGTGGCTGTTGGTAGGCAGCCAAGCTTGGTTCTGTGAGTAAAAAAACAAAGGACTTTCAGCATAACCCCCTCCCCCGCCCATAACCCCCTCCCCAACGGCCACTTTCCTGTCAGAATAAATGGGAAAAGGCTCTTTCTCCTGCTTAGCTTCAGCATGGCTGGCTGGCTAACGAGGTGGGCCAGCGACCATCAGACCATTTTCTTCAACTCCCCACTGAGCAGCTGACTTTCCCTTAGGGTTGCCAATCTCCAGGTTGGACCTGGAGATCTCCCACTGTTACAATTGACTTCCAGATGACAGAGAGGTTTCCCTGGGAGAAAATGGTTGCTTTGGAGGGTAGACTCTATGGCATTATACCCTGCTGAGTCCTTCCACACACACCCCAAATGCTGCCCTCCACAGGATCCACCCCCAAATCTCCAGGTATTTCCCTAATCAGAGTTGGCACCTGTACTTTCTCCTCTGTCAGTAAAAGGCCCTTTCCACACCTATGTTGGCCTTTGGGAGAAAACTCATTGGGCTCTAATCCAGCTATTCCCTGATGGGGAACCACTGTTGCCAATCTCCAGGTGGGGGCTGGAGATCACTCAAAATTACAACTGCCTCTAGGAGGGAGAGAGGAGGAGATGGAAAACTAAAGGTAGGTTGATGGTTGGCTGGGAGGAAGATAGGGTTATCAACTCCGGGTTGGGAAATTCCTGGAGATTTGAGGGGTTGAACCTGGAGAGGTTGAGTGTTGAGGAGGGGTGGGACCTCAGACAGGTACAATGCCATAGACTCCACCCTCCAAACCAGCCACTCCCTTCTGGGGAACCACTGTTACCAATCTTGGGGGTGGGCTGGAGATCACTACTGCTCTTCAGGTAGCAAAGATCAATTCTTCTGGAGAAAATGGTGGACTCTGTCATTATACCCTGCTGAGATTGCCACAGCAAATTGTCACTGAGTGCCCAAAGCCAGGGCACTCTCCCAGAGCCTCTTTCTAGAGCCCGTTGTATTTATTTCCACAACGGGCCTTATTCCTAGTCAATATATATATATATATTTTTACAAATCTTCATTCTTTTCTTTTTTTTTCTTTTTCACCCTTTTCCCAACTTTGTAGTGTCCCCTTTGGGCCCTGGGGCCCTGAGCACGTGTTTAGTCTGCTTCTAAGCACTGACTGATCTCGGTGCCCCCCCCCTCCTTTCCACACTGACCCCGTCCATTTGAGTTATTGACCTGTCAGACCAGCCACACAAAAATGTATTCATAGGATCACACAATAGACTGTACAAACTAAGCCTAAACTTTGGCGACATCCAGTTCTGCAAAAATGAAATTAAAAAGGAGGCAGAGAGGGTCACTGAAATGACTGCCCTGACAACTGAATCTGGCTCCATCGTTTTACTTTTAAACACATGCATGTTACTTTTAAACCTAAGCCTATGACACCGCACCTCGCCAACAAAAAATAGAAGATAACCCGAGGGTGTACCATGGCCAATTTGCACTAGTTTTATCAAATTTTTTTTTGTTTTTACAAATCTTCATTCGTGTTTTTTCGTCTGTTTTTTTCGAGTGTTTTTTCACCCTTTTCCGAACTTCGTGGGCCTTGGTGCCCTGAGCACATGCTTAGTTTGCTTAATGGTTAATCTGCCACTGGGGGGGGGTTGCTCTCTTCTGGGCATAGAGCAGGGGTCACTGGGTGTGTGTATGTGTGGGGGAGGTATTTGTGAATTTCCTGCATTGTGCAGGGGGTTGGACTGGATGACCCTGGAGTTCCCTTCCAACTCTGTGATTCAATGACGTCGCAGCTGATTTATAGCAACTGTATACAGATTTCAAGGCGGTTTTGCCAGTATTTTAAGGTGGTTTGCCACTGTCTGCCTCTGAGCAGCAACTCTGGCCTCCCTTGGTGGTCTCCCATCCAAATACTAACCAGGGCCGACCCTGCTTAGCTTCCAAGAGCTGACGAGATCAAGCCAGCCTGGGCCATCCAGGTTGGAGCATGCAAGCAGAGGTGGTTTGCCATTGCCTGCCTCTGCATTAGTGACCCTGGACTTCCTTAGGTGGTCTCCCATCCAAGCACTAACCAGGGTGACGCGGCTTAACTTCTGCTCATCTGACAAGATCAGGGTCCTCTGGGCTATCCAGGAAAGAGATGACCAAAGACGGTTTGCCGTTGCCTGCCTCTGCGTAGCGACCCGGGACTTCCTGGGAGGTCTGCCATTCAAATGCTAACCAGGGCCGACCCCCTGCTTAGCTTCTGAGGTGTGACAAGATTTAAGCTAGCCTGTCAGGGGAGGGGAATCTGTCATCTGTACTCTCTGTCTGTCTGTCTCTGTCTCTCGCCCGTTCAGACGTTTCCATTTTTATTTGGTAAGGTGAAGAGCTGACATATGAATAAATCAGCCAACGTGTTGTCAAAGGCAAGAAATTAGCCAACCTTTGCCAATTTAGAAATTCGCCAGCCTTTAAGAATTTAGAAAAGGACCTTTAGAAATTAGCCGACCTTTGGCAATTTAGAAATTAGCCAGCCTTTAGAAATTTAGAAAAGAACCTTTAGAAATTTAGAAATTAGCCAACTTTTGGCAATTTAGAAATTCGCCAGCCTTTAGAAATTTAGAAAAGAACCCTTAGAAATTTAGAAATTAGCCAACCTTTGGCAATTTAGAAATTAGCCAGCCTTTAGAAATTTAGAAAAGAACCCTTAGAAATTTAGAAATTAGCCAACCTTTGGCAATTTAGAAATTAGCCAGCCTTTAGAAATTTAGAAAAGAATCTTTAGAAATTTAGAAATTAGCCAACCTTTGGCAATTTAGAAATTAGCCAGCCTTTAGAAATTTAGAAAAGAACCCTTAGAAACGTAGAAATTAGCCAACCTTTGGCAATTTAGAAATTCACCAGCCTTTAGAAATTTAGAAAAGAACCCTTAGAAATTTAGAAATTAGCCAACCTTTGGCAATTTAGAAATTAGCCAGCCTTTAGAAATTTAGAAAAGAACCCTTAGAAATTTAGTAATTAGCCAACCTTTGGCAATTTAGAAATTAGCCAACCTTTAGAAATTTAGAAAAGAACCCTTAGAAACGTAGAAATTAGCCAACTTTTGGCAATTTAGAAATTCACCAGCCTTTAGAAATTTAGAAAAGAACCTTTAGAAATTTAGAAATTAGCCAACCTTTGGCAATTTAGAAATTCGCCAGCCTTTAGAAATTTAGAAAAGAACCTTTAGAAATTTAGAAATTAGCCAGCCTTTGGCAATTTAGTAAATGCAAATAAGATAGGGTAGTCCACTCAGAGCATGAGATAAGGAGAAGGGCTGATAGAATGGGCGTGTATTATGCAGACTGCACAGCTGGGAGAACTCCGGATCCCCGTGACGGGCGAGGGTCCGGCTGGGGTTTCTCTTTTTAATATCGCGTCTCCGCTCCTCGCCCTGACTTCTGAACCGCTTTCCTGTCCTTAGGGAATGCAGTCGGATCTTCGGCGAAGACGGTCTGACGCTGAAACTCTTTCTTAAAAGGACAGCTCCCTTTTCTATTCTCTGGACTCTGACTAACTACCTTTACCTGCTAGCTCTGAAGCGGCTGACGGCCACGGACGTCTCGGCCCTCTTCTGCTGCAACAAGGCCTTCGTCTTCCTGCTGTCTTGGATCGTGCTGAAGGACAGGTTCATGGGTGTAAGGGTAATAGCCGGTGCCGTTCTTTCTCTTGGTTTTCCCTCTCTGCTTCCAATCAGTATTCTAAGGATCAAGTCCTGTGTTGTCATGTACGATCCCATGCTCACGGCATCAAAATCAAACCATCAAAAATTGACATGGCCCTCATTAGGGGCCGGCAAGCATTCAAAGACGTTGTACCTGAGTGTGGTGTAGTGGATAGAGCATCACTGTAGAATCTGGGAGTCCCGGGTTCGAGTCCTTGTTCAGGGTCAAACGTGATGGTGTTTTCATGGCCAGCCTTAAGGATGCCACCATGTTTAGTTTGGTCCTCGACTGTGGGAACTGTTGGGTGACCTCGGGCTAGTGTTGCCAATGCTCCCTCTAAGCTGTTGGAGTACGTGCTGGAACCGGCTGGAAAGCACTTGCAGAATGGCGTCGATAATATTAAAACGATAGCTGTATTTAGAATGTAAACACCGCGTGCAAGCAGAGAAGAGTCTCTCGAAGTGTTTGAGAATTGTTCCATATTTGACTGGAGTTGCATGCTCTGCCAGTGTCCCGGGTGAGCCAGTTTGGTGTAGTGGTTAAGTGTGCGGACTCTAATCTGGGAGAACCGGGTTTGATTCCCCACTCCTCCACTTGCACCTGGCTGGATGACCTTGGGCAAGCCATAGTTCTGACAGGAGCTGTCCTTGAAAAAGAGCAGTTTCTGTCAAGAGCTCTCTCAGCCCCACCTGCCTCACAGGGTGTCTGTTGTGGGGAGGGGAAGGGAAGGGAGTTTGTAAGTTTCACTCTCTCAACCTGAGACTCCGAGTGAAGGGCAGGGTATAAATCCAATCTCCTCTTCTTCCTCTTCCTCTTCCTCTTCTTCCTCTTCCTCTTCTTCTTCTTCTCCTCCTCCTCCTCCTCCTTCTTCTTGAATGACTGTCAGCTGGCCAGTTTTTGTGCTCTTGACTCTGGGTGTAATAGAGGATGCATTTGTGGCTTTGCATTTACATGCATTTATTTATATCTTGCTCTTCTCCCCAGTTAGGACCAATGCTCCCTCTAAGCTGTGAAGTCCTGTGAGCAAAAATTCTACTTTGTGAG
Organism: Gekko gecko; assembly: GCA_029375565.1. NCBI lineage: Eukaryota > Metazoa > Chordata > Lepidosauria > Squamata > Gekkonidae > Gekko > Gekko gecko. Next base: position 232,650,494 of record JAPDNY010000003.1, read on the forward strand.
CTACCGGCATTAAAGTTGTGAGTGAGCCATTTGGCCGCTGCATAAATCAGTTTGCTCTGGAGCCAGACTTCCTGACCTGAGACAAAAATGTGTGAGCCGGAGGCTAAGAAACTGTGAACTGGCTCGCTTAGAGGGAACACTGGTTGCCACTCTCCAGGTGGGGCCTGGAGGTCTCAGAATTGCAATCGACCTCTAGACTACAGAGATCAGTTTTCCAGGAGAAAACGGCTGCTTTGGAGGGTGCGCTCTAAGGCACTGAGGTCCCCCCCCATACCTTGCCTTCCCCAGGCTCCACCACCAAATCTCCAGGAATTTCCCAACCATGAGCTGGCAACCCTGCCTTGTGCCCGTCACCTTCTCTCAGCCTTGTCTACCCCACTAGGTTGTTGGGAAGTTAAAATGGGCGAAGGGGAGGACTGTGCATGCTGAGCCCTGGAAAACAGCATTGCCGAAGATGTGACGTCACATCCGGGCGAAAACCTGGAAGTGATGTCACACACAACCCACAACAGCACTCTAGGAATTCCACCAATCTCTATGGTGTTTTCTATAAAGATTTGTGGGATTCCTAGAGTGTCATGGTAGCCTGTGACATCACTTCCGGGATTTCACCCAGAGATGATGTCGATGTGGGGGATTGCCATCCCTCATTTGCTGTCTGGCGGCTGGCAACTCTGGCGTGGGCACAGTAGGGTCCCTATACCGGTGGACAGCAATCTTTGCCATCAGCACACAGGTTTGTATCCCGCCACACCACGTAGCCAAATTGGAAGCCTTTCTCCTTTCACTTCTTTGGCTAGAGAAAGGCTCCCAGTTTGGCCAAAGCAGAGCGGTAGAATGCAAATGATCATATAATAGCAATGTAAATACAAACAACAGCGAGTTAGCGATATATTATCTTTTTAAAAAAAAATCCCAAAAATGAAGCCAACAGCAGAATATGCGAGAATCCCATTCCATATATTAAAATATTAAACAGCAGCAGCAAGGCTGCGAACAAATGATTTAAAAAGATATATACAGCAAGTAGAAGAAGAAGAAGAAGAAGAAGAGATTGGATTTATACCCTGCCCTTCACTCGGAGTCTCAGAGCAGCTTACAAACTCCTCTCCCTTCCCCTCCCCACAACAGACACCCTGTGAGGTAGGCGGGGCTGAGAGAACTCTAAGGACAGCTGTGCCAGAGCTTGTGACTGACCCAAGGTCACACCAGCAGGTGCAAGTGGAGGAGTGGGGAATCGAACCCGGTTCTCCCAGATTAGAGTCCGCGCACTTAACCACTACGCCAAACTGGGGAAGGCGGGGTTTAGGGAGGGGAGGGGCCTCAGCAGGACGTAATGCCCTGGAGTCCGCCTTCCGAAGCATCCATTTTCTCCAGGGGAAGTGATCTCCGTAGACTGGAGATAAGTTGTAATTCTGGGAGATCTCCAGGACCCATCTGGGAGGCTGGCAAACCTCTCCATCGTTTGCAGAAAAAGAGTCCTACCCGTGTATCAGCTTTCTTTTCTGAATAACCAAGCGGCGTTTATATAACTTTGCTTTCGGGTCACACAGATTGTTGCCGCAATAATGGCCATCACTGGGATTGTGATGATGGCGTATGTCGACGGTTATCCCGGCGAGTCCATTCTCGGCGTCGCCTATGCCGTCGGATCTGCCTCAACCTCGGCACTGTATAAGGTACGTCCTCTCGTCATCTTATCCTCTACGTCCCCTTTTGAAAAATCACACCAACGCAGAAAAAGATCGGTTTCAAAAATTAGGCCTCCCCCTGCCTTCGGTGGTCTGATTGACGTTCCCAGCCAGGTGCGCTGGAAGAAAAGTACAGCTCAGATAATGATTTTTGTGACCCCCGAGGATTCGGTTCAGCCTACCTTTATCGAGTCTTAATGAAAACTCTATTAGTCCATGGCTGCCAGGTTAACATCTCCGAGTTCCTTGTTTTCTGGCCGTGGGGTCATTTCTGATGTTTTTGCAAGAGGTCAGCTACGCATGGCTGGAAACAAATGTTCAGACTGATGACGACTCCCTCACCGGTGAGAAAAAAAACTTCTTTGCAGTGTGGATTGCTGGTTGCAAATGGAACTCCTCCGAGGCCAAGGATTGCCTTCTGCTATGAGGCTCATCATAGCCCTACTGGATCAGACCAGTGGCCCATCTAGTCCAGTATCCTGTCTCACACAGTGGCCAACTCTGGAGGGCCAGCAATGGGGAGAGGCCGAGGCCTTCATTAGAGCATCACAAGAGCCCTGCTGGATCAGACCAGTGGTCCATCTAGTCCAGCATGCTGTCTCACATAGGGGCCAACCACTTATTCTGGGGGGGCCAACAGCAGGGTATAGAGGCCAAGGCCTTCCCCTGAAGTTGCCTCCTGGTTCTGGGATACAGAGGATTAGGGCCTCTGAATGTTGAGGTTCCCCTCTATGGCGGAATGTGCCCACTCTGTCCTTCAGGCCCTATTCTGCCCAGCTCTCCTGGGTTTTTCTCAACCCCTGGAGAGGATTTTCTTCCACTCCCAGGTAGCCCACTGCCACCACCTGACTTTGTAAGGAATTGCCCACTGGGAGGGTCAGGACTCCCAGCTTTCCTTCCAAGTTCTGAGGCCTTGCCTCCTTGTCTCCTGCTGCACAGTGACTGGTCACCACAGGGACAGTTTACTGCCTTGTGTGCCCTTGGAGGAATAGCCACTTGCCAACTGCCTGCCTTCCCCCTGGCGCTCCTTTTAAAATAGCATGTCCAAGACAGTGGAGGACTCATGGTACAGAGAACCAGTACTAGCATCAAAAGTTATAAACTATTTATTAAAAAGAACATAAGCATACTTTTAGCACAGCACCAGATTGAGCAAGGGATACAAAAGAAATGGGTAAAACACAAATCCTCTGTCTCTCAATCTATAAATGCCCTATCAGATGTTAAATTAGGACAGGCTCTTTAGTTTAGGAGTTCTAGATCTCTACCAAGTTGCCATTACCTTGAAGGTTGCTCCAGCTCCTTTGGTGAGCATATGGTCAGTGTCTGCCTTCCCAGTGATCTGTCTCCTCCCATGGCCTCAGCACCCAAGGAAAAAGGACCTCCTTCCTCATGCAAGGAATTTTTATCATATCTGTTTCTCCACCCACTGACGCCGTCTAGCCTGATTTAGCATTTAGCATCCTATATATATAATTGCCCTACACATTGGCAATTTCCAGCTTTCCCGTTGGTTGTGCTGTGTGCTCCATCACCCACTGGCCCATCAACCACCACTCAAGAGTACTTGCATCCCATTGGCTGGGTGCTGGGTGCTGGGTCTGCTGCTTTCCCCCACCCACTGCCAGCCTGGACATTCTTCCCTGACAGAATAAACTGCCAAAATGGCTGTCTCTCCTGACAAAGACACTTCTCATGCTTGGCTCCTGTGGGACTAACTTTTTCCTCAATGGCTGTTGCTAGGCAACCAAGCTTGGTTTTGTCAGTTTCCAGGCCTTTGTGGGGACTCATTGGGGCCAGTCCTGACTAGGGTTGCCAGCTCCACATTGGGAAATTCCTGGATATTTTGTGGTAGAGTCTACAGAAGCCAGAGTTTAGGGAGGGAAGAGGCCTCAGTGGAATAGAATGCCAGAGAGTCCACCCTCCAAAGCATTTTCTCCAGGGGGAGACAGATCTGTTGTCTGGAGGTCAGTTGTGATACCCAGCAATCTTCAGGTTTCACCTTGAAGTTGGCTACCCTAGGAGTAGCAGTTAGTACTTCAGAGCAGGGTCTGCCAGACCCAGGTTCTTGCTGTGGAAGTTGAGTGGGTGATTTTGGACCGGTCACAGACTTTCAACCTAATCTACCTCACAGAGTTGTTGTGCAGATCTAAAGGGGGAAAGGAGAATGATGTAAGCCACTGTGGTCTCCACTATGGAGAAGACTGGAGATCATTCAGAATTAAAACTGCTGTCCAGATGGCAGAGATCTGTTCCCTTGGAGAAAATGGCTGCTGAGGTCACTTACCCTCTTTCTTGGGTCCCCACTGAGGAGGAGAAAGACTATGGTTTTCCTAAGTAGAGGCTCCAGGTGTGGGGGGGAGATGGAAAGCTGAAGTCAGAGGGGCAGATAAAGGTAGGTTGATCGTTGGCTGGGAAGGAGATAAGGTTGCCAACTCTAGGTTGGGAAATTCCTGGAGATTTGAGGGGTGGAGCCTGGAGAGGGTGGGATTTGAGGAGGGGTGGGTCCTCAGGTACAGTGCCATAGACTGTGCCCTCCAAACCAGCCATTTCCTCCTGGGGAACCATTGTTGCCAATATCCAGGGGAGGGCTGGAGATCACTCAGAATTACAACTGCTCTTTAGATGGCAGAGATCAGTTCCCCTGGAGAAAACAGAAAGCTCTGTGTCCTTATACCCTGCTGAGGTCACCACAGCAAATTGACGCTGAGTGCCCAAGGCCAGGGCACCCACCTAGGGGCTTCTTCTGAAGCTCGTTGTATTTATTTCCACAATGGGCCTTCTTCCTTGTGAATACATGAATTACATAAATCAATCTAGAATACTGTGCTTTCAGTGGCTTATTCCCTAAAAATGGGCTGTTATTATTTTGGGTTTTTTCTTCCCCCTAAATTTCATTTTTTTTTTTATTTTGTACCTTCCATTTCTCTCCTCTCCCCCCTTAGGTTTTGTTCAAGATGTTCCTCGGAAGCGCCAACTTCGGGGAAGCCGCCCACTTCATTTCCACTCTTGGCTTCTTCAACCTGGTCTTCCTCTCCTTTACCCCCATCATCCTGTACTTCACGAAAGTGGAGTACTGGTCTCCCTTCTCAGCCGTGCCCTGGGGCTACCTGTGTGGAATAGCAGGCCTCTGGCTAGGTAGGTATCGCGATAAAAAAGTTTCTGTGTTCCTCTTCTGTATCAACAGATGTAGAGCGTCCAGATCGCGTGAATTGATGATATCGCTTTGCTCTGGTCAGACCTCACCTAAAGTATTGTGTTCAGTTTGGGGCACCACAATTTAAGAAGGATACAGACAAGCTGGAACGTGTCCAGAGGAGGGCAATGAAGTTGGTGAGGGGCCTGGAGACCAAGTCCTTTGGAGATAGGTTGAAGGAGCTGGGTATGTTTAGCCGGGAGAGGAGACGACCGAGAGGTGATATGATAACCATCTTCAAGTACCTGAAGGGCTGTCCTATAGAGGATGGTGTGGTGTTGTTTTCTGTTGCCCCAGAAGGTCAGACCAGAACCAACGGGTTGAAATCTAATCAGAAGAGTTTCCAGCTAAACATTAGGAAGAACTTCCTGACCGTCAGAGCGGTTCCTCAGTGGAACAGGCCTCCTCGGGAGGTGGTGGGCTCTCCTTCTTGGGAGGTTTTCAAGCAGAGGCTAGGTGGCCCTCTGACAGCAATCCTGATTCCGTGAACTTGGGCAGATCACAAGAAGGGAGGGGCAGGAAGGGCTGCCTCAGTGCTTAGTTCTCGTGGCCCTTTCTTACACGCCCAGGGAAATGCTGATCGCTACTTTGGGGTCAGGGAGCAATTTTTCTCCAGGCCAGTTTGGCTGGAGATCCTGGAGGTTTTTTGTCATCTTCTGGGCATGGAGCAGCAGTCACGGTGTGTGTGTGTGTGTGGGGGGGGAGGTATCTGTGAATTCCTGGCCCTGTGCAGGGGGGCTGGACTAGATGACCCTGGAGGTCTTGGCATTGCAGGACCTGACGTTTCACCCAGTAGCTGCGACTGGCATCCTCAGAGGTATAACACAGAAAGATGGAGTACTCTCTGTGTCAAGGTGAGACGAAGAAAAATGGTAGGCAGGTAATTTATATCTACCCCGGAAGGTGGGGTAGGGCTGGGTCATTATCTTTCCGTGTTTTAACCTTTCTTCATAGGGAAGGTGTTCCAACCCTTTTATCATTCTAGTTGCCCTTCTCTGCACTTTTTCCAATGCTATAATATCCTTTTGGAAATGTGGTGACCAGAACTGTACACAGTATTCCAAATGAGGTCGCACCAATGACCTTGGTTTGCCTGGATGCCCCGCAGCTGCAGCGAGCCCGGGCAAGCTAGCCCTTGGACAGATCAGGGAAGGGTGCCCCCTGGCCCGCCCGCCCACCTCGGAGTCACCAGGGTGGGGTTGCTCTCCGGGCCTTCCCTCTGTAGCCATGCACGCAGAGGTTTTGGCTGTAGTGGGCGTGGCTAACTCTGAACCCAGCCAGAACTCCGTTCCTGTGTGTTCCTGCCCCCAAATAGCCCTGATTATTACTGTCCACAACCGTCACCTCCTTTCTAGCATGAGAAGTCCGTTGCACCTTTCAGGTTTATTTTTAACTTTGCTTTTTCTCTCTTTTCAAACGTACCCCCTGGGATTGCTTAGCAAGGGGAAGAGCAGGATGGGGGGAGAGAAGGAATCCCCCCCTTGAAGATTTCTCGCCCCTGAAGTACTCCTTACCTCTGGCTGGGTGGGGGAAAATCTGGGTTCTTCAACAGGAGTAAGAGCAGCTCTGTGAGAAGAGAGCAGGGGAGGAGAGGGTTAATGTTTCCTTCTTCCCCGCTCCGTCCTCCTCTTCGATCAGACTTATCCTGGCTGCTAAATGCGCAAAAGCAAAGAAGTCATTTCAAACAAGTACAAAGGAGGCTGTTAACCCAAGGGGTCCCCAATCTTTTTGAACTTGCGGGCGGCTTTGGGATTCTGACCCGGCATGGTGGGCACAGCCGCAAAATGGCTGCCGCAAAATGGCTGCCACAGGAGGCGGGACCAGCCCAGGCCCCTAACCAGGAATTTGTGGCTTATGGGGCAGTTGGGGTTTTTCTTCCTGGTGGGGCTGAAGTCCTCAGTGCAGAAAGAAAAGCCGTTTAGTCAACAGAAAAGCTGTTGCTGGGATAGATCTCTTAACTTGCAAGCTATCAACCGTTTTAGATGACAGTTCTCAGCTGCTGCAAGTTAATCACTTCTAAAGGCGGAAGCAACCGTTCTGAGAACAAGCCAGCAGGTGGGTGGGTGATGACTTCTATAGTCAAGAAAGCTAACCCTGAGACAGAAAAACTCTCTTAAAGGAGACCAGTTTCTCAACACAGAGTTAGAAGGGGTCCTAGAGGTCACCTACTCCACCCCCCTTGCTCAGTGGGGGAATTAGTCAACTGCAGCACCCCACTCTGCTTAAAGGAGAGCACACCTTTTTAAAAAAATGCTTTTAAAGGATTGGAAAAAGCATTTACAGGGACTGTGCCTTTAAGAAAGGCACCACATTGAGGACCTGTGTGGTAACATACAGTAGTTTCCTACAATATTACTTCTTCTGGGTTTCTTTTAATCCAAAGCTTGAACACTTCGATGCAGACATCTACTAGCAGGGTCAGAGTCTGCTATGGCAGAAGCGTTCTCGTCAGTATCTCACGCTAGGCTCTTTTTCCTTGCAGCTTTTAACATTTTGGTGAATGTTGGTGTCGTGCTGACGTATCCCATCTTAATATCGATCGGGACGGTGCTGAGCGTTCCTGGCAATGCAGGTATGCCTAATGTATAGTTCTGATTGTTTCGGAAAGTTTAACAGATATATTAGCATCTGCCGAGAACAAGGGCTATGGAGTGGTTCGAGTGCCGGACTGGGACGAGGGAGCCCTGGGTTCAAATCTATGCTTCCCACACCTCCTGTTCTTCACCACTGCTAGCCGGGAGGGGAAATAGGGGGGCTCTTTGGTGCCGTATCAACACGCAACATTACTTCTGGCACAAAAACAGAAGTGATGTTATCGTGCCAGGGCACTGTTCTAGGATTCACCCAGAACTCTGTGGTTTAACCACAAAGCCTGGCCTAATTCTGTCCATTAGGAGCAATGACAGCAACAAATTACAGGCCATGCTAGCCCCATTTCCTCAGATCTCGGAAGCTAAGCAGGGTCGGCCCTGTCTAGTATTTGGAAGAGCCGCCTCCAAGGAATACCAGGGTTGTGACGCAGAGGCGGCCAAGGGCAAACCACCCCTGAAATGCCTCTTGCCTTAAAAAAACACAAGTCCAGCTCACCACTTAGTGGTGTATAATGCTAAAGAGCTAGATCTTCTGGTTGCCAGACAATTTTTGGATCTCCTGCTCTACACACAATGCCATATGATGATGATGATGATTATATTATTACAGTAACAAAATGGGCTTCACTGGGCAGCTATTTGCAGCTGTGGCCTTAGGAGTGCCTGGCGCTCGCTGTCTAAAATTTTTATTCCTTTTTTAAAGTTGTAATGGTGTAAGAACTGAGCAAAGCAGTTCCCAGTAGGACATTTGGGAAGAAAATCATTCATAGGGTCACTATAAGTTGGAACCCACTTGACGGCACTTAACACACACACACAAACGTAAAGGAGTTGAAGGGATTTTCCTCTCAATGAAGAGGCGGGAGAAGAATGTCAGATTATGACATCCCGGCCGCTAGCCAGTCGGCGCAGTGCACAACTGACTTCCGCTTCCAACCAGCCAAATTGCTTTTCTTTGAAATCAAACTGGGGAAAGAAGAGGTATGTCTGATGATGACGTGCCGAGTGCACTCCTGGGATTCTTAGGTTTATATGCGGATACCGCTCGAGTTCCCGGGAAGCCCTGGATTTTGAATAAAATAGCTTTTGAGAGCATGACAGTAGCAGGGGACCGGAGCTAGAGCGGGAAGCCTGACACTGGTGAGGAAACGCTCTGGCGAGAGCTGAGGCATAGGAGTCCGAAAAGTGTAATCCCATTGGGATGGGTTGAAACTGCCCTGTGGAACTCTGCCTGCCCTGTACCGCATCGGCCTCGGCTTGATGTCCTGCCAGTCTCCAACCCTGAATTATTCAAGAGGCCTTTTCTGCACAGGTAATACAGCTGCCCTGCACAAAACGGTTTGCAGACTTACTCCGATAAAGGATTCGACTGCAGCCTGTACTGCTGCGTTTCACTTGCTGTGAGTCGGCTCCTGTTTACGTAATTTTAGCACCACTTAAAACTGTTGTGTCGCCCTGACCTGTATGGCCCTGGCTAGTCCAATCTTGTCAGATCTCAGAAGCTAAGCAGGGTCAGCCCTGGTTAGTACTTGGATGGGAGGGAAGGAGGGAAGGTAGGAGGGAAGGAAGGAGGGAAGGAAGGTTGGAGGGAAGGAGGGAGGGAAGGAAGGAGGGAAGGAGGGAAGGGACATGTTAATCCTTATGCTACCCTTCAGTTCTTTCTGGTTGGTTCCAGACTTCTACAATCCTAATGTATTGTTCATTGAATGTCCCATTTTGTTGATTGTTCCGGCTCACTCTGTGTAATCCACCTTGATCGCCTGTGGGAAAAGCGGACGATAAATAACGCTTGTAAATAAATAAATAAATAAAACCCTCACCTTCTCATAGCACATATCCTCTCCTGTCCATAAACCCTCTGTGACCTTTCACTTCCCTCACTGACATTAGCCGATTGGCCACATTCCGTCGCTTAACACTCGAGCGCCGAGAATGTCTGCGAGCATTCCGTGACGATCACGGCAACCCCCTCCAATGGTTGCGGGCGATTTTTCTCCCTCCCCGAGCAAAGAGGCGGGCCCCCGGTTGACTGTCATAACCGTGTCCTAAAACGTCGGCCTTCTCCTTTCTTTCCCCCCCCCCCGACGCAGCTGTCGATCTACTCAAGGACGAAAAGATCTTCAGCGCCGTGCGGCTGGGGGCGACCGTCACCATCTGCCTCGGGTTCCTGTTGATGCTCCTTCCGGAGGAGTGGGACGAGATCACGCTCAGATTCATCAACAGCTTGAAGGAGAAGAAGAGCGAGGACCATCCCGAGGACGTCACGGACTCCGGCATGCCTTTCAGGAGTCGAAGCCGGGCCAACGGGACAGTGTCGATCCCGCTGGCTTAGAACCGGCGACCTCTTCGCTCCACAGGAATGTATATTCTGTGAATAGGGTTTCATAAATAAAATTTTCTCACCCACCCGTACGCTCAAAACGGACAGCTTATTATCCGAGGCCAGGGAGGGCCCGTGCACTCCGCGCTTGAACACATCTGTACAGAACGGTTTGTATTTATACACAGATCCGAGCGCAGATGTAAATAATGGCAATAAATTCCTTTTCTTAGAAAAAAAAGAAACCCTGTTTTTTGTAATTTTTTAAGGGCCACCGCCGGCAGGAGAATTGTGTGTAAACAAAGGCCACGATTCACCACATTTGGCCGACTTACTCCAATGATCCAGGCGAAATTTGAGATGACTGCCCTTCCCTTTGAAGAAAGGTTAAAACGCTTGGGGCTCTTTAGCTTGGAGAAACGACGGCGGAGGGGTGACACGATCGAGGTTTATAAGATTATGCATGGGATTGAGCAGGTCGAGAAAGAAGTACTTTTCTCCCTTTCTCACAATACAAGAACTCTGGTGGGCACTCCATGAAATTGCTGAGCAGTCGGGTTAGAACAGATAAAAGGAAGTCCTTCTTCACCCAAAGAGTGATTAACATATGGAATTCACTGCCACAGGAGGTGGTGGCAGCTACAAGCATGGACAGTTTCAAGAGGGAATTAGATAAACATATGGAGCAGAAGTCCATCAGTGGCTATTAGCCACAGGGTATAGATGGGAACTCTCAGTCTGGGGCAGGTCATGCACTCTATTCTCGGTGCTGGGGGGGGCAGCAGTGGGAGGGCTTCCAGTCTCCTGGCCCCACTGCTGGACCTCCTGATGGCACCTGGTATATTTTGGCCGCTGTGTGACAGAGTGTTGGACTAGATGGGCCATTGGCCTGATTCAGCATTGGCTTCTCTTATGTTCTTATGTTCTTATGACACTTTTAGGTCATCCACTGAATGTCCTGAAAGGTTAATCTGTTCCCCCACTGGTTTCTGAATGCTGTGGTTATGTCCATTCATTCTTTGTCGAAGGGACTGGCCCGTTTGTCCGATGCAGAGGGTGAAAGGGCATTGTTGACACGTGATGGCATCTATCCCATTAGAGGATAGGACAGGTGGACTCTCATTCTAGCTGGATCTGAAGAAGTCACCGGTGACTCACCAAAAGCTCCTCCCCTGCCACTAATTTCGTTAGTCTTTCAGGTGCTAGAGGACAGTGGTGCACCCAGTCCAGCATCCTGTCTCACACAGTGGCCAACCAGTTCCTCTGAACGGCCAGCAACAGGGTACGGAGGCCGAGGCCTTCATAAGAACATCAGAAGAGCCCTGCTGGATCAGACCAATAGTCCATCTTGTCCGGCATCCTGTCTCCAACAGGGACCCACCGGTTCCTCTGGAGGGCCAGCAACAGGGTATGGAGGCCAAGGCCTTCATTAGAACATAGGAAGAGCCCTGCTGGATCAGACCAGTGGTCTATCTAGTCCAGCATCCTGTCTCACACAGTGGCCAGCCAGTTCCTCTGGAGGGCCAACAACAGGGCAGAGAGGCCAAGGCCTTCATAAGAACATAGGAAGAGCCTTGTTGGATAAGGCCGGTGAGGGCCCATCTAGTCCAGCCTCCTGTCTCCCACAGTGGCCAACCAGTTCCTCTGGAGGGCCAACAAGAGGGCACAGAGGCCGAGGCCTTCCCTTGATGTTGCCTCCTGCCTCTGGGATTCAGAGGTTTAGTTCCTCTGAATGCGGAGATTCGCCTCAGTCACCATGGCTAGTAGCCACGGATAGACTTACCCTCCATGAATTTATCTAATCCCCTTTTAAAGCTGTTTATTCTCACGGCCATCACTACGTCCCCTGACAGTGAATTCCACATTTTAACCACTCTCTGTATAAAGTAGTACTTCCTAAACCTACTGCCCATCAATGTCAGTATTGTCTACTAAGACCGGCGGCATTTCCCTAGGGTCTCAGGTCTTTCACATCCCCTACTGTCAGATCCTTCTAACTGGATTGAACCTGGGACCTGCTGCATGCCAAGCAGAGGCTCCGCCACTAAGCCACAGCCCCCCAAATTGTCTGTGTGGTTTACTGTCTGACCCTGAAACAGCCAAATGGATTTTCACCTCATTGTTCTGATGAACACGTGAAGCTGCCTTTTTCAATCAGACCCTGAGTCCATCCAGGTCAGTATTGCCTACTCTGACTGGCAGCCGCTCTCCAGGGTCTCAGGCGGAGGTCTTACTGCCTGATCCTTTCTACTCGAGAGGCCGGGGATTGAACCGGGGACATTCTGCACGCCAAGCAGATGCTCTGCCACTGAGCCACAGCCCTATTCCATAATGCGGCACGCCAACTCCCTCCTTTAAGCTGTTAATAGAAATTGTTAGGGGAAATAATCTCAGGTAGACTCAAGAACTCCCCCCTCCGCCGGAGCACGTAGCTTCTCCTCTGCGGACAAACCTCTGTCATCTGGAAAAGGGAAGCAATTTGCTAACTTAATTTTTGTTGCTCAGAAACTGTCTGGGCGCCCCGGGCGGAATAATATACCGTTTGAGCGGTGAAGGCAGCTGTGCGATGACGTCCTTTGGCGGAGAAGGGCTCTTCGAGCGGCTCTCCATCATCAGAGAGACAAAACGTGTCGCGCATGAAGCCAGCTTGAAAGCCAGCCCAGGAAATCAGACATCTCTGAAAGATTGGCTAGGAAGCCACCCCGGTAGGAACTGTATGGAGCAGGTTGCGGCTGCAGGGGGGAGCCGGTTTCCGTGGTGCACACGTGGTGTGGTCGTACAGCTTGGCCTAATGAATTTGATTATATCTTGTAGTGTCCCGTAATCCCCAGACAATGACATTAGGCCCGGATATTTCCCTATGCCGTTTGATCCTTTGGAGATTATTTTTTTAATGTAGTGTGATTGCCGTGCTCAACTGACAAAGGGTTTCCCTCAGTGCTCTGAAATGAATTTTTGAAGGAAACAGTCTCTCGAGTCAAATTCTCCTTGCAGAAATCCAAAAGCGTGTGCACCAGTTCAGCATGGAGCACATATCAGGTGAATCAGACCTTTACTTTGGTCTGGGACTTTTCTGTTTTGAAAGGGACACGATAGAGGTTTATAAAATTACTAGGAATAAGGCCCGTTGTGGAAATAAATACAACGGGCTCTAGAAAGAGGCTCTGGGAGAGTGCCCCGGCTTTGGGCACTCAGTGACAAATTGCTGTGGCAATCTCAGCAGGGTATAATGACAGAGTCCACCATTTTCTCCAGAGGAACTGATCTTTGCTGCCTGAAGAGCAGTAGCAATTTTGAGTGATCTCCAGCCCACCCCCGAGATTGGTAACAGTGGTTCCCCAGGAGGGAGTGGCTGGTTTGGAGGGTGGAGTCTATGGCATTGTACCTGTCTGAGGTCCCACCGCTCCTCAACACTCACCCTCTCCAGGTTCGACCCCTCAAATCTCCAGGAATTTCCCAACCTGGAGTTGATAACCCTATCTCCCTCCCAGCCAACCATCAACCTACCTTTAGTTTTCCATCTCCTCCCCCCTCCCTCCTAGAGTGATCTCCAGCCCCCACCTGGAGATTGGCAACAATGGTTCCCCACCAGGGAATGGCTGGATTGGAGGCTGGAGTCTATGGCATCATACCTGTCTGAGGTGCCACCCCTATTCAAACCTCACCCTCTCCAGGCTCCATCCCTCAAATCTACAGGAATCGCCCACCTGGAGTTGGCAACCTGATCAGGACTGGGCCCAATGAGTTTTCCCCCAAAGGCCAACATAGGTGTGGAAAGGGCCTTTTACTGACAGAGGAGAAAGTACAGGTGCCAACTCTGATTAGGGAAATACCCGGAGATTTGGGGGGGGTGGATCCTGTGGAGGGCAGCATTTGGGGTGTGTGTGGAAGGACTCAGCAGGGTATAATGCCATAGAGTCTACCCTCCAAAGCAACCATTTTCTCCCGGGGAACTGATCTCTGTCATCTAGAGGTCAATTGTAACAGTGGGAGATCTCCAGGTCCCACCTGGAGATTGGCAACCCTAGGGGAAAGTCAGCCGCACAGTGGGGAGTTGAAGAAAATGGTCTGATGGTTGCTGGCCCACCTCATTAGCCAGCCAGCCATGCTGAAGCTAAGTAGGAGAAAGAGCCTTTTCCCATTTATTCTGACAGGAAAGTGGCCGTTGGGGAGGGGGTTATGGGCGGGGGGGGCGTTAAGCTGAAAGTCCTTTGTTTTTTTACTCACAGAACCAAGCTTGGCTGCCTACCAACAGCCACTGAGGGGACAGTCCCTCACAGGAATCAAGAGAACTGTCTTCCTCAGGAGAGAAAGCTGTCTGCCAGGGGGAGTGGGTGGGGAAGAGGGGCAGACCCAGCACCCGGCTGATGGCACACAAGTACTCTTGAGTGGCGGCTGATGGGCCAATGGCTGAGGGAGGGCATTTTACAGCCAATGGGAGCGCATGGAATCTTACGAAACCAAAAGATAAATATTATAAGGAGAGATGCGTGAGGTGGAGAGAGTGGACGAAGAGGAAGTTTTCTCCCTCTCCCAAAAAGACTAGAACTCAGAGGCATCCAATGAAGCAGATGGGCAGTAGGTTCAGGACGGACAAAAATAAATACTACTTTACATAGAGAATGATTGAAGTGTGGAATTCGCCGCCAGGGGATGTAGTGATGGCTACAGGCCCAAAGGCAGATTAAACACATTCATGGAGGATAGGTCTAGCAGTCGCTACTAGCCATGGTGACTGAGGGAACTCCATGTTCAGAGGCACTAAACTTCTGAATCCCAGAGCCAGGAGGCAACATCAGGGGAAGGCCTCGGCCTCTCTGCCCTGTTGTAGGCCCTATAGAGGAACTGCTTGGCCATTGTGTGAGACAGGAGGCTCGACTGGTCTGATCCTGCAGGGCTCTTCTGATGTTCTTATGAAGGCCTCGGCCTCTCTGTGCTGTTCTTGGCCCTCCAGAGGAATTGGTTGGACACTGTGTGAGACAGGATGCTGGACTAGATGGACCTTCACTGGTCTGATCCAGCATGGCCCTTCTGATGTTCTTATGAATGCCTCGGCCTCTCTACCCTGTTGTTGGCCCTCCAGAGGAACTGGTTGGCCCCTGTGTGAGACAGGAAGGATGCTGGACTAGATGGACCCGTGGTCTGATCCAGCAGAGCTCTTCTGATGTTCTTATGAAGCCCTCAGCCTCTCTGTCCTGTTGTTGGCCCTCCAGAGGAACTGGTTGGCTACTGTGTGAGACAGGATGCTGGACTGGACGGACCACTGGTCTGATCCAGCAGGGCTCTTCTGATGTTCTGATGTTCTTATGAAGGCCTCGGCCTTCTATGACCCTGAGGAGGGGGCAGGATGTGGTGAATGGAGGGGCTTCAGTGGGCTATAATGCCCTAGAACCCACCTTCTGTATCGGCCATTATCTCCAGGTGAACTGTTCTCTGTTGCTTGAGTTTCACTTGTAATTCCAGAAGATCTCCAGGCACCATTTGGAGGATGGCAACCCTACCTAATGCAGTAAAAGGCAGGTCCATTTAGGGAGAGGGTCATGGCTCAGCAGTGGAGTATCTGCTTGACACGCAGGAAGTTTCCCAGGTTCAATCCCCGGCATCTCCAGTTAAAAACCAGGCAGTTGGTGACATGAAAGAACTCAGCCTGGAGAGAAAGAACCCTGGAGTGCCACGGACGGTCTGGTTAGACTGTACTGACCTCGATGGACTTATGGCCTGATTCAGTATAAGGCTGTTCAATGTGTTCAAACAGCTGCTGGGCACAGGATTCCTTAGTGAGATGCAATGCTCCCTCTGAGCTGTGGAGTCTTGTGAGCAAAAATTCTACTTTGTGAGCTACCGGCATTCGGGTAGTGAAGGGCGGGGTATAAAAACCAACTCTTCCTCTTCCTCTTCCTCTTCTTCTTCCTCCTCCTCCTCCTCCTCCTCCTCCTCCTCTTCTTCTTCCTCCTCCTCCTCCTCCTCTTCTTCTTCCTCCTCCTCCTCCTCTTCTTCTTCTTCCTCCTCCTCCTCTTCTTCTTCCTCCTCCTCCTCTTCTTCTTCCTCCTCCTCCTCCTCCTCCTCCTCTTCTTCCTCCTCCTCCTCTTCTTCTTCCTCCTCCTCCTCCTCTTCTTCTTCCTCCTCCTCCTCTTCTTCTTCCTCCTCCTCCTCTTCTTCTTCCTCCTCCTCCTCCTCCTCCTCTTCTTCCTCCTCCTCCTCTTCTTCTTAACAATTTGCAATTAGGACTCCCTTTTTATTCCAACACTGTCATCTTTTTGCAAGCCATTTTCCTTTGGGTTCCAAGGACAGTTATCGGCAGAGGGAATGCTTTGTGGTATAAACATTAAGCTCGTGAAGCATGAAGATGGTTTTCTCGTGGGTGAGTCACCTATGCCGGCGAATCTCGCTGAGAGTAATGAATTTCATTCCTCTAAAATGCGGCAGTACTAAGCCTCCGTGTCCCCGCTTGGGTGATGATGTGCTCTTCTCAAACTGCCGTTTTCGACAGAGGAATGGGGGAGGCTGCAGCAGAAACTGAAAGGTAAAGGTGAAGGTTCCCTTGCTCGAAAGCCAGTCGAATCCGACTCTAGGGTTGCGGTGCTCATCTCCGTTTCAAAGCCGAAGAGCCAGCGCTGTCCGAAGACGTTTCCGTGGTCATGTGGCCGGCATGACTAAACACCACGGCGCACGGAATGCTGTTACCTTCCCACCAAAGTGGTACCTATTTATCTACTTGCAATTTCTTGCTTTCGAACTGCTAGGTTGGCAGGAGCTGGAACTAGAGACGGGAGCTCACTCCGTCATGCGGCACTCTCGGGTCTCGAACTGCCGAACTACTGACCTTCCACAGCCTGCAGTCCAGCGTCTTCACCACTTGAGCCACCGCAAACCGCAGAAACTGAAAACTGCTGCCAAAAATTTGGGACGGCTGGGGCAGAAGGTCGATTCGGGCCCGCTGGGGAACCTCTTCAGGAGGACTGGTGGCTGGGCCAGGTCTGGTTTCAGCAGATGGAAGAACATCAGAGAAGCCAATGTTGGATCAAGCCAATGGCCCATCCAGTCCAACACTCTGTGTCACACAGTGGCCAAAAACCAGGGGCCATCAGGAGGTCCACCAGCGGGGCCAGAACTCCAGAAGCCCTCCCACTGTGGCCCCCCCAAGCACCAGGAATACAGAGCCCCAGACAGAGGGTTCCATCTACACCCTGTGGCTAATAGCCACTGATGGACTTCTGCTCCATATATTTCTCCAGTTCCCTCTTGAAGCTGTCTATGATTGTAGCCGCCACCAGTTCCTGCAGCAGTGAATTCAACGCCTTAACTACTCTTTGCGTGAAGGAGTACTTTGTTTTATCTGTTCTAAGCCTGCTGCTCCTTAATTTCATAGAGTTCCCACGAGTCCAACTGTGTACAGTTCTGGTCACCACACCTCAAAAAGGATATTATAGCAATGGGAAAAAGTGCAGAGAAGGGCAACTAGAATGATAAAAGGGTTGGAACATTTTCCCTATGAAGAAAGGTTAAAACGCTTGGGGCTCTTTAGCTTGGAGAAACGACGGCTGAGGGGAGACATGATTGAGGTTTATAAGATTATGAATGGGATGGAGCAGGTTGAGAAAGAAGTACTTTTCTCCCTTTCTCACAATATAGGAACTCGTGGGCACTCCATGAAATTGCTGAGCAGTCAGGTTAGAACAGATAAAAGGAAGTCCTTCTTCACCCAAAGAGCGATTAACACATGGAATTCACTGCCACAGGAGGTGGTGGCAGCTACAAGCATGGACAGTTTCAAGAGGGAATTAGATAAACATATGGAGCAGAAGTCCATCAGTGGCTATTAGCCACAGGGTATAGATGGGAACTCTCAGTCTGGGGCAGGTGATGCACTCTATTCTTGGTGCTGGAGGGGGGCAGCAGTGGGAGGGCTTCTAGAGTCCTGGCCCCACTGCTGGACCTCCTGATGGCCCCTGGTAATTTTGGCCACTGTGTGACTGAGTGTTGGACTGGATGGGCCATTGACCTGATTCAACATTGGCTTCTCTTATGTTCTTATGAGTTCTTGTATTGTGAGAAAGGGAGAAAAGGTCTTCTTTCTCAGCCGTCTCTGTCCCCATGCGTAATTTTGTAAACGCTTGTAAACCTTTATCATACACACACACACCCCCAATCTGGGTTCTCCTAGATTAGAGTCCGCTCTCCTAACCACTACACCAAACTGGTTCCTAACCACTACACAGCCTCTAAACAACTGGCCAGATCTTCTGCGGTGGTATCCGGGTGGCAGTCTCCCCTCTCCCAGGATTCTTTGGGAGAAACCATGACAACAGACACCCTGTGAGGTAAGTGGGGCTGAGAGAGCTCTCTCAAGAACTGCCCTTGAGAGAACAGTTCTGAAAGAACTGGTGACTGCCCCAAGGTCTCCCAGCTGGCTTCATGTGGAGGAGTGGGGAATCAAACCCAGTTCTGCCAGATTAGGGTCCACGCACTTAACCACTTCACCAAACTGGCTCAATGACAGGTTGCTGGACTAATCTGATCCAGCAGGACTCTTCTGATGTTCTCAAGAAATTGAGAGACTGTGCCTGCTAAGTGGAAGAGGAGGAGGAGGAGGAGATTGGATTTATACCCTGCCCTTCACTACCCAAAGGTGTCTCAGAGCGGCTTACAAACTCCTTTCCCTTCCCCTCCCCACAACAGACACCCTGTGAGGTAAGTGGGGCTGAGAAAACGTCTGACAGAAACTGTCCTTGAGAGAACAGCTGTGCCAGAGCTTGTGACTGACCCAAGGTCACATCAGCAGGTGCAAGTGGAGGAGTGGGGAATCAAACCCAGTTCTCCCAGATTAGAGTTCCACACACTTAACCACTACACCAAACTGGCTACACCAAAATGGAAACAGGATGAGGGCACTAAAGGTTGGTAAATATAGCGGTGGGTGAGAATGTCCTCAAAATCCTGTTATGTGTTTCTTAA
This sequence comes from Gekko gecko, assembly GCA_029375565.1. Classification (NCBI taxonomy): domain Eukaryota; kingdom Metazoa; phylum Chordata; class Lepidosauria; order Squamata; family Gekkonidae; genus Gekko; species Gekko gecko. Next base: position 232,669,247 of record JAPDNY010000003.1, read on the forward strand.
CGTTGACCTCCCAGAACATTCCGGGCCAGTTCATGTCCAACGCCTACTAGACCCTCATTCCTTCACGCCAGGAAATGCCTGGATCGGGTCAATGTTTAACTGCACCTACCAAGGGCGGGGATGGGAAGAGTTTGTAAATGAGTTACCTTGGAAATGGATTTGGCTTTCGCTGCACCTCTGTGTGCCTTTGTGTATTCCGAGAGGAAAGGACCATCGAAGAAGTTTGGTGTAGGTTGTGTTAGAAAGTCAGGATTAGTTTGAAAGTGAGTCGAAGAAACAGGTCCGTAGGAAGGTCAGACCTGAGCTTTATCCTTCCCGGGGTCCTGAATTTGCCCGCCTCTTTTAAAAGCCACCTTTGGTGGTCTCATGACCCTCGAAAGGTATTCCGTGGGGTTCCACCTTGGTACCCACTCTTGGGTCAACCTTGTTTGGACCGTAGCAGCTAGAAGACTGGAACACCCTTTCTGGCAAGAGTGACTCACCGTATCCCAGAAGGATGGGACTGGGTCACTCGAAGACTCGTAGCCAAGTGACCAAAGTCGCCCCGATGCCCACCAAAGCAATGGCGCCCCAGCCTCCGGGCAGTGCGGCGGGGTACGGATTCCAGAGTCCTTTGAGAGAGAGGAGTTCCAGCTCCTTCGCTTCCCTGACGGAGAGGAACTCGTTATCGGAGAGGCGCCTTCCGCCCCTGCGGGAAACCTGGTACGCAAGATACCCGGCAGGTAACCGTGCAATTTCTGTTTCTTTTGAGATGATGTTCTAGACACGTCCCATCGATTTTGGCAGGAGAGCACTGAGAACACAGGGTATCTATTGCCAGCTTTCTCCCTTCAGGATCTGGTAGGCTGCCAACTCTGGGGGTGGGAATTCCTGGAGATTTGGGGGAGTGGAGCCTGGGGAGGGTGAGGTTTGGGGAGGGGAGGGACCTCAGGTGGGGTGTCTATTTTAGCTTATTTATATGGGTTTCTGAATGGGCTCGGGGCAGGTTCCCGCAATATAAATATAATGCAACAATGTCAGATACAATACAATTAAAACCACATTAAAACACGACATAAAATATAAAATAACCCGTATATGCCGTACAACTCTAGTAAAAAGCCAGATACCTCAGTGGTTGATAGTAAAGATAAAGGTAAAGGTTTCCCCTTGATCGAAAGCCAGTCGAATCCGACTCTAGGGATGCGGTGCTCATCTCCGTTTCCAAGCCGAAGAGCCAGCGCTGTCCAATGACATTTCCATGGTCATGTGGCCGGCATGACTAGATGCCGAGGTGCACAGAACTCTGTTACCAGTTTGGTGTAGTGGTTAAGTACGCGGACTCTAATCTGGGAGAACTGGGTTTGATTCCCCACTCCTCCACTTGCACCTGCTGATGTGACCTTGGGTCAGTCACAAGCTCTGGCACAGCTGTTCCTGAAAGCGCAGTTTGTGTCAGAGCTCTCTCAGCCCCACCTACCCCACAGGGTGTCTGTTGTGGGGAGGGAAAGGGAAAGGAGTTTGTAAGCCACTCTGAGACTCTGAGTGAAGAGCAGGGTATAAATCCAATCTCCTCTTCTTCTTCTTCTTCTTCTTCTTCTTCTTCTTCTTCTTCTTCTTCTTCTTCTTCTTCTTCTTCTTCTTCTTCTTCTTCTTCTTCTTCTTCTTCTTCTCCTTCTCCTTCTCCTTCTCCTTCTCCTTCTCCTTCTCCTTCTCCTTCTTCTTCTTCTTCTTCTTCTTCTTCTTCTTCTTCTTCTTCTTCTTCCTTCCCACCAAAGTGGTACCTGTTTATCAACTTGCAATTTCTTGCTTTCAAACTAAAAGTTAAATTTCCCAGAGATCTATAAAATATGAGATTTCAGACCCAGGCTATGAATGGGGGCCGACCCGAGGAGGGGGGACGCCCGCTGCCTCAACCGAAAGCCCGACGGAAGAGCTCCGTCTCGCAGGCCCTGCCGAATAGTAATAAATCCTGCAGGGTCCTGATCTCACACGGCAGCTCATTCCACCGGGCAGGGGCCAGGGTTGGTCAAGGCAAGTTGGACGTGAAGCTTGGTAGGGCAGCCGTACTTCCTTGTGAGACAGGGCCGCCATATTTCAAGGTGAGACTTAAATAAGAGATAAACATGGGATGGGGGATCAGATTTTTTCTCTATAACTAGAAGAAGAAGAAGAGATGGGATCTATGCCCCGTCCTTCACTACCTGAAGGAGTCTCAGAGCAGCTTACAAACTCCTTTCCCTTCCCCTCCCCACAACAGACACCCTGGGAGGAAGAAGAAGAAGAAGAGGTTGGATTTATACCCTGCCCTTCACTACCCAAAGGAGTCTCAGAGTGGCTTACAAACTCCTTCCTCTTCCCCTCCCCACAATAGACACCCTGGGAGGAAGAAGAAGAAGAAGAGGTTGGATTTATACCCTGCCCTTCACTACCCAAAGGAGTCTCAGAGCGGCTTACAAACTCCTTTCCTTCCCCTCCCCACAACAGACACCCTGGGAGGCAGAAGAAGAAGAAGAGATTGATTTATACCGCCTTCACTATCCAAGGAGTCTCAGAGCGGCTTACAAATTCCTTTCCCTTCCCCTCCCCACAACAGACACCCTGTGTGGTAGGTGGGGCTGAGAAAACTTCTGACAGAAACTGCTCCTTTTCAACAACAGCTGTGCCAGAGCTTGTGACTGACCCAAGGTCACATCAGCAGGTACAAGTGGAGGAGTGGGGAATCAAACCCGATTCTCCCACATTAGAGTCCACGCACTTAACTACTACACCAAACTGGCTAGAGTTGCCAACAGTAGAAAAAAAATATCTTGTCCTTTTGACCGAGGTTTAATGCGCGGAGATGGGCAGCAGCAGATTTTCATGGTGTGGAGGGAAATAATATCACCTGGTAAATCACACCCCATTAGGACTCCGTCAAAGAGATGGGAGATTTTTATCTTCCGGCCAGTAGGCGACCTGTCTAAAGCGCTCATACCACATGCAAACACTTTGGCGTCTCAAATTGTTTCCAAAATGTAGGTCGAATAAGCTTTTTTCTTAATCGTTCAGAAGCTGCCATTTATTGTTGCCTGATACCTGTCTTAAAGAAATAATACCTTTTCGAAATCTCATGATATGGTGGTTTGGGATGCTTGTGCTTAGCTTTTTTCGTTTCATTTCATTTCCCTCAATTCATATCCTTCCCTCCCCACAAAGCAGGCTAAGGGCGCGTTCCAACCCATAATAATCTGCTGAGTGCAGATTTACGTCATAAAAACAAAGTAACAAAATACATATAACAAATACAATAAAATAAGTACAGCACTAAATACTTGAGAATAAATTAGGCCCCAACAGACACATAAGAGCGACTCATTGGGGGGGGGGGGGGCAGATTGAATTGAATTCTTGCTGCCTCAGCTGAAGGCCTGCCAGAAGAGCGCCATCTTGCAGGCTCTGCAAAACCGTAGAAGCTCTCGCAGGGCCCTAATTTCTAACAGGAGCTCATTCCACCAAGCAGGGGCCAACGCAGAAAAAGCCCCGGCCCTAGCTGAGGCAACAGTCACATATCAAAGATATGCAGGCCCCTGGTCGTATAGGGCTTTAAAGATAAGAACCAGTACCTTGAAATCGATCTGGTATTCAATAGGCAGCCAGTGCAGTTCGCACAGCACTGGGAGGATGTGGGCCCGCACAGGCAGCAACTAGAACATCAGCTACATCTGTTCCTGGTTCAGCCACATCTAGCCACAATGATCTATGTCTGAGTTACAGCTAGACTACTGCAATGTGCTCCGCTTGGGGCCTACCCTTGAAGACTGTTTGGAGGCTGCAGAATGCCGTGGCCAGAGTGCTGTTCAGGGGCCAGTCACCAGGATCAGGTGACCCTAACATTACAGCAATTATAACAGCTCCCGATCCACTCCCAAACCCAATTCAGGTGCCATCAGGAGGTCCACCAACGGGGAAGGAAGGCAACATGGTATAGTCCAATCTCATCAGATCTCAGAAGCTGAGCAGGGTCGGTAGCTGGATGGGAGGCCATCAAAGAAGATTGCCGAGGAAGGCCACGGCAAACCACGTCCGCTTCTCACTTGCCTTGAAAGTCCCTTGACAGCCATAACTTATGTAACATTTTTTTAAATCCAGGCAGTCGTAACTCCGTTTATGGCCCTGCATTAGGGGACACCAACTCTGGGTTAAAAAATACCTGGCGATTTTGGGGGTGGAGTCTAGGGAGGGCAGGGTTTGGGGAGAGGAGGGGCGTTATAGGTCTATAACACCATTGAGCCCACCCTCCAAAGCAGCCATTTTGTCCAAGGGAACTGATCTCTCTCATCTGGAGATCAGTTGTAATTTCCAGAAAGATCTAGGTCCTACCCGAAGACTACCATCCTACCTTGCATGGGAGTCCATGTGTGTGTGGTTGCCAGCCTCCAGGTGGGGCCTGGGGATCTCCTGCTTTCACAACTGATCTCCAGCTGACAGAGATGAGCTCCCCTGGAGAAAACGGAAGCTTTGGAAAATGGACTCTGTGTTGTTGTACCCTACTAAGGTCCCTGTCCTTCCTATGCTCCATCCCCCCAAATCTCCAGGAGTTTCCCCACCTGGATCTGGCAACCCTACTCCCCCCCAACCCCTGACAGTGGCCAGGGGGGACCGGGCAACCCTAGGCCCGCTGACCTTCAGTCACACATTAACGATCTTTGTGCTGCGGTGGCAGCCGCTGCCAAAGCAATGTTATTAAAAACCTGCTCTGCCAATCAAATCTCCATGGGCCAATCAGAAGCCTTGTTGGGCAAACTCCCACCTGGCCCTGCCCACTTTTAAAGAACACTTGGTGGGCATCAGGAAAGGTATCTGTAGGTGCCACTGTGCCCATGGGCACCACGCTGGAGACCCTGGCTGTGTGGCATAGATTTATGAAGAAGAAGAAGAAGAAGAAGAAGAAGAAGAAGAAGAAGAAGAAGAAGAAGAAGAAGAAGAAGGAGAAGGAGAAGGAGAAGGAGAAGGAGAAGGAGAAGGAGAAGGAGAAGGAGAAGGAGAAGGAGAAGGAGAAGGAGAAGACCATCAGTGGCTATTAGCCACAAGGTATAAAAAGGGACTCTGGGGCAAGTGAGGCTCTGTATTTTTGGTGCTGCGGGGGTTCAACAGTGGGAGGGCTTCTAGTGTCCTGGCCCCAATGATGGACCTCCTGATGGCCCCTGGTATCTTTGGCCACTATGTGACAGAGTGCTGGACTGGATGGGCCATTAGCCTGATCCAACATTGGCTTCTCTTATGTTCTTATGTTAAGAAGATGACAAAGAAGAAGGAGAAGATAACGAAGAAGACAACGAAGATGATGATGAAGAAGAAGATGACGAAGATGATGATGATGATGATGAAGAAGAAGAAGAAGATGATGAAGAAGACAACAATGACATTGGATTTATGATGCCACAACATGATGCCACAAAGAGATGCAAACATTCATTCTCAGACGAACACTTTGGGCAACCTCCTGCCATGATGAGTTTGTTCGTTTCGAAATTCTTTTGTTATTTAACACCCGATTGAATTGTCCGGGAGAGGAACAAAGGCTTCCAGAGCTTGGAGTCAAGAAGAGAGCAGTCTTGACAATAAAACAAAACCGCCGATATTAAATAGAATCGAGCGCAGCCAACATAAAGTCGGAGCGGCATTTATCATACGAGCAGAGGAGCTGAAGCAGCGCAGAGTGTCTGGGAAAATAGATGAGTTTTCATTTGGCACCGTTAAAATATTAATTTACTCAGCAGAAGTTTTGGGTTTTTCTTGTTTTTTGATCCCTGCCTCTCAGCCAAAGGCATCTGAGATGTAAGATGTACGGACTTGGGGAAGAAGTCCCATAAAAATCTGAAGTGTTGGGCTGGTTCATTTGGACCTTTGATTTGGGCCTTGTAGGTCAAAGGGAACGTGTTTGACTTGGGCCCAGGAACAAATGGGGAGCCAGCCAAAGTCAAAACTGGCACACTGTTGGCATTGGTCATTCTTGTGGTGGTACAAGGTGCCGTCCAGTCGTGACCAATTTATGGTGCCATCCAGTCGTGACCAATTTATGGTGACGAACCAAGAGAAAACTGTGTGGAAAAGGATGCTACAGTAGCAAAGGCTAAATGGTAGAAACAACAGAAACTCACTTTACTAGGATTGTACAAAAACGCAAGAAATAACAATTCAACAGGTGAACTCAAAAAAGCCAACAGGTAAGTATAATATATCAATACAGCAGGTGAACTCAATATAAATAATTCAAGGTAAATTCAATAGATACATTCAGTAATCCAATGAGTAAGTAAAAGCACAAAAAAATAATTCAACAGGTATATTCAGTAATCCAACAGGTAGGTATAATCCAGTAATCCAACAGGTAAGTATAATCCAGTAATCCAACAGGTAGGAATAATGGACGAAGGTTCCTAGCTTTCCAAATAATGTAAGTCTATTAATGGGCAACCAGTCAGCATATGCTAGGGGACAACTCCATTTTCTTTAGTTTCTGGTGTCCCTAGCATATGCTGACTGGTCGCCCATTAATAGACTTATGTTGTTCCATTAAAACTTTTTGGAAAGCTGTTTTGATGATATCTACCTCAGAACTTTTTGAATCATTCACTTATGGAATATTAGTATCAGTCTCTACTGAGGAAGACTTTCGAAACGAAGTTCTAAATATCCGGAGCGTTTGTAGTTTCTACCATTTGTAGTTGCTACTGCAGTGTCCTTTTCCACACAGTTTTCTCTTAGCTGTTGTTGATTTTCCGGGTTGTCTGGCCGTGGTCTTGGCATTGTAGGACCTGACGTTTCACCAGAAGCTGTGAGTGGCATCCTCAGAGGTATAACACAGAAGGATGGAATACTCTCTGTGTCAAGGTGAGAAGAAAAACGGTAGGCAGGTAATTTATATCCGGAAGCTAGGATAGGGCTAAGTCATTATCTTCCCCAGGCTGTGAAACATGCTAATGGAGGAGCTTTCATGAGGAGGTTATTTTATCTATGGATTGTTTCCTGAGGAGTTTTCTCTTAGTTCGTTACCTTTACTGTGTGATCGCATATACCAATTTATGGTGACTCCGTAGGGTTTTCGAAGCAGGAGATGTCCAGAGGTGGTTTGCCCTTGCCTGATTCTGTGTCGCATCCCTGGACTCCCTTAGTGGTCTCCCATCCCAGTTCTAACCAGGGCCGACCCTGCTTAGCTTCTGAGATCAGACGAGATGCAGCTAGCCTGGGCCGTCCAGACCAGGGCAGGAGGTGGGAAGTGCCATTGAGTTGCCCCCAACCTATGGCGACCCTCATGGGGTTTTCAGGGCAAGAGATGTTCTGGTTGGCCATTGCCTGCCTTAGGGTTCTCAGGTCCCTTTGATTCGCCAGCAGGGGGATAGGGGGACGCTCTGGGAGCCGGAAGCGTTGCCCCCGACGTGCCAATGTCACTGGAAGTGATGTCACATGCATGCCTACATCACTTCCGGGTGATGTAGGCACGTCGGTGGCAATGCTCTGGTTTTGGGCAAAACTCTGTGGTAAAATTGATTTCAGACCATAGAGTTTTGCCCAAAGACCAGAGTGTCACACGCTTCCCTGACATCATTGACGTGCCTACACCACTTCTGGGTGTCCCATGGCTCCAGTTGGCCCGTGGCGGGGAGAAGGATCCCCCACTGCCAGCTGGGGACTGGCCACTCTAGCCTGCCTCCAGGTCACGGCCCTGGTAATCCTTGGAGGTCCCCTAACGAAATACTCACCAGGGCTGACCCTGCTTAGCTCCTGAGATCCGGCCATCTGTCCCCTCTCAACCATCGAGGTGACTTTACAGCATCTCAATTCAATTACTTGGCTAAACATTCGGAAGAACTTCACGACCGTCAAGAGCGGTTCCTCGGTGGAACAGGCTTCCTCGGGAGGTGGTGGGCTCTTCTCCTTTGGAGGTTTTCAAACAGAGGCTAGATGACCGTCTGACAGCAGTGTTGATTCTGTGAACTTGGGCAGATCATGAGAGGGAGGGCAGGAAAGGTTGCCTCAGTGTTCTCGTGGCCCTTTCTCGAGAGCCAGTTTGGCGTAGTGGTTAAGTGCGCGGACTCTAATCTGGGAGAACCGGGTTTGATTCCCCACTCCGCCACTTGCACCTGCTGGATGACCTTGGCATAGTCCTGGCACAGCTGTCCTTGAAAAAGAGCAGTTTCTGTCAGAGCTCTCTCAGCCCCGCCTACCTCACAGGGTGTCTGTTGTGGGGAGGGGAAGGGAGAGGGAGTTTGTAAGCCGCTCTGAGACTCCCTTAGGTAGTAAAGGGTCGGGTATACATCAATCTCTTCTTCTTCTCTTCTTTTTCCATGCCCAAGGAAATGCCAATCGATCGCCACTTTGGGGTCAGGAAGCCATTTTTCTCCAGGCCAGTTCGACCAGGGAGGGGTTTTTTGTCATCTTCTGGGTGTAGGAGGGAGGTATTTGTGAATTTCCTGTATTGTGCAGGGGGTTGGACTAGATGACCCTGGAGGTCCCTTCCAACTCTACGATTCTATCATCCTATTCTCTGCATTCCACAACGGAGGATACACCAGTCTCCAATTTTGACCTATTTATTTCCTTCACGCTTTTTGCCCCAGAACTGAACCCAAACAAACGGTAACTACATAAACTAAGCTTATTCTTCCTGTTCGACCCTTGGATCTGTTAAACATCTTCATTATGCTGTATGATAAGTTACCGCTCACCCGCTACCTATATGTACGGACTGGTCATTTCCAATTTTGTTTCTGTCTCTGACTTGACTCTAATTGGACCTTCCTGGCAGCTGATCCCCACCTTCCTATATGCAATGGTTGAGGAAATTCTGTTTCACTGTATCTGAAGAAGTGTGCTTGCATGGTCGCCACATCTCAAAAAGGATATTATAGCATTGGGAAAAGTGCAGAGAAGGGCAACTAGAATGATAAAAGGGTTGGAACACCTTCCCTATGAAGAAAGGTTAAAACGCTTGAGGCTCTTCAGCCTGGCGAAACGACGGCTGAGGGGTGACATGATCGAGGTTTATAAGATTATGAATGGGATTGAGCAGGTTGAGAAAGAAGTCCTTTTCTCCCTTTCTCACAATGCAAGAACTCGTGGGCACTCCATGAAATTGCTGAGCGGTTGGGTTAGAACGGATAAAAGGAAGTCCTTCTTCACCTAGAGAGTGATTAACACATGGAACTCACTGTCACAGGAGGTGGTGGCGGCTACAAGCATGGACAGTTTCAAGAGGGAATTAGATAAACATATGGAGCAGGGGTCCATCAGTGGCTATTAGCCACAGGGTATAGATGGGAATTTTCAGTCTGGGGCAGGTGATGCACTCTATTCTTGGTGCTGGGGGCGGGGGCGGCAGTGGGAGGGCTGCTAGTGTCCTGGCCCCACTGCTGGACCTCCTGATGGCACCTGGTATACTTTGGCCACTGTGAGACAGAGAGTGTTGGACTAGATGGGCCATTGGCCTGATTCAACCGTAACCTGAGAGCAGCCTTCACATCCTTGCGTTTCGAATCAATGCCAATGCCAATGGCCGTATGAGCTGGCCGCTACAGTAAAACACCCAAGAAACGGTGCTTCTGCATTCGTGGCTTCTCTGTTATCGAAGATCTTCCCCATGATATTCTTGAATGCTCGATGTATGCCCAACCTAGGTTAAAATTTCTCTCCAGGATTTTATCAGACTTACGCTTCTACTCAGATTCTGAGAAGACTGTATTCTTGTTAGCTGATTTCGACGCCAACATATCCTATAGAAGGTCTTTATATGCCTTGGCTGCAAAGAAAATACGGGCCAACGCTGTTCTTATGGGAACTAATTAATATTGATCTTAGCAGACACCTTTTGACTACTTTTATTCTGATTGTATGGTTTTATTATATCTTAAATTTTACTCTGATTCTTCTTTTGTAATGGCTTATGGCTGAATACAAGTAAATCTCCATTCAATTGTGAAAGCGAGTGATCTCCAGGTCCCACCTGGAGGCTGGCAACCCTACACAGCAGGAGGATGGGGAGATGCATTTTCATAGAAAGCAAGTAGAGGGGTGGAAGGCAACTTCCTCCCCCCCCAGTGATTTGCCCTGGAGGGCCTGGAGAGTTTCCCCCGGATAATCTATCTGGAGATTGCTCTCTTCCGAAACATGAAAGAAAACTTACTGCCACTTCGAGAAGAGCCTCTGCGGGTGAATACAAATGAGCTCCGGGCAGCCGGCAAGACAGCCTGAGCTTTTTATGACAGCCAGAACGCTTGCATAAACAGCCGTCTCATTCTGCACAGAGAGAAGTTCCTGATTCTATCTCGGCATGTTACTAGGAAAATGGGGTTTGTTTTAAAGGGAAAAAATCCTTCTATCCCTGCCTCCTTTCCTTTCTCTTTCCCCATTTCCACACGGCATTTGCCCCAACCTCCTGGGCCGCTGCAGACGCTGGGCCCAGTCCACGCACTTGCACATACTCACCCAGTTAATGCCCACGCTCAAATATTATAAGATTAAGATTATGCATGGGATTGAGCAGGTTGAGAAAGAAGTCCTTTTCTCCCTTTCTCACAATACAAGAACTCTGGTGGGCACTCCATGAAATTGCTGAGCGGTCGGGTTAGAACAGATAAAAGGAAGTACTTCTTCACACAAGGAGTGATTAACACGTGGAATTCACTGCCACAGGAGGTGGTGGCGGCTACAAGCATGGACAGTTTCAAGAGGGAATTAGATAAACATACGGAGCAGAAGTCCATCAGTGGCTATTAGCCACAGGATATAGATGGGAACTCTCAGTCTGGGGCAGGTGATGCACTCTATTCTTGGTGCTGGGGGAGGGCAGCAGTGGGAGGGCTTCTAGTGTCCTGGCCCCACTGCTGGACCTCCTGATGGCACCTGGTATATTTTGGCCGCTCTGTGACAAGAGTGTTGGACTAGATGGGCCACTGGCCTGATCCAACATGGGCTTCTCTTATGTTGTTATGTACTGATTTATGGCCTCGCCAGTCTCCACAGAGTTGCCCGGAGATCCGGTTTGGTGTGGTGGTTAGGAGTGCGGACTCTAATCTGGAAGAACTGGGTTCGATTCCTCCCCACTCCTCCTCCACATGTGGCCAGCTGGTGCGACCTTGGGTCAGTCACAAGTTCTTCCAGAGCTGTTCTCTCATGAGCAGTCCTCGAGAGAGCTCTCTCAGCCCCCCCCCACCTCACAGGGTGTCCGTTGTGGGGAGAGGAAAGGAAGGAGGTTGTCAGCCACTCTGAGACTCCTTTGGATAGTGAAGGGTGGGGTATAAATCCGGTCTCTTCTTCTCTCTACAACGGGCCTCCAGACAATAGAGATCAGTTCCCCTGGAGAAAATGGCTGCTTTGGAGGGCGGATTCAATCCCTGCTGAGGCCCCTCCCCTTCCTAAACCCCGCCCTCCCCAGGCTCCGCCCCCAAATCTAGATGTATTTCCCAACCCAGAGCTGGCAACCTTATCTACTTAATTCCTTAAAGACTACCAAAATTTGTGCCGGGGAGAGGAGCTTTCGTGAGTCATTGCTCATTCTTCAGATACTGCTAGAATGTGAGTCCCTCTGTCCTTATATCTCGGAGAGGGGAGTGATTTCAGATGCCCAATTACACTAGCAAGGCAAATCGCAATAGAAGCTGCGATCGGATTAGGTGTGATGTGCAGAGAGATCGTAGGTGTGGAGAAGTCAGCGTTGGTAATGAGACAGGAAACCTAGGTCTCAATTCAGTCCAGGTGGATGCATTGGCCACATTAACAAAGCTCAAGACAATGCATCTGCCTGGGCTAAATTGAGACCCAGGTTTCCTGTCTCATTACCCATGCTGACTTTCACATGCTTACCACCCCTCTGCATACCACACCTAATCCAATCAGGCCTTCTGTTGTCATTCATCTGCTATTGTAATTCAACATCTGAAATTGCTCCACTTTCCAATAAATAGAACAGATGGACTCACATTCTAGTGGGATCTGAAGAAGCGAGCCCCTGCCACAATTTTTTTTCTAATAATTAAGTTGCCACTGGACTCTTTTTCTACAGCTACAGAGAGACTAGCACAGCTACCCATCTTGCCAATGCTATGTTGGGGATTATTAGGAAGGGTATTGAAAACAGATCAAGCAATATCATAATGCCCCCTGTATAAATCAATGGTGCGACCTCATTTGGAGTACTATGTAGAGTTCTGGTCACCACACCTTAAAAAGGATATTATAACTTTGGGAAAAGTGCGGAAGAGGGCAACTGGAATGATAAAAGGGTTGGAACACCTTCCCTATGAAGAAAGGTTAAAACGCTTGGGGCTCTTTAGCTTGGAGAAACGACGGCTGAGGGGTGACATGATCGAGGTTTATGAGATTATGCATGGGATTGAGCAGGTCGAGAAAGAAGTACTTTCCTCCCTTTCTCACAAGACGAGAACTCTAGTGGGCACTCCATGAAATTGCTGAGCGGTCGGGTTAGAACAGATAAAAGGAAGTCCTTCTTCACCCAAAGAGCGATTAACACGTGGAATTCACTGCCACAGGAGGTGGTGGCAGCTACAAGCATGGACAGCTTCAAGAGGGAATTAGATCAACATATGGAGCAGAGGTCCATCGGTGGCTATTAGCCACAAGGTCTAGATAGGAACTCTCGGTCTGGGGCAGGTAATGTCTGTCTTCTTGGCGCTTGGGGAGGGGGGTCCAACAGTGGGAGGGCTTCTAGTGTCCTGGCCCCACTGCTGGACCTGCTGATGGCACCTGGTATTTTTGGCCACTGTGTGACTCAGAGTGTTGGACTGGATGGGCCATTGGCCTGATCCAACATTGGCTTCTCTGATGTCCTTATGTTCTTATGATCTATTTAATTCCTCACAAGGAAGACACTCACCAGCCGAATTAAAACCCCTCCTCCTTGGTCTCCATGGAGAAGAAGGTACTTGGTCTTCCACAATAGTATCCCCAGAAGGGGCTGACACAGTATTATTAAGACAGCTATATCTGTTTTGTCACAGATAAAGAAGCGGCCGCTGTGCAAAAACAATCATCTCTTTTACTTTGTTTGGGAACAGGTGGTGTTCAGTCATGAAAAGGCAATTTGAACCCCCCTCTTATTTATTTATTTTATTTGTGTATTTTATTAGCTTCGCATCCCTCCTGTCCCCGCATGCAGGCCCAGGGCGGGGTCCGTTAGTCTCCGTATAACGCAATTTAAAAACAATTTAAAGCAACCATTTAAAACAACATAGATCAGAAATCAGAAATCATAGACTTTGACACACAGAGTCCTCCATCTTTCTGTGTTATACCTCTGAGGATGCCAGTCACAGCTACTGGCGAAACGTCAGGTCCTACAATGCCAAGACCATGGCCAGACAACCCGGAAAATCTACAGCAACTAATGAACTCCGGCCGTGAAAGCCTTCGACAACATATTAAAATGACATAGATCATAAAGTGCCATGTAAAAGTCTTCGGGCAGCGCCGGCTCTTCGGCTTGGAAACGGAGATGAGCCCCGCATCCCTAGAGTCGGATTCGACTGGCTTTCGAGCATGGGAAACCTTTACCTTCACCGTAGCAATTAAGATGGACAAGATGGGTGGGGAAACAATATACCCTGCCCCAAACTCCATGGTGGTGGGGGGAATGGGATTAAAACGCATAGGCAGGAAGTCTGGTTTTCAATTCTTTCCTTCTTTTATGGTCATCAGGGACATGGAGGGGAAGTGAAGGTTTATCCCTGGTTTTGGCTTAGCCGTTCCTGCTTCCTCCTCTTCCCGAGTTTGCTGCAAATCCATGGTGTGTGGGCCCCGGGCTAAGCACCACCGCAGGACAGGCCCCACCCCTTTCCAGATTTGGAGCTGGCTAGCCCAATCTCGTCAGATCTCGGAAGCTAAGCAGGGCCGGCCCTGGCTAGTATTTGGAAGGGCGACCTCCAAGGGATACCAGGGCTGTGACCCAGAGGCAGCCAAGGGCAAACCACCTCTGAAATGTCTCTTGCTTTAAAAACAAGTCTAGCTCGCCACCTAGTGGTGAATGATGAGGTCCATCAGTGGCTATTAGCCACAAGGTATGGATAGGGACTCTGGGGCAAGTGATGCTCATTATTCTTGGTGCTTGGGGTGTGTGTGTGACAGAGTGGATGGGCCATTGACCTGATCCAACATTGGCTTCTCTTATTTTTCTAACACTGAAAGAGCTAAAACTTCTGGCTGCCAGACAATCTTAGGCTCTCCTGGGAGCCAGTTTGTTGTAGTGGCTAAGAGCGCAGACTCTTATCTGGGAGAACCGGGTTTGATTCCCCACGCCTCCACTTGCACCTGCTGATGTGGCCTTGGGTCAGTCACAAGCTCTGGCACAGCTGTTCTCTCAAGGACAGTTTCTGTCAGAAGTTCTCTCAGCCCCGCCTACCTCACAGGGTGTCTGTTGTGGGGAGGGGAAGGGAAAGGAGTTTGTAAGCCGCTCTGAGACGCCTTCGGGCAGTGAAGGGCGGGGTATAAATCCAATCTCTTCTTCTTCTTCTATTCTGCACCCAATGCCATAAGATAATAATAATGATTATTTTTCCTACACCCATCCAGTGTTCCCTGTAAGTGGAGTTAGTGTGAGCTAGCTCACAGTTTTTTAGCCTCCGGCTCACACATTTTTGGTCTCAACTCAGGAAGGACGTCTCCGGAGCAAACTAGCCTATGCGGTCGCCAAATCTCTCCCTCACAACTTTAATGCCGGTAGCTCACAAAGTAGAATTTTTGCCTCACAAGCCTCTACGGCTTAGCATTGCAGTCCCGTCGATCAATTCGTATGTGTAAATGACGAATCTTAAACCACCGCTAAAACCCAGTTTCCTCTTGTTTTAAAGTGCCCGGCCTCTATCCGCCGGATCTCAAGACGGAAGGCGGAGAACCCAGCATCATCAAGCGGCACCCGCCTCGTAGACCACAAGTAACGATTACTTATCTATACCCCGCTTTTCTCCTCCGTGGGGGGACCCAAAGCAGCCTACACCTTTCTCCTCTGTTCTGTCCTCACAACAACCCGGTGAGGGAGGCTCGCCCGAGAGGATGTGTCTGCCCTGAGGTTCACCCAGCGAGCTTCCACGGCAGAGGGGGGTTTCGAACCTGGGCCTACCCAGATCCTAGTCTAACACTTTAACCCAGGGGTGTCAAACATGCAGCCCGGAGGTTGGATCAAGCCCCCGGAGGGCTTCCATCAGGCCCGCGGTAGAACTTGCCATCTCCTGCTTCCAGTTCTGCTGCTGCTGCTGCATCATAGTTTGCTTCACCAGACTCTCTCAATCGCTCAGCCATTTCGTATTTTCCCCTGGGTCCTAGACTCAGAACTCTGAGCATGAGATTTCTGAGGTGAATGTCGATAAATCAAAAGCAGGTTTGCAGCTTACAGGTACACACTCGAACAGCAGACTCAAGATTGCGACAGCACAGACGTTTTGATGCAGTAATTCAGAGCGAGAGGTGTCCGTTATCAGATACTGTTAAATAAAATATTGCAAGGGTGCTCATGCTTTAAGCATGTTTTTATTTTAACAGGTTAGAACAGATAAAAGGAAGTCCTTCTTCACCCAAAGAGTGATTAACACATGGGATTCACTGCCACAGGAGGTCGTGGCAGCTACAAGCATGGACAGTTTCAAGAGGGGATTAGATAAACATATGGAGCAGAAGTCCATCAGTGGCTATTAGCCACAGGGTATAGATGGGAATTCTCAGTCTGGGGCAGGTGATGCACTCTATTCTTGGTGCTGGAGGGGCAGCAGTGGGAGGGCTTCTAGTGTCCTGGCCCCACTGCTGGACCTCCTGATGGCAGCTGGTATTTTTGGCCGCTGTGTGACAG
This sequence comes from Gekko gecko, assembly GCA_029375565.1. Classification (NCBI taxonomy): domain Eukaryota; kingdom Metazoa; phylum Chordata; class Lepidosauria; order Squamata; family Gekkonidae; genus Gekko; species Gekko gecko. The sequence goes on from JAPDNY010000003.1 coordinate 232,685,061, forward strand.
AGTGTTGGACTAGGATGGGCCATTGGCCTGATCCAACATTGGCTTCTCTTATGTTCTTATGTTCTTTAAAGAAAGCTTTGTGTTTGTGTCCTTTATAAAGTTTATATCTCTGCTGCCTGGCATTACTTTCTATGAGACACATGGCTCGGCCCAACAAGGTCTCATTTATGTCAGATCCGGCCTCTCATAACAAATGACTTTGACACCCCTGCTTTAACCACTACACCACCCCCTTTAGATGTTCCTTTGGATCCCACCGTCTGAGCGAAAAGCAGTGTGGTTCAGTAGTTAAATGGCCCCGGACAGACTGCAGCCAATCTCACAGGATCTGTTCATGTAGGGTTGCCACCCTGCAAATGGGAGTCACAGAAATGTAGATACGACGCACGAAAAATTCACTGCAAAATTTTACTAATTGTATATTATGAATATACAAGCTGGGGATCCAAACCCGGGTCCCGCAGCCCATAATCTGATGCTCTCACTGTTAACATCATCACGTAGGCTTTCATAAGGTGACTGCTGATGGACAGTAGCAAGCAGCCGGGCCTCCTTGAGTCACAGAAGTGAGATGGCTTCAAGTTGCTGCCGAGCCTAGGGTTCCCAAACAATGCTCCCGCTAAGCTGTGGAGTCTTGTGAGTAAAAATTCTACTTCGTAAGCTACCGGCATTAAAGTTGTGAGCGAGCGATTGGGCTACTGCATCAATAAGTTTGCTCTGGAGCCCTCCTTCCTGAGCTGAGACAGAAATGTGTGAGTCGGAGGCTAAAAAACTGTGAGCTAGCTCACACTAACTCAGTTTAGAGGGAACGGGACCTGGAGACCCCCCAGAATTACAACTGAACTCTAGATGGCAGAGAAGAAGAAGAAGAAGAAGAAGAAGAAGAAGAAGAAGAAGAAGAGGAGGAGGAGATTGGATTTATACCCTGCCCTTCACTACCCAAAGGAGTCTCAGAGCACCTTACAATCCCTTCCCCTCCCCCTCCCCACAACAGACACCCTGGGAGGTAGGTGGGGCCGAGAGAGCTCTTTCGAGAACTGCCCTTGAGAGAACAGCTCTGACAGAACTATGGCTTGCCCAAGGGCATCCAGCAGCTGCAAGTGGAGGCGTGGGGAATCAACTCCGGTTCTCCCAGATTAGAGTCCATACTCTTAACCACTACACCAAACTGGCTCTCAAAGATCTGTCTCCCTGGAGAAAATGGCTGCTTTGGAGAATGGACTCTGTGGCATTCAATGTTCCCTCTAAGCTGTGGAGTCTTGTGAGCAAAAAATTCTACTTTGTGAGCTACTGGCATTGAATTTGTGAGTGAGCGATTTGGCTACTGCATAAATTAGTTTGCTCTGGAGCCATCCTTCCTGAGCTAAGACAAAAATCTGTGAGCTGGAGGCTAAAAAAACTGTGAGCTAGCTCACACTAACTCAGCTTAGAGGGAACACTGGTGGCATTATATCCAGCTGAGTCATCTCCCTTCCCCAAACCCAGACCCCACCACAAAATCTGCCCCGGCAACCCCTGTCAGGCCTGGCCCTAAGGATCCCTCTTTGAAAGGCAAAAATAGGCCTGGACAGGGCCCTTCCCCCTTCCCCTGCCTTTTACTGACAGAACCACTTAGAAGCCTCCCACCCCATTCTAATCTCTCACTGTCAATGTGGTAGGGCCTGGAGTAGATCGCTGCGGTGGCCATTTCAAAAGGTATTGGGGGGGGGAATTAAACCATCCCTGAGTTTTTAAAAAACTTTTTGGATTTTTCTGCAGATCCACAGAGTCTCCTGAGTCTTAGAAAAACCTGTTGGGGGAGAGTGAGCCCTCTGTTGGCAGGAATAGGTATCTGCACGCAGAGGAGACTCTTGGCTATTAGTATATAGATAAACATCAACTCCATTTCAATTCAATATAATTTCAGAAGCTTTTCTATAGAAGCCTTCTGCACCTTACAAATAAACGGAGATCACTTAGCGTAATGTATTCACAGAATAGTCCATGCAGAATTCTCAAAGTGCCCCGTGCATTCCAAAGGTTATCTTCTTATCGTCTGAGAGTCAATAAAGTGTCTTGTGCTGTTCAGAAATGTCTCAAATTCTGTGATTCTTTTGGTGTTTGGGATAATGAACCCACTTCTTAGTGCCAGAACAGCTATAGCACTCATGCAGCCCTTTGGTGGTGACTGAAAAGAGTGAGACATAGAATGGAGATGTTATGATGTTTTATTTTGGGGGAAACCACAGCGAAACGGATCCAGAGGCCGTCAGTGTCTGTCAGATGGAACGAGATGGAACGTTCCCATCAGCTTCATTGGATGCCCTCGAGTTCTAGTTCTCTCAGTCAACTGTCTCCACCCCAGGCATAATTTTATAAATCTCTGTCCTGTCCCGTCCCATCCTCTGTACTCACTTCTTTTCTAAACTGGAAAGCCCTGGACTCTTCTGACAGCCAGTTTGGTGTAGTGGTTATGACAGCGGACTCTAATCTGTGAGAAAAACAGGTTGCTTACCTGTAACTGATGATCTTCGAGTGGTCATCTGTGCAGTACCACACATGGGTTGGGCGCCTGCGCACGACCTCGATCGGAGAAACTTCTAGAGCTTTACTTCAGAAGATGTCCTGCTTTGGATTGTTTGGCCTTGACAGTGGCGGTCGAAGGAATTGAGTGGGAGGCGGCTCTCTCTCCTGCTCTGGGCATGCGCAGTGCATGTCTCCTCCCCCAGGGTGGGAGGAGAGCCCGCCAAAAGCTCTTCTGAGGTAAAGCTCTAGAAGTTTCTCCGATCGAGGTCGTGCGCAGGCCCATGTGTCCCATGTGTGGGACTGCACAGAGACCACGACGAAGATCCGAGTTTGATTCCACACTCCTCCACATGCAGCTGCTGGTGTGATTTCGAGTCAGTCACAAGTTCTTTCAGAGCTGTTCTCTCAAGAGCAGTCCCCGAAAGAGCTCTCTCAGCCCCACCTACCTCACAGGGTGTCTGTTATGGGGAAGGGAAGGGAACTCTGAGTGAAGGGCGGGATATAAATCCAATCTCCCCCTCCTCCTCTTTCTGTGCTGGCAGCTGCCACGACTGAAGCAACATTTTTAAAAATTGGCACAGCCAATCAAATCTTCAGTGGCCAATCAGAAGCCTTGCTGGGCAAGAACCCCACCTGGCCCAATCCACTCTTTAAAAACACTTTGCAGGTGTCAGAAAATGCACAGATGGGAACATGACGCCCCTGGGCACCGTGTTGGAGACCTCAGGGCTAGGCTGTCTCTCTAGTAAGGGCTCTCGTACGATACGTGTGATTCCAAAGCCCTGTCCCGTCACGGTTTTAGGTGTGCACTTTGAAAAGTCACAGGGGTACAGCTAATCAAGGTGACATGTGAACCGCATGGCCAATAGAAGTCAGGGCTGGAGTCTTCTATGCTTTGGGAATTTTTGCAAGCGATTTCAAGGACGGGTCATCCTTGTGGTGTTACTTGCTGCCACCTAGTGGCTACTCTGAGATTAAGATTTATTTTTTAAAAATGCAAACAGGAGATGAAAGGACAAAATCACACCTGCATTACAAAAAGAATTTGACACAGCCTCTACTCAATTCGGAACTGGTGCTTTTTGTTAAAAACACTGTAAGCGGGTTTGAAATACTGACGGTTGTACACAGGGCTTTTTTTTGTAGAAAAAGCCGAGCAGGGACTCATTAGCATATTAGGCCACACCCCCGACAGCACAGCTCATTAGCATATTAGGCCACACCCCCATGTTGCCAGAAGTGTGGTCATCCAGCCACACCCACCTTTTGCTTCTTATTCTGTTTACCTTGTTTGTTGTCAAAACCCAGGGCTTTTTTTGTAGCAGGAACTCCTTCGCATGTCAGGCCACAAACCCCTAATGTAGCCAATCCTAACGAGTTCCTGTTGTTGGGTGTGGCCTGTTATGCTAATGAGTTCCTGCTGGGTGTGGCAAACTCGGGCGCCAGCTGGAACTCCGCTCCTGTGCGTTCCTGCCCCAAAATAGCCCTGGTTGTACATATCTGCTTTACAACTTCCACTGTGTCTTGTATTTGTTTTTATGATTCTGGAGAGGTCTCGCTGTCCCCTCTACGGAACTATTGCTCTGAATATTTTTTTGGTTTGGTTTTGTCTGTTGAACAAAATCGGTAATAAAAATAAATGTTAAAAAAAAAAAACTTGTGCCAGTTTGGTGTCGTGGTGAAGTGCGCGGACTCTGATCTGGGAGAACCGGGTTTGATTCCCCACTCCTCCACTTGCAGCTGCTGATGTGACCTTGGGTCAGTCACGAGCTCTGGCACAGCTGTTCTCTCAAGGACAGTTTCTGTCAGAAGTTCTCTCAGCCCCTCCTACCTCACAGGGTGTCTGTTGTGGGGAGGGGAAGGGGAAGGAGTTTGTAAGCCGCTCTGAGACGCCTTTGGGCAGTGAAGGGTGGGGTATAAATCCAATCTCTTCTTCTTCTACCTCACAGGGTGTCTGTTGTGGGGAGGGGAAGGGAAAGGAGTTTGTAAGCTGCTCTGAGACGCCTTTGGGCAGTGAAGGGTGGGGTATAAATCCAATCTCTTCTCTTCTTCTTCTGCCTCCCAGGGTGTCTGTTGTGGGGAGGGGAAGGGAAAGGAGTTTGTAAACCGCTCTGAGACTCCTTTGGGCAGTGAAGGGCGGGGTATAAATCCAATCTCTTCTTCTTCTACCTCACAGGGTGTCTGTTGTGGGGAGGGGAAGGGAAAGGAGTTTGTAAACCGCTCTGAGACGCCTTTGGGTAGTGAAGGGCGGGGTATAAATCCAATCTCTTCTTCTCTCTACCTCACAGGGTGTCTGTTGTGGGGAGGGGAAGGGAAAGGAGTTTGTAAACCGCTCTGAGACTCCTTTGGGCAGTGAAGGGCGGGGTATAAATCCAATCTCTTCTTCTTCTACCTCACAGGGTGTCTGTTGTGGGGAGCGGAAGGGAAAGGAGTTTGTAAGCTGCTCTAAGACTCCTTTGGGTAGTGAAGGGCGGGGTATAAATCCAATCTCTTCTTCTTCTTCTGCCTCCCAGGGTGTCTGTTGTGGGGAGGGGAAGGGAGAGGAGTTTGTAAGCCGCTCTGAGACACCTTTGGGTAGTGAAGGATGGGATATAAATCTAATCTCTTCCTTTCTTCTTCTACCTGCACAGGGTGTCTGTTGTGGGGAGGGGAAGGGAAAGGAGTTTGTAAGCCGCTCTGAGATGCCTTTGGGCAGTGAAGGGCGGGGTATAAATCCAATTTCTTCTTCTTCTTTTCGTCTTGGTGTGCCAGGAGTGGGGAAAAGCGGAAGAGCCCTTGAAGTAGCACACGTGAATCTGGCCACAGTCCCAAGAACAGATCCTGCTGGAATTATAATCCCAAGATTATTTCCCCCTTGCGCATTCGTTTTTAACAAATTGCAGTGACTGTGGGACGTGTGCATGCACTGCAATTTAACGGGGCAAAATGGCGCCTGGGTGGTCAAGGCTATTTCGTTTATTTATCTGACATATTTCTCCCCCTGCCTCTATATACGATTGTAGCCAAGGCAGCTGAAAAAAAATATAACCGCACCGACCTGTTAAAAATCACTAAAACACAAAACAACACTAGACCTCTGTTAAGTATGCAATTCGACACGATTGGATTCAGCAAAGCGATTCAGCTTTATTTTGGAACAGCAAACTTCAACTCAGGAACACAACAACAAACAAGTGGAGCACAGCTCCTGCTTTTAAACCATCCCGGGCTGTCAAAGCCACACCCATGACAAGTTAAGGACCAATAACAATACAGGGATAAAGGCCAATCAGGGCCATTCCTTCTCTGATACATATTCCCATGGTGATTGGTCCCGTACAGAAGTTTCACAGAAACCAGCCAATAGTAATGCGACAGATTACAATCCACATTCTGCTTGAAGCTTAACATGAAAAAGAATAGGACGAATTTAAGCTTCAGTTCATAACAACCAGGAGCTGCGGCGGCTCAAGTGGTTAAGACGCTGAACTGCAGGCTGTGGAAGGTCAGTAGTTCAGCAGTTCGAGGCCCGAGAGTGCCGCATGACGGAGTGAGCTCCCGTCTCTAGTTCCAGCTCCTGCCAACCTAGCAGTTCGAAAGCAAGAAATTGCAAGTAGATAAATAGGTACGACTTCGGTGGGAAGGTAACAGCGTTCCGTGCACCTTGGTGTTTAGTCATGCCGGCCACATGACCACGGAAACGTCTTCGGACAGCGCTGGCTCTTCAGCTTTGAAACGGAGATGAGGACCGCAACCCTAGAGTCGGATTCGACTGGCTTTCGAGCAAGGGAACCTTTACCTTTACCTTTACATAACAACCTCCCCAATGCTAAAAAAGTGTAGTGGTTAAATGCACGAACTCCGATCGGGGAGAACCGGATGTACGTCAAATGCTAGTCACAGACTTGATTGACAGTTCCATTAGCTTCAGTGGGTGAAAGCGGGTACTCAATGTCTCAATTCGTTTGCTTCGGGGTTGTTCTGCTCAGCTACCCTGCCGTTATGGGTCTTGGCAGCACAACCAAGGATATCCTTTACAGAACTTAAAGGGCACTGCTTATGGATTGGGGTTGTGTTGAAATATTCTCTGCTGAATATTGAAATGCTGCAAAAGTGTTTTCTGACTTAGGAGTGTGTAAGGGAATAAACTGAGTTTTGGTTTAGAGCTACTCTCTCTCTCTCTCTCTCTCTCTCTCTCTCTCTCTCTCTCTCTCTCTCTCTCTCTCTCTGTGTTGATGAGATTGGGGAGGCAGCTTCTCTCCCTCTTCAAAATGAACACAGTGGGGATGGGAGTGCACGGAAGGGCTCCTGACCGGAACCCCTCATTTCCCCAACACAGATCAGTGGTCCATCTAGTCCAGCATCCTGTCTTACACGGGGTCAATTCTCGAGGTCCAACAAAAGGGAAGAGAGGCTGAAGCCTTCATAAGAACATCAGAAGAGCCCTGCTGGATCAGACCAGAGTCCATCTAGTCTAGCATTCGGTCTCACGCAGTGGCCAAACAGTTCCTCTGGAGGGCCAATGACAGGGCAGAGAGGCTGGGGCCTTCATAAGAACATCAGAAGAGCCCTGCTGGATCAGGCCAGTGGTCCATCCAGTCTAGCATCTTGTCTCACACAGTATCCAACCAGTTCCTCTGGAGGTCCTACGACAGGGCAGAGAGGCTGAGGCCTTCATAAGAACATCAGAAGAGCCCTGCTGGATCAGACCAGTGGTCCATCCAGTCCAGCATCCTGTCTCACATAGGAGCCAATCAGTTCCTCTGGAGGGCCAACAACAGGGCATAGAGGCCAAGGCCTTCATAAGAACATAAGATGAGCCCTGCTGGATCAGATCAGTGGTCTATCCAGTTCAGCATCCTGTCTCACACAGTGGCCAACCAGTTCCTCTGCATGGCCAACAATAGGGCATAGAGGCTGAGGCGTTCAAAAGAACATCAGAAGAACCCTGCTGGATCGGATCGGATCAGTGGTCCATCTAGTCCAGCATCCCATCTCACGCAGTGGCCAACCAGTTCCTCTAGAGGGCCAACAACAGGGCAGAGAGGCCGAACCCTCCATTAGAACATCAGAAGAGACTTGTTGGATCACACCAATGGTCCGTCTAGTCCAGCATCCCATCTCACGCAGTGGCCAACCAGTTCCTCTGCATGGCCAACAACAGGGCATAGAGGCTGAGGCCTTCAAAAGAACATCAGAAGAACCCTGCTGGATCGGATCGGACCAGTGGTCCATCTAGTCCATTCCACACAGTGGCCAACCAGTTCCTCAGGAGGGCCAACGAACAGGGAACAGAGACTACAGCCTTCCCCTGATGTTGCCTCTTGACACTGGGATTCACAGACTGACCGCCTCTGAATGTGTTAAGCCTCCAATTCCACGCTTAGCCAGGCAGGCAAAACGACAGCGCAAGAAGCCCGTTTGCAAGCACAAGGCCTGTCGAACTCTTCACGGGCACCGGTTAAGAGAACGAGCCCTTTATTTTGAGAAGCGTGACGTGTTCAAACGCTCTCCCTCTTGTCTTGGCAGAAGCTGGAACCTCTCGTCCTTTCGAAAGACATCCCTTTGGACAAGTTTTCGAGACAGCTGACTGGGACGGCGGCTTGGACGCCCCAGGTGAGAGTCCTAGGAGCTTGGAGGAAAGGAAAAGCACAAAGAATAGAATAGTCTCGGCTGAAGTGTGGAGCCAGATGGAGAACACAAATAATATCTTGCACATCGAGCGAGGGACGCAGATTTTGGGGGTGAAGCCTCGAGACAGCAGGATTTGGAGTGGGGAGGGACCTCCGTGGGGTACGATGCCATCGAGTCCGTATTACGTACTGAGATGGAGGCAGCATTTCCAATGAGTGATTTCTTTATTCAGCTCAGTCCACCACAACAACACTCATAGAACGATCCAACTATTTATATTTTGAACCCATGAGGCCACGCCCCCCCCCCCAGCACAGCAATGACCAATCACATTTGCAATCTTAGGACCAATGGGATTTGGCCCCGCCGAAGGTCCAGAGTCTTTCCACATCGGTCTGTCTCACAACAGCGACCAATCCGACTGCAGGGTTTAGATTACTACAAGAAAGGGGACCCGCGATACTCGCGGGGGGGGAGCTCCACATGGAGGAGGAGGAAGCAGCCGCAGGGGAGTCTTCTCCCCTTCTCCCCACCCCCTGGCACCAACGACAAGGCCCTCGCAGCTCATGGCCACTGGCCTGCCAAGCCTTCTCCCGCCCCCTCCTGCCCCGGTGGCGGCAGGACAGTTGCTGGGGTGTTCTCTGCGCATGTGCAGGGAACACTCTTTTACTTTGGGGGCGGATTTAAATATCCCCCGTATACTTTTTTCCAACTTTTTAGATTTTTCTGCACACCTGGAGACTGCTCCGAGTGTGCAGGAGAATCTCTCTGCCCCCCCAATGTGTGGATTTAGATATCCGCATGGAGGGGGCTACTTGGCTATTAGATATATATAGACGGGCTTCTGGAGCTTGTGACTGAAGCTTCGGCTTAGCTTACAACGGCAATAACAAAGCAAATATGTAACAGTCCACCTTCCAAAGCAGCCTTTTTCTCCAGGGCAACTGACCTCTCTGTCATCTGGCGATCAAATGTAATTCCAGGTAGGGATGCCAGCCTCCAGGCAGGACCTGGGGATCCCCCCAGAATCAAAGCTCATCTCCAGATTGCAGAGATCAGTCTCCCTGGAGAAAAGGGGTGCTTTGGAGGGTGGGCTCTATATGGCACTGTACCCCACTGAGGTCCCTGTCCATCCCAGGCTCCGTCCCCCAAATGGAGTTCCCCATACCGGATCTGGCAACCCTTCCCCTCCCCCATTCCCTGCCGGGCCCAGGGAGGATCTGGCAATCTTATACTGAGCCCAGGGTTGCCAGCCTCCGGGTGGCTTTAAGTATCCGGAGATACATGATCGCTCTCAAGAGCCGTCTTTACATTCATTTAGATGGAAGAGTACCTATAGAATCAGGCTACCCGCAGGGCTTTTTTTGTGGAAAAAGCCCAGCAGGAACTCATTAGCATAATAGGCCACACCCAACAGCAGAAACTCATTAGCATATCAGGCCATGCCCCTGACAGCACAGATCCTTAGCATATTAGGCCACACCCCCGTGTTACCAGTAGTGTGGCCATCCAGCCACACCCACCTTTTGCTTCTTATTCTGTTTACCTTGTTTGTTGCCAAAACCCAGGGCTCTTTTTGTAGCAGGAACTCCTTTGCATGTTAGGCCACACGGCCCTAATGTAGCCAATCCTAATGAGTTTCTGCTGTTGGGTGTGGCCTATTATGCTAATGAGTTCCTGCTGGGTGTGGCCAATTCGGGAGCCAGCCGGAACTCCGTTCCTGTGCATTCCTGCCCCAACATATCCCTGAACCCAATCATCTCAGGGCTGGCATTGGCACAACCTGAGGAAGGGAGGGCCAACCCTGTCAGGGCCGAGGGCTTCTGGCGGGGCCACCGCTGGTGCTATGGAATGCGTTTCTGAGCCCTGTTTGGTAGATATTTCCACAGCATTGTAGGCACTGCTGCAACTTGGCCGGTGCCTTCTGATGCCCTCCAAGAAGAATATTCCATCCCTCTCCCCCTTCCACGACATCTAGTGGAGGTAGGGTTCCCAGGTCTTGCCTGGCTGCCGGCAGGGGGCTCCCTCTTTGTTCCCTGGAGTTTTCGGCACACAAGTGAAACGTGTGCGCCACGATGATGTCGCCTGGAAGTGACATCATTGTGCAGGGCGATGCTCTATCGCTTGAGGCAAAGCTCTATGGTAACCATAGAGTTTTTTCTCAAGTTATAGAGTGTCACTCCTCCGCAACGTGTTTTGCACAATGGCGTCACCTCCGGGTGACATCATTGCGCTGGGCACGTTGGCGCGGATGGGGCACTTTGGTGGGCAGGGTTCCCCCTGTTGGCTGACTTGGAGGCGGAGGATCGGGGCCCCCAAAAGTGGGTAAACCCCTGTCCCCATGGGTGGAATGGCAACCCTAAGAGGGAGTAGCAGAAACCCTTCTTGCAACCCACTGCACACGTCACTGCTAGAGAGCGTCACTGCCCCAGAGAGAGTGTTCCACACCTTGTAGCTAATAGCCACTGGTGGACCTCTGCTCCAGATCTTTCTCTTTCTTGTTTATACTTTTGAAATTTTCCTTAAAGCCATATACATTTAAAAAAAAAACCCTCAAAAGGTCACACTGTTTTCATGAAGAATTCAACAGAGGATGTGGACAAGAAATATCTCCCAAACTTAGAAAAAACACGAATCGCCAGTGTTCTTGGCTATGACGTCCATTTTAAGGATTTGCTTGTTGAATCAGACTAGGACATGTTTCGGGGTGTGTCCCTTCCTCCTGCTAGCCTTGTGAAAATTGGATTGTTTCCCAGAAGTTCCCTCCGACTGAATGCTCACAGCTGCGGAGTTGGGACGGCTTCTGATTTCTCAAAGGATAGGAAAAGCCCAGCAGGAACTCATAAGCATAATAGGCCACACCCAATAGCAAAAACTCATTAGCACATTAGGCCACACCCCTGACAGCACAGCTCATTAGCATATTAGGCCACACCTTTGTGCCTACCCTTGGCTTGCCCAGGCGCCCTGCAGCTGCAGGGAGCCCGGGCAAGCCAGCCCTTGGACAGGCTGGGGAAGGCATGGGGAGGCCTCCCCGATCCTTCCAGGACCCCCCCTGGCCCGCCCGCCTCAGAATTGCTGGGGTGGGGGGGTCGCTCTCCAGGTCTTCCCTCTGTAGCTATGCACACAGATGTTTTGGCTGTAGTGGGTGTGGCCAACTCCAAAGCCAGCTGGAACTCCATTCCTGTGCATTCCTGCCCAAAAATAGCCCTTTTGCTACTTGCTTTTCTTTCTGCATTGAGAACTTCAGCCCCACCAGGAAAAAAATTGACCCGCAAGCCACAAAATCCTGGCTACGGGCCTTCTGAAAGACCTCTGCCTGAGATCCCAGAGAGCCGCTGCCAGCCTGAGTGGGTAATACTGACCTTGACGGACTGATGATGGTCCGGATTTAGTACAAGGCAGCTTCATGGCTTGATCAAGAGAGTGAGGATGAAAACAGTGGGCCTGTTGTTCTCTAATAATGTCCATATCCTTTTCCCTTGCTTGTTGCTCGTCTGGCAGGAGCTGGAGACGAGGGGGCCAGCTGTTCTAAACACCACTGGAAGAAGACGGCAGCACCTTCACAAGATGAAGATGCTGGAGATGCGGCAAGAGGTAATTGTGAAGCGGTTTTTGGAGAACAGCTCGAGGAGGGTTTAAGAACGTGAAGATGACTAGGCCAAACAACGGAGACCCTGGAAATGGTTGCACTGTAGCCAGGCTTGCAGGAGACCAGTTGAAAGGAGACCAGTTCCTTGACACAGAGTTAGAAGGGATCCCAGAGGTCACCTACTCCAACCCCCTTGCTCAGTGCGGGAATTAGTCGGCTACAGCACCCCCACTCTGCTCAAAGGACCACATGCCTTTTATAAAATATTTTTAAATTATTGAAAAAAGCATTTGCAGGAGAAATTCTCATGGGGCTGTGCCTTTAAGAAAGGGGGCAGAGCCCCCAAAGCCCCACTGTAGCTGACTATAGCAGAATCCATTATGGGGTACAAAATCTGGCATGGTGGGATTTATTTTTTTTTAAAGGGAGCATCCTTACAGTTTTAGGACACCTTGCGAGGCTGCCAGCTCTGGGTTCACACATACCTGGTCGCCAATCTCTAGGTGGTTCAAGCCACAAATGGACCACAGTGACAAACCAAAGGTTGCAACCCACCAATGTTCACCGTGAAAAAATGATTCTAGTCCAATTACAGTCCACCAATATACTTCTTCTTTTTTTCTTTATTTTACATCATGTAGTGCTGCTGCTGCTTCCAAACAACTGCCATGAGACTACAGATTTCCCGGGTAAACAGTCTGTTTCCCTCAATGCTTCGTTAGGTCGCTTTATACTTGGAGCCAATGCTCAACGTCTCGTACTCAGAAGTAATCTTGTATTTTTCTTAGGCATCGGCTGGCTCTCAGGAAAATGCCTAAGGAAAATACAAGATTAATTCTGAGTAGGAGACGTAGAGCATTGGCTCCACATATAAAGCAACCTGACGAAGCATTGAGGGAAACAGATTGTTTATCCGGGACATCTGTAGTCGCATGGCAGTTGTTTGGAAGCAGCAGCAGCACTGCATGACGTAAAATAAAGAAAAAAAGAAGAAGCATATTGGTGGACTGTGAATTGGACTAGAATCATTTTTTCACGGTGAACATTGGTGGGTTGCCAGCCTCTAGGTGGTGGCTGGAGATCTCCTGCTATTACTTTTTTTATTCTATTTTTTATTATCAATTTTTTCAACAAACACAACAAAACCAAACAAAATGTAAAGAAAGCACTACTGCCATATCGGGGACATCAAGATCGCTCCAGAATCATAAAAAACAGGTACAAGATGAAATTAGGAACATCGTGTAGTAACTATAAAACAGATAAGTACAAAGAGCCAACATTTCAAACCAACTTACATCTTTTTAAACAGAAAAGAGCAGGTATTCCCAGAAAGATATATCTACTCTGTTCTTTTATTTTCTTTTTAATTAACAATTTTTAACATTTTACAAACAACTATGTGATTACAGATATATCAATATTCATAACTTACAAAAAAGCATTTAAAAATAAATTAAGTCTTTATACAGAGAATTGTTTGGAAGGATATCTTTTCCCATTAAGTAGCTTATTATCGAGAACCAAGTTTTTACAACTTTGTTTTGGTATTGAGTCACTGAGCTATTACTCGAATTAAACGACAATTTATACAAAATAAAATATTCCCATGTCTTCATTAACCATTGGTGGACAGTAGGAACCTGCTTACCTATCCGTTTTAAAGCAATTAAGAGTCTTTGCTATTGTCAGTAAAATCGAGATGCTCTCTCGCTGTCGTGTTGTTCACTGTTGTTTACTCCAGTTTTCCAATAATATCAAGTCTGGTTTAAGTGATAAAGAAACAGAAGTAATATTTTTTTTATATTTATCAAAATTTGGGTCCAAAATTCTTGAATTAACTGGCGGTTCCACCAATAAGGAGCTGCGGTGGCTCAAGTGGTTAAGACACTGAACTGCAGGCTGTGGAAGGTCAGTAGTTCAGCAGTTCGAGACCCGAGACTGCTGCATGACGGAGTGAGCTCCCGTCTCTAGTTCCAGCTCCTGCCAACCTAGCAGTTCGAAAGCAAGAAATTGCAAGTAGATAAATAGGGACCACTTTGGTGGGAAGGGAACAGCGTTTCGTGCGCCTTGGTGTTTAGTCATGCCAGCCACATGACCACGGAAACGTCTTCGGACAGCACTGGCTCTTCAGCTTTGAAACAGAGATGAGCACCGCAACCCTAGAGTCGGATTCGACTTGCTTTTGAGCAAGGGAACCTTTACCTTTACCACCAACAATGTATAAAACCTGCTAATTGACCACATTTTCTACAATTTGGTGAGTAATTCTTACTTATCCTATGTAGAGTTGCTGGAGGAATGTACCATCTTACCAAAATTTTAACTGCTTGTAATTTAGTGGTAGATATTTTTGATGTTTGACTGGGTGCATTCCAAATTGAAAGCCATTCTCCTTCTGCTAATTCAGTGTTCCAATCCATGTTCCGCTGTCTTTGATATGAGGTTATTTTCTCTTCTTCTATTTGGTTTAGAAATTGGTACATTTTTGTTATCAGACCGTACTCTTTTTTCATATACTCTAGGAAAATCAAAAGTAAATTAGATCACGATAAAACTTATTTTGGCGGAGAACATCGTTTTTAGTTAGATAAGAGATTACCGGGAACCAAAGGGCAATAAATTTCTCTCGGCTGCATTCTGTCCATATGTTAAAACTAAATGCATAAAGTTTAGGTCAAGATTTCTCTTGCTCGAAAGCTAATCAAATCCGACTTCAGGGATGCGGTGCTCATCTCCGTTTCCAAGCTGAAAAGCCAGCGCTGTCTGAAGACATTTTCGTGGTCATGTGGCCAGCATGACTAGAAGCTGAGGCGCACAGAACGCTGTTTGGTGCAGTGGTTAAGTGTGCGGACTCTAATCTGGGAGAACCGGGTTTGATTCCCCACTCCTCCACTTGCGCCTGGCTGGATGACCTTGGGCAAGCCATAGTTCTGATAAGAGCTGTTCTTGAAAAAAAGAACAGTTTCTGTCAAGAGCTCTCTCAGCCCCACCTACCTTACAAGGTGTCTGTTGTGGGGAGGGGAAGGGAAAGGGGTTTGTAAGCTGCTCTGAGACACCTTTGGGTAGTGAAGGGCGGGGTATAAATCCAATCTCTTCTTCTCTTCTTCTTCTACCTTCCCACCGAAGCGGTACCTATTTATCTACTTGCAATTTCTTGCTTTCAAACTGCTAGGTTGGCAGGAGCTGGGGCCAGAGACGGGAGCTCACTCCGTCACGCGGCACTCGGGTCTCAAACTGCTGAACTACCGACCTTCCGGTCTGCAGTTCAGCGTCTTAACCACTTGAGCCATTAGGAAACAATTCTCCAGGCTTTGATGGGAAGGAACGTATTGCTTTTCCAGCGTGCCACTAATGCTAATCTTCCTGTTGCCAATAATAGCACGATTCTTTCTGCATTCGTCTCATGAGAGAGGGCACCTGACCACCAACCCAGAAGCACTTTTTCTGGGAAGAAGGGGATGAGATTTCCTGGTGATTTTCTACACTTCCCATGATCCTTTGGAGCACAGGAATGGTTATCAATGCAGTTGTAAATCTATAGATATAGGAAACGACTCCTTTGTAACTCAGGCAGAACGGAAGAGACGGCTGCGCCAGGAGGCAACCCTCACCAACCCAAAAACGAGGGACTTCAAAGCCCGGCAGAGGCTTGGCCACGGTCCCAAAGACGACAGCTCAGATGACGAAGACCTGTTTGCCATCCAGCGGGATGGAGATCTTGGTAAGTGACACCGCAAATCAAAGGAAGGGCGGGGCGGGGGGGGAAACCAACCTAAAAAAGTATGACCAAAGGGTTGACAAAGACCAAACCGAAAGGAACAAAATGTTAAAAACATGAAAAGTTTCTTTAAAATAAGAATAATGCATAAGAATACACCAGTTTGGTGTAGTGGTTAGGAGCATGGACTCTAATCTGGGAGAACTGGGTTTGATTCCCTGCTCTTCCACATGCAGCTGCTGCTGGTGTGACATTGGGTCAGTCATAAGTTCTCTCAGAGCTGTTCTCTCAGGAGCAGTCCTCCAAAGAGCTCTCTCAGCCCCACCTACCTCACAGGGTGTCTGTTGTGGGGAAAGGAAGGGAAAGGAGATTGTAAGCTGTTCTTAGACTCCTTTGGGTGGTGAAGGGCGGGGTACAGAATCGTCGATTCATAGAATCATAGAGTTGGTAAAAGGTAAAGCCCGTCGAATCCGACTCTAGGGTTGTGGTGCTCATCTCCATTTCAAAGCCGAAGAGTTGGAAGGGGCCATAAAGACCATCTAGTCCAACCCCCTGCTCAACGCAGGACCAGTCTAAAGTATGGCTGACAAATATTCATCCAGCCTCTTCTTGAAAGCCGTCAGTGAAGGGGAGCTCACCCACCTCCCTAGGCAGCTGATTCCAGCTTTGAACCACTTTAAATCCAATCTCCTCCTCTTCTGAAATGCAGAGTGGCAGAATTGTCTTTTCCTCCTTTTAGGTCTTGGTCCTTGGGCTGGACAGACACTCGAAGGGCACGGTCTACCCGAGACTCATCCGGGCCAGATCAGTAAAGTGGAGTCGTGGCTACTGAACCAGCAGGCGAGGCGGGAATCATGCTGGGATTCTTGGAGCACCGACTCCGATGGCTGGAAAGGATCGGATGAGGGGAAGCTCGCTCGGAGACCAGCCTTGGTGAGAACCAAGACGGAGCGGATCCAACTCTTTGACGAGTTCTTTGATCGAGAGTTCTGATCCACGGCTGCCGAGATGAGGCCATCTTGGTGGCGAGGACGAGTAGACTGCGGGACTCCATCAACCGACGCTCGTCCAGTCTCTAATCGGAACGGGGCCCGAACACAGTACATTTCCCCTTTATTAAAGCTCAGTTTTCACAAGTTGCCTCCCTATTGGATAGTGCCCATGCCATCACAGGCAACTTAGACTCCTATGCCATTTTGGAAATGGAGGGGTGCTTTTGTTTTGTTTGGAGGCTAAGAATTCCTGCAGCGCCAATCTGAGGGAAAGTTCACACTGTCCGGCATTGCAGGGTTGGAACGAAGAATTCTAGGGGGCGATCATTAGTTCCTAGTCAACGTATCCCTAATCCTAACCCTAACCTTAACCCTAACCCAGAACAGCTGCTTAGAGAGGGGAACTGCAGGCAATTCAAAGTGTTTAGCTGTCAGAAGGAGGTGCCTAGGCTCGGGAATCAGGTGACCCACAGTAGCGAATCACTTTCTACTTCCTGTCACCAATGCTTCCCTCTAAGCTGTGGAGTCTTGTGCAAGCAAAGAAATCTACTTTGTGAGCTACTGGCACTGAAAGTTGTGGAAGCTCTGAGCAATCCTTGGACTGCTAGGCGATCAAATTAGTTTGCTCTGGAGCCATCCTCGTTCCTGAGGCTAATCCGAGCAAGCCAAATCTGTGAGCTGGAGGGCTTCACGAGAAACTGTGAGCCAGGTCACACCAACTCAAAGCTTAGAAGGGGACGCACTGCCTGTCACTGAACTTCCAGCTATGTCACACAGCGTGAAACGAACTACTTTGCGGACAGCAAAAGAAAGAAAGAAGAACCATGGGGAGAAAGTCGACTGTGTGAATAGAGCATCAGTATAACTGGATAAATTGTTATGGGTGAGCAATTTCAGGCGACTGTCTTACGGGGGTGTTAAGCATACGGCCCGTGGGCCAGAATTGGCCCATCCAGGGCTATCATCTGGCCCACAAGCAACTGGTCATTAGTTGCTGTAGATTTTCCGGGTTGTGTGGCCGTGGTCTTGGCATTGTACGACCTGACGTTTCGCCAGTAGCTGTGACTGGCACCCTCAGAGGTATAACACAGAAAGATGGAGTACTCTCTGTGTCAAGGTGAGAAGAAAAAGGTGGTAGGCAGGTAATTTATATCTACTCCGGAAGGTTCTGAGTCATTATCTTGTAGGAGTTCCCCAGGCTGTGAACATGCTAATGGAGGAGCTTTCCTGAGGAGGTTCTTTTGCATATGGATTGTTTCCTGAGGAGGTTCTTTTGTATGTGGATTGTTTCCTGAGGAGGTTTCCTATTTCCTGAGGGGCTTCTTTGGTATGTGGATTGGCTGTTGAAACTCTAATCTTATCTGTAGTGCTATTGTCAGATATAGAGCCTTTTGTGGTCATTACCTTTTTCCCCAGATGACAGAAGCTGTGCGTTATGTCTCTGTCTGCTCTCCCAGTGCTAATGAATAACAGGAGGTGGGAGGGTGGGCATCAGGGAGATACTTTAAGGAAACACTGTAAGTGGGTTAATGTTTTAAGCGTGTTTGTATTTTGAATAATTAAAAAAATGTATCGTTAATTGGGTTTGCCCGTATCCTTTATAAAGTTTATATCGCCCAAACCTGGCTTTACATTTTATGGCACATATGGGCCGGCCCGACAAAGTGACGTTTGTGTCAGATTTGGCCCTCGTAACAAATGAGTTCGACACCTCTGACAGTTATCAAGTTGCAGACGATTTCCGGCAACTCTATAAAGGTTTTCAAGGCAGGAGACGGTTGGAAATATGTGTGCATTGCAAGGTCTAATTCAGTCACTATAGGGTTAATCTGTTTACCTTGTGTGCTGTTGTTTAGGCTGACCTGGAAGAGAAACCTGGCTCAGAGCCAATGGGAACAAAGCCCGGGAAATCTAAGTCTGTTTACTCACAATCATTGGCTAATGCATTCAGGTGATTTCCATCTAGGGTTCAAGAAGAAGAAGAAGAAGAATCGCCATTGCTGTTGTTGCTGTTGTTGCAGAGAAACCGTATGGTCGGTCTGTCCTGTAGCTGTAGAGACGTACCCTTAGGTCTTTGTTATTTCGTAGCTTTTCCTCTGCACCCTTCCCTTAGCAATAAAGATTTTTACGCAGAAAGAAAGGCCTCCTCTCCAGTGAAGCCAAGATCCATTGCAAACTCTGCATATCTGAGTATTTTTTGCCAATTTTTCCAACAGAGACTACCTGGGATGGTTTGCCATGGCCTTCCTCTGTGTAGCGACCCTGGGACTTCCTTGGTGGTCTCCCATCCAAATACCAACAAGGGCAGACCCTGCTTAGCTTCCTAGATCTGATGACATTGAGTTAGCCTGGGCCATCCAAGTCAGGGTGGGATTTTTTTTTTGAGAGAAAGAGGGTGTTTTGGATATAGTATGAGGTCAATAACCGGGTTAAATAATGATACAAAGAAATCCCCTTTAATCTGTCTTTATGTATGCTTGTCTCTGTCTGTCTTATATATGAATTAAAAAAAAATTTAAAAAGAGAGAGGGTGCTCATCACAGATCTAAACTGGATTGCACAGGGATGCCAGCCTCCAGGTGGGACCTGGGGAGTCCAGTGTTCCCCCTAAGCTGAGTTAGTGTGAGCTGGCTCACAGTGTCTTAGCCTCTGGCTCACAGGTTTTTGTCTTCGCTCAGGAAGGAGGGCTCCGGAGCAAACTAATTGATGCAGCAGCCAAATGGCTCGCTCACCACTTTAATGCCAGCAGCTCATTAAGTAGAATTTTTGCTCACAAGATTCCACAGCTTAGAGGAAACTTTGCTGGGGACCCCCCCGGAATTACAGCTCAACTCCAGACTACAGAGGTCAGTTTCCCCTGGAGAGAATGGATGGCTTTGGAGGGTGGACTCTATGGGCATCGTCCCCCACTGAGGTCCCCTGTCCTCCCCGGACTCCATCCCCAAATCTCCAGGACTGTCCCAACCTGGGTCTGGCAACCCTTCCACCCTCTCCCCCGCCGGCGGCTATTAGAGACCTGGCAACCCGCCATCCAGTATATTTGCAGTGGAACAACTGCCTGTTTCTATAACTATGTGCAGGGCTTTTTTTGTAGACAAAGTCCGGCAGGACCTCATTAGCATAATAGGCCATGCCCCAAAGCAGAAACTTATTAGCATATTAGGCCACACCCTGACAGCACATCTCATTAGCATATGTCACCAGAAGTGTGGTCATCCAGCCGCACCCACCTTTTGCTTCTTATTCTGTTAACCTTGCTTGTTGTCAAAACCCCAGGGCTTTTTTTATAGCAGGAACTCCTGTTTGCATGTTAGGCCACACACCCCTAATGTAGCCAGTCCTAATGAGTTTCTGCTGTTGGGTGTGGCCTGTTATGCTAATGAGTTCCTGCTGGGTGTGGCCAATTCGGGAGCCAGCCGGAACTCCGTTCCTGTGTGTTCCTGCCCCAAAATAGCCCTGACTACGTGTGTGGAAAGCATCGTCAAGTCACAGATGATTTCTGGCGACCCTGTAAGGTTTTCAAGGCAAGAGATCGAGACGGCTTGCCATTGCCTTCTAGTTCGGTGTAGTGGTTAAATGCGCAGACTCTGATCTGGGAGAACCGGGTTTGATTCCCCGCTTCTCCACTTGCAGCTGCTGGATGACCTTGGGCAAGCCATAGTTCTGACAAGAGCTGTCCTTGAAAGAGCAGTTCTTGAAAGAACCCCCCCATCTCACAGGGTGTCTGTTGCGGGGAGGGGAAGGGAAAGGAGTTTGTAAGCCGTTCTAAGACTCCGAGTGAAAGGCGGGGCATAAATCCAATCTCCTCCTCCTCTTCTTCCTCTTCTTCTTCTTCTTCTTCTTCTCTGCGCAGGGACCCTGGCATTCCTTGGTGGCTTCCCATCCAAATACTAACAAGGGCCGGCCCTGCTTAGCTTCCAAGATCTGACAAGATTGGACTTGCCGGGGCCATCCAGGTCGGGCATTTCTATAATTAAGCACTTAAAAAAAAGAGAAAGAGCTAATCACAGATCTAAATACGATTGCTTTATAGATCAGCCGCCAGTCCCAAACCGCAAGTTTGTCAAGTTTCCCATTACCGACTCCGGTTTCCTTGGAAAGCACCTGACTTTCTGACAGTAGAAAGCCGGGCACGAGACAGGTGGCCTATTAGCCTTTCCCTGAATTTCTCTCTCTTGTCCAGTGCTCGTTCTCTTAGCCAAGCCCGGAAGACGCCCCTCCCCATTAAAAGTGTTGACCAGCATTGCTTCACAAGTGAATCGTTTCTGTTTTCAGAGAATCATAGAGTTGGAAGGGAGCTCCGGGGTCATCTAGTCCAACCCCCTGCACAAGGCAGGGAATTCACAAATACCTCCCCCCACCACACCCCCGGGGACCCCTGCTCCACGCCCAGAAGATGACAAAAAACCCTCCAAGATCTCCAGCCAAACTGGCCTGGAGAAAAATGATTTCCTGACCCCAGAGTGGTGATCACCATTTCCCTGGGCGTGTAAGAAAGGGGCCACGAGAACTAAGCACTGAGGCGACCCTTCCTGCCCTCCCTCTCACGATCTGCCCAAGTTCGCAGAATCCACATTACTGTCAGGTGGCCATCTAGCCTCTGTTTGAAAACCTTCCGAGAAGGAGAGCCCACCACCTCCCGAGGAAGCCTGTTCCACTGAGGAACCACTCGAATTGTCAGGAAGTTCTTCCTAAAGGTAAAGGTAAAGTTTCCCTTGCTCGAAAGCCAGTTGAATCCGACTCTAGGGTTGCGGTGCTCATCTCCGTTTCCAAGCCGAAGAGCCAGCGCTGTCCGAAGACGTTTCCGTGGTCATGTGGCCGGCATGACTAAACACCAAGGCGCACGGAACGCTGTGACCTTCCCACCGAAGTCGTACCTATTTATCTACTTGCAATTCCTTGCTTTCGAACTGCTAGGTTGGCAGGAGCTGGAACCAGAGACGGGAGCTCACCCCGTCATGCGGCACTCATGGGTCTTGAACTGCTGAACTACCGACCTTCCACAGCCTGCAGTTCAGCCTCTTAACCACTTGAGCCACCGCAGCTCCTTTCATGATCTTCCTAAGGTTTAGCCAAAAACTCTTCTGATTTAATTTCAACCCGTCGGTTCTGGTCCGACTTCCTGGGGCAACAGAAAACTACTCCACACCGTCTTCTACGGGACAGCCCTGCAAGGACTTGAAGACGGTCATCATCTCATCCCTGTCGTCTCCTCTCCGGGCCGAACGTACCCAGCTCCTTCAACCTTTCCTCATAGGACTTGGGTCTGAATTAGATTTGTATTTTAACTGATTATATTTCAGCCTGTGCCTCTTGTGTTTCATGAGGCCGCCTGGCTGTGATTCCCCCCCACTCCCAGTACCTGACATGGAAAATTTATGTCTAGCCCAGGCTGACCTGATCTTGTCAGATCTCAGAAACTAAGCAGGGTCGGCCCTGGTTAGTATTTGGATGGGAGACCGCCAAGGAATGCCAGAGGCTGGCAATGGCAAACCACCTTTGAACATCTCTTGCCTTGAAAACCCTCCTGGGTCACCACAAATCAGCTGAGACTTGACACGGCAAAAAATAAAAATTCAAATCGTCACGGAACGGCCTGCCCGGGGAGCTCAGAAAGACTCCCTGGCTTTCTTCAAACGATGCAAAATGAAAGTATTCAAAAGAGTTTTTTGCACCGGTAAGAAGGGCTATGGTAGAGCATCTGCTTGGCCAGCAGACGGTCTCTCATTCAATCCCCGGCATCTCCAGTTAATAGGAGCAGGCAGTCGGTGATGGAAAGATCTCAGCCTGAGACCCTGGAGAGCTGTAAAGAGGGGCTGTGGCTCAGTGGCAGAGCATCTGCTTGGCATGCAGAAGGTCCCAGGTCAATCCGCATGTCAGTAAGGAGCAGGCAGTAGGTGATGGAAGACCTCCGCCTGAGACCCGGAGAGCTGTAAGAGGGCTATGGCTCAGTGGCAGAGCATCTGCTTGGCATGCAGAATGTCCCAGGTTCAATCCCCGGCATGTCCAGTTAATAGGAGCAGGCAGTAGGTGATGGGAAAGACCTTTCTCTGCCTGAGACCTGCCAGTCTGAGTAGACAATACTGACCTTGATAGACCAGGGGTCGAATGCAGTATAAGGCAGTTTCAAGCTATGTTGGATCAGGCCAATGGCCCCCTCCAGTCCACCACTCTGTGTCACACAGTGGCCAAAACCCAGGGGCCATCAGGAGATCTACCAGTGGGCCAGAACTCCAGAAGCCCTCCCACTGTTGCCCCCTAAGCACCAAGAATACAGAGTACCACTGCCTCAGACATAAGAGCTTAAGAGAAGCCATGATGGATCAGTCCAATGGCCCCGCCAGTCCAACACTCTGTGTCACACAGTGGCCAAAACCTAGGGGCCCTCAGGAGGTCCACCAGCAGGGCCAGAAATCCAGAAGCCCTCCCACTGATGGCCCCCCCAAGCACCAAGAATACAGAGCATCACTGCCCCAGACATAAGAACATAAGAGAAACCATGTTGGATCCGGCCAATGGCCCATCCAGTCCAACATTCTGTGTCACACAGTGGACAAAAACACCAGGTGCCATCAGGAGGTCCACCAGCAGGGCCAGAACTCCAGAAGCCTTCCCACTCTTGCCCCCTCCAAGCACCAAGAAGACAGAGTCCAGGACAGACTGTTCCATCTAATACCTTGTGTCTAATAAACAGAACACCAGCATCACAAGCGCTTTAGGGCTCAAGTTTTCTATCTGCATGGATACTTTGTGTGTGTGTGTGTGCAAAGCATATCAAAATTAGAATCCATCGCCCTGACCCGGATAGCCCGGGCAAGCCCGATCTCGTCAGATCTCGGAAGCTAAGCAGGGTGGACTCTGGCAAGCACTTGGATGGGAGACCTTCTTGGAATACCAGAGGCGGGAGGAGGCTTTCTGCAGCCACCTCTCTGAATATCCTCCAGGCCCCCGGTAGGGGTCGGTCACCGAGGTCGCCATGACTTCCAGGTGCACACACACTCATTCACACACACACACATATATGAAAAACACAAAAAAACTAGAATCCATTACCTGCAAGTGGTACAGTCCATTCCGTCATCTCCTGGATCCGTAAGGACATAAGAGCCCTGCTGGATCAGACCAATGGTTCATCTAGTCCAGCATCCCATCTCACACAGTGGCCAACCAGTTCTTCTGGAGGGCCAACAACAGGGCGTAGAGGCCAAGGCCTTCATTAGAACATCAAAAGAGACCTGTTGGATCAGACCAATGGTCCATCTAGTCCAGCATCCCATCTCACGCAGTGGCCAACCGGTTCCTCTGGAGGGCCAGCAACAGGGCGTAGAGGCCGAACCCTTCATTAGAACATCAAAAGAGACCTGTTGGATCAGACCAATGGTCCATCTAGTCCAGCATCCCATCTCACGCAGTGGCCAACCAGTTCTTCTGGAGGGCCAACAACAGGGCATAGAGGCCGAGGCCTTCATTAGAACATCAGAAGAGCCCTGCTGGATCAGACCAATAGTCCATCTAGTCCAGCATCCTGTCTCACACAGTGGCCAACCAGTTCTTATGGAGGGCCAACAACAGGGTATAGAGGCTGAGGCCTTCATTAGAACATCAGAAGAGCCCTGCTGGATCAGACCAATAGTCCATCTAGTCCAGCATCCTGTCTCACACAGTGGCCAACCAGTTCTTCTGGAGGGCCAACAACAGGGCAGAGAGGCCGAGGCCTTCATTAGAACATCAGAAGAGCCCTGCTGGATCAGACCAATAGTCCATCTAGTCCAGCATCCCATCTCACGCAGTGGCCAACCAGTTCTTCTGGAGGGCCAACAACAGGGCAGAGAGGCTGAGGCCTTCATTAGAACATCAGAAGAGCCCTGCTGGATCAGACCAATAGTCCATCTAGTCCAGCATCCTGTCTCACCCAGTGGCCAACCAGTTCTTCTGGAGGGGCAGCAACAGGGCATAGAGGCCGAGGCCTTCATTAGAACATCAGAAGAGCCCTGCTGGATCAGGCCAGTGAGGGTCCATCTAGCGCAGCCTCCTGTCTCACACAAGGGCCAACTACAGGGCAGAGAGGCCAAGAACTTCCCCTGATGTTGCCTCCTGGCACTGGGATTCAGAGGCTTAGTGCCTCTGAATGTGAAGATTCCCCTAAGTCATCATGGCTGGTAGCCATTGATAGACTTATCCTACATGAATCTAATCCCCTTTTAAAACTGTTTTTTCCTGTGACGACCATCACTACAAATCATAAACCAGCTTTTGGATGCCTGCAACATTACCAGGGAAGAAGGTGGTACTCAACATCAGAATGACTTGCACATACGGTGTCTTCTACCGCTTCATGCAACACGTGTGTTTTCAAGAAAACCTGGACAGAAGTTGCACGCCTGGCCAAAAGCAGTGAAAGAAGAAACTTATGTTAACATAAGGATGTGTCACTAGTGGCCCATTACTACGTATGGGTGTGAAAGTTGGAAGGAAGGAAGTCCATTCCTTTGAAATGTGATGTTGGAGGAGTTTATATTCTTTTGTCGAAGGCTTTCACGGCTCAAGTTCATTAGTTGCTGTAGATTTTCCGGGTTGTGTGGCCGTAGTCTTGGTCTTGTAGGACCTGACGTTTCGTCACTAGCTGTGACTGGCATCCTCAGAGGTATAACACAGAAAAAAAACCTCAGGAAACAGGAAACCTCCTCAGGAAACAATCCATAGACAAAAGAGCCTCCTCAGGAAACAGGAAACCTCCTCAGGAAACAATCCAGAGACAAAAGAACCTCCTCAGGAAACAGGAAACCTCCTCAGGAAACAATCCAGAGACAAAAGAACTTCCTCAGGAAACAGGAAACCTCCTCAGGAAACAATCCAGAGACAAAAGAACTTCCTCAGGAAACAGGAAACCTCCTCAGGAAACAATCCATAGACAAAAGAACCTCCTCAGGAAACAGGAAACCTCCTCAGGAAACAATCCATAGACAAAAGAACTTCCTCAGGAAACAGGAAACCTCCTCAGGAAACAATCCATAGACAAAAGAGCCTCCTCAGGAAACAGGAAACCTCCTCAGGAAACAATCCACAGACAAAAGAACCTCCTCAGGAAAAGCTCCTCCATTAGCATGTTCATAGCCTGGGGAACTCCTACAAGATAATGACTCAGCCCTACCCCACCTTCCAGGGCAGATATAAATTACCTGCCTACCATTTTTCTTCTTCTCACCTTGACACAGAGAGTATGCCATCTTTCTGTGTTATACCTCTGAGGATGCCAGTCACAGCGACTGGCGAAACGTCAGGTCCTACAATGCCAAGACCACGGCCACACAACCCGGAAAATCTACAGCAACTAAAGTTTATATTCTTATTTTCCTATCAAACATCAGTTATGTTCACTGACTTACTAGGTACAAATTAGCATAAACAAATTATACTATCTGGCATAGGTACAGGATTTAAAAGTTATGCTCTTTCCCCAGTGGTGTCTCTGTTGTGCCGCTTGTGGGCTTTTGATGGTGCCTGGCCCTCGAGTCGCCCACTCAAACGCTACAAAGGGAAGGGCCTTTTCCCTGGTGGCCCCAAACTAGCATCTGAGGGGATTCGTGCCTTGGGGGAGGAAGTCTGCGTTCTGTAGGGCATGCAAGACAGTCATTCTGCCTGGCATTCCACTAATGTAATTTCAGTGGACTCTACTACCAATGCCGATTTCCTTTCTTTATACCAAAAGCGATAGTTGGTGGTATGTTGAGTTTTTAATTGAATTTTATTGAATCTGTGGTTGTATTATCGCATTGCTTTGTTGTTAGACCTCCCCTCCCAGCCCCATTTTGGGGGCGGGGTAAAGATCTAATAAAACAAGTAAATAAATATCTTTGTATACTATAAGAAAATCACAACAGGTAGAACTACCAGCAATTGCTTCGAGATTAAGCTAAATTTTAGAACATTGAAAATACATTAGTAACTCGGTGTTTGGTGTAGTGGTTAAGAGCGACGGACTCTAGTCCGAAGAGCTGGGTTCGATTCCCCATCACTCCTCCCCATGAAGCCAGCGGGGTGACCTCGGGTCAGTCACAAGTTCTCTCAGAGCTGTTCTCTCAAGAGCAGTCCCCGAAAGAGCTCTCTCAGCCCCACCTACCTCACAGGGTGTCCAATGTGGGGAGAGGAAGAAGATTGTAAGCCGCTCGGAGACTCCAAGTGAAGGGCGGGGTATAAATCCAATCCCTCTAAACCTCATAGTGTATTAATTGTTGCCAAAATCAGTTACAGGTTTAATGGAAAAAAAATCTTGAAAATGGTTATATATTTACGTATTCGATGGGCTGTCACTTAGAAGAGGGCAGGAAGCTGTGCCTGTTGGCAGCAGAGGAGAGGGCTTGCAATCATGGGTTTAAATTACAGCGTGAAAGGCACCAGCTGGATGTTAGGGGGAATTCTTTTTTACAGTTAAAGAGTTGTGCGGCAGTGGAATGGCCTGCCTCGGGAGGTAGTGAGCTCCCCGTCACTGGCAGTCCTTAAGCACTGGCTGGACGAACATTTGTCAGGGAGGCTCTAGGCTGATCCGGCGCTGAGCAGGGGGGTTGGACTAGATGGCCTCTATGGCCCCTTCCAACTCTCTGATTCAATGTCAACAATGCAGGAGTTTTCAGTGCTCCCCAAAATTTCCCACTGGAAAAACTGAGGAAGTCATCAGACTTTTTTCACGCTGTACATTTAGAATGACCGAAACGCTTTGTTAAGAAGGTTCCCATTCAAAAAGAAAAGATTTCACAATAGGGTTTTTTCCCCCAGCACTCCCCCTAATTCCCCGTTGGAAAAACTTTTTAAAGTCCTTTGGGGAAAAACCTTCCCCCCCCTTCAATTTTTTTTTAATCGCCTTTCCCTTCCCCTCCCCACAAAAGACACCCTTGTGTCTGGGAGAGCTCTCTCGAGGACTGCCCTTGAGAGAACAGCTCTGAGAGAACTTGTGACTGATCCAAGCTCACCCCAGCAGCTGCATGCGGAGGAGGAGTGGGGAATCGAACCCGGTTCTCCCAAGATTAGAGTCCGCGCTCCTAACCACTATACCAAACTGGCTCATAGGGGATATAGAGAAGATTTCAAGCATCAGACGGGGTTGCGTTGCACACAGAGGGAGAAATCATACATGTTGGGTCCAGAGAAGAGAACCAGTTTTAAATTAAAATCCTTTATTTTTTTCTCAAATACAATTCACAACTTATACATAGTGGGGGGAAGATGCTCAGTCTGTGCAAAATAAGGATGGCCTTCGTTACAAACTTAGCTGTCCAGAACGGGTCTTTTTCTCTGAAGTGTGACTGGAGGCAAAAGTCCTCTCCCTCTCTCTCTCTCTCTCAAATGGTACAGCAACTTCAACCATTTGTTTTTTTTACAATGCGACAAGCTGAAATCCCTAACAGACAACGTGGTAAGGCAAAAGTTGAATTTATGAAGATTTTCCTCCCAGTATAAAGGAAGCGATTTTCCAGGAGTCAACTAAGATTTCTCTCTTTCTTATTTTTTTGCTTTTATATATAGATCTGTATCAATGCTGTCATTGCCGAACTGCCAAAAAGAAGTGTTTCGTTTTACATATTGCACTGACAGACAGGAAGTACATACTGTGTAACTGCTGGGGGGGGGACGGGGACTTTTTTTTTTAACAAGCCTACGTAGGCCCCAGTTGAATGGGGAGGAGGGGGAAGAGTGCGAATCCAGCCTCGGACACACCCCTCTGCCAATTTTTTTTTTTCCAGAAGGAAATTAAAAACCGCAAGAGTTTTGGCTTTTCTGTGGAAACTGAGGAGGAACTGGAAAGCAGCTTAAAAAAATGGATGCACCGAGAACTGAAGACCAAGGCGTGTTGTTGTTTGTTTGTTTTAAGAACACAGACGCAAAGCCAACGTGAACCGAAATCAAAATCGTTATCGTCCCAACTTGTCTCAGAATTGTTCTTTAGCTATCCCGATGGTAATCTTGATTAAATTAAAAAAAAAAATCAACCCAATTTACATTAATTTGCCTTTTTGTTTGTTTGTTTGAAAAGTTTCCCTCATTCTCTTAGAAAGGAACAAAAGTGCATCAGCTCCCTTTTAGCAGCTACACGAGACCAACCCCCCCCCCCCCCGCCCGCCCCCACACACTTCCTTGTTATATGAGAAGGGGCTTTTTAAGCCTTCCCTCATCTGGGGAGAGAAGTCATCCAAACTGATAAAAGTCTGAAATAATTTATTCTCAAAGCCCAGAATTTTAAATAAAAAGCCGTTCTTGCA
The DNA here is from genome assembly GCA_029375565.1 of Gekko gecko. Taxonomy (NCBI): domain Eukaryota; kingdom Metazoa; phylum Chordata; class Lepidosauria; order Squamata; family Gekkonidae; genus Gekko; species Gekko gecko. Next base: position 232,713,738 of record JAPDNY010000003.1, read on the forward strand.
AAGACAAAAGAAAAAAAAAAAAAATCAGGAGGAGAAAGAAGAAGAAGAAGAAGAAGAAGAAGAAGCATGCATTCAAAAAACTCAGCGGTGGAGACAAAGATACGTATCTACACGGGCACTGGCAGACGCAATTAAAATTGTTACCGGTACTCAATGTTAACACACACCCCACTCTACAATAACAGTTTTTTTTTTTTGTTTTTCGTTCACTAGTCACTGAGGTACCAATATTTAAAAATGGAAAGTTCGTATATTGAAAAATAAAACCTAAAAGTCTGAAGCCTTTCTTTTTTTTTAAAAAAAATCTTCCCTGGGGAGGGGGGGGAAACTATGGTGAGTTCTGTATGAAATATTAGTATACTTAGAGAATTTTACAATCTACATTGGCTTTTCTCTCTCTCTCTCACTTCCTTTCTCCCTGGAACAAGAACAAAAAAGAAAGAAAATAAGGAATCGTCCCACATTAACACAGGTTCTCGGAGAGAGCGTTCACCGTTGGATGTAACAGGAGTCAGGAGACTTGCAAATGGAAAAGAAAGAAGAACGGATCTTGGCTACCTTCTGGCACATCTTCCTGGTTACCGAAAGGACAAAAAAAAAAAAAGAGAAAAAAAAGAAAAAAAGAGGATCTGAAGTCTGAAACGATCTGTTGTTAAATTCGGAACAGAAACGCGCCATGCCACACACAGTGCAACGAATTTTGGAGGTGCGACGCTCGATGGAGACACTCACAGAGAAGAAGAGCGGCGTGGGAACTGTGATGTCCACCTGCAAAGCAATTCCACACAAATTGCATTGCATGCAAAGGACACCGCGGCGGTGGCGGCGGCGGCTGCGTCGTCGGGAAGATGAGTCCTCGGGGGGTGGGGGTGGGGCAATCGACGGCCTCGGGCTAACGCAGCCACAGTTTAAGACGCAGCGCGTCCACGCCATTTAAATAGTATCTGAACAGCCTCTTGTCTCGCACAAAGCCAAGATTTTCATAAAGTTTCAACGCAGACTTGTTTGTGATCTCGGTTTCCAAGACGACCTGGAAGAGAGGAGACATTCGTCAAGGAGAGCTGCGTTCTTTTGGGATGCTGCAGAGAACATGGCCGGGGCGACGGCTGCTCGAAGGATGCGTTTAATTTTATTTTTCCTTCCATTTATATCCAACCCTCCCCGCAAAGCAGGCTCGGGGCGGGTTCCAACCTATAACACTCTGCTGTGTGCAGATTAACATCACAAAAAACGGAATAGCAACATACATACACTAAATACAATAAAATAAGTACAACCCTAAATACTTTAAAATAAATTATATCTCAACAGACACGTAAGAGCAACTCAGGGGGGGAATATATAAGCAACTGCTGACGTGTGATGCGGGGAAAGCGGTTTGGGGGCACTTTGCCCCATGTTTTGTTCAAGAGGTCTTGAGCCCTAAGAGGCATGCCCCATAAAACCCCAGCAGTACCCCAAGAACCATTTTTGGACTGCCGTGCAAGTTTATTTATATTTATTTCATTAGATCTTAGACCGCCCTCCCCCCTGCCAAGGCAGGGTTCGGGGCGGTGTACAACGTAATGGATTTGTGACATCTCTCCTTATATATAAAAGCCTTCTGGTGGTGGCACTCTCCAGAACATTCCACAGGCTCCTGAACTGGTTGGCGCCCTGGTGTGTCGCTCACAGGGCGTTTGTCTCCACTGGCTGTGTTGCTGACTCCCTTGGTGTGGTCCCGCCCACAGAGGCGGCACCCCACATCTCAGCCTCACTCTCCTTGGAGTGGCTGGACGGGGCAGACGCTCCGGCGGCCTCAGCCCGATCGTGCCGCCGCCACTGCGGTTGTTCTCGCACAGACCCAGCATTCCCCCCTCATGCCGTCCTGGCAGCTGACCTCTCCTTCCCAGGGACGGCCGCTCGACCTCGCCCTGCCTCATGTGCCACCTCCATTGCCCGCCTCGTGCTGAGAGGCGGGGCGGGGCAGGAGGATTGCGGAAAAGCTGCGTGGCCACAGTCAGACCATGGCGGGAACTGGTCAGGTGGAGGACGGGATGGCCGCCCACCGCGCTGCCCACTCTGGCGACAACTCTGCACCTTCACCCAAGCCCTGGCCATGGGGAGGAAAGGGAGGCAGGGAAGGGGCGGCAGCGACACAGCTCGTCCTGCAGGGGGACTGCGCAGCAGTGCTGCTGATGTGGGAGACTGCAGGGATGGGGCCGGCTGGGCCACGGGACAACAGAGCCGCCCCGGCAGAGAGACGACATAACGCCAGCGACTGAGAGGCCAGGCAGATCGCTGTGTGAGGCCTCCATGAACCTCCACGCCACCTTACTTTTCTCTTACTTGCTTACTCTTTCTAGAGCCCATTGCATTTCTTCCCACAACGGGCCTTCTTTCCTAGTATGTAATAAAAGCCACTTAAAACAGTAAAAACCACACTAACAGACGGCATTGAAAAATCCCAGTAGCTTTGTGAAACTGGGATCACGGCTCTTGGCTACTACAGTTCGGAACTGGTTTCCAAGCACGGTTCAAACGACAGATACTGGTGAAACGCTTACCACTGCGTATGTGCTAGGACATCCGGTGTCAAGAGGTCAGGATCCTGCATCCAACTTCCTAAGTGCATCCAACTTCCTAAGACAGGGAACCTGCGTTCTCACGGGCTACTGCACTCTCTAGACACGCCTGGGGGGGCTAGGTGTTTTGAAACGTATGACCCATGCTTGACTGCCAATTATATCACAGCCCGGCAGCCGCCTGCTGAAGCCGTCTCTTAGTCCAGAGATGCAAGGAGGCCGAGCAAGAATGAAAGCAGAGCCAGATGGGCGGGGCCAAAATGGCATCCTCAAGAGCAGATATCTGTCTTGTCATATTTTCATCCCCTCATTATGGCACCTCTCATTACAGCATGTGCTGAGTTATGTTTTACGCTGTAATTTTAACTGGTCTTATTTATGCGTCTTATGGAGTTTTAATGTATATATTGAAATTTATGTTATTAGCCGCCCTGACTCTACCGTGTGGTGGGGAGGGCGGAATATAAATTTAATAATAAATAATTTTTTTAAAAAAATAAATATTCCACCCTTTCTCCAAGGCCCTCAAAGTGCCACTCCATTCTCGAGAAATCCGAGAGAGAGAAGAGAAGGACTCTCAGAGCGGCTTACAATCTCCTTTCCCTTCTCCTATCCACAACAGACACCTCGTGGGGTAGGCGGGGCTGGGAGAGCTCTCTTGAGAACGGCCCCTGAGAGAACAGCTCTGAGAGAACTTGTGACTGACCCAAGGTCACACCACCACCAGCTATTCTCTCAGCAATAGCTGGGGGCCAATGCCACTCACTCATCGCTGAGCGAGGGTTTGAGGCCGAATCTCCCCAGTCCCAGTTGGATCCTCTAATCCCAGCACCGTCCTGGCTCTCTTACCAACTTAAATTGGTTTGGTGGTGTGCCCATCCCGAGGAAGGATATCAGAGTTAATTTCGAGTGGTTACTTTTGTCTGCCAGGTCCCAGCTCAGGGGACAAACCATGAGCAACGCAATAAGCATCAGTCAGAAGAAAGCTAGAAGACTTTCTGAAACAGTGCAAACCCATAAACCCCCAGTGCGAGAAGGAGGAGTCGGCTAAGCTGGCAAATTTCTCCGAGAAGCTGTTTCGATTTGGATGAAAGTTCCCAAGACACACCCTGAGAATATTTGCTGTGCACCCAGTGAAGAAAACTACAGAGCAAACAAAGAAGAAAGAAGAGATTGGATTTCTACCCTGCCCTTCACTCAGAGCGGCTTACAATCTCCTTTCCCTTCCCCTCCCCACAACAGACACCCTGTGAGGTAGGCGGGGCTGGGAGAGCTCTTTCCAGGACTTGCCCTTGAGAGAACAGCTCGGCAAGAACTACGGCTTGCCCAAGGTCATCCAACAGCTGCAAGTGGAGGAGTGGGGAATCAAACCCGGTTCTCCCAGATTAGAGTCTACGCAGTTAACCCCTACACCAAACTGGCTCTCCAGCTGAAATGGTGCTTCAACCCCCCAAAAATGGTAAGGCAATTTTACTCCTCTTCCTGTACAAGAGTAGCAGGCGAATGAGACCAGCGGGGGCCTTGATTTAATTACGCTGCTTACAGGAAACAAGCAGATGTAACAACTAACACAATGAGCATGATTCAGGGTCCAGAAGCAATTTTGCATCCATTCAAGGAGGACTCTGACAACTTAATCCGCCAGATACAAGACACGTGGAATGAAAATAGTTTCAGGAGACAGCTGCTCTGCGGTAGAACAGCGAGATTCTAATCCAGTACCCCCTTAGAGACCAAGAAGATTTCCGGGATATGAGCCAGGCCCATAGTGACAGTGGGGCATCTCGGGGCTATGCCCCCCTGACTTACTGGGAAGCCCCCCTCCCGACTACCCATCCAGCCCAGGGCCCCCAAGTGCGGGGAAGGAGCCAGGTATTCCTGCACAGCTGTTTGGCAGGAAGGGCCGGTTATGGTGGCAGTGCAGAGCCAGACAGCACCTATTTCCCCCAGGAAGTCTATCTGTTGTTAATTAAAATTACCTTTAATTCGATTAGCCAGTGCACCACCTAAGGAACTTAAATGACCCCCTGCTAAAAGGGTATCGCTTTGTCAGGTAATCTTGAAGCTCGTCCCCTGGAAATCACATTGGCCACTAAGGTGCCCCTGGGCTTGAACTGAGCTGTTCTTCTGAAGATCAATACATGCTCCCCAGTGAGCACTGCGTTCAGGGGCTCAGAACCGACTGGCCCTCCCGAGTCTTAAGGAGGCCGGGCTGGTGACAACCAGGGCGCGGGCCTTCTCGGTGGTGGCTCCATCCTGGTGGAAAGAGCTCCCGGAGGCGATCAGGGCTCTGCGGGACCTGTCACAGTTCCGCAGGGCCTGTAAGATGGAGCTCTCCCACCGGGCCTTTGGAGCTGCCACCACTTCTAACAACTAGGATAAGAAGCCCTGCGGCCGCTGGAATTTATATTAACAGCCGGGCCAGCCTGGAAGACATCTGAAAGACATCTACAGAAAGACCTGTGAGCCGGCCATGGGAAGAGAGAGCGAGCACCGATGGTAGCCATCGTGAACTCTACTACGGTGACTAGCGCTTATTATGGAATTTGATACTGTTTTAAATGTTTTACTGTATTATTTAAATGCTTTTTTTTGCCGAGCCGGCCCTGGCTGGGAGGGCGGGGTATAAATTTGAATAAATAAATAAATAAATAATATGACTGCTTTCCCGAAACTATCTTCATGGGGAAGGGGGACTGTGGGAAATTGCTTCTGCTGGCACAAGGGGCACCCTGCTGGCCACTCAGCCACCGGGAGCAGAACAACAGCGTTCCTGAAATCTGTTTGACTATTCAGTCAGTTGCCATCACCAGAGTACGCCCCATCAGTGTCCCCTCTAAGCTGAGCTCGTGTGAGCCAGCTCACCGTTTTTTAGCCTCCAGCTCAAACATTTTTGTCTTAGCTTAGGAAGGGATGGCCCCGGAGCAAACTAACTTTATGCAGGAGCCCAATTGCTCGCTCACCACTTTAATGCCGGTAGCTCACAAAGGAGAATTGTTGCTCACAGGACTCAAGAGCTTAGAGGGAGCATTGCTCCCCATTACTACATATGGGTGTGAAAGTTGGGACAGTGGAGAAAGCTGACAGGAAGACAAGTTGGAAGGGACCTTGCAGGTCATCAGAGTGCAGGAGGCTATGCTCCTGCAGAGTGCAGGGGGTTGGACCAGATGAAGAAAGGTTAAAATGCTTGGGGCTCTTTAGCTTGGAGAAACGACGGCTGAGGGGTGACATGATCGCGGTTTATAAGATTATCAATGGGATTGAGCAGGTTGAGAAAGAAGTCCTTTTCTCCCTTTCTCACAATACAAGAACTCGTGGGCACTCCATGAAATTGCTGAGCAGTCGGGTTAGAACAGATAAAAGGAAGTCCTTCTTCACCCAAAGAGTGATTAACATATGGAATTCACTGCCACAGGAGATGGTGGCAGCTACAAGCATGGACAGTTTCAAGAGGGAATTAGATAAACATATGGAGCAGAAGTCCATCAGTGGCTATTAGCCACAGGGTATAGATGGGAATTCTCAGTCTGGGGCAGGTGATACACTCTATCCTTGGTGCTGGAGGGGGCAGCAGTGGGAGGGCTTCTGGTGTCCTGGCCCCACTGCTGGACCTCCTGATGGCACCTGGTATATTTTGGCCGCTGTGTGACAGAGTGTTGGACTAGATGGGCCATTGGCCTGATTCAACATTGGCTTCTCTTATGTTCTTATGTTCTTATGACCTGCAGGGTCCCTTCCAACTCTAACATTCTATGATTCTATGAAATGTGGTGCTGGAGGCGAGGTTCACGGATCCCTTAGACCGCCACCGAGACACGTCAGTGGGGGTTCCAGATCAGATGAAGCCGCGGCTCTCCCTGAAAGGACTCAACTGAGGCGATCGTCCTTTGGTCACGTTGTGAGAAGACAGAGAGTCACTGGAAAAGACAAGGAGGCTGGGAAAAGTGGAAGGCAGCAGGAAGAGAGGAAGACCCGACAACGTGAGATGGACGGACTCCGTCAAGGAAGCCACAAAGCCACTCAGTTAGGAAGACCTGAGCAAAGGATCAGACCAGCGGTCCATCTAGTCCAGCCTCGTAAGTCAGAAGCAACTTGATGGCGCTTAGAATCAGAGGGCTGGAAGGGACCTCCAGGGCCATCTAGTCCAACCTCCCTGCACAATGCAGGAAATTCACAAATACCTCCCCCCCCACACACACACCCAGTGACCTCATCTCCATGCCCAGAAGATGACGAAAAACCTCCAGGATCTCCGGCCAAACTGGCCTGGAGAAAAATGGCTTCCTGGCCCCAGAGTGGCGATCAGCATTCCCCTGGGTGTGTAAGAAACGGGCCATGAGAACTACGCACTGATGCAAACCTTCCTGCCCTCCCTCTCGTGATCTGCCCAAGTTCACAGAATTAGTAGTGCTGTCAGATGGCCCTCTAGCCTCTGTTAGGAAACCTCCAAAGGAGGACAGCCCACCATCTCCCGAGGAAGCCTCTTCCACCGCTCTAACTGTCAGGAAGTTCTTCCTAATGTTTAGCTGAAAACTCTTTTAGATTTTAATTTCAACCTGTTGGTTCTGGTCTGAACTTCTGGGACAGCAGAAAACAACTCCAAACCATCCCTTTAACATACACGTGCACCTCTGAAGCAGTGTTCCCTTCTAAGAGGAGTTGGTGTGAGTTAGCTCAAAGTTTCTTAGCCTCCAGCTCACAGATTTTCGTCTTAGCTCCGAAAAGATGGCTCCAGAGCAAACTAATGGATGCAGCAGCCAAACTGCTTGCCCACTACTTTAATGCCACCAACTCACAAAGTGGATTTTTTGCTCACAAGATTCCACAGCTTAGAAGAAGAGGAGATTGGATTTATACCCCGCCCTTCACTCGGAGTCTCAGAGCGGCTTACGCACTCCTTTCCCTTCCCCTCCCCACAACAGACACCCTGTGAGGTAGGTGGGGCTGAGAGAGCTCTGACAGAAACGGCTCTTTTTCAAGAACAGCTGTGCCAGAACCATGGCTTGCCCAAGGTCATCCAGCAGCTGCGAGTGGAGGAGTGGGGAATCAAACCCGGTTCTCCCAGATTAGAGTCCACACACTTAACCGCCACACCAGACTGGCTTAGATGGAGCATTGCTCTGAAGGCTGCCTCTCAATCTTATTGCTATACTGGAAGGATAACTCAGTGACTGAGCTCAACAGGGAGTGAATCCTTCAAAGAACGCAGGCCTGCCCTGCTCCTCCCCCAGCCACTCCAGGACCTCCGAAAAGCTGCCGCTGCAGACTGCATGTCTGGTGTGACTGCAAAGCCACGTGTCTGGGGGGTGGGGGTGAGGTTGCGGTGCAGGGGACGGGGGACTGTGGGAAATTGCTTCTGCTGGCACAAGGGGCGCCACTGGACGTAATCCACACCACCAATCACCTCCCACTGGAACTTCACTGGATCCAGCCTCCAAACTTGATTACATTTCAACGCCTAAAACAAAAACAGTATTGAACGCTTCCCTGTGCGGTGTCATGGGTGACGTGACGGACTAGGACCCCGGGCAGCCTGGGTTCAAATCCCTGCTACCGCCATGGAAGCTCACTGGGTGACCTGGGGCCTGCCACAAGCTCTCAGCCTGGCCTACCTCACACGGTTGGTGTTGCAGGGAGAGGACGGAAGAGGGAGGAATGGCGTTCGAACCCGCTTTGAGTCCCGACCAGTGTTCCCTCTAAGCTGAGCTAGTGTAAACCGGCTCACAGTAAGTGTAAACCGGCTCACGCACTTCTGTCTTAGCTCAGGAAAGATGGCTCCAGAGAGCAAACTAATTTATGCAGCAGCCAAATCGCCCGCTCACAACTTTAATGCCGGTAGCTCACAAAGTAGAATTTTTGCTCACAGGACTCCACAGCTTAGAGGGAGCATTGGTCCCAATTGGGGAGAAAAGCAAGATGGAAATAAATGCATGTAAATGCCAAGCCACAAATGCATCCCCAGTTTGCCTATTACACCCGGAGTGAAGTGCACAAAATTGGCCAGCTGACTTTAAAAGTCCAATGTCATTCTAGAAGAAGAAGAAGAAGAAGAAGAAGAAGAAGAAGAAGAAGAAGAAGAAGAAGAAGAAGAAGAAGAAGAAGAAGAAGAAGAAGAAGAAGAAGAGGAGGAGGAGGAGGAGGAGGAGGAGGAGGAGGAGGAGGAGGAGGAGGAGGAGATTGGATTTATACCCTGCCCTTCACTTGGAGTCTCAGAGCAACTTACAAACTCCCTTCTCTTCCCTTCCCCACAACAGACACCCTGTGAAGTAGGTAAGGCTGAGAGAGCTCTTTCGAGGGCTGCCCTTTCAAGGACAGCTCTTGTCAGAACTATGGCTTGCCCAAGGTCATCCAGCAGGTGCAAGTGGAGGAGTGGGGGAATCAAACCTGGTTCTCCCAGATTAGAGTCCGTGCGCACTTAACCACTACACCGAACCGGCTCACCCAGGACACCGGCAGAGCATGCAAGTCCAGTCAGATATGGAACGATTCTCAAACACTTCAAGAGACTCTTCTCTGCCTGCACGCGGTGTTTACATTCTAAATACAGCTATCGTTTTAATAGTATCGACGCCATTCTGCAAGTGCTTTCCAGCCGGTTGCAGCACGTACGAAAACTGCTCCCTGCCTAAGCTAAGGCGAAAGGCTACTGCGGTTTCCCTATGCGGCCTCCTCTGTGGGAACACATCCGGCCTGTGCTGAAAGCTCTGCAAGTGGTTGTCTATAGTATACCGGATTCGCTTCAAGGTGCTGGTTCTTACCTTTAAAGCCCTATATGGTCAGGGACCTACATACCTGAGGGACCGCGTTTCCCCCACATGTTCCCCAGAGAGCACCACGTTTAGGGTCTCAAAATTGTCGGGCCCTTCCGCGTCACAAAGATGCCAGGCTGGCCTCAACTGGGGCTAGAGCTTTCTCAGTGGTGGCTCCGTACTGGTGGAACGAGCTCCCGGAAGACATGAAGGCCCCGTGGGACCTTCTAGAGTTCCACAGGGCCTGCAAGACGGAGCTCTTCCGCCAGGCCTTTAATCAGGAGCCGCATTTAAAAACTGTACTGTGACTAGGCCCCCAATCTCCCCCTAGACTCACCATCAGCAGCCTGCACTCGCTCGTATAATTGAATTAGATAAGCTGAACTCCAACACTGACCATTCCTTCGTGACTATTCCATCACGGGCTGTTCTTACTGCTATGCAAATACTATTACTGCCATTCATGTTGTTACTAGTACCCCTTGATTGTTTATAACTGTTGTGACGAATGATGATGTTTTATGTTTGGGTGGTTTTATGTGTAAGCCGCCCCAAGCCTGCTCCGGTGGGGAGGACGGGAAATAAGTTGAACAAAGAAAGAAAAGGGAAGAAAAGAGAAGAGAAGAAAAGAAGAGAGAGAGGAGAGGAGAGGAGAGGAGAGGAGAGGAGAGGAGAGGAGAGGAGAGGAGAAGGGAGGGAGGGAGGGAGGGAGGGAGGGAGGGAGAGAGAGAGAGAGAAAGAGAGAAAGAGAGAGAGAGAGAGAGAGAGAGAGAGAGAGAGAGAGAGAAAGAAAGAAAGAAAGAAAGAAAGAAAGAAAGAAAGAAAGAAAGAAAGAAAGAAAGAAAGAAAGAAAGAAAGAAAGAAAGAAAGAAAGAAAGAAAGAAAGAAAGAAAGAAAGAAAGAAAGAAAGAAAGAAAGAACAAGTGCCCTGCTGAGTCAGACCAATAGTCCATCTAGTCCAGCATCCTGTCTCACACAGTGGCCAACCAGTTCCTCTGGAGGGCCAACAACAGGGCAGAGAGGCCGAGGCCTTCATCAGAGCACCAGAAGAGCCCTGCTGGATCAGACCAGGGGTCCTTCTAGTCCAGCATCCTGACTCACACAGAGGCCAATCAGTTCCTCTGGAGGGCCGACAACAGGGCAGAGAGGCAGAGGCCTTCCTTAGAACATAAGAAGAGCCCTGCTGGATCAGACCACTGGTCCATATAGTCCAGCATCCCGTCTCACACAGTGGCCAACCAGTTCCTCTGGAGGGCCAACAACAGGGCACGGAGGCAGAGGCCTTCATAAAAACATCAGAAGAGCCCTGCTGGATCAGGCCAGTGGTCCATCTAGCCCAACATCCTTCCTGTCTCACACAGGGGCCAAACAGTTCCGCCGGAGGGCCAACAACAGGGAACAGAGGCCGAAGCCTTCACAAGAATAGAAGAATTCTGCTGGATGGGACCAGTGAGGGTCCATCTAGTCCAGCATCCTGTCCCACACTGTGTCCCCCTGGAAGGCCAAAACAGGGCATAGAGCCCGGGGCCTTCCCCGGACGTTGCCTCCTGGCACTGGGACTCAGGGGCTGATGGCCTCTGAGCATGAAGGTTCACATCCCGCGCCGTAACATATTAAAGCAAAGCAGGGCATGCAGCTGTAGCTCCTTCAAAAGGAAAGAGACTCACCTCGTCGCAATCTCCTTCTACCATGGCATAAATAGCTTTCTTAACCAAGTTTGTACCTGGAACACAGATTAAAAAGCAGAACGTTTAACGGCAGGAAGAAGCTATTTCAACACGCATTAGCAACCTGGAGATCACAGCCCCCGCAGCAAACACACACACGTATAGACAATTTAAGCAAGATGAATTGTGACTGCAATATACTCAACAACTGCACAAGGACATCAGAGGAGCCCTGCTGGATCAGACCAGGGGTCCATCTAGTCCCGCCTCCTGTCTCACACAGAGGCCAGCCAGTTCCTCTGGAGGGCCGACAACAGGGCAGAGAGGCCGAGGCCTTCATGAGAACATGAGAGGAGCCCTGCTGGATCAGACCAGTGGTCCACCTAAGTCCAGCCTCTCATCTCACAGAGCGGCCAACCAGTCCCTCTGGAGGTCCAACAACAGGGCATAGGGTTCCAGTCTTTCCTCTGATGTTGCCTCTTGGGTTCAGAGGTTTAGTGCCTCTGAATGTGGAGGTTCCAAAGCCCTCCTCTACCTTATGGAGAAAGAGAGGAACGAAGGTGCTGCTTGGCCCTCTGCCTCAAGACAGCTAAGGTGCTTCATGCCTACGAACCCAAGAGCAATGCACAGGTGACAGAACTGACTGGACCCACCTGGGCCTGTACTAGAACCATGAGTGCACAGTCATGGAAGAGTCAGGGGGCAGAGAAGAAGAGGTTAAAAATTTTGCCTTTCTTGGCACACACAATTGGCATCCTGACATTAAACTTCCGCAAATGCATTGCCTGTGCTTTCAAAGTTGTGACAATTCTCCTTCCACAACCCTGAGACTGAGCTCCTTCCTTCAGGGGGGCTGGATTGCTGTCACCAGATTTCTTGAACTTGAGAGAGTCCACAGGGTAAAGATGCTTTGCAAGACAAAGCAACCGACTAGTTTGCCGCCCATAAGCAAGGGCGTGCTAGTCTTGTGCTAGAACGCCAACGAAAGGAAGAAGGCAGGTTCCCGTTTGACTCGCTCAACTCCAGAACCAAAGGGAGCTTCGAGGACCTGCTCCCGAGGGCAGAGGAAACGAACATCCAGGTGCAAAGGGCAGGGGGGTTTTCTAAGGAGCAGGAGCCAGAAACTCCCCACGGGGCAGGGGGAGAGAAATAAATTACAGAAGTGCCTGGAGGAGCCGAGTAGAGCAAACCCATCCTAAAACTGCCACCACCCTATAACAGAAGACATCCAAAACTTTGGAACTCCCTCCCCCAGGGAGCTTCATCTCTCCTTCTGCCAATAGGTGAAGACTTTGGATTCCATTGATGTCTTCTGCCAATAGGTGAAGACTCTGGATTCCATTGATGTCTTCTGCCAATAGGTGAAGACTTTGGATTCCATTGATGTCTTCTGCCAATAGGTGAAGACTCTGGATTCCATTGATGTCTTCTGCCAATAGGTGAAGACTTTGGATTCCATTGACGTCTTCTGCCAACAGGTGAAGACTCTGGATTCCATTGATGTCTTCTGCCAATAGGTGAAGACTTTGGATTCCATTGACGTCTTCTGCCAATAGGTGAAGACTTTGGATTCCATTGATGTCTTCTGCCAATAGGTGAAGACTCTGGATTCCATTGATGTCTTCTGCCAATAGGTGAAGACTTTGGATTCCATTGATGTCTTCTGCCAATAGGTGAAGACTCTGGATTCCATTGATGTCTTCTGCCAATTGGTGAAGACTTTGGATTCCATTGATGCCTTCTGCCAATAGGTGAAGACTTTGGATTCCATTGATGTCTTCTGCCAATAGGTGAAGACTTTGGATTCCATTGATGTCTTCTGCCAACAGGTGAAGATTTTTTTCCTTTCATTTGGCATATGCCTAGTAACGGTTATTGGCCCTCCTCCCTGATTCTGGTGACGAAAATTAGGCTTTTATACCCCACTTCCCTCTACCTTAAGGAGTCTCAAAGGGGCTCCTTTCTTCTCCCCACAACAGGCACCTTGTGAGAGTGGAATCGGCTACCTGGGGAGATGGTGAGCTCCCCCTCCCTGGCCATCTTTAAGCAGAGCCATCTTTACGTTCATTTCGATGGAAGAGCACCCACAGAGTTAGGCTACACGTATCCATCGTGAATAAAGGAAAATACAGCAGTCTGGAGACACTGCTGTACAATAAAACAGTCTGGAGGCATTATTGGCTGAGAAGTTCCTCTGGCTGTGCCTCTTTGGGAGTCCCCGCTTGCAGTCTTGACAAAGGCATCGAAAACTCACTGAATAATCTGGAGGATGAGTTGACTGCAGCCTATTTCTTATGGTTTGTCTCAAGTCCTGAGGACTGGATCTACTTGCTGATTGCAGCGTACTTTATATTGTTTATCTCAAGTCCGTTTGGTATAGTGGTTAAGTGCGCGGACTCTAATCTGGGAGAACCGGGTTTGATTCCCCCACTCCTCCACTCGCACCTGCTGATGTGACCTTGGGTCATTCACAAGCTCTGGCACAGCTGTTCTCTCAAGGGCAGTTTCTGTCAGAGCTCTCTCAGCCCCACCGACCTCACGGGGTGTCTGTTGTGGGGAGGGGGAGGGAAAGGAGTTTGTCAGCCGCTCTGAGACGCCCTTTGGGCAGTGAAGGGCGGGGTATAAATCCAATCTCTTCTCTTCAAGTCTTAAGAAGTGGATGTACTTGCGTTATGGACATTTGAAGATCATGTTTTTCAGTCCATTGAAACTGCGAAATTGGAATCTGTGAAGTCCTTCTTTTGGGAGTGTTAAATAGTAAATGTTAGCTGTGGCTTTGAATCCCCAGCCTATCTATTGTATTTATTTGTATTTCTTATATTTCATGTATTGAATACTATCGTATATTTGAGAAACATTTGGAGCCTTATTTGATTTTAGATCGTACGCAAAGTCTTTAAGCACCGGCTGGACAAACCCTTGTCAGGGATGCTCTAGGCTGATCCTGCATTGAGCAGGGGGCAGGGACCCTTTCCAAGCCTGTGATTCTATGAAAAGTAGGTGGGGCTGAGAGAGTTCGGAGAGAACTGTGACTGACCCAAGGTCACCCAGCAGGGTTCATTCAGAGAAATGGGGAATGAAGCCTGGTTCTCCATATTAGAGTCCACCGCTCTTAACCACCACACCACGCTGGCTGGCTGTTTATGTGTCACTGAATTATTTTAAATGGTGTTTTTAATTGCTCAACTGTTTTAGTGTTGTTATGTACGCTGCCTTGGGGGCCCTGATCGGGCGGAATGGCAGCATAAAAATGTCTTAAATAACATGCAGTTATATACGCTGCCTTGGGGACCCTGATCGGGCAGAAAGGCAGCATAAAAATGTCTTAAATGACATGCCGTGCAAACCGGAAAGGAGACAAAAGGTTTTTAATGGCCACGTGGCCATTTCGCGATTGTGCAGCCAGCTTTTGAGACTGTCCTCAGAAAATCACCATCACACACACGATTCCACAACGAGTCCATCAGTGGCTATTAGCCACAAGGTCTAGATGGGAACTCTCAGTCTGGGGCAAGGGATGCTCTGTATTTTTGGTGCGTGGGGTGGTGGTGTCGGTCAACAGTGGGAAGGCTTCTAGTGTCCTGGCCCCACTGCTGGACCTCCTGATGGCACCTGGTATATTTTGGCCACTGTGTGACAGAGTGTTGGACTGGATGGGCCATTGGCCTGATCCAAAATTGGCTTCTCTTATGTTTTTATGTTCTTAATGCTTCTGTGCAACAGCGGAGAAGCTGCAGTTATAATTTGCAACAGACAGTGACTCTGTGTGTGTGTGTGAAGTGTTGTCAAGTCACAGCTGACTTCTGACAACCCGGAGGGATTTTCAAGGCAAGGGACATTCACGGGCGGTTTTGCTACTGCCTGCCCTTGCGCAGTGACTCTGGACTCTCTTAGTGGTCTCCCATCTAAATAAAAGCAATTGGATTTATACCCCGCCCTTCACTACCTTGAAGGAGTCTCCGAGCAGCTTACAAATTCCTTTCCCTTCCCCTCCCTGCAACTAACACCCTGTGAGGTAGGTGAGAGAGGTTGGAGAGGACTGTGACTGACCCAAGGTCACACCAGCAGCTGCATGTGGAGGAGTGGGGAATCAAACCCGCTTCTCCCAGATTAGAGTTCGCGCTCCTAACCACTACGCCAAACTGACTTGGCTAACCCTGTTTAGCTTCAGAGGTCTGATGAGATTGGGCTGTCCCGGTCAGTGGCTTTACGGCATCCCGACTGGAGACTGGTACGCTGGGGGTGCTTTCTTGGGTAGCATTTTTTCCTTCTTTTTCCCCTCAGCACATATAGGAAGGGCATTTGGAAAAGTCGGGCTTCTGCTGATTTGCATGGCTAACTGCATGCGTTTGGTACCCTTTGCATATCGTTTTCATGAACATCATGAATATTCGTCAACAAATACGCAATTATTCTACTGGAAAAGGCAAATGCTTGGTTTTGATTTGGAAATCAGGGAAGGGGCAGAGAATTAATTCAGACATTGCCGTTTGGCATCATCCAACTGCAATCAGGACGGACTTGTGCCATTTCAGAAGCAAGAGGAAATCATTCCCAAGACTTTGATGAGAAAAGCCCCAGACGGTACAGAAATGCTTAAGGGCTACATGTTGCCACGTCGAGTCACGAGAACGTGTGACGCAGAAGGATGCGCACTAATGTTTTATCCCCCCCATTATCAGCTTACTGTTTTTAGGAGCGGTTTTAAAAGGACAAGAATGCTATTCTTACCTATGCCTTTTCTTCTGTATTTGGAATCCACGGCTAACATGGCTATATAACCTCTGCGAAACATCTTTTTGTGCATATCCAACTTGCACACGATGGCACCTACGCACTCATCTCCTACCATTGCCTTAAAAAAAACACACACACACACACCAAAAAAATTATTATTTTTTGTAGATTAGCTTGGTAAGACACCGTGCCACAAAAACCCAGCATTTTACATGGACATTTATATATAGAGAGAGAGATAAAAAAGAGACTGCATTCTGGAAATTTATTTTGCTACACAAAGGACTTTTTTTTTTTTGCATGGAGGCACATGCAACCTAAGCAAAAAAAATTGCCAACTCTTGGTAACAAAAGTGCCAGTTACACGTTTTGCATTGTAAACTTCAAATACCACTCCTAATTTTTTTTTTTAAAAAAAAATTACACTCACTGTCTTCAACCTTATTTGGCCCAGATCCTATAAGTATTCTAAACAGAAATCCTAAGAATTACCAAAAGGACAGCTTTATATTAGGCAGACAGAGCATTCTCAGTTCACACACTATCTTTTCCCTGTGCGCTTGAATGAAGATTATGAAACGAAACATGGTTCCGGACAATGCTCCCTCTAAGCTATGGAGTGAGCAAAAATTCTACTTTGTGAGCTACTGGCATTAAAGTTGTGAGCAAGCGATTCGGCTGCTGCATAAATTAGTTTGCTTTGGAGCCATCCTTCCTGAGCAAAGGCAAAAAGGTGTGAGCCGGAGGCTAAAAAACTCAGCTTAGAGGGAACACGGGTACCAGAGCAATCATAGGCTTAATACGCTTGCCTGTTCGATTCACGAGCTGCCTTAAAGAAAGCCCGTCTCCAGCTCTCTAACCGTGTAGTCAGCAGAGCCAAAAAGGCTGACTCTGGAGGCTATTCTGGAATAACTGGTTTGAGAATTTCGACAAAACCCTCCACACAGATAAATTCAGATTCTGAAATGCAGTTTGGCAAACTTCAAGTCCTTCCCTCTTAGCATAGGAACCTAGTTAGGTTTCCTTTAGGCAGCTCAGAAAATAACTCCCCCTCCCCGTCTCTTTCACACTTGCACAGATACCTATGAACTACCCATCACAACTGAATCGATCCCGTTCACTATCACATCCATAGAATTGGCTTCTCACCTCAGCTACTCTTATCCTATGGATCTGAACAAGCCAAAGGGCTAATTAAACAGAGAGCTGAGGATACTGAGCGACAATCTGACACCTCTAAGGCTTCCAAACTCGGGGCGTTGTTAAATATCAAAAGCACCATCGAGCCAGCAATATATTTGACTTCGGTGGAGGGAAAGAATTCTAGAAGGGCATTTGCCCTAGCTAGATGTCCTGCCCTTCCATCTGCGGTTATTCAAGGCAGGTACGATGAAAACCCTTACTCTGAAAGGCTGTGCCCCATGCCTTTTAAGCAAGGTTGAATCGGTAGAGCATACGTTCTTCAGCTCTCCATTTTACAGGGAGGCTCGTCTTAAAATTATTACCCCATTAGTCGATAGGACACCTGGGCACGTTAATACAAACAAAGCAAGGCTTCACTGGCTCCTATCAGATCAGAATGCAGAGATTACAGATTCAGTCGCTGAGTTGTGTGCATTAATTCTTAGACTGCGGGAATCGCATTTTAAACGTTCTTAAATTCAGATTTCTGTTTTTGTATATTATGACTTCCCCCCCTCACATATTATGCTTACTCTGTATGTTGGTCTTAAGACCGTAATAATAATAAACTAAACTAACTGAATTGGTTTCGATGCCCTTATGGTTTCAAAATGTCCTTCACTGGCCACCAGACCCGATATTATTTAAGCAGTAGCGTTATATGTTAATGGCAGTGTTCCCTCTAAGCTGAGTTAGTGTGAGCTAGCTCTCAGTTTTTTAGCCTCCGGCTCACACCTTTTTGCCTTCGCTCAGGAAGGAGGGCTCCAGAGCAAACTAATTTATGCAGCAGCCAAATCACCCGCTCACAAACTTTAATGCCAGTCGCTCACAAAGTAGAATTTTTGCTCGCGGGGCTCCATAGCTTAGAGGGAACATTGGCTAATGGTACATTTCCCAGTGGAATACTCCCACGTGACACGTCTGTAGCTTAACCACAACACACGACAGGAAAGGAAAGGAAGAAATCATTGCAAGAAAAAAGACAGATAGGTATATAAATTTGCTGGTGCTAAAAGTCTGTCATAAGAAAAATATCTCAACAGCTATCATTGGTGTACCAATCTGTATTCGGTACAGGAGCATATCAAGTTTAAAATTGCAACCAGTCCAGTGAAAAAGTGTTCTGGATCTGAATTTAAATAACACAGGAGAACCCCAATTGGCTGAAAGTTGTAGCGAACATTTTAAATCGAGAAAAAGTGCTAGCAAGAACACCAAAACTGTAGTGGGGCTCTCCGGATCGTTCAGGTTTACAGTCACTAGGCAAATCGGGGCGACACGTTTCAAGCTCTAAAAAACCCCCACACCTACACTAAAAGCTTGCCTCAGGCTGAAACTTCACACGTATTTTTAGATGTGCCAAGTCAGACGCTAAGAGATGCTGACGTCATGCTAAAAAAACGCCAGGTTTAGAGCAGAGTACTTTTTCTCTAGGCCAGTTTGGCTGGGGGTTGGACTAGATGACCCCAGAGTTCCCTTCCAACTCTATGATTCTACTTCTAATGCGACTAGCTGGGCAGAGGCAAACATGAGGTCAGAAAACAACACATACGGGACAACCGCTTGTGAAGCAAAATAAGACAGCACCTTTATAGCTAACTGAGTTAGGATGGCCAACCGCTAGAGCAGGAATGGCCAAACTGCGGCTTGGGATCCGTATGCGGCTCTTTCATACATATTGTGCGGCTCCTGCCAGGTTCCCCCCCCCGTTTGCTTTCTTTATTTCTCTCTCCCTCCCCCTCCTTCCTCCCCATCTATTTGCTTTCTTTCCACCTTTCTTTCTCTCTCTTCCTTCCTTCCCCCTTTGTTTCTCTCTCTCTCTTTCTTTCCACCTCTCTCTCAGACAAATAGATATTAACAAACAAACATCAGTGGACAAAGAAATATCAGTACCAATATCTGTTTTCACCCCCTTTTGTTTTTTATTTCTGGCAGTCTCATTCAATGTCCGTGAAAAGCAAATTCGCATCGTTTTCAATAAAAACGCACATGTCGTTATTTGTTCCATGTCTTGCGGGCTCTCAGACCTCTGACACTTTATTCTACGCGGCTCTTACATTAAGCGAGTTTGTCCACCCCTGCTCTAGATAGTGGCTGGACATCCCCTGGTATTACAGCTGATCTCCAGACTACGGCGATTGCCTCCCCTGGAGGAAAGGGCTGATTTGAAAATTGGCCTCTGTGGCATGATACCCTCCCCGCCCAAGCCCCACCCTCCCTTAGGCACCCCCCCAAAAACCCTCCAGGTATTTCCCAACTCAGAGAGCTGCCAACCATAAAACCAAGGGCGTTTGGTCTTCAAGGTGCCACCGGACTTCTCTTTCACACTGCTGCCACACACCAACCACACACCTGCCCCTTTTGAAATTATAAACCCTTACGACCGGGCAGTTTTATGGTCCTGGAGCGCAGCCCAGGCAAAGCTGAACACTTTTAAAGTCACCACACTGATGAGAGCGTTACAAGTTCTCTGGGAAACTTCCTGCAACGAGGGTATTCGCGCAGTGAGATCAAGGACGCAGAGACGTGTACTGCACGACAGGTCGCCCGTGATTAGTTCTTATGCAGCAGAATGAAGGCAGCCGACACCTCAAAACTGCTTATTATTGCACAGGGTAATATTTCGCGCCCTCCCCTCTGACGCAGCTGTTTTCTTACACTCCTTTCCTTAAGGCTTACATGGAGCAGGGTTAGTCTTGGGGCTGGTGGACGGGCAGAGCACGGGACCCGATCCCACCAGTTTGTTCCCCTCCGTGCCGGCACGCTGCTTGGATGCCAAGAGCCTTCCTACCGACCTGCCGATTGGAGGATCTTGTGCTGGCAGAAGTCTGCTCGTATGGGAAGGACAGATGGCCAGGAACCCACCCGGAGACTACCTTAGGTGACATTTTGAGAGCCAGTTTGGTGAAGTGGTTAAGTCCGCGGACTCTGATCTGGGAGAACCAGGTTTAATTCCCCACTCCTCCACTTGCAGCTGCTGGATGACCTTGGGCAAGCCGTCATTCTGATAAGAGCTGTTCTCTCAAGAGCGGTTTCTTTCAAGAGCTCTCTCAGCCCCGCCAACCTCCCAGGGTGTCTGTTGTGGGGAGGGGAAGGGAAAGGAATTTGCAAGCCACTGTGAGACTCCGAGTGAAGGGTGGGGTATAAATCCAACCTCCTCTCCTCCTCCATTTTAAGCCACTGAAAGCTTCCTGCTGTTAACAACCAGGCGCCACTAGCGCTGTCTGGGCCAGGGGGTTCCCAACCTTTTGGAGCCTCTGGACACATTTGGAACTCTGACACGGCACGGTGGATGCAGCCACAGAATGGCTGCCACAGAATGGTTGAAGGAGGCGGAGCCAGCCACAGAATTATCGCCGCAGCTTAACTTCGGTAACAGGGCATAGAGAGCCTTGTGTTCGGGCGGCAGCTGCTGCCAAAGCAAAAAGAATCTGCACGGCCAATCCAATTCCCAGTCACCGATCAAAAGTCTTGCTGGGGGAAAAAAAAAATCCCACTTGGCCCCCACCCACTCCAGAAAAGGTGTCAGCAGGAATCATGGCACTCACGGGCATCACGTAGGGGGACTCCCGGTTTAAGAACACAGACATAAGCATTTACTTCACACCTTCTCAAAATTAATCTAGGCCTCCGTGGCAAAGCTCAGGTTTGCAGAAAAGATGCTGACAGTTCGAATTAGGCTAGAAGGCATTTTGACTGGCAGCTAGCTGCCATTGCCAATGACAGTATTTGCACAGTTGAGGGACCGAACGTGAGGCAAGGACCCTTAGCCTTCGAGTCCACGGACTGCTCTTCCTGTGCGCGATCAGGCAAATTCCTGACACACCTTGCCTGAAGAGACATGTCTCATTATGTGTGCAGGTTAACTGAACAATGTTTGTGTTAGAGCAGCTGGGAAATTTACTTCTACGAGTCTTCCTGGTTCAGAGCCTTTATCGGCCAGCCTCCATACCATGCGAGTGGGAGCACATAAACAGGCTTGAATGCTCTCTCCTTCCTGCTGGCACGCATGAATTCCCTCGGCTTGGGGTGAGCGGCACCCAGTTTGCCCAACTCTGTCCCCACAGCAGACTAAGGTTGTTACAAGCCATGGAAGGAAGAATGGAGCCACGTCCAAGAAGGAGAGGAAACAGTGCGCATGGCACAATTATTCGGAGATGGACCCAGCAGGGGATCTGAACTAGACTACAAAAACAGGGCGCATGAAACTCCCTTTAACTGAATCAGACACTTGGTCTATCAAAGTCAGTATTGTCTACTCAAGACTGGCAATGGCTCTCCAGGGTCTCAGGCAGAGGGCTTTCACATCACCTACTGCCAGAACTTTTAACTGGAGACACCGGGGATTGAACCTGGGACCTTCTGCAGACCAAGCAGGTGCTCTACCACTGAGCCACAGCCCCTTGGGCAACCAATTTGGAATGTCATGGAAGTTCTTTCAATTAAGAGCTGCTTCAAACACCAAGGAGTGACCTCGTGCCCAGGCTTTACCACCTTTGGCCTGTTCTCACCGCACAAGTTAGTTGACCAAATGGAGCTGATCTGAGAATACCGTCATGATTGTCACCTAAGTAGTACTGTTTAATCTAGAAATCTCTGCTCACGCACTTTGTTCCAGTATTGTTCCAGGACTTTAGGATAACTGACAACTGATTTGTTCGTGGCTGTTTTTATGAATGATTGTAATTGTATTTGTATATGCACTTTTATGTAAGCCACCCTGAGTCTGCCTCAGGTATAATTTGGTATAAATTGAATAAATGAAGAAACAGTGTAACTGAGCTGTTTAGATTCTCTGCTTAAATAGGATAATGCCCTGTGAGGGTACGATTGTAAATCTGACACCTCATCTGCTATATCACGTTTGACACTCAGAAGATGTGTGCTTAGTGAACACCGACACAAATGGCGAGCAAGGGAGGATTACGGCTTTGCGCCACTAACTAGCCAAGCTGTGGCGTATTCCCACAACAAGCTATCTCACCTCAAGGAAACGCAACTGCAAAAAATAATTTTCTGTGTTTACAAAGAGACGAGGAGAAGAGATTGGATTGATACCCCGCCCTTCACTACCGGAAGGAGTCTCAGAGCGCCTTACAATCTCCTTTCCCTTCCCCTCCCCACAATGGACACCCTGTGAGGTAGGTGGGGCTGAGAGAGCTCTTTGGAGGACTGCCCTTGAGAGAACAGCTCTGAAAGAACTTATGACTGACCCGAGGTCACCCCAGCAGCTGCATGTGAAGGAGTGGGGAATCAAACCCAGTTCTCCCAGATTAGAGTCCGTGCTAATGGCTCTCAAGTGTCAAGCACAAACTACGTAGATTTTTTATGTTGGAGGGTTAACATGTGTGCGAGGAACTAAACATCTTGTAGCATAACGTCTAAAACCCCATAGGGCTTTAAGGACATTTTCTTATGATACTGGAGAACCATAGTTTCCTCAGAAGTAGTCACACCAACAACCCTGAATCACAAATGAGCCAGCTCGCCCGGCAAGGCAGGATAGAAATGAAAGCCATAACTACAAATAAATAAATAAATAAATAAATAAATGTTTTGCTGCTTGTCAAAAGGGTTCCACAGCCACAGCTTTGTTGTGTGTTCGAGTACTGCATCCCGGAAGCTCAACCTGCACATGAGAGGTTTTTGTTAAAGAGACAAGCCTTGCATGGGCCAGAAGCTGTGCACAACAAAGATTTTTGGCTGACTCAAGTTCAAGTCTTTTCTTAAAAGCAGATGCCTGTGAACATCCGCAGCCTTTGTACCAAACGCAGCACAAAGTTAGTATTGTAGCCAAACAAGGACCCCCCCCCTTGCTGCAGGGGTGGGGTGGGTCAAGCCGCTGACTTTTGAAATTGCACACCGCCAAAATAAAATAAAATCGGTTATGATCTGCTACGAGGAATACGTGAGTCAAAGATCACCAAATGAAAAGGCCAAGGACCAATTAAGCCGGTATTGTCAGTATGAGTGGCAGAACCTTGGAGGCTCCCAAAAAACTGTTGCTACCCCCTCGTGTTTATCCATCAGTAACCAATGCTGTGTTTCGACATGTTTGCAAGCCCTTAAAAAGAAGCTCGGTTTCAGCAAGAGCTCATAAGCATAAGCCCACCCTCCTTCTAATTAGAGGGTTAAATACACCCCACACATTTCCTTGGAAAGACCATGGGAACAGCTTGTTACACTTCCCCGGCTCCAAGAATTAACATGCTAAAATTACAATCCCCCCAACCCCACGTACATAATTGTTAAAAGCAAGAAGTCGTTCATCAAGTTCTTTGAAATAAAACTTTACATTTGACATCAGCTTATCGTGGTTATTACAGAGCCATATTAAGATAATTAGCGTTGCCTTGGACACAGACTAGCTCTGCTTTTCAGTTGCTCATCAGATAACAGCACAGCTTTGATCCTGAAATTTGTTACTGCCTCTACATGTGCTTCTATAGAATTAGCCATGAAGACTAAGGGACTAGATTTGTGGTCCAACTACATAAGCACGCTGTAGACCAGCCAGACTCTTGACACATGAGGGGAATGCGAACATTTCTACCAGGAATAATGACATTCAGCATAAACCACATAACTAGATGTAGAGATTTCCCGTTTTTCTGTCACCACGCTAGTTATCTTCTTTTCACAGACAACACGTTTATGGTAAAAATTAAGTCGGAGCTATATATATAAAAAAAACCTGACAAATCCATTGTATTTTTAGGGTTCCCCCCCATCTCCTGCTTCAGGTGTTCTGAAACTTTTCCAAGTGTTAGGACTTCACCTTGCCTTAACTATTCTTCCATTACTGTCACTGAATAACATCAGTTTGTCTCAGAGCAGGGCAAGGAAGACCCCCGCCCCCCCAGTAAAACTAGAATTCAGCATGGTCACTGAGCACACATGCTTATTTTTATGTACATAAAAGATTGGGTCAAATCTCCACCTTCACTGAGTGACTGCAAAACAAAAAGACGTTTGAAGTGTACACAAGTTTTACAGAGAATCACTGTGAAGGATTTCAGAATCACCTAGGAATTGAACAGGCATAGTAAGGTGTTCTCTTACAACACCAATTTACTCTGCCAAGCAGATTACCACTACCACACCTTTAATGCAGAACTCTGCTCAAATGAAACCCTCGCATATATTAAATCACTGTATCTATTAAATCTCTGTATCTGTTTTGCATATAATTTACCTTGCTAGACTGAAGCACACCAAACAGATGTTCTACTCTACACCCATAAAACTTTATTCCACTTGAAGAACATGAGAAGAGACCTGCTTGATCAGACCAGTGGTCCATCAGACCAGCTAGCCCAGCATCCTGTTTCACACAGTGGCCTGCCAGATTCTCTGGAGGTCGAACAACAGGGTATAGGGGGTGAGACCATTAAAATGTAAGAAGAGCCCTGCTGGATCAGACCAGTAGTTGATCTAGTCCAGCATCCTGTCTCACATAGTGGCCAAACAGTTCTTTCAGAGGGCCATCAATGGGGCAGAGAAGCCAAGGCCTTCATTAGAACACAAGAAGGGCCCAGCTGGACCAGACCAATAGTCCATTTAGCCCAGCATCCTGTCTCACACAGTAGTCAACCAGTTCCTCTGGAGGGCCAACAAGCAGGGGATGGAAGTTGAGGCCTTCCCCTGGTGTTGCCTTCTAGACCTGGTATTCAGAGTTTAGAAGAAGAAGAGATTGGATTTATACCCCGCCCTTCATTCGGAGTCTCAGAGCAGCTTACAAACTCCTTTCCCTTCCCCACAACAGACACCCTGTG
The DNA here is from genome assembly GCA_029375565.1 of Gekko gecko. Taxonomy (NCBI): domain Eukaryota; kingdom Metazoa; phylum Chordata; class Lepidosauria; order Squamata; family Gekkonidae; genus Gekko; species Gekko gecko. The sequence goes on from JAPDNY010000003.1 coordinate 232,738,412, forward strand.
AGGTAGGTGGGGCTAAGAGAGCTCTGACAGAAACTGCTCTTTTTCAAGAACAGCTCTGACAAAACTATAGCTTGCCCAAGGTCATCCAGCAGCTGCAAGTGGAGGAAGGGGGAATCAAACCTGGTTCTCCTGGATCAGAATCCGCAAACTTAACCACTACACCAAATTGGCTCTTTACTACCTCTGTGGCTTATTTTGCCCTACACCTGGCTCCTGGTCCCAACCCCAAAGACACACCACCCATCCTAAACAACGTGCTCGCTCTCTCCCCACCTCCGCCCCCCTCCCCGACTTACCAAAAAGCAAAGCTGAGGCCAGTTGTGGATAAAATACCTATATGTGTAAATGGAGTAGGGTTCAGACAGATCTTTGGTGATCAGTCTCATGATATCGGGCATCTGCAGCTCGGACTCGTAGCGGACGTATCGTATCGTGAGGTCCCCCGACGTCTCCTCCTCCTCCTCCTCTCTCCCCTGCGGGGCCCAGGAAGAGTCCGTGGGGGGGCCCGGGGGGCCTTTTTGCAAGCTGCAGCTGGACGCCAGGGACCGGGAGAGGAGGAGCAGGGACTCCTCCTCTTCCTCCCTCCCCAACTCCTGCTCCTGGCCTTCCTCTTCCTCCTCCTCCTCCCCCCCAGCCACCCCGTTCCTGTCCCCGGCAGAGGGGGCGGAAGCCTGGTGGGGGTGGCGGCGGTGAGGGTGGTGCTGTTGCTGTGCAGTCCTTGCCTGGGCCCGGGGGACCCGGTGGTGGTTGCTGAGCGAGGAGGAGGAGGAGGAGGAGGAGGAGTGGGGAGGCGGCGGGGGCGGCCCCTCGTCTTCTTCTTCTTCTCCTTCTTTCTCTTCTTGGTGATGCTGCTGCTGCTGCCCGTGTCCCATTGCCTTGCTGCTGCTGCTGAGGCGCGGGCCCTCGTCGTTCAGGACCTTGCCCTTGAGGGAGCCGCGCAGGTGGCGCAGGTCTGGCCCGGCGATGAGCCCGTTGAGCTGGTGGTTGCGCCGGTGCGGCGGGCAGGGCCGGCGGCGGAGGGGGCGGCAGGCGGGGCCCTCGCCCTCATGCCCGGCCGCGCCGCCGCCGCCCTCTTCTTCTTCCTCCTCCTCCTCCTCTTCTTCTTCCTCGGCGGCGGCTCCCGGGAAGGGCGAGAGGAGCGAGGCGGCGGCGACGACGGCGGCGTCTCCCGGCGGCGGGGCGAGGAGGCTGCTAGGCCCGGGCGGAACCTCGGCCATGTCCTGAGGCGGGAGGGGAGAAAAGGGGGGAGAGTCAGAGGCGGGAGGAGGAAGAGGAAGAGGAAGAGGAAGGGCGACCCCCCCCCGCCGCCCCAGGCCGCAGACCCCGACCCAGGAGGCGGCCACCACCGTCGCTTGCCCCCCCCTCCCCGGCCGCTCCCCTCCGCCTCACCCCCAAATCCCCTCAGCAGCGGCGGCGGCGGCGTCTCCCGCTCCCCTTCTCCGCTCCTCCTCATCCAGCGGCCGTAAAGCGAGGCCGGGCTTCCTGTCAGGCTAAAGGCCGCTTCTCCGCGCGAGGCGGGGGGAGAAGGCGCGGGCGCGCGCGACATTTCGCGACCTCGCTTGACGGCCGGCCCCGCTGGGGATGGATGTGAAGGAATCGAGGGAGAGAGGGAGGGAGGGAAGCGCGCGGCGCGGAGGAGGAGGGTTAAGGGGGCGTGGCCTCCCCTCCCCTCCCCTCCCCTCCCCTCGGTTTGAGGAACAGCTCGCCCGCTTATTCTCGCGCGACGCTCGCTCGCTTCACGGCTGTCCCTCGGGGAGGGCGAAGCCCGGCCCGTCCTCTTTTCTTATCTCTATGGTCAGTGAAGGAGAAGGCGCGCCCCCCTCCCCGGACGACGCCTTTTTGCCGTGCCGTTTATGGAGCGGCCGTCCGCGCAGGCGCAGATCAGAGCGGCCCCCGAAAGAGAGGCGGTGTAAAGCGGAGGGAAATCATAGGAGGAGAAGGGGCGGGGCCGGATAGGGGAGGAGGCGGGGCTTAGATGGCCGCGTCAGAGTGAGGCGCGGGAATGGGTTTTTTTCGTACACGCGTCTGTGCGTTCACACGTGTACCCAAGCACACAGTTATAATACCGCACCCAAGGGTCCCTGAGTCAGTGTAGCAGTCATGTGGGGTTGCCAACCTCCAGGTGGGAGCGGGAGATCTGGAATTACAACTGACTATGATAGATAGATAGATAGATAAGATGGATAGATAGATAAGATGGATAGTTTTAGGGTGACCATATTTTGAAAAGCCAAAAAGAGGACAGATTTCCCCACTGACTACTTGGAACAAGTGGTCTGGTCACAGGATGACAAATCTACAGGACATTTTCATCAGTTTTTTTTAAAGTGAGATATAAATCTAAAATAATAAATAAATAATAAATAGATCAACAATAAATAAATCAATAATAAATAAGGGGGTGGGCCAGGCCTGTAGCCAGGATTTTTTTTAAGTCAGGGGGGCATTTAAATTTCTTAGGGGTCACTGGCTAATCAATTTAATCCAGGGGAGAAGGCCATGACATCCTGGGCTAGATGAGAAGTCAGGGGGCCTTGCCAGCAAGTCAGGGGGCCTAGCCCCGAAATGCCCCACTGTAGTTACGGGCCTGGGGTGGACACGAACAAAAGGGGGCATGTCGTCTAGAAAAGAAGACATCTGGTAACCCTACGGCTTATTTTTTATTTATCTAACAAATTTATTCCACTTCTCCCAGACAAAACTGGCTGCACGGCGTTATACCCTGCCGAGTTCCCCACCCTCCCACTCTCTACCTTCAAATCTCCAGGGGTTTCTGAACCTGGAGTTGGCAACCCTACACAAAGTAAGGGGACTAAGAGAAGGGGTCCTTTTTTGGATTCAGAATCGGCTAAATGGCATGTAGCAAAGAATAGGAATCCACGGACAGTTGTCACAATGGAGGGAAGTGAGGAGTGGGGGTCCCACAAGGATCGGTCTCGGGGCCGGTCGGTGTACTAATTATTTTATTCATAAATGAATGGGAATGAAGGGTGAGTAGTGCAGTGGCCAAGTTGGCAGAGGACACAGAATTATTTAGGACTCAAAACCAAGGCTATGAAGAAAGGTTGAAATGCTTGGGGGCTCTTTAGCTTGGAGAAACGACGGCTGAGGGGTGACATGATCGAGGTTTATGAGATTATGCATGGGATAGAGCAGGTGGAGAAAGAAGTCCTTTCCTCCCTTTCTCACAGTACAAGAACTCGTGGGCACTCCATGAAATTGCTGAGCGATCGGGTTAGAACGGATTAAAGGAAGTCCTTCTCCACCCAAAGAGTGATTCACACATGGAATTCACTGCCACAGGAGGTGGTGGCAGCGACAAGCATGGACGGCTTCAAGAGGGAATTAGATAAGCATATGGAGCAGAGGTCCATCAGTGGCTATTAGGTAAAGGTAAAGGTTCCCTTGCTCGAAAGCCAGTCGAATCCGACTCTAGGGTTGCGGTGCTCATCTCCGTTTCAAAGCCGAAGAGCCAGCGCTGTCCGAAGACGTTTCTGTGGTCATGTGGCTGGCATGACTAAACACCAAGGCGCATAGAACGCTGTTACCTTCCCACCGAAGTGGTACCTATTTATCTACTTGCAGTTTCTTGCTTTCGAACTGCTAGGTTGGCAGGAGCTGGAACTAGAGACAGGAGCTCACCCCGTCATGCGGCACCCGGGTCTTGAACTGCTGAACTACTGACCTTCCACAGCCTGCAGTTCAGCGTCTTAACCACTTGAGCCACCGCAGCTCCTCAGTGGCTATTAGTCACACGGTATAGATAGGGACTCTGGGGCCAGTGATGCTCTGTATTCCTGGTGCTCGGGGGGGAGGAGGCAACAGTGGGAGGGCTTCTGGTGTCCTGGCCCTACTGCTGGACCTCCTGGTGGCACGTGATATTTTTGGCCACAGTGTGACAGAGTGTCGGACTGGATGGGCCATGGGCCTGATCCAACATTGGCTTCTCTGATGTTCTCTGATGTTCTTAAGGCTGACTGTGAAGAGCTCCAAGAGGACCTCCACAAACTGGGTGAACAGGCGACAAGGTGGCGAAATGAAGTTCAGTGTGTAGGTAAAGTGTGAGGTGACGCTCATTGGGACAAGAGATTCCAACTTCACTTAACGGGGTCTGAACCTGCTGAGACAGAGAGGGAAAAAGTCCTTGGGGAGCTCAATGAAAGCGTCGACGCAGCGTGCTGCGGCAGCAAAAAGGGCAAACTCGATGTTAGGGATTATTAGGAAAGGGATTGAGAATAAAATGGCCAATAGCGTAATGCCCTTGTATACATCTATGTTGTGGCCTCGTTTGGAATACTGCGGACAGACCTGGCCACCATACCTCCAAAAGGGCATTGCGGAGCTGGGGAAAGTCCAGAGGAAGGGCAACCCAGATGATTTGGGGGTTGGAGCACTTTCCCAATGAGGAAAGACTGAAGAGTCCGGGACCTTTTAGTTTAGAAATGAGAAAACTAAGGGGACGACGACATGATCGAGGTTTATAAAATTATGCCTGGGGCGGAGAGAGTTAAGAAAGAGAACGTTTTATTCCTCTCCCCAAAGATGAGAAATTGAGAGCACGCGATGAAGCTGATGGTCAGTACATTCAGGAAGGAAAAACTTCTTTACATACACAATGATTCCCAGGGTGGAATTTGTTGCTGGAGGGTGCAGTGATGGCCACAGGTGTAGATGGCTTTAAAAAGGGATTAGACAGGTTCATGGAGGATAAGTCTTGTCAATGGCTACTAGCCATGGGGACTAAAGGGAACTTCCAAGTTCAGAGGCAGAAGCCTCTGAATCCCATGGCCAGGAGAAAACCTCAGGGGAAGGCCTCGGCCTCTCTGCCCTGTTGTTGGCCCTCCAGAGGAACTGGTTGGCCACTGTGTGAGACAAGATGCTGGACTGGATGGACCACTGGTCCAACCCAGCAGGGCTCTTATGATGTCCTTATGAAGGCCTCGGCCTCTATGCCCTGTTGTTGGCCCTCCAGAGGAACTGGCTGGCCACTGTGTGAGACAGGATGCTGGACTGGATGGACCACTGGCCTGATCCAGGGGCTCTGATGATGTTCTAATGAAGGCCTCTCTGCCCTGTTGTTGGCTCTCTAGAGGGACTGGTTGGCCACTGTGTGAGACAAGATGCTGCACTAGATGGACCCCTGGTCTGATCCAGCAGGGCTCTTCTGATGTTCTTCGGAAGGCCTCGGACTCTCTGCCCTGTTGTTGGCCCTCCAGAGGAACTGGCTGGCCACTGTGTGAGACAGGAGGCTGGACTGGATGGACCACTGGTCTGACCTAGCAGGGTTCTTCTGATGTTCTTAATATGAGAAACATGTTTTATTGTGTTTGTGTGTGTATGGATGTATGTATACACAAACATAAACGTGCGTAACACATTACAAATCAAAAACATATGCAGTTCTTTAATCACACACACACACGTGCCGTGTATTTCCCTTTTTCCATTAGTGCTCCCTATCCGCTTGAAAACAGCACATTCTGTCCCTCATGTGCAGACATAAATCAAATAGTCTATCTGTGCTCACTTTGCCAATTCAGGTCTTTTTCTTTTCACCTTTTGCTGTTTACATGATACCACAGAAGCCCAAAATATAAGAGATTATAGACAGGGACAAAAGAATATTTACTGGCGATCGGAATCCTGTACACAACAGAGTTGCCAACTCTGGGTTGGGAATTTCCTGGAGGTTTGGGGGAGGAGCTTGGGGAGGGCTCTTTTTGTAGCAGGAACTCCTTTGCATATTAGGCGACACACCCCTGATGTAGCCAATCCTCCAAGAGCTTACAGTAGCCCCTGTAAGAAGAGCTCTGTAAGCTCTTGGAGGATTGGCTACATTAGGGGCGTGTCGCCTAACATGCAAAGGAGTTCCTGCTACAAAAAGAGCCCTGATTTCTTGGGGAGGGTGAAGTTTGGGGATGTAATTACATTGGTATGTGATTACATTGAGCCCAGGTCGAATGCTGCTATTTCCTCCAGGGGAACTGATCTCTTTATTCATAGTTGAGAAAGAGGTATTTTCCTCCTTTTCTCACAATACAAGAACTCGTGGGCACTCCATGAAATTGCTGAGCAGTCGGGTTAGAACAGATAAAAGGAAGTGCTTCTTCACCCAAAGAGTGATTAACATATGGAATTCACTGCCACAGGAGGTGGTGGCAGCTACAAGCATGGACAGGTTCAAGAGGGAATTAGAGAAACATATGGAGCAGAAGTCCATCAGTGGCTATTAGCCACAAGGTATAGATAGGAACTCTCAGTCTGGGGCAGGCGATGCACTCTATTCTTGGTGCTGGGGGGGGGCAGCAGTCCTGGCCCCACTGCTGGACCTCCTGATGGCACCTGGTATTTTTGGCCACTGTGTGACAGAGTGTTGGACTAGATGGGCCATTGGCCTGATTCAACATTGGCTTCTCTTATGCTCTTATGTGGTATAACACAGTCTGTGAGGATGCCAGTCACAGCTGCTGGTGAAACGTCAGGTCCTACAATGCCAAGACCACAGCCATACAGCCTGGAAAATCTACAACCCCTTTCAAAGCTTTTTATTCCTGTAGTCATCACTACGTGCCCTGGCAGCGAATTCCACAATGCCAAGACCATGGCCATACAGCCCGCAAAAACCTACAACTAATGCACTCCGGCTGTGACAGCCTTCAACAACATAGGTTTGAAAGGGGATTAGATAGATTCACGGAGGATAAGTCTATCAGTGGCTATGGTGACTTGGGGAACCTCCACATTCAGAGGCACTAATCCTCTGAATCCCAGAGCCAGGAGCCAACATCAGGGGAAGGCCTCAGTCTCTGTGCCCTGTTGTAGACTATCCAGAAGAACTGGTTGGCCATATTGTGAGGCAGGATGCTGGACTACATGGACTACTGATCTGGTACAGCAGAGCTGTTCTTATGTTCCTACATTCTTAACATTCGGTGGAAGGAAAGAGCTGAATCATATTCCGGGATGTTCTGCCAGAAAACCCGATCTGAAAGGAACTAGGGCTGATCCACTCCGGGCTGCAGAGGTCCCGTTCTCTCTCCTTGAAGTCACAAAGCTCCACAGTGATGTCAGAATGGGCGGCCCACCCCAGCGGGCGGCTGTGCAGCAAACGCATGGAAAGGAGGTGGGCTCAATTACAGGCCGTTCTGCAGGGCAGCCCTAACCCGGAGGACACACCTTTCTAAGCCCGCTGACTCTTAAAGTCCACTGCAAGCCAGTGTGGTGCGGTGGTTAAGTGTGTGGACTCTAATCTGGGAGAACCGGGTTCGATTCCCCACTCCTCCACACGCAGATGCTGGCGTGACCTTGAGTCAGTCATAAGTTCTTTTAGAGCTGTTATCTCAAGGGCATAATATTAATAAGATGATAATAGAAATTATGAATATTGACTTAGAAATGTTACCGGAAACATACTTATTGGATATTATACCCGAAGGTTACGAGCAAAAAGATGTATATGTAATAACTCATAGACTTACTGCGGCCAGAATATTAGTGGCCAAATATTGGAAGTCAGATGAACTACCTTTAAGAGATGAATTAATCAAGAAATTAGTAGAGGCTGCAGAAATGGACAAATTAAGTATGATATTGCAAGGGAGAGATGGAAGGCGGTTCCAGGAACGATGGGACAGAGTTTACAAATGGTTCGAGTCAAAATGTGTATAGTCGACTCCGAAAGTAGATTATGTATTATTGTGTAAACAGAAGACGATGTTGTATTCTTGAAAATATAAATAAAGCGGTAAAAAGGGGGGGGCAGTTCTCGAAAGAGCTCTCTCAGCCCCACCGACCTCACTGGGTGTCTGTTGTGGAGAGGGGAAGAGAAAGGAGATTGTAAGCTGCTCTGAGACTCCGAGTGAAGGGCGGGGTATAAATCCAATCTCCTCCTCCTCCTCTTCTTCTTCCTCCTCTTCTCCTCCTCCTCTTCTTCCTCTTCTCCTCCTCCTCACTTCCTCTCCGCCTCCTCCTCTTCTTCCTCTTCCTCTTCTTCCTCCTCTTCCTTCCTCCTCTTCCTCTTCTTCTTCTTCTTCTTCCTCCTCCTCCTCCTCCTCTTCTTCTTCTTCTTCTTCTTCTTCTTCTTCTTCTTCTTCTTCTTCTTCTTCTTCTTCTTCTTCTTCTTCTTCTTCTTCTTCTCTTCCTCCTCCTCCTCCTCCTTGTTTAGAAAGGGGTAGCCCACACTAGCTCAATCTCGTCAAATGTCAGAACCTAAGCAGGGTCGGCCCCAGTTAATACTCGGATGGGAGGCCACCAAGGAAGCCCAGGGTTGCTGTGCAGAGGCAGGCAATGGGCAAAACCACCTCTCTTTATCCCTTGCCTTGAAATCCCTGTGGGGGTCGCCATAAGTTGACCGCAGCTCGATGGGACTTTCTGCCACCGGCCCCGACCTGGGTGGCCCAGACTAGCCCCGCCTCATCAGATCTCAGAAGCCAAGTGGGGTCGGCCCCGGTTAGTACTTGGATGGGGGACTGCCAAAGGAAGTCCAGGGTCACCACACAGCCAGGTGACGGCAAAACACCATTTACTGGATCTCGGAAGCTACGCAGGGCTGGCCCCTGGTGAGGGCTTGGTGGGGAAGCCCGGGGTCGCTACGCAGAGGTGAGGCGACGGCAAACCACCTCTGAACGTCTCTGGCTTGGACGTCGGCTGAACGTCGGCTGCAACTTGATGACAAGAAGAAGAAGAAGAAGAAGAAGAAGAAGAAGAAGAAGAAGAAGAAGAGGAGGAGGAGGAGGAGGAGAGGAGGAGGAGGAGGAGGAGGAGGAGGAGGAGGAGGAGGAGATTGGATTTATGCCCCGCCCTTCACTTCCCAAAGGCGTCTCAGAGTGGCTTACAAACTCCCTTCCCTTCCCCTCCCCACAACAGACACCCTGTGAGGTAGGTGGGACTGAGAGAGTTCTGACAGAAACTGCTCCTTTTCAAGAACTGCTCTGACAGAACTATGACTGACCCAAGGCCGCGCCAGCAGCTGCATGTGGAGGAGTGGGAAATCAAACCCGGTTCCCCCAGATTAGAGTCCACGCACTTAATCACCACACCAAACTAGCAATGGCAAACCACCGTTATCTGTCTCTTGCCTTATAGGAGCAGGGTGTGAGCTTTCGTGAGTCATTGCTCACTTCTTGAAAAAGAGCCGTTTCTGTCAGAGCTCTCTCAGCCCTGCCTACCTCACGGTGTGTCTGTTGTGGGGAAGGGAAGGGAAAGGAGTTTGTAAGCCGCTGAGACTCCGAGTGAAGAGCAGGATATAAATCCAATCTCTTCTCTTCTCTTCTCTTCTCTTCTCTTCTCTCTTCTCTCTCTCTTCTCTTCTTCTTCTCTTCTCTTCTCTTCTCTTCTCTTCTCTTCTCTTCTTCAGATACCAAGAATCATGTTTCAGATATCTGAAGAACTGAGCCGTGACTCATGTGAGCTCCTCCCCTGCCACAGATTTTGTTAGTCTTCAAGGTGCAACTGCACTCTTGCTCTTTTCTACACAGCTTGTGGTTAAGACGCTGAACTGCAGGCTGTGGAAGGTCAGTAGTTCAGCAGTTCGAGACCCGAGAGTGCCGCATGACGGAGTGAGCTCCCGTCTCTACTTCCAGCTCCTGCCAACCTAGCAGTCCAAAAGCAAGAAATTGCAAATAGATAAGTAGGTACCACCTCGGTGGGAAGGTCACAGCGTTTCGTGCGCCTTGGTGTTTAGTCATGCCGGCCACGTGACCGCGGAAACGTCTTCGGACAGCGCTGGCTCTTCGGCTTTGAAATGGAGAGGAGCACCGCAACCCTAGAGTCGGATTCGACTGGCTTTCGAGCAGAGGAAACCTTTACCTTTACCTTACCGACAGGATAACACGGCTGCCCGTCTCGATAGTTGGAAGTTTCTGTGTCACATCACAAGAGGGCAGCATTGTCCTGCTTTCTAGGACATTTGACAACAAAACCCTCATGATTTTCTTTTTTTCTAGAAGCTGAAAGAAAACCCACACAACTGTCGGGAGTGTTTATGCCAACGGGGTGGGGTGCGCTTTCACACATTACCGTTTTTGAATTGTGCCCCTAAGATGTTTTAATTGTGCACGAAATGAAATTCAGACGTGGGCACGTGTCAGACGCAGATATCGTATCATTCCCTTCTCAAAAAGCTGAGGTTGGCTGGCCCTGAACTGGATAGCCCAGGCAACCCTGATCCCGTCAGATCGTGGAATCTAAGCAGGGCCGACCCTGGCAAGTACCTGGAAGGGAGACCTCCAAGGAATACCAGGGCCGGGACACAGAGGCAGGCGATATCAGGCCACCTCTCTGAAACATCCAAGAGCCAGTTTGGCATAGTGGTTCAGTGCACGGACTCTAATCTGGGAGAACTGGGTTTGATTCCCCACTCCTCCACTTGCAGCCGCTGGATGACCTTGGGCAAGCCATAGTTCTGTCAGAGCTGTTCTCTCAAGGACAGTTCTGGAAAGAACTCTCTCAGCCCCACCTACCTTCCAGGGTGTCTGTTGTGGGGAGGGGAAGGGAAAGGAGTTTGTCAGCCGCTCTGAGACTCTGTGGCTGAGGACAGTTTGGCAATTTGCTCTGGGAGCCAGTCGCGGCAAAAAAGCCGTTCACACAGCCCGGGTTGCTGCCAGAGCATACTGGGTGGAGCTGCGCGGGAGCGTTCAGACTGCTGCGCCAGAGGTGCGCTGTATGCAGCGTTTTTCACATACGTCACCTATGTGCTTATGGGCGCATGGGTGCGCATATGCACTCGATGGCGCGCGAGACAGATGCGAGTTTCTCCCAGCATTTTGGCTGCGCGTTCAGACGTCCTGGAAGCCGAGAAACGCGCAACACACGTGCGCTTTAGGAATTTGCTACCGGTTTCTTCAGGTGTCTTTTTAATGCAGCAATGAAGCGGAACAGCGCCGGTTGGCTACGGGTGGGGGACACCAGGCAGATGTGCCTGTGTGAACGCGCTGTTTACTGCAGGTTTGAAGCATCGCTGAAACAGATCCCTACCGGGGCAAATTGCCAGTCTGAACTCAGCCTGTGTGAAGGGTGGGGTATAAATCCAATCTCCTCCTCCTCCTCCTCCTCTTCTTCTTGTCGCCAGAAGTCACCATGACTTCCTGGCATGCAAGTACACACAAACACACACAAAATGCTCAAACCCCCTCCCCCAAAAAAACACTAGGGTTGGCTGCATTTGAGAGTATGCTCCCCAGCAAACCGGGGTCTGCCCCAATGCTCCCTCTCAGCTGTCAAGTCTTGTGAGCAAAAATTCTACTTTGTGAGCGACTGGCATTAAAGTGGTGAGCGAGCGATTTGGCTCCTGCATAAACTAGTTTGCTCTGGAGCTGCCCTTCCTGAGCGAAGACAGAAATGTGTGAGCCGGAGGCTAGAAAACTGTGAGCTAGCTCACACTAACTCAGCTTAGGGGGAACACTGGTCTGCCCTCCCCAGCATGTGAAATAGCCCCTGATATCCTCTGGGTTGCAGAAAGTGGAATACTTTTGTGATGAGCGGAGGGTTTCCTTTCCTCTTGAAGCAACATTTGGGGAGATCTTCAAGCTGCCGTTGGAGCAGGCAAGGAAGCAAGCAGGAAAGCAGACAGAAGTGCCTTACATTGTGGGGAAATTTAGAGTCAGTTTGGTGTAGTGGTTAACTGCGCGGACTCTAATCTTGGAGGACCGGGTTTGATTCACCACTTCTCCACTGGCAGCTGCTGGATGACTTTGGGCAGGCCCTAGTTCTGTCAGAGCTGTTCTCTCAAGAGCAGTTCTTGGAAGAGCTCTCTCAGCCCCGCCTACCTCACAGGGTGCCTGTTGTGGGGAGGGGAAGGGAAAGGAGTTTGTAAGTCACTCTGAGACTCCAAGTGAAGGGCAGAGTATAAATCCAATTTCCTCCTCCTCCTCCTCCTCCTCCGTCGCGTCCTCCTCCTCCTCCTCCTCCTCCTCCTCCTCCTCCTCGTCCTCCTCCTCCGTCCTCCTCCTCCTCCTCTTCTTCTTCTTCTTCTTCTTCTTCTTCTTCTTCTTCTTCTTCTTCTTCTTCTTCTTCTTCTTCTTCTTCTTCTTCTTCTTCTTCTTCTTCTTCTTCTTCTTCTTCTTCTCCTTCTTCTCCTTCTTCTTCTTCTTCTTGGGCTCCAACACCCTGGTCCTAATGTAAACTTAAAATTAAGTTTACATTACTAGGGCCCCGTTCACACAGAGCATTTGCCCAGCTGAAGGCACAGGAGCCCTGCGGACTTTCCGTGCGCGATCATACGAGCACATCTGGGAGGCGTAGTGCTCCCGTGGCCAACCCATGGCTTCCTGTGGAAAACGCAGAGTAAAAAACTAGTAGGTCCGAAGTGCTAGTTTCCAGAAACCCCGGGGCAAAGTCTGGCGTCTGATCGTGGGAGCGCCAGTATCCCGTGGTTTCCGACGCCCGCCCATGTCCCCGGGGTTTCCGGATGTTGTAAGTGTCCATGGGATGCGCACCAACGCTGAACAGCGCATGCGCACACACAAGACACCAACAGCCCCCCCCCAATGCCGCATGTGCACTCCGCTGCTTTTTTGCTGCGCTGCAGCAGCGCGGGGTAATCGGGGCATAGAGCTGGAGTGTGGCAACCCGGTGGCCAGTCTGATCGGGCTACCGCGCCTTATTTAGCTCCGGGGCGAACTGCCACGCCTCTCCCCCGCGTTTTCTGGCCCGTATGACTGGGGCCTAGGTAAGACATAAAACGTACACAAAAAAAGAAACACATGCAATCTTTAACATCAGACAGACATGAAAAAGGACACAGATTACATAGATATGTAACTCCATCATCATCTGCTACAATTTCTCAATGCCTACAAACATATGCATCGTATTTATCGTGCAGTCACTTGTACTTATTTGAAACTTGCTAAAACAATCTATATACTTTTCTTTATTCTAACCTTCCCAGTTATCTTCGTAGCTTCTCTACTGATAATTTGTGATCACAAAATAGACGTTAATTCTTCATTATCTGCATCTTTCCTTTATTCTATACTTCATCCTCACAGATCAATGGGCCAAAAGCAAACAAGTTCGATAGTCCATACGGTACAGAATAATACAATCCAAAAAGACGTAAAATAACCAAGCAACCAGAAATACAAAGTAGAAGGGATAAAAACATACCATTACAGATAAAAGTCATTAAAAACCATTGACAAAATTTTGCCACAGCAAGAGTTACACACGGGTCGGTATTGGCCAGAAGCTTTGTAACTGCTCCTTGTTTTGAGACATAGCCCCACTTTTGAATATATACTGTGATCCATTTCTCTCTAGTGAGCTCATGCTTCTTACAATTGATCAAGAAATGACAGATAGTATCTAGATCCCCTGATTTACAATCCCTAGGATTTATCTCTGATTTGCAGCTAAATTTAATTTATCCCTGATTTGATTTATAATCAAAAAATAGCGGGCTGCGGTGGCTCAAGTGGTTAAGACACTGAACTGCAGACCAGAAGGTCGGTAGGTCGACAGTTCAAGACCCAAGTGCCGCGTGACGGAGTGAGCTCCCATCTCTGACCCCAGCTCCTGCCAGCCTAGCAGTTCGAAAGGAAGAAATTGCAAGTAGATAAATAGGTACCACTTCGGTGGGAAGGTCACAGCGTTCCGTGAACCTTGGCGTTTAGTCATGCTGTGCCACATGCCCACGGAAAAAGTCTTTGGACAGCGCTGGCTCTTCAGCTTGGAAACAGAGATGAGCACTCCCTAGAGTCAGATTCGACTGGCTTTCGAGCAAGGGAAAACCTTTACCTTTACTAATAAAAAAAATACTTTCCATTTTTCTTGAAGTTCTGAGTCCGGTTTATCATGTGTATTTGACGTTAGTTTGCCATTGTTTTTATTTGTTTCGATTTGTCTCATATTCATGGAGTTTTTCTCCCCAGCCCTGACATGGATGGCCCAGGCTGAGGCTAGCCTGATGTCGATGGATCTTAGAAGCTAAGCAGGGTGGGCCGGGGTTTGTACTTGGAAGGGAGACTACCCAGGAAGTTGAAGCTTGCTATGCAGACGGCAGGCAGTGGCGAAAACCACCTCCGACCATCCCATGCCTTGGAACCCCGGTATGCGGGTGTGTCACACATATGACCCGCAGGCCAGAAGCTGCCCGTCCAGGGCTCCTTTCTGGCCCCCAAGCAACTGGTCATTGCCTTTATCGGCAGCTGACCGAGGCTGTACCTTATGTCTCTGTATCCTGTCCCAGGGTGAATGCGTAACAGGCGGTGGAAGTGGGAGGGTGGGCGTCAGGGAGATACTTGGAGGAAGTACTGTAAGAATATGTTGTTGAAGGCTTTCACGGCCAGAGTTCATTAGTTGTTGTAGATTTCCCGGGCAGTATGGCCGTGGTCTTGGCATTGTAGGACCTGACGTTTTGCCAGCAGCTGTGACTGGCATTCTCAGAGGTATAACACAGAAAGATGGAGAGCTCTCTGTGTCCATGTGAGAAGAAAAATTGTAGGCAGGTGATTTATATCTACTCAGGAAGGTGGGATAGGGCTGAGTCATTATCTTGTAGGAGTTCCCCAGGCTGTGCCATGCTAATGGAGGAGCTTTCCTGAGGAGGTTCTTTTGCATCTGGATTGGTTTTTTCTTCTCACCTTGACACAGAGTGTACTCCCTCTTTCTGTTTTATATCTCTGAGGAGGCCAGTCACAGCTGCTGGTGAAATGTCAGGTCCTACAATGCCAAGACCATGGTCATACATCCCAGAATATCTACAAGAAGAAGAAGAAAAAGAAGAGAAGAGAAGAAGAGATTGGATTTATACCCCGTCCTTCACTACCCAAGGGAGTCTCAGAGCGGCTTACAAACTCCTTTCCCTTCCCCTCCCCACAACAGACTCCCTGTGAGGTAGGTGGGGCTGACAGAGCTCTGAGAGAAATTGCTCTTTTTCAAGAATAACTGTGCCAGAACTATGGCTTGCCCAAGGTCATCCAGCAGCTGCAAGTGGAGGAGTGGGGAATCAAACCCGGTTCTCCCAGATTAGAGTCCGCACGCTTAACCAGTACACCAAACCACTACACAATTAATAACACTGTAAGAGTGTGAATGTTTTAAGCACGTTTGTATTTTGAGTAAAAAAATAATATCGTCGTCGAAGGCTTTCACGGCCGGAGTTCATTAGTTGCTGTAGATTTTCCAGCTTGTGTGGCCGTGGCCTTGGCATTGTAGGACTTGACGCTTCGCCAGTACTTGTGACTGGCATCCTCAGAGGTATAACACAGAAAGATGGTGTACTCTCTGTGTCAAGGTGTCTGAGTAATCTGAGCAGACACAGAGAGTACTCCATCTTTCTGTGTTAGCCCTCTGAGGATGCCAGTCACAGCTACTGGCGAAACGTCAGGTCCTGCAATGCCAAGACCACGGCCACACAACCTGGAAAATCTACAGCAACTAAAAAAAAATAATATCGTTAGTTGGGTTTGCCCGTGTCCCTTATAAAGTTTATATCTTCGGTTGCTGGTATTACATTTTATGACATTCCTGGCCTCAAACTATGTGTAATTGTCACGAGCAGTCTGTTGGATCAATAGCTATACACTCTACTGGGTTATGGCCACTAACCCTTCTTTGTATTTCAACGAATGCAATATATAGTTCTGAGTGCCTATAGTTGTGAATTGTTGATGGTCTTCCATTGGTGGGCCGTTGTTTGTGGCCCCGATAAAGGGACATTTTCTGCCCGATCCGGCCCTCGTACCCAATGAGCTTGACACCTCTGCTTTACCACTACCACCCTGTTTAAGAACATAAGCACATAAGAGAAGCCAATGTTGAATCAGGCCAATGGCCCATCTAGTCCAACACTCTGTCACATAGTGGCCAAAATATACCAGGTGCCATCAGGAGGTCCAGCAGTGGGGCCAGGACACTAGAAGCCCTCCCACTGTTGACCCCCCCAGGCACCAAGAATAGAGTGCAGCATCTGCCCCAGACTGAGAGTTCCCATCTATACCCTGTGGCTAATAGCCACTGATGGACTTCTGCTCCATATGTTCATCTAATTCCCTCTTGGAACTGTCCATGCTTGTAGCTGCCACCACCTCCTGTGGCAGTGAATCACTCTTTGTTTGTATGATTTGGTCCTAAAAAGAAGTCATGGAGGAGGGAGGACAATCTGTTTTGTTTTTTAAGAATTTTATTTTTTTCAACTACAGTGGCAACACATAGTCTAAACATAAAAATGGGGGTATCTTGTGTTTACCTATCGATTAGTGCTTCCCAGTAGTAATGTATGGCTGCGAGAGTTGGACTATAAGGAAAGCCGAGCACCGAAGAATAGATTCTTTTGAACTATGGTGCTGGAGAAGACTCTTGAGAGTCCCTTGGACTGCGAGGAGATTAAATCAGTCAGTGCTAAAGGAAATCCACCCTGAATGTTCCCTGGAAGGCCAGATCCTGAAGCTGAAGCTCAAATACTTTGGCCACCAAATGAGAAGGGAGCATTCACTGGAGAAGACCCTGATGCTGGGAAAGACTGAAGGTCAAAGAAGAAGGGAACAGCAGAGATGGTTGGACAGTGTCATCAATGCAATGAACATGAAATTGAGCAAACTTCAGAGGACAGCGGAAGACAGGAGGGCCTGGCAAGATCTGGCCCATGGGGTTATGAAGAGTCGGACTCGACTGTGCACCTGAACAACAAAAAGTGCTTCTTTTCTGTTACATACAGCTTCTACCTCATCCTAAGCAAAGTTTGTTTTGCAACAACAATAATAAAATTTCATTTCTTCATGCCCTCTTTTTCTCTTCCCTTCAGTTATGCATTCTGTCCTGTTTAAGTCAGAGTGTGTCGATCATTCCGTTCGTAAAATCTCCGCCAAGTGTTAACAAATAACTCGTCCGAGCGACCTTTCAAAATTGATGTGAGTTTGTCCATTTCTGCAGCTTCCAAAATTTTATTAATAAGACGCCTTACGTGGCGTCTCTTGGCACCTCCAGTGTTTAGCGTATAGTATCCTGGCTGAAGTGGTTATACGTATCAGAAGGTAAGAGTCGTCACTTGTAAGAGTCGTCACTTTTAAAACTATCAGGGAGAATGTTCAGTCAATATATTTCAGGAGTAAAAGGTACATTACATTTCAAAATCTGTTGGATTAATACATGTAACCCCCTACCCAATATTTTTTTTGATCTATCACATAACCCCCACGTGTGGTAAAATGACCCCGTTTCCTCCTGACATTTCCAGCACTTATCTAAGCTTTTGTTATAAAATTTAGCTAATTTTTCAGGTGTCATATACCATCTGTAAAGCGCCTTATATATATTTTCTTGATATGCAATGGATTTTTATTTATTTATTTTATTTATTTATTCCATTTTTACCCCGCCCTCCCCGCACGCGGGCTCAGGGCGGCTTACAACGAGGCAACCAAGTGCCAAGAACAAACGGCTTTAAAACATATAAAACCACTAAAACATTCTTACATCACAAAGTGCTCTATAATTACTCTATCATCTCAGTCCGATGGCATCAGATGGTCATTAGACACAGCAAGGTTGGTCACAGCGGGACCCGATAGATCTCACTCGGCTGTCCCCTCCCTCTACCAAATAAGATAGTGAAAATTGGCGGCGGGGGGGGGGGTAGCGGCCAAAAAGGGGGGAAGGGGAGTGGCGGCTCCTATTCGAAAGCCTGGCGGAAGAGCTCCGTCTTACAGGCCCTGCGGAACTGCAAGAGGTCCCGCAGGGCCCTGATCTCTTCCGGGAGCTCATTCCACCAGATAGGAGCCGCCACTGAAAACGACCTAGCCCTCGTGGCCACCAGCCTGGCCTCCATAGGGCCAGGAACCGCCAGGCAATGTTGGGACTCAGACCGAAGTGCTCTTTGGGGCATTTTGTAATCTTGGTATTTTTAACTCTCCTAAAAAGGAGAGAATTTTATTCTTTTTATAAGAAAGGGGAAGGGTAGACAGCTGGAGAAAGAGAAAGATGGAGTGAAGTTTTCTCTGTTAATAAAGGGCATTTTGTAATCTTAATGTTTTTTCCCCCAGAGTTTGGAGAGAGAGGACGATCTGGGTTGACTCTGTGGCACTGGAGATAGGAGGGGTTTGAGCTTCCCAGACCTGAAACTCCCACCCACCCCCAAGAGACAGATACAGTGCCTGTCTCTGCCCTGGGTTTAGTCAGCTGAACAAGAAGTGCATATTATTTATAAAAACCGTGCAGGGAGAAAGAGCTGGTATCTCCCTCCTCAGTTCTGTGGCCTCAATCCAGACCCCCTCCCGGGCAACTAACAGGGTCAAACGGAACGTCTTGAGTTGCAGCGATGACCTTAGGACACGCAGAGACGTTGCGTGACTCCTCACACCGGAGAGCAGCACATAATGCATCAGGCGCCATCTATTCTGTTCGGCCGACGCGACCATTTGGTCTCGGTAATGCCTGCGAGTCAGCCGGGTGGTTTATTATATCAAAACGAAAAACGCATTTGAACGCGGCCTGGCGGGGTGCGCGAACCTGCCGGCTCACGCAGAACCGGAAATAGAGTCTCGCTGTTTTCCTCTCTCGTGCGCAAAGAATAATCGCTTATGCACAGCCGGAATAAGTCCAGATCTCATTCAAAAATAAATAAATAGCTTTTCTTTTTTTAAAAAAACACACAACAAAAAACACAACAACAACACCAAAGAGCCCACAATAGCGGCGGGTCCTGTTCCCTTTTGCTGCGTTGCCGTAGAAACAACAACAGCAAAAAGAAGTTAAAAGCCAAAGAGGTTCCTTCTGTGTTCTCATTTCATTCTTGTCATGTCGTTCTTAAATGGCCGAAAGAGCCAATAAAGAGACACGAGTAAGAGAGACGAAACAGGGTGACCTTTGATTTACTGCAACAGGCAAGTCTCCAAGTTACGAAGCATGCTTCATTTTATTAACCTTGCAAGCTGTGGTACAGATTTGAAGATTTTTTTTTTCTTGTCTGAGGCAGGTTACTGGACTGGATGGACCCCTGGTCTGACCTAGCAGGGCTCTTCTGATGTTCTTATGAAGGTATCGGCCTCTCTGTCCTGTTGTTGGCCCTCCAGAGGAACTGGTTGGCCCCTGTGTGAGACAGGATGCAGGACTAGATGGACCATTGGTCTGATCCAGGAGGGCTCTTCTGATGTTCTTATGAAGGCCTCAGCCTCTCTGCCCTGTCATAGGACCTCCAGAGGAACTGGCTGGCCACTGCCTGAGACAGGATGCTGGACTCAATGGACCACTGGTCTGATCCAGCAGGGCTCTTCTGATGTTCTTACAAAGGCCTCAGCCTCTGTGCCCTGTTGTTGGCCCTCCAGAGAAACTGACTGGCCACTGTGTGAGACAGGATGTTGGACTAGAAGAAGAAGAAGAGAAGAGCTCTTCGGATGTTCTAATGAAGGCCTCGTCCCTTCACTGCCCAAAGGCATCTCCAGAGGACTGGTTGGCCTTGTGGACAAGAGCTCGACTGATGGACCACTGCCCTCCCCACAACAGACACCCTGCTGATGGTCTAGGTGGAGGCCTCGAGAACTCTATACACTAATGCTGGCCCTCCAGAGGAACTAGCTGTGCCAGAGCTGTGTGGACTGATGGACCAATGGTCACATCCAGCAGGTGCAAGTCGGATGAGTGGGGAAT
Organism: Gekko gecko; assembly: GCA_029375565.1. Taxonomy (NCBI): domain Eukaryota; kingdom Metazoa; phylum Chordata; class Lepidosauria; order Squamata; family Gekkonidae; genus Gekko; species Gekko gecko. Next base: position 232,757,996 of record JAPDNY010000003.1, read on the forward strand.
CAAACCTCGGTTCTGCCCAGTATTAGGAGCTCCAGAGGCACTGGTAGCCACTACATGAGACAGAATGCTGGACTCAGATGGACCACTGGTCTGATCCAGCAGGGCTCTTCTGATGTTCTTATGAGGGAAGGCCTCGGCCTCTCTGCCCTGTTGTTGGCCCTCCAGAGGAACTGGTTGGCCACTGTGTGAGACAGGATGCTGGACTGGATGGACCCTCACTGGTCTGATCCAGCAGGGCTCTTCTGATGTTCTAATGAAGGCCTCAGCCTCTATGCCCTGTCGTTGGCCCTCCAGAGGAACTGGCTGGCCCCTGTGTGAGACAGGATGCTGGCCTAGATGGACCACTGGTCTGATCCAGCAGGGCTCTTCTGATGTTCTAATGAAGGCCTCAGCCTCTCTGCCCTGTTGTTGGCCCTCCAGAGGAACTGGTTGGCCTCTGTGTGAGACAGGATGCTGGACTAGATAGACCACTGGTCTGATCCAGCAGGGCTCTTCTGATGTTCTAATGAAGGCCTTGGCCTCTCTGCCCTGTTGTTGGCCCTCCAGAGGAACTGGTTGGCCTCTGTGTGAGATAGGATGCTGGACTAGATGGACCACTGGTCTGATCCAGCAGGGCTCTTCTGATGTTCTAATGAAGGCCTTGGCCTCTCTGCCCTGTTGTTGGCCCTCCAGAGGAACTGGTTGGCCTCTGTGTGAGATAGGATGCTGGACTAGATGGACCACTGGTCTGATCCAGCAGGGCTCTTCTGATGTTCTAATGAAGGCCTTGGCCTCTCTGCCCTGTTGTTGGCCGTCCAGAGGAACTGGTTGGCTTCTGTGTGAGACAGGAGGCTGGACTAGATGGACCACTGGTCTGATCCAGCAGGGCTCTTCTGATGTTCTTATGAAGGCCTCGGCCTCTCTGCCCTGTTATTGGCCGTCCAGAGGAACTGGTTGGCCACTGTGAGAGACAGGACGCTGAACTAGAGGGACTATTGGTCTGGTCCAGCAGGGCACTTCTTATGATGGAATGGTCCTGTGGATTATATCTAATCCAGGGCTCTTCTTGTGTTCTTACGAAGGCCTCGGCCTCTCTGCCCTGTCGTTGGCCCTCCAGAGGAACTGGCAGGCCTAAATCTGCTCTGAGTCTCAGTGAGAAAGGAGAACTACAAATACAGCAAATAAATAATTAAACGAAACAATTAAACGAAACAATTAAAACATTTCACTGTTGTGAAGAAGAGAGGTCAATGTGCCATCCAGTTGTACGTTGTAATCTGGGTGAGAGGGGAACATGTTTTGGAGGGTGGGAACAGGTGGTGAAATTGTCGGCTGTTTTAATAGAAGAGGAGGAGGAGGAGATTGGATTTATACTCTGCCCTTCAGTACCCGAAGGAATCGCAGATTGGCTCGCCTTCCCTTCCTCTCCCCAGAATAGACATCCTGGGTGGTAGGTGGAGCTGCGAGAGCTCTGTGACTGACCCAAGGGCACCCAGCCGGCTTCTCGTAGGGGTGTGGGGAATCAAGCCCAGTTCTCCAGCTTAGAGTCTCAACCATTACACCAGATTGGCTCTCAGCTGGGAATGCTCTCTTTGCTCAGCTGGGAATGCTAACATAGCATCTGGCCAAGTGATCATCCCCCCTGAGCCCAGCCCTTTGGGAAGTTTCCATGTGCCCGCCGCCCTATTGAATGAAAAGGAGGCTGCTAAGACCATGTGAGCTGCGGTGGCTCAAGTGGTTAAAACGCTGAACTGCAGGCTGTGGAAGGTCAGTAGTTTACCAGTTCGAGACCCGAGGGTGCCGCGTGACGGAGTGAGCTCCCGTCTCTAGTTCCAGCTCCTGCCAACCTAGCCGTTCGAAAGCAAGAAATTGCAAGTAGATAAATAGGTACCACTTCGGTGGGAAGGTCACCGCAGCTCCGAAAACTCTGTTGGGTCACTTGAAAAAACTTCACCACAGCCACCAACTGAGCGTAACTCTTACCCTGAGTAGGCGGCATCTCTCAGGGTCTTGGGCAGAGAACGGTCTTCCTACAACACCCCAGATCCAAGGTCCGTTAACGAGAGATGCCCGGGATTCATTCTGGGACATTTATCACGAGATCATAGAGCCAGAGTCCAAGGGTGGCCCACCTTCAGGTAAGGACCAGAGACCTCCCAGAATTACAACTGATTTCCAGACTACAGAGATAAGAACATAAGAGAAGCCAACGTTGAATCAGGCCAATGGCCCATCCAGCCCAACACTCTGTCACACAGTGGCCAAAAATACCAGGTGCCATCAGGAGGTCCAGCAGTGGGGCCAGGACACTAGAAGCCCTCCCACTGTCACCCCCTCCAAGCACTAAGAAGACAGAGCATCACCTGCCCCAGCCCGAGAGTTCCTATCTATACCTTGTGGCTGACAGCCACTGGTGGACCTCTGCTCCATGTGTTTATCCAATCCCCTCTTGCAGCCGTCCATGCTTGTAGCTGCCACCACCTCCTGTGGCAGTGAATTCCATGTGTTAATCACTCTTTGGGTGAAGAAGGGCTTCCTAGTATCTGTTCCCTTTTATCAGTTCTCCTGGAGAAAATGGCTGCTTTGGAGGGCAGGCTCTGCGGCATTGCTGAGGTTCCGAAATCTCCAAACCCATGGAGGAGTTCTGCACCTTGAGCTAGGGTTGCCAGCCTCCAGGTAGGGCCTGGAGATTTACCGGAATTACAACTGACCAGCAAGTGATGGAGATCAGTTCCCCTGGAGAAAATGGCTGCTTTGGAGGGCTGGATTCTATGGCATTGTACCGTGCTGAGGTCCCTGCCCTGGCTCAACCCTGCTCCCCCAGGCTCCACCTCCTAATCTCCAGGAATTTCCCAACCCAGAGCTGGCAACCTTAGGACCAACCAGATCCCGCCCCCCTCCCCGGAAGACCTCCACGGAGAGAATGGAGGTCAGAACCTCTCCCAGTGGTACCCCAACAACCAATTTTCGGAGGTGCGCCAAAGGACGGCATCACCAGTAGCTGAGCAGAGAGGCAGGATTTGACCCCCAGATGCGTGAAAAGGGCTGGGGTCCCGTCCTCAGGCCAGGTTAGTTCTTGTTCAGGCAACATTTCACATTTAAAAAAGAGCGAGGCAGTGTGGTCTAGTGGGTAGACTGTCAGACTAATATCTACATAAGAACATAAGAGAAGCCAAAGTTGGCCCATCCAGTCCAAAACTCTGTCACACGGTGGCCAAAAATACCAGGTGCCATCAGGAGGTCCAGCAGTGGGGCCAGGACACCAGAAGCCCTCCCACTGCTGCCCCTTCCAGCACCAAGAATAGAGTGCATCACCTGCCCCAGGCTGAGAGTTCCCATCTATACTTTGTGGCTAATAGCCACTGATGGACTTCTGCTCCATATGTTTATCTAATTCCCTCTTGAAACTGTCCGTGCTTGTAGCTGCCACCACCTCCATGTGTAGCTGCCACCACCTCCATGTGTAGCTGCCACCACCTCCATGTGTTAATCACTCTTTGGGTTTTTATTGTTTCTATTCGTATCCCGCCTTGCTGGACATGATGGGTCAAGACCTTGATGGACCAAAAGGTCTGATTCAGTATAAGGCAGCTTCGCATGTTCATGTAATTTTGGGCCACTCACACACTCTCCACCACAGTTACCTCACAAGAGTCGTTGTGAGGATAAAATGGAGGACGGGAGAAGGATGTAAGATACTTTGGGCCCCCACTGGGGAGAAAGGCAGGGGTATCAATGAACTCAATAAATAAAAAAATAAAATAACTCACGCAAGCGTAGAGCTCCCCTTCGTACGACAAAAACCACCCACTTGAAGCAAGTTTGACAGATGGGCGCAAAGTCTAGCATGTTTATAATCAAACATTTCCCTCTCTTTCCCCGGCTTATTTAGCGAGTCGCTTTGACTAATTGAGAAAAGTTTAATGAATTTTGTGTTTCTCTCCCCACTCCCCTCCCCCGGAAAAAAAAAGAAAAAAAAAAGTAATTACTTTGTGTTACCAATGTACTCATTTGAAAAATTCATTAGATTTCTGTTTTCATGTAAATACTTCTGCCAAATTGCATTAACCGAGCCCAGCCTATTAGGGGTTCATGGTTCACATAGTATCTGAAAAGGAATAATTGTATAACTGCTCAGCGAAAACAAAGTAAATGTTTCTCCTGAGCTTCTGCAATTAAAAAAGGGGAAATTAGAACTGTTCAGGCTCAAAAATGCAAATATGGCATGTTGCCCGCGAACAGGAAAATAAAACGATAATATGCAGCCGGAGATGCGGGGAAATCTTGTGATTTTTTTCTTCTTCTCCCGGTGGTATCTTTTGTGAACTGCCGAGACTTAACAGAACTGTGGGGCTTCGAGGCACGTCTGGAGCAAAAACCTTTAAAAACCTTAAGGTGACCTCTTGCGAGACCAGCGTGGTGGGAACGCCTAAAAAGTTCTGCTGTGCCAGCTTTTTCGAAATCAGCGGTGGTGTCTAACTTTGCAATTTCCATCTGCAAGATATGCATTACGGCAGCTTGCAAAGGCGGGTTCTCCATCCCAGGCGCGTGGTACGTCCAGACAAGTCCTTTGTGGGCTTGAACTGTATCCCCAGCTGGAGATAAACACGTTTTTGCATGCCTGCCTAGAATCATAGAATCACAGGGTTGGAAGGGACCATACAGGCCATCTAGTCCTCAGTTCTAGCAATCCTAACATCCTGTCCTCAGTTCTTAACAATTCATCCGAGCCCCTGGAGAAATCACTTCCCAATAACAGTAATTCAGGAGAATTAAGGTTTATTGAGGCATCGATAGGATCTAGACTCTTAACGATTCTTTGTTAGAACTGAGGACAGGCACTCGAAGCAAGCAATTATACTAAAGTTAAACAGGTCATTAAATGGCTCTTGGGCTAATCACACCTAAGCTAGAAAGCCCACTGGAATAACGGTAAGCAGTTCTCAGGGGAAAGAGGATACCAGATACAGTTAGCTCTCAAGGTTGTGTGGTATAGATAACAGTATAGTGGCCAGAAATGAAAGCAGACATGTTTGCTCTCACCCCCCACGTCTCCATGGCAACCAAGGCACGGTTTATTTATTTTATTTTATTTGAATCTGTATCCCGCCCTCCCTGCCGAGGTACAACCCCCTGCTCAGTGGAGGATCAGCCTAGAGCAGCGGTGTCAAACTCATTTGTTACAAAGGGCTGGATTTGACATAAATGTCATTTTGTCGGGCTGGGCCACGTGTGCCCATAAAACATAATGCCAGGTACCGGAGATATAAACTGTATAAAAGATAGCCACTGGTTAGCTCTGAGTTGGTGTATTCTCACTGCAAGGCCTCATGGGCTGGGAGGGGGGTGCAAAGGAAAACCCACATGTGTGGACTGGAGACCCAGTGGTGCAGCACTGGGCAGATGCTCCCACACTGCTTGACTGCTGCAGACAAGGTTGTTCCACTTATATTTGACAGCCCTGGCCCAAAGCATCCCTGACAAGTGACTTTTCCTCTTGGAATACTGGTATGATAGATTATCAAGTGCTGGGGGCCCTGAGAAATGTTTTCCCCCAGGGCAACTTAGTATGAATGTCGGGCTGCCCTTGAAGCTACATGCCCCAGGGTCCCTGGTGGATCTGCTGCCATTGTAACTGCCAACACCACAGGAAACAGCATGGATAACCTCCAACTATATGGAACACAGCTTGGTTTCCCAAGCCCCATTCCCTACTGAGGGAGGAGAGAGTTAAGAACATAAGAATGTAAGAGAAGCCATCTTGGATCAGGCCAGTGGCCCATCCAGTCCAACACTCTGTGTCACACAGTGGCCAAAACCCAGGGGCCATCAGGAAGTCCACCAGTGGGATCAGAACTCCAGAAGCCCCTCCCACTGTTGCCCCCTCCCCCAAGCACCAAGAACACAGAGCATCACTGCCCCAGACATAAGAACAGAAGAGAAGCCAGGTTGGATCAGGCCAGTGGCCCATCCAGTCCAACACTCTGTGTCACACAGTGGCCAAAACCTAGGGGCCATCAGGAGGTCCACCAGCAGTGCCAGAACTCCAGAAGCCCACCCACTGTTGCCCCCCCAAGCACCAAGAACACAGAGCATCACTGCCCCAGACATAAGAACAGAAGAGAAGCCATGTTGGATCAGGCCAATGGCCCATCCAGTCCAACACTCTGTGTCACACAGTGGCCAAAACCTACGGGCCATTAGGAGGTCCACCAGCGTGGCCAGAACTCCAGAAGCCCACCCACTGTTGCCCCCCAAGCACCAAGAATACAGAGCATCACTGCCACAGACACAAGAACATAAGAGAAGCCAGGTTGGGTCAGGCCAATGGCCCGTCCAGTCCAACACTCTGTGTCACACAGTGGCCAAAACCCAGCGGCCATCAGGAGGTCCACCAGCGGGGCCAGTTCTCCCATCACTAACTGAAGGAACTCATCATGAGCATTCTTGATACATCCCTGCCTTAATCCTCCAGTAACTCTGCTGCTTTCCTCTTTCTGTCTTAGATCCTGAAGTCTTCCAAACTAGTTGTTTGTGACAGCTCGGGTGCTCTTTGGAAAGCAGGGTGATTTTGGCCGCTCCCGCCAAGTGTCATGGCGTTTCCATGCACCTCCTGGTTTTCTTGAATCTTGAATCTTGAATTCCCCCACCCCGGGCTAGATATCTGCTTGCTGGCGGTGGGCAATCCCCAACCTCAACCCCCAGCCTTGATAATTTGAGGAGCAGAAGAAAATGGGGGAGGGGTTGGGATCACAGGTGACGCTGTAAGAATTCCCCCTAGTCTCTATGGTCTTTGGCACACAGATCAGGGGGAGAGTCCTAGAGCGCCGCCCGGATGTGACATCATAAACTCCTGAAACTCCACCCCGCTAAGGCGCTACCCCCGCCCCCAAATCTCCAAGCATTTGTCAGGGCAGGACTGTGAACCTTACTCACTTCTTCCTCCCCCATATCATTGGGAGGGCTTTTTCATGCAAAAAAACCCGGTTAACTGTCGTATGGCTATGATGTTATATCGATATTAAAACATTGGATATTTTTTTTTGTTGTGTATCGATATGGACTACTACTAAGGAGCACATCTGCTCTAGCTAGACCATGCGGTCTAGCGCACCTTCAGGAGGGTAAACAATAGCTGCGGAGGACCCTGAGGCGGACCAGTCCGTTCTCCCGGATTCTAGAGCAGACCTCTAGGGAACACGGACACTGTAAATAACCTGTCACGGGGAGTGGGGTGTGGGGGGGTTTGTTATGCTGTAGGGATATAAGCCGGCTTCAGGACTAGCTAGTTTGTGTTTGAGCTGAGCTGAAAATAAACTACAAGCTGAAGTCACGCGTCTGAACCCAGCACTTTACATTTTTAAAAAGTGAAAGACCCCTGGAGGGATGGGATGGGGTGGGAGACTGGCCCACCATTTGGCGTAGTGGTTAAGTGCGCAGACTCTAATCTGGGAGAACCGGGTTTGATTCCCCGGTCTTCCACTTGCAGCTGCTGGACGACCTTGGGCAAGCCATAGTTCTGGCACAGCTGTCCTTGAAAAAGAGCATTTTCTGTCAGAGCTCTCTCAGCCCCGACTACCTCACAGGGTGTCTGTTGTGGGGAGGGGGAGGGAAAGGAGTTTGTAAGCCGCTCTGAGACGCCGAGTGAAGGGCGGGGTATAAATCCAATCTCTTCTCTTCTTCATTGGGGACAAGGGTGTGGAAAATGGGAACGGAACCCGCCATGCCGAAGCCCTGTTGCTTTTGTGTCAGAAGCCGCAGTGACACTGCCAAGAGGAAGAGTTTTGTCGGTCTGAAGCAGCAGAACAAAGCTTGAGTCCGACGGCACCGTTAAGACCAACAGAGTTTCATTCAAGATGTACTCTTTCACGTGCATGCGCATTTCCTCAGACAAGGAAGAAGAGTCGGTTTTTATACCGCACTTTTCTCGACCCTCAGGAGTTTCAAAGCAGCTTATGATCACAAAGGTGACTTCAGGTTCAAAAATGTCGGGGACCCCTGGTCTGGGGCCTTACACTTTAAGGGCGTGGCTGTTGTGGGGTTACCAACTCCAGCCCCTGTGAGAAACAAGATGCCGGCGGAGACTGAGGTTGTCCAGAGTGCCAGTTCCATGTTCTTCCGCCCTTCAAAGGGCTTCATCACCTTGGATTTAGAAGAAGAGGAGGAGGAGGAGATTGGATTTATACCCCACCCTCTGCTGCCCAGAGTGGCTTTCCCTTCCTCTCCCCACAACAGATACCCTGTGAAGTAGGTGGGGCTGAGAGAGCTCTTGAGAGAACTCCTCCTGAGAGAACTTGTGACTGACCCAAGGTCTCACCAGCAGCTGCATGTGGAGGAGTGGGGAATCAAACCCGTTCCTCCCAGATTAGAGTCCACGCTTCTAACCACTACACCAAGATGCAGTGACAAATTTGCACATAGTGAAGAATGATGTTGTTGTAAGCAGGGCTTTTTTGTAGAAAAAGCCCAGCAGGAACTCATTAGCGTAACAGGCCACACCCAACAGCAGAAACTCATTAGCACATTAGGCCACACCCCTGACAGCACAGCTCATTAGCCTATTGGGCCACACCCCCATGTCACCAGAAGTGGGGCCATCCAGCCACACCCACCTTTCGCTTCTTATTCTGTTGACCTCGTTTGCTGTCAGAACCCCAGGGCTTTTTTTGGAGCAGGAACCCCTTTGCATGTTAGGCCACACACCCCTCATGCAGCCAATCCTAATGAGTTCCTGCTGTTGGATGTGGCCTATTATGCTAATGAGTTCCTGCTGGGCGTGGCCAACTCAGGAGCCAGCCGGAACTCCGTTCCTGTGCGTTCCGGCCCAAAAATAGCCCTGGTTGTAGGTAAAGAAAGATGTTGTTGGCCTGAAGCCAGAGGCCAGCTGCAGCCACCACACAATAGTCCAGCAGCAACAGTCTTACAAAGGTGCAGATGCATTTGCAAATTGCATGGCTGTGGTTGGCTGTTGGGACCCCTCTCCCCCTCCCCTCCCCCCCCGATCCCAGGGAAGACCAGGAGAAGGCAGGATAAGACTACTTTAGATAAGTTCTGGACTCTTCTTTCTTTATGCTTCCACGGCGCCCTTATTGTATCCAACGCCCCTCAATTGCACCCAAGGTTCCGAACGCCCACTTGGATCGTTCCAGCACCCCCTAGGGGGCAGTATTGCCCACTTTGGGAACCAGTGATGCAAAGCCATCTCTTTCAGACGTCCAGGTTTTGGAACTAGAAGTTTGACAATAAATTTCTCTTGCAAAAAAAAAAAAAAAGAAGAAGCAAGCGGGGAGGGTTTCCCGTCCTGTGCCGAACACGCAAAGCCTTCATAACTGCCTCGTGATGTACCGTGTTCGGCATGCAGGTTTATGGAGCGCCTCCTTCACTCCATTTCGCCGTTGATCCACGGCGCCACGTATGCGCAAAGAGTGTGGAAATGTAGGTAGGAATTTATTTATTTTAAAAAAGCCCACCTCTCTCATTAGCCCGGAGGTGTGCGCACATCAGAAAGGCTAATTGCCAGAATCTTTAATTGTTACCCTACGACCCCAGCCCCCCTCGTGTGATAGTGGCGCACCGGCGGGGCTAATAGGGAGGAAATTTGACTGTCGCTCTGGCTAATGGAACACTTTCCTCTCATTTTCTCCTTAGGGTGGCTGTAGGAGTGCAACCTTATAATTGTTGCTCTTACCGTAATTGGTGGTAGTAGGAGTATGCGTAATTCCATTGTCTTTCCTGCAAGGGGGTAGGTTTATTTACGACCGATTTGATGACTCCGAGCCTGTGGAAGGAACACAGTGAAGACTGCATTAGCTTGGCTTCCCGGATGGGTGAGAGCAACCCAAAAGCTGTTATTAACTGGGGCGGGGGGGACGACGACCGAGTACTAGAGGGGGCAGTCTGGAGCGACCGTTAACAATGCGTGTGAGCGTGTAAAGTGCCATCGAGTCGCGGCCAACTTATGGTGACCCTGTCGGGTTTTCAAGGCAACAGACTCACCGAGGCGGTTTGCCCTTTGCCTGCCCCTGCGTACCAACCCTGGACTTCCATTGCATGCCGCTGTCACTTTCTTTGATCATCGGGTTTTATGGTACCCTCTGTGCTGCATGCCGCTGTCACTTTCTTCGATCAACAGGTTTTATGGTACCCTCTGCATTGCATGCCGCTTCCGCTTTCTTTGATCGTCGGGTTTTATGGTACCCTCTGCATTGCATGCCGCTTCCGCTTTCTTCGATCAACAGGTTTTATGGTACCCTCTGCATTGCATGCCACTTCCGCTTTCTTCGATCGTTGGGTTTTATGGTACCCTCTGCACTGCATGCCGCTTCCGCTTTCTTCGATCGTTGGGTTTTATGGTACCCTCTGCATTGCATGCCACTTCCGCTTTCTTCGATCGTTGGGTTTTATGGTACCCTCTGCACTGCATGCCGCTTCCGCTTTCTTCGATCGTCGGGTTTTATGGTACCCTCTGCATTGCATGCCGCTTCCGCTTTCTTCGATCGTCGGGTTTTATGGTACCCTCTGCACTGCATGCCGCTTCCGCTTTCTTCGATCGTCGGGTTTTATGGTACCCTCTGCAATGCATGCCAGTTCCGCTTTCTTCGATCGTTGGGGTTTATGGTACCCTCTGCATTGCATGCCACTTCCACTTTCTTCGATCGTCGGGTTTTATGGTATCCTCTGTGCTGCATGCCGCTGTCACTTTCTTTGATCATCGGGTTTTATGGTACCCTCTGCATTGCATGCCGCTTCCGCTTTCTTTGATCGTCGGGTTTTATGGTACCCTCTGCATTGCATGCCGCTTCCGCTTTCTTTGATCGTCGGGTTTTATGGTACCCTCTGCACTGCATGCCGCTTCCGCTTTCTTCGATCAACAGGTTTTATGGTACCCTCTGCATTGCATGCCGCTTCCGCTTTCTTCGATCGTCGGGTTTTATGGTACCCTCTGCACTGCATGCCGCTTCCGCTTTCTTTGATCGTCGGGTTTTATGGTACCCTCTGCATTGCATGCCACTTCCGCTTTCTTCGATCGTGGGGTTTTATGGTACCCTCTGCATTGCATACCGCTTCCGCTTTCTTTGATCGTCGGGTTTTATGGTACCCTCTGCATTGCATGCCGCTTCCGCTTTCTTCGATCATTGGGTTTTATGGTACCCTCTGCATTGCATGCCGCTTCCGCTTTCTTCGATCGTCGGGTTTTATGGTACCCTCTGCACTGCATGCCGCTTCCGCTTTCTTCGATCAACAGGTTTTATGGTACCCTCTGCATTGCATGCCACTTCCGCTTTCTTCGATCGTTGGGTTTTATGGTACCCTCTGCATTGCATGCCGCTTCCGCTTTCTTCGATCGTTCGGTTTTATGGTACCCTCTGCATTGCATGCCACTTCCGCTTTCTTCGATCGTCGGGTTTTATGGTACCCTCTGCACTGCATGCCGCTTCCGCTTTCTTCGATCGTCGGGTTTTATGGTACCCTCTGCATTGCATGCCACTTCCGCTTTCTTTGATCCTTGGGTTTTATGGTACCCTTTGCATTGCATGCCGCTTTCGCTTTCTTCGATCGTCGGGTTTTATGGTACCCTCTGCACTGCATGCCGCTTCCGCTTTCTTCGATCGTCGGGTTTTATGGTACCCTCTGAACTGCATGCCGCTTCCGCTTTCTTCGATCGTCGGGTTTTATGGTACCCTCTGCATTGCATGTCACTTCCACTTTCTTCGATCGTTGGGTTTTATGGTACCCTTTGTATTGCATGCCGCTTTCGCTTTCTTCGATCATCGGGTTTTATGGTACCCTCTGCACTGCATGCTGCTTTGGCTTTCTTCGATCATCAGGTTTTATGGTACCCTCTGCATTGCATGCCGCTTCCGCTTTCTTCGATCATCAGGTTTTATGGTACCCTCTGCACTGCATGCCGCTTCCGCTTTCTTCGATCGTCGGGTTTTATGGTACCCTCTGCATTGCATGCCGCTTCCGCTTTCTTCGATCATCGGGTTTTATGGTACCCTTTGCATTGAATGCCACTTTCGCTTTCTTTGATCATCGAGCCTTGATGTCACAAGACTAAAAAAGCTCTCCCGTGCTTCTGCTGAAGGACTCCTCCCTGTACAAAGTGTGGTGTGGAGTTACAGCTGACTTTGTACACGCATACGCATGCATACCCACACGTTGCCAGCGATCACAGCTTGCATTGCCAGCATCAGTGGGTTCTACTGTGCAATCTGTACACTCAATGTATTGCCCCATATAATGAGATTGTGTGGCTCTTTCCCGTTTTTCACAGTGGCCGATATCGAAGTCCTAACCAGGGCAAACCCTGCTTAGCTTCCGAGAGCGGGGTAGTCTGGGCCTTCCAGGTCCATTAGGAATTGCCTATGTGAAAGAAGGTGTCACTGTGCCTTAAGAGTTTGGAGGGTTGCAGGGAAAAGATTTGCTGGCCAGAGCGAAACAGGACATTATCCTGTTTTGATTCGTGGGGGGAGACGCGGCTTTGGGTGTGGCAGAAATGTTTCTGGAGAGCTGCTAAATTGTAAGAATATTCAATATGTCATCGAAGGCTTTCACGGCTGGAGTTCATCAGCTGTTGTAAATTTCCCGGGCTGTATGGCCGTAGTCTTGGAATTGTAGGACCTGACGTTTCGCCAGCAGCTGTGACAGGCATCCTCAGAGGTATAACACAGAAAGATGGGAGTACTCTCTGTGTCAAGGTGAGAAGAAAAATGATGGGCAGGTAATTTATATCTACTCAGGAAGGTGGGGTAGGGCTGAGTCAATTGTCTTGTAAGAGTTCCCCAGGCTGTGAACATGTTAATGAAGGAGCTTTCCTGAGAAGGTTCTTTTGCATGTGGATTGGCTGTTGAGATTCTAATCCTATTTGTAGTGCTCTTGCCAGATGTAGAGCCTTTTGTGAGAATATTCGCTTTTCTGTGGTTGTATTTGCGGTGACTTTTCTCTCCTTTGGCTACTACTTCAGTACCTCCCCCCCCCCATAGATTTTAGCTCACCTTCTTCTTGGAAATTAGCATCTAAGTGATCCAAGCAGATCAGGGTCGTGGAATGAACAGGAGGATGTCACAGCACTACGGAGTCCGTGAGATCTGGTTAAGCATCAATGACACCCGAGTGCCAGCAAAGCCAGAAAAGATGGAAGACAATGTTGCATAGTAATAACCCCAGCCTGTATCACCCAAGATTGGCCTTTTCTGCCCTCTCCTCGTAATCCATGTTCACCACGGTGTCCTCTAAACAATTCTACGATAAAATCGAATTCCACCTTCTCTTTATTCCAGGTTTTCCCCCATTCTGCATTGCATTACCTCCCTTCAGCGGTCAGCCTGGTTTCAGCCTGCTGCTGTGGGTTATTTGGATGCTGTTTTGCCGTGGACTTAAATTGCCTCGACTCAAAACTCTGAGACAATTTGGAGTGGCAGGCAAATGCAGAAAGGACCTGTTAAATAGTGGGTTCTGTTAGAAATGTGTGAGATGCAAGTTCTAGATTTCAGTCATTATAGGGGTAATCTGTTTTACCTTCTGTACTATTGTTTAGACTGACCTGGAAGGGAAACTTGGCTCAGAGCCAATGGGAAGATAGCCCGGGAAAATCTAAGTCTGTTTACTAACAATCATTGGTTACTGTGTTCAGGTGACTTCCTTCTACGGGTCAAGAAGAAGAAGAAACTCCATTGTTGTGTGACCATGTGTTCTGTGCCATAAGGAAGTAAAGATATAGGTCTAGATATCTTTTTTGTTTTGTAGCTTTCCATGTGAACCCTTCCCTTAGAAATATTCTTTTTTACATAAAATGAAATATCTCCTCTCCAGTGAAGCAAAGATCCATTGCAAACTCTGAGTATTTAAGTATTTTTGCCTATTTTTTCCAACAGGTTGCATGGACGAGCAGACCCCACTACTAGTGATCAGCTCTACTTCATTAGTGATTTCAGCAAGTACAAGACTAAAATCCAGGGCCTCAGCCCTGTTTAAATAGCATGCAGTTGCCACACCCAAACACACCCCACTCCCAATGACAGGCTATTTACCTAACATTACTTCTTGATTGGTTACTTCCAGAGTCCTGGTGGGCTATTGTTCTTGGGCTCCAAGCTCAGCCAGTCTCTGGTAGAACAGTCCGGGGATGTTTCAGTCCCAATACATAACAGGACCCTAGACTGATCTCGCCAGATCTCGGAAGCTAAGCAGGGTCGGCCTCGGTTAGTTACTTGGATGGGAGACCACCAAGGAAGTGCAGGGCTGCTAGGCAGAGACAGGCAATGGCAAACCCACCTCTGTTCTTCTCTTGCCTTGAAAACCCAACGGGGTCACTATAAATTGCTTGCGACTTGACAGCAAAAAGAAAAAGTTACATGGGCCAACCAATCAGGGACCACACAGCAAATGGGATTTGATGCTGTTTAACCAATCATATCACCAAGGGCAAGCAGAGCCCAATCAGAATACCTTGAGGTCCTTTTCATACCCTTTTCTGGGAAACGTCATAAGAACATAAGAGAAGCCAATGTTGGATCAGGCCAATGGCCCATCTAGTCCAACACTCTGTCACACAGCGGCCAAAATATACCAGGTGCCATCAGGAGGGCCAGCAGTGGGGCCAGGGCACCAGAAGCCCTCCCACTGCTGCCCCCTCCAGCACCAAGAATAGAGTGCATCACCTGCCCCAGACTGAGAGTTCCCATCTATACCCTGTGGCTAATAGCCACTGGTGGACTTCTGCTCCATATGTTTATCTAATTTCCTCTTGAAACTGTCCATGCTTGCAGCTGCCACCACCTCCTGTGGCAGTGAATTCCATATGTTAATCACTCTTTGGGTGAAGAAGTATTTCCTTTTATCTGTTCTAACCCGACTGCTCAGCAATTTCATAGAGTGCCCACGAGTTCTTGTATTGTGAGAAAGGGAGAAAAGTACTTCTTTCTCAACCTGCTCAATCCCATTCATAATCTTATAAACCTCGATCATGTCACCTCTCAGCCGTCGTTTCTCCAAGCTAAAGAGCCCCAAGCATTTTAACCTTTCTTCATAGGGAAGGTGTTCCAACCCTTTTATCATTCTAGTTGCCCTTCTCTGCACTTTTCCCAATGCTATAATATCCTTTTTGAGATGTGGTGACCAGAACTGTACACAGTATTCCAAATGAGGTCGCACCAATGATTTATACAGGGGCATGATGATACTGGCTGATTTGTTATCAATTCCCTTCCTAATAATCCCCAGCATAGCGTTGGCCTTTTTATTGCAGCTACACATTGTGTAGACATTTTCAGCGAGTTATCCACTACGACTCCAAGATCTCTCTCTTGGTCCATCTCTGCCAGATCAGACCCCATCAACGCGTATTTATATTTAGGATTTTTGGCTCCAATGTGCATCACTTTGCACTTGGCCACATTGAACCCCATTTGCCACGTTGACGCCCACTCACCCATCCTCAACAGATCCCTTTGGAGTGCCTCACAATCCTCCCTGGTTTTCACCACCCTGAACAACTTTGTGTCATCTGCAAATTTAGCCACATCACTGCTTACTCCCAATTCCAAATCGTTAATAAACAAGTTAAAAAGCATCGGACCGAGTACTGATCCCTGTGGTACCCCACTGCTTACCACCCTCCACTGAGAAAGTTTCCCATTTATACTCACTCTCTGTTTCCTATTTATAAGCCAGTTTTTGATCCACAAGAGGACTTGTCCTTTTATCCCATGATTATTGAGCTTACTTAGGAGCCTTTGATGAGGAACTGTATCAAAAGCTTTCCGGAAGTCAAGGTAAATAATATCTATTGGGTCCCCCTTGTCCACATGTTTGTTCACTCCCTCAAAAAACACTAACAGGTTAGTGAGACAAGATCTTCCCTTACAGAACCCATGCTGAGTCTGCCTCAATAGTTTTTGTTCATCAATGTGCCTACTAATTCTTTCCTTAATAACAGTTTCCACCAACTTACCCGGTATCGATGTCAGACTGACTGGCCTGTAATTTCCCGGATCTCCCCTGGAGCCCTTTTTAAAGATGGGAGTGACATTAGCTACCTTCCAGTCATCAGGAATGGAGGCAGATTTTAAAGAAAGATTACATATTTTTGTCAGGAGATCCACAAGTTCACATTTGAGTTCTTTCAGAACTCTCGGATGAATGCCATCTGGGCCTGGTGATTTATTAGTTTTTAAATTGTCCATCAGTCGGAGGACTTCCTCTCTTGTTACCGCAATCTGATTCAGGTCTTTCAAAACCCCTCCCAAAATTGGTGCTTCTGGAGTGGGCAAACACTTCTCCTCTTCCACAGTGAAGACAGAGGCAAAAAATGCATTCAGCTTCTCAGCCATTTCCCTATCATCCTTCACTACTCCTTTTACCCCTTGGTCCCTTCCTTTTGATTCAGCTCTGTTTGCTGGCACGTGCCCCCTTCTTTTTCTTTTTGCCAACAAGTAGTAATCAAAGCTACACTTCCCTTGAACAGAGAGGTGTTGTCTAATTACTGTGGTTTACATCTGTCTAGGTCCGTCTTCCCTGAAATGCCCTCCGCCCCCTAAAAACCATGCCATAATCATAATAATCAGAACTGCACTCTTTACATGACTGGAGGTGCCTCTCTACAAGCTAACAGCCAGGAATTCCGAAGCTACAGGGGAATGATTCATCTGAGAAGCGCAGAGCAATCCAGTGCCTTACAAAATGTAAATGATCCTAGCCATCAGGAGGACAATAGGGAAACAGATCACATCTCAGCCCAGGAAGTTACACCTAGGGGATGGGGTGCAGTGAAAAGATATCTTGTATTCTTCCCTTTGAAAAAGGAAAAGAACATAAGAACATAAGAGAAGCCCATGTTGAATCAGGCCAATGGCCCATCTAGTCCAACACTCTGGGTCACACAGCGGCTAAAAATACCAGGTGCCATCAGGAGGTCCAGCAGTGGGGCCAGGACACTAGAAGCCCTCCCACTGCTGCCCCCCCCAAGCACCAAGAATAGAGTGCATCACCTGCCCCAGACTGAGAGTTCCTATCTATACCCTGTGGCTAATTGCCACTGATGGACTTCTGCTCCGTATGTTTATCTAATTCCCTCTTGAAACTGTCCATCAGAAGGAAGGCCCCTAGTGGAGGTCAGGCAGGAGATTATAAACTCTACCACATTGGCTCTAAAATGATTATTGCGAAGACAGAATGGGCACATTTTGTTCCCAAACCCTGTCTAATGGCTACAGGAAACACTATTGGGTCAGCCATGGCTGGCTGGCTCTCTCTCTCTCTCTCTCTCTCTCTCTCTCTCTCTCTTTCTTTCTTTCTCTCTCTCTCTCTCTCTCTCTTTCTCTCTTTCTTTCTCTCTTTCTCTTTCTCTCTTTCTCTCTTTCTTTCTTTCTTTCTCTCTCTCTCTTTCTTTCTTTCTTTCTTTCTTTCTCTCTCTCTCTCTCTCTCTCTCTCTTTCTTTCTTTCTTTCTTTCTTTCTTTCTTTCTTTCTTTCTTTCTTTCTTTCTTTCTTTCTTTCTTTCTTTCTTTCTTTCTTTCTTTCTCTCTCTCTCTCTCTCTCTCTCTCTCTCTCTCTCTCTCTCTCTCTCTCTCTCTTTCTTTCTTTCTTTCTTTCTTTCTTTCTTTCTTTCTTTCTTTCTTTCTTTCTTTCTTTCTTTCTTTCTTTCTTTCCTTTCTTTCTTTCTTTCCCACCTCTCCAGAAAACTTGCCTTATTGAAGTCCCTTCCCCCCCAAACATATAATACATATAAAAAGAGTCCTGGTGGATCGGACCAATAGTCCATCTAGTCCAGCATTCAGTCTCACACAGTGGCCAACCAGTTCCTCAGGAGGACCAACAACAGGGCAGAGAGGCCGAGGCCTTCATTAGAACATCACAAAAGCCCTGCTGGATCAGACCAGGGGTCCATCTAGTCCAGCTTCCTGCCTTACACAGTGGCCAGCCAGTTCCTCTGGAGGGCCAACAACAGGGCAGAGAGGCCGAGGCCTTCATAAGAACATAAGAAGGGCCCTGCTGGATCAGACCAGTGATCCACCTAGTCCAGCATCCCATGTCACACAGTGACCAGCCAGTTCCTCTGGAGGGACAAAAACAGGGCCTAGAGGCCGAGGCCTTCATTGGAACATCAGAAGAGCCCTGCTGGATCAGGCCAGTGAAGATCCATCCAGTCCAGCATCCCGTCTCACACAGTGGCCAGCCAGTTCCCCTGGAGGGCCAACAACAGGGCACAGAGGCCAAGGCCTTTCCCTGGTGTTGCCTCCTGGATCTGGGATTCAGAGGATTAGTGCATCTAAATGTGGAGGTTCCCCTCAGCCACCATGGCTAGTAGCCATTAATAGACTTATCCTCCATGAAATCTATCTAATCCCCTTTTAAGGCTGTTAATTTCTGTGGCCATCACTACATCCTCTGACAGCAGATACCACCCTTTAACCACTTAACCAGTTAGATTCGAGTCCGGTAGTACCTTAGAAACCAAGATTTTTGGAGGGTATGAACTCTCTGAAACCGTACAAGAGAAAAATAGGTAGGCAAGGGAAATTATGTAGGAGGGTATGAAAGGAAAATTGTGCTACAGTGTTTGGATCCTAACATCAAATAACATCGACGGAGGGTGCACACGTAAAGAAAGGCTGTTGTGCATAAACTGGTGTACCATTTAGAGAAGAGAGAAAGGGACTGTCAGGTCCAGTGTTCCCTCTAAGCTGAGTTAGTGTGAGCTAGCTTTCAGTTTTTTAGCCTCCGGCTCACACATTTCTGTCTCAGCTCAGGAAGGGAGGGTTCCAGAGCAAACTTAATTTATGCAGCAGCCAAATCGCTCCCTCACAGCTTTAATGCCAGTAGCTCATAAAGTAGAATTTTTGTTCACACGACTCCACAGCTTAGAGGGAGCATTGGGCAGGTCACGCAGAGGGAAACTTGGGCCTATTACCCGTGCACGGCTTGCTGCAGAGAATCTGAGCTGTCAAGCCTCTAAGGTTGAGACTTTGGATTTTGTGCCTACCGGATGCACCATTCTGCCCTCTCCCCCGCTGTATGTATTCTGCAGCTACAATTTTCAAAAATCCCCTTTTCAAAATCAGGGCGGAACATCCCTTGTTACAAGTTCTCTTGGCGGAAGCAGCAGAGCTCTGAGCCCCGGCTCATCCTGCAGTTGAAGGGCAGTTGCCCAGCAAAGGACCCGATTCTTTTTTGGGGGGGCACAGTTCCAGGGCTCCCTCCAGCTGGAGGGGGCTGATGGCTTTCCCTAGCGGGTTGCTGTGGTGGAAGCAAAGAGGGGGAAAGATGCCGAGAGACGGAGGAGGCTGCTACACCTAGCCTTGGCTCTGCCCCACGGGGGGGGGGGGACATCACTTCGCCACGAGCCTCAGAGGTGGAGATGGGGCGAGCGTGGCTGCAGCAGCGAGGAAGGGCTCTTTAGCTTGGAGAAACGACGGCTGAGGGGTGACATGATCGAGGTTTATAAGATTATGAATGGGATTAAGCAGGTTGAGAAAGAAGTACTTTTCTCCCTTTCTCACAATACAAGAACTCATGGGCACTCCATGAAATTGCTGAGCAGTCGGGTTAGAACAGATAAAAGGAAATACTTCTTCACCCAAAGAGTGATTAACATGTGGAATTCACTGCCGCAGGAGGTGGTGGCAGCTACAAGCATGGACAGTTTCAAGAGGGAATTAGATGAACATATGGAGCAGAAGTCCATCGGTGGCTATTAGCCACAGGGTATAGATGGGAACTCTCAGTCTGGGGCAGGTGATGCACTCTATTCTTGGTGCTGGAGGGGGCAGCAGTGGGAGGGCTTCTGGTGTCCTGGCCCCACTGCTGGACCTCCTGATGGCACCTGGTATATTTTGGCCGCTGTGTGACAGAGTGTTGGACTGGATGGGCCATTGGCCTGATTCAACATTGGCTTCTCTTATGTTCTTATGTTCTTATAGAAGGGAAGAAGAAAAGAAGAGATTGGATTTAATCCCTGCACTTCACTACCTGAAGGAGTCTCAGAGCGGCTGACAATCTCCTTTCCCTTCCCCTCCCCACAACAGACACCCTGTGAGGCAGGTGGGGCTGAGAAAGCTCTTTTGAGGACTGCTTGTGAGAGGACAGCTCTGAGAGAACTTGTGACTGGCCCAAGGTCACACCAGCAGCTGCATGTGGAGGAAGGAAGGGAAGGGAGGCAGCTTCCACACAGTTTTCCCACTCTCAGTTTTGCCTGGCCGGGAATGAAGAGGAGGTGGCATCAGAATGCGCCCACCGATGGAGCCGGTCACTGTTGGCGATGATTGTGCTGTTCCAAGAAGACTCCAGGTGGATGCCGAGATGGCGGAAGGTGCAGAATGGGCGGAACAACCTCAATATGGGCGGTGGCATTGACTTTGAGGGGTGGGGAAAGGATGGGGCGGGAATCCGATGGAATCGGTGCACTTTTTAATTACCTTTGTCTTGGAAGCGAAGCAAGGAAGAAACTGGCACAAAAGCACTCTCAGAAAACCCGGGGAAACAGCCACCGAAAAGCGAACTGAGTGCTGGAGGCAGGAAAATCAATGCAGAAGGAAAAAGAAAACCTGACGGATATGTACGGTGAAAGTGCGTAATAGGCCTTGGACTTGCTAGTCACCCAAGAAATTGCGGTTGATGCCTTAATTTTTCAAACGAGGCCAAATGGTAAGTGCCCTTCTGCCAAAGCTGTAACAGTTGGGGCTCTGTCCGTTTTCAGGGATATGACCAAATGAGCGGCAAGTGGAGTGGGGAATCAAACCCAGTTCTCCCAGATTAGAGTCCGCGCACTTAACCACTACACCAAACTGGTAGGTGATGTGAATAGGGATGCCAGTTCCCAGGTGGGCAGGTGATGCCCTGATTTCGCAGGCTC
The DNA here is from genome assembly GCA_029375565.1 of Gekko gecko. NCBI lineage: Eukaryota > Metazoa > Chordata > Lepidosauria > Squamata > Gekkonidae > Gekko > Gekko gecko. The sequence goes on from JAPDNY010000003.1 coordinate 232,778,827, forward strand.
CTGCCCACCACTAGGCATCTGGAGATCAAATGTGTGTGGCCCCCACTTCTTGCAAACAGCATTTAAAGGAACTTTAAACGCTGTTTGCACGAAGCAGGGGGGGTGCCTGAACTCCAGCGGCGAATTTGACCAGGAAGAACCTACGTTGCAATCCTCACTCTGCCCCAGAAGCTCACCAGGTGACCATTGTCCAGTCCCTCTCTCGTAGTCCCACCTACCTTGCAGGACTGTTGTGAGGATAGAAAGAAGGAACCCCTTAGACAAAAGATGGGTTAAAATGCAGCAAGGGACATACTGATGGGACGTGCCCTCTGGAAAGGATGTGCCCTCTATGACTTGTGAGCAAAAAATTCTACTTTGTGAGCTCCTGGCATTAAAGTTGCGAGCGAGCGATTTGGCTGCTGCATAAATTAGTTTGCTCTGCAGCCTGCCTTCCTGAGCTAAGACAAAAATGTGTGAGCTGGAGGCTAAAAAACTGTGAGCTAGCTCACACTAACTCAGCTTAGAGGGAACACTGGATGGGACTCAGCGGCAATCCCCTTGGTGAATAGGGGAGAGATTCTGATCTGTATGGAAGGACGGAGATTGGCGGTGGATTTACGAAGGACAAAAGAAATCATTTCTCCTTTTCCCCATGCACAACTGACTTGTGGAGCTCACTGCCACAGGATGTTGTGGTGACCAACGGCTTTGGCAGACTTAACAGGAGATTCGATAGATTCGTGGAAGGCAGCCAAGTGGGACCTCTGCGTTCAGGCAGCGCCAGTTTGGTGTAGTGGTTAAGAGTTGTTGTTGTTCAGTCGCACAGTCGAGTCCGACTCTTTGCGACCCCATGGACCAGATCACGCCAGGCCCTCCTGTCTTCCGCTGTCCGCTGTGGTTAAGAGAGGCGGACTCTAATCTGGGCGAACCGGGTTTGATTCCCCCACTCCTCCATAGGCAGCTGCTGGCGTGACCTTGGGTCAGCCACAGTTCTCGCAGAGTTGTTCTCCCAAGGACAGTTCTCGAGAGAGCTCTCTCAGCCTCACCTACCTCACAGGGTGTCTGTTGTGGGGAGGGAAAGGGAAAGGAGATTGTAAGCCACTCTGAGACTCCTTCGGGTAGTGAAGGACGGAGTATAAATCCAACCTCCTCCTCTCCCCTCCTCCTCCTCCCCTCCCTCCTCCTCCTCCTCCTCCTCCTCCTCCTCCTCCTCTTCTTCTTCTTCTTCTTCTTCTTCTTCTTCTCCTTCTTCTTCTTCTCCTCCTCCTCCTTCCTCCTCCTCCTCTTCTCTATTGCTTGGGGGGACTAATAAGAGGAAAGGGCTCCTGTCTCCACACCACACTTGTGGGGTTCCCGGAGGCATCTGGTCAACCACTTTGGGAAACAGGATTCTGGAAAGGATGGGCCTCTGAACAGTTCCAGCAGGACTCTCCACACAGTCAACGCGTTTTCATATTTCCCCAGCTTTTTCTTGACTTATTTTTAGCCCCGTTTTTTCCCTCTTCACCCACTAACATAGCTGAAATAATTACCCCTTTCCCCCTTATTTTTTTCCCCCAAGGCTTATATTTACCTATTTGTTAAAAGGATTTCTCCCGCCGGCCTGCTGTTGCTGTGACAGGAAGCCTTCGAGTGCACAGTAGGCAAAATAATATTGTATATTGCACAGCAAAGCCCCCTGCCATTGAATGTTAATTTAACCAATAAAGTAACGGCACAGTAATTAGGAGCATAATCATTCCTTATCTCTTAACGGGGTTAAAAGTAGAAGGCAGATTTACCCTGGCGTGCTCACCAGCTCAGAAATTGCTACGCCAGTCGCTCGGAGGAACCGCCTCGGTGACTCCGCCGCGGCGCGCTAATGCAAACACCAAGCGAGGAAGCCATGCGGACGCCTCCGCTCGACGGTTGATCCGGATCCTTCCGTCATGAGAGCCGTGCCACCTCAGGACCATTTATTTATTTATTTACTTCCATTTCTACCCTGCCTTTCTCCTCAGTGGGGAACCAAAGTCGCTTACGTCTCCTCCATTTTACCCTCACAACAATCTTTGTGAGGTACCTAAAGCTGAGAATGTGTCTATTATTATTTGTTATCCCTCCAGTTTGAGGGCCGTGCCACCTCAGGACCGTTTATTTATTTATTTACCTCATTTCTCCCCGGCCTTTTCACCCCAGCGGGGACCCAAAGTGGCTTACCTCTCCTCCATCTTCTCCTCACAACAACCCTTGTGAGGTACCTTCGGCTGAGAATGTGTTTAATTATTATTATTTGATTTCTACCCCACCTTTCTCTGCAGCGAGGACCCAAAGTGCCTTATGGGCTCCATTTTATCCTCACACAAACCCTTCTGAGGTAAGTTAGGCTGAGAGTGAGTATAATTCCTATTATTTATTTCATTTCTACCCCACCTTTCTCCCCAGTGGGGACCCAAGGCAGCATACATCAGTCTTCTCCATTTTATCCTCACACAACAACCCTTGTGAGGAATGCTAGTCTGAGAGAGTGTGACTGACTCGAGGTCGCCCAGCGAGCTTCCACAGTAGAGCAAGGAGCTGAACTTGAGTCACCCAGATCCCAGTCTATCCTTTTAGCTCAGGGGTCTTCAACATTATGCCCCCTGACACCTTTCCCAGTGCCTGTCCAGTGTTTTTAGAAAGTAGGTAGGGCCAAGTGGGGCTTTTGCCCAGAACGAGTTCCGATTGACCATTGGAGATTTACTCAGCTGCTCAGATTTTTAACAAGGTTGCTTTGGCACCTGGGTTTTTGGCCACTGTGTGACACAGAGGATGTGTTCAGATGGGCCATTTAGTCCACTTTCAGCATACTTCAGCAACAGATTTTATATCCACATTCACACACCCAACATCTGCGCATCGTCCCCAGCTGTCGCTTTCTGGCTCAAACCCCTTTTAAAACGGAGTATTTTGTTACCAGGTCCCAAGTGGTGTTTTCCTGATTCTCCGGTTCTAGCCGCACTTTTCTGACGTCTGATCGCTCCTGCGGTGTCGAGCCGCTTCCACTCAGAAGCCCGACGCTTCCGCTCTTCACCTGCCATTTTATTTTAGCGTCGGCGGTATGCACACAGGCAGAGCACCGATCCCGCATCATTAAAAACGATGTTTAAACGGTACTTAGTCTTGTTGGTTAGACAAGTTTGGGATCTCACAGAGGCCAGTTTCGGGGTAAAAGTTTAAAGGGAAGTGTTACAGCAGTTGGGTTGAAGTGGAAATCGCTGTTCTGCACACGCGCGAAAATTTTAATTCTACAGATGGCTGCCTGTGCGCATGCCCAAACGGAGAGAGAGAAAAAAACCCGCCGACGCACGCTCCTGCGTGTGGACAGCGGAGAGCGATGTGGCTACACAGCGATCCGAAACAAGGAGGTGAGTGTGATCACGATTCTCCATGTTAAAAAAATGCATTGGGACCAGAGCAATTTAAACCATTTCCAGCATGCTGTCTGACCGCGCCCAGAGTGTTGGACTGGATGGGCCATTGGCCTGGTCCAACATGGCAGTAGCTGCCACCACAGTACAAAGATTTTCACTGTTTGACTGGAGGTCAGCCATGGCAGCCATTTTGTGGCTGGCTCTGCCTCCCGCAGCAGCCATTTTATGGTAGCCATTTTGTGGCTGCACCCACTATGCTGAGCCAGAGTTCCAAAGGTTCCCACTGGCTCAAAGTTTGGGGATCCCTGGTCTGGAGATTCTATTTGGGTCGTTGATTTCGGGTAAATGTGGACGTAATGTGTGAAAAGGGCTTAGGGGACAGGCACCTGAATGTACAAACTGACTCCATTGTGTGCTTCCGTTGTGTGTTGACGAGGTGCGAGGGGATGAGAAAGTTCCAGCTACAATATTATCCTTGCAGATCCTCTTCTTACATGTCCGTCATCACTGGACCATCTTCGTGAGGTAAACATACAGGAACGAACCAGCCTGCTAAACAAAAGGCCGTGACTGAACTACATACCGACAACTTGTCCGTCATCAATCAGCAAGCCCTACCAAAGGCCTGGGGATCAGCCAGAATTACAACTGAACTCCAAACTGTGGGGATCTTCACACCTGAAGAAAATGGCCGCCTTGGAGGGTGGACTCTGTGGCATTTTACCCTGCTGACATTCCTCCTCTCTTCAAACCCCGCCTTCCCTATGAATTAATGACCTCCCAAACGGCCTATTGTTGACAGCCTTGCTCAGGCCTTGCGAACGGAGGGCCCTCGTGGCTTCCTGGATGGAATCCATCCATTTCCTGTTGAGTCTTCCTCTTTTCCTGCCTCCTTCAATTTCTCCTAGCAAGATTATTTTTTTCCAGTGACTCTTGTCTTCTCACAATGTGGCCAAAGTATGATAGTCTCAGTTTGGCCCAGTGGTGTCAAACATGCGGCCCGGGGGGCGGATTAGGCCCCCGGAGGGCTTCTATCAGGCCCGCAGTAGAACTGGCTGTCTTCTGCTGCTGCGTCATCATAGGTTTGCAGCTTACAGATACACACCTGAACGGCATACTCAGGATTGCAACAGCACAGATGTTTTGATGCAATAATGCAGAGCAAGAGGTGTCAGTTATCCCACACTGTTAAATAAACAAAATATTGCAAGAGCGCTAATGTTTTAAGCATGTTTTTATTTTAAGTAAAAAAAACACCTTTGTGTTTGTGCCCTTTATAAAGTTTATATCTCCGCCACCTGGCATTCCGCTACCCAGTGTTCCGTGAGCCTTGGTGTTTAGTCATGCCGGCCACATGACCACGGAAACGTCTTCGGACAACGCTGGCTCTTCGGCTTTGAAACGGAGATGAGCACCGCAACCCTAGAGTAGGATTCGACTGGCTTTCAAGCAAGGGAAACCTTTACCTTTACATTTTATGACACACGTGGCCCGGCCCAGCAAGGTCTCGTTTATGTCAGATCCAGCCCTCATAACAGATGAGTTCGACACCCCTGGTTGAGACATTTTAGCTTCTAGGGGGAGTTCAGGCTTGATTTGGTCTAGAACCCCTACTGATTTGTCCATGGTACCGATCCCCTACTCAGGGCCAGCCAGAGGTTTTTTCACGCTCTAGGCGGGGCTACCTTCTGGCACACCCCTCCCCGCGTGTGCCCAATTACAGGGTTGCCAACCTCCAGGCGGGGCCTGGAGAGAAGGAACCCCCTCCTGCTCCTGTGGGGCATGCCGGCAAGCCAGGGGAACGGGCGGGGTTTGGGGCGGGTTGGCACCCCTAAGGGCCGGCGCGCTCTAGGCGAACGCCTAGTGAGCAAGCCGGCCCTGCCCCTACTCTCCAGCAACCCTAGAAGGTAGGCCTTTCTGCACACCACCTCTCCTTTAGGAAATTATACCTGGTCACTCAGAAGATCTGTTCCGAAGCAGATTACGCCAGGTGGGCATTTCTAAAATAGGGAATAAGGCTGATGTCTGACATTTCAGGCAACTTTATTCCATTTTATATATCACACTGTTTTTATTACCAGGGTGGCTGGGCTGGTGATTGACACCCCTCCACATCTGATGCCTTATCCCTTAGGGCCGCCCCATTTATTACATTCTGCCCCAAGTTTTCAATCTGTTTGCATACAATCATACACAGCCAGTGTGGGGTAGCGGTTAAGTGCGGCAGACTCTAGTCTGGAGAACTGGGTTTGATTCCCCACGCCTCCATGTGCAGCCGGCTGGGTGATCTTGGGTAAGTCACGGTTCTCAAAAGAGCTCTCTCAGCCCCACCTGCCTCTCAGAGTGCCTGTTGTGGGGAGGGGAAGGGAAAGGAGATTGCGTAACCCGCTCTGAGACTCCTTCCGGTAGTGAAAAGTGGAATATAAAAAAACTCCTTTTCCTTCTCCTCCTTGAATTGTACCGTTTTCATTGCACTGTTCTGTAATGTTGGGATCCAGTTTTCTTCTCCGTTGGTCGTTGCATTGTTTTGGACCGTGAACCACTCTGAGTTTTAGCAAGAAAAGCAGACTATAAATAGGGTGGCCGGCTCCGGGTTGGGAAATGCCTGGAGATTTTGGGGGTGGAGCCTGGGGAGGGCGGGGTTTGGAGAGGGGGGAGGGACCTCAGCAGGGAACAACGCCATAGACTCCACTCTCCAAAGCAGCCGTTTCCTCCGGGGGAAGCTGATCTCTGATCCCTGCACATCAATTACAATAGCAAGAGATCTCCAGGCCCCACCTGGAGGGCAGCAACCCCATGGGGAAGGAAGGGTTTGGGGAGGGGAGGGGCCTTAGCCGGGTATAACGCCATTGAGCCCATCTTCCAAAGCAGCCATTTTCTCCAAGGGAATTGATCTCTGTATTCTGGGAGATCAGTTGTGATTCTAGGAGATCTCCAGCCAGCGCCTGGAGGTTGGCAACCCTAACGATAAATGAAATAATCAAATGGTTCTCACGGAGGGAAGAAGCTGGTATGTAGGCTGCACTATGCCAAACCGTGAGTATGGAAGCAGCAGCCTGAGCAATTTCTATTCCCTCCCCTAAACCCTTCCCCAAAAATGTCATGAAGAAGAGTTTCGAATCTAGCCTTCTCCCTGACATACAGCTTTTCTACCCGCGGGGTTAATTTTTCAAAACGGAGGCACATTCAGTCATCGAGAGCTCCCTGGCGTCCCAAAGTGGTGCCGTCTCCTCGAGAACTAAAGCGGCCTCGTCGGGCGCCCTTTTCCAAAATTCGTTTTGTCTTCTTCAGTCGGACGCCGAAGCTTCGTTATGATTTGCTCGCTGCAACAACGTCGCGCTGTACTGAATGTTTCACAAAGTTAATTGGATAAGGTTTCAGTGGCCATGGTCTATACCAGGGCTATTTTCAGGCAGGAACACACAGGAACGGAGTTCCGGCTAGCTCCCGAGTTGGCCACGCCCAGCAGGAACTCATTAGCATAACAGGCCACACCCAACAGCAGAAACTCATCAGGATTGGCCACATTAGGGGTGTGTGGCCTGACATGCAAAGGAGTTCCTGCTCCAAAAAAAAGCCCTGGGTTTTGACAACAAACAAGGTAAACAGAATAAGAAGCAAAAGGTGGGTGTGGCTGGATGACCACACTTCTGGTAACGTGGGGTTGTGGCCTAATATGCTAATGAGTTTCTGCTGTTGGGTGTGGCCTATTATGCTAATGAGTTCCTGCTGGGTTTTTACTACCAAAAAAGCCCTGGTCTATACTATACGTATAGCTCGCTGAGACTAGGACCTGACTAGTTGTCTCAGTTCTGTTTTTAGACTCCTGGTCGGTTCCACAGCCCTAATCCTGTTTCATTGGTTCTTAAATGTCCAACCCTGTGAATTATATTGACTCGCTGTGTAATCCACCTAGAGTCCACATAGGGCTCCCAGGTCTTTCCTGGCCACTGGCAGAATGTGTGTGTGTGTGTGTGGGGGGGTACAGTTGCCAGCTCCAGGATGGGAAAATTTTGGAGATTTGCAGAAGGCGCCTGGGATCAGTGTTCCCTCTAAGCCGAGTTAGTTGTGAGCTGGCTCACAGTTTTTTAGCCTCCGGCGCACGCCTTTTTGTCTGAGCTCAGGAAGGAGGGCTCCAGAGCAAAGTAATGTACGCAGCAGCCAAATTGCTCGCTCACAGCTTTAATGCCGGTTGCGCACAAAGTAGAATTTTTGCTTACAATTCTCCACAGCTGAGAGGGAGCCTTGCCTGGGAAGGGCAGGGGGCGATTCCTGCATCTAGCGCTCGCTCCAGATTTTCTCAGCTGGGAGGGAAAAGTGCAGCTCAAAACCACATTCAGATACCTTAGGGCAACGCTGTACTGACTGCCAAGTCACCCCCGAACGGCCATAAATCTATGCAGAAGGTACCATGAAATCCGATGATTGAAGGAAGCGAAAGCGGCATGGAGTGTGGAGGCTAACCATAAACCCCGATGGTCAAAGGAAGCGAATGCAGCATGGAGAGTGGAGGCTACCATAAAACCCGATGGTCAAAGGAAGCGAATGCGGCATGGAGTGTGGAGGCTACCATAAAACCCGATGGTCAAAGGAAGCGAAAGCGGCATGGAGTGTGGAGGCTACCATAAAACCCGATGGTCAAAGGAAGCGAAAGCGGCATGCAGTGTGGAGGCCACCATAAAACCTGATGGTCAAAAGAAGAGAAAGTGGCATGGAGTGTGGAGGCTACCATAAACCCCAATGGTCAAAAAAGCGAAAGCAGCGTGGGGGTGGAGGCTACCATAAAACCCGATGGTCAAAGAAAGCGAACGCGGCATGGAGTGTGGAGGCTACCATAAAACCCAATGATCAAAGGGTCTCTGCAGCCTGGAGCCATCCTCCCTCTAAGCTGTGGCGCCTTGTGAGCAAAAATTCTACTTTGTGAGCTACCGGCATTCAAGTTGTGAGCGGGCGGTTTGGCTGCTGCAGAAATCCGTTTGCTCTGGAGACCTCCTTCCTGAGCGGAGACAAAAATGCATGAGCCGGAGGCTAAAAAACTGTGAGCTAGCTCACACCAACTCAGCTTAGAGGGAACATAGGTCTGGAGATGAGCTGTCATTCTGGGGGACCCCCAGGTCCCACCTGGAGGCTGGCACCCTTAAGTCCAAAAAGGTGAACTGTACATAACATAAATAATAATAAAAAACAAATTAAATTTAAAAATCATCAAACCGAACATGCACTGCTGAAATACAGCTGCTTTTGCCCAGCTTCCGAACTTGAAGGTACGATTCACAAAACACGAGCTTGGAAACCGTAACCTCTCCCCCCTCCCCTCAACAAGCAAAAGGCACTCATTTTCTCTAAGAATGCCCCCTTTGTTCCGGGGCAGCCGAGATGCTCCTTGTGTCCCCTCCAACCTCTGACTCCCCCGTGAGGGTGAGCTACAAGCCGGTGCTGAAAGGCCTTTTCAACAGCAATTTGCTTGTTCCAATTTGCTTTTCCAGACCGGCGATCGGGATGGTGAGGGAAGACGGTAAAAGGATCGAGTTCTATTAATTGGGCCCGGCCGGCTCTCTTGTCCGAGTCCTATTTAGTTTCGCTGGCAGCTCCGCTCGGCGAGCTAATTGAACCCAAAGTGCCACCGCCCGGCCCCGTGTGCCAGTCTACGGTTTCACATCCAGACGGGGGGCTCTGTTGTGGCGACGTAACAGATACACCACACCTGTTGAAAAGGTGAGGAAATGCAGGGAGACCTCTGTCGGGGAAAGGGGCCGACCGCGGTGCTCAGTTCTGCTTCCCAGTGGAAGCAATTCAATTCCTCCCGAGATTGGAATCTCTGGTTCTTCGTCAACGGGTTTGGAATCGTACCTGAATAATCCTTCCTTCAAAACAGACAGGAGAGACTCATGCTTGGTTTCCCGAACCTTGAATGACGTATGCGAGGATTGTTTTGGGGCCAAAATTTAGGGGCCTCTTTTAGAGAGAGCCAGTTTGGTGAAGTGGTTAGAAGCGCGGACTCTAACCTGAGAGAACCAGGTTTGATTCCCCATTCCTCCGTATGCAGCCAGCTGGGTGACCTTCGGTCAGTCACAAGTTCTCTCAGAGCTGTTCTCTCAGGAGCAGTCCTCCAAAGGGCTCTCTCAGCCCCACCTACCTCACAGGGTGTCTGTTGTGGGGAGGGGAAGGGAAAGGAGTCTGTAAGCCGCTTTGAGACTCCTTCAGGTAGTATAAACCCAATCTCTTCTCCTCTTCTTCTTCAGACAGCCTTTGTAATCCGTTTTGGTAGCCAGTCGCTAATGGATTTTTTTGTGTCATTTCCGACTCGCCCATTTTAGCAACCGACTGCTGACGGGTTTTATTTACTTTTTCCTACAAAGCCGCTCACGTTCGGTTAGCAAAGCGTGCTTGAGGCTTTCCAGAGGCAAATGGACTTCTTCCGTTTTCACCTCTGCTTTTGCGCTTCTGAATTTGCACTTTGCGCTTCAGTGCTACAGCAGCACCGTTGAGATGCCTTGGTGCCACTGAGATACACTGAGAAGTGCTGTATTGGTCTAGTGCTATAGCGCCCAACTTCGCTTTTAAAGAAATTCGAGGCAGACTGCACGGCAAAAAGTGCTTTGTGCTGTTTGAAATGGCCAGATCACTTTAGAGATGGCTCATTAATGGAATGAAATTCACTGTATGTGACTTCCGTCCCTGTATTACTTCACTTGGAACCCGGTCAACGATGGATAACATTTGGTTTAGAATGGCAATGTGAAAGAGCCTGGGGATTCCTTCCTTCCTTCCTTCCTTCCTTCCTTCCTTCCTTCCTTCCTTCCTTCCTTCCTTCCTTCCTTCCTTCCTTCCTTCCTTCCTTCCTTCCTTTCCTCCCTCCCTCCCTCCCTCCTTCCTTCCTTCCCTCCTTCCTTCCTTCCTTCCTTCCTTCCTTCCTTCCTTCCTTCCTTCCTTCCTTCCTTCCTTCCTTCCTTCCTTCCTTCCTTCCTTCCCTCCTTCCTTCCTTCCTTCCTTCCTTCCTTCCTTCCTTCCATGCTGGAGAAGTCATGCTGGATCAGGCCAATGGCCCATCCAGTCCAACACTCTGTGTCATACAGTGGTCAAAACCCATGCTGCCATTGGGAGGTCCACCAGCAGCACCAGAACTCCAGAAGCCCTCCCACTGTGGCCCCCCCAAGCACCAAGAACACACAGCCTCACTGCCCCAGAACATAAGAGAAGCCATGTTGAGTCAGGCCAGTGGCCCATCCAGTCCAACACTCTGTGTCACACAGTGGTCAAAATCCAGGTGCCATCAGGAGGTCCACCCGCAGGGCCAGAACTCCAGAAGCCCTCCCACTGTGGCCCCCCAAGCACCAAGAATATAGAGCATCACTTGCCCCAGACATAAGAACATAAGAGAAGCCATGTTGGATCAGGCCAGTGGCCCATCCAGTCCAACATTCTGTGTCACACAGTGGCCAAAACTCAGCTGCCATTGGGAGGTCCACCAGCAGCGCCAGAACTCCAGAAGCCCTCCACTGTGGCCCCCTAAGCTCCAAGAACACACAGCCTCACTGCCCCAAAACATAAGAGAAGCCATGTTGGACCAGGCCAGTGGCCCATCCAGTCCAACACTCTGTGTCATACAGTGGTCAAAATCCAGGTGCCATCAGGAGGTCCACAAGCAGGGCCAGAACTCCAGAAGCCCTCCCACTGTGGCCCGCCAAATGCCAAAAATACAGAGCATCACTGCCCCAGACAGAGCGTTCCATCTGTACTTTGCGGCTGATAGCCACTGATGGACCTCTGCTCCATACGTTTATCCGATCCCCTCTTGAAGCTGTCTGTGCTTGTACCTGGAGAAACAGATAGCCGCACCAATTAGGCCCGTTAAGACCCAGGCATACATTACATTCCGCCTAATTATAAAGTTCAGACAATTCTATCTCATCCACCTTCATTGCTCAAGATGGAACTTGATAAGCCCTGTAGAAGGTATGTTGCTTTCTATCTTTTTATCACTCTAGCCTGAATTATATAGACAGACACTTGTGTGCAGGGCTATTTCTGGGCAGGAACGGGCAGGAACAGAGTTCCGGCTGGCTCCCAAGTTGGCCACGCCCAGCAGGAACTCATTAGCATAATAGGCCACACCCAACAGCAGGGACTCATTAGGATTGGCTACATTAGGGGTGTGTGGCCTGACACGCAAAGGAGTTCCTGCTTAAAAAAGAGCCCTGGGGTTTTGACAACAAACAAGGTAAACAGAATAAGAAGCAAAAGGTGGGTGTGGCCGGATGACCACACTTCTGGTAACATGGGGGTCGGGCCTAATATGCTAATGAGCTGTGCTGTCAGGGGTGTGGCCTAATAGGCTAATGAGTTCCTGCTGTTGGGTGTGGCCTATTATGCTAATGAGTTCCTGCTGGGCTTTTTCTACAAAAAAAGCCCTGCTTGTGTGTGTCAAACTCATGAGTTCATTTGCCATGAATTTCTACTGTAATCGGAGTGTGTGTGTGTGTATGAATGTGTGCATGGGAAGCACTTTGCTTGCTTGGCTTTGTAAATTTTTCTCAAGCTGCACCCCCCAGATGTGGGAAGAATCTCTGACGATGACCGTGAAAGCCTGCCTCTGCTAGCTTAGCTGACACTGACAACTAACGGTTTGGTGTAGTGGTTAAGTGCGCGGACTCTAATCTGGGAGAGCCGGGTTTGATTCCCCACTCCTCCACTTGCACCTGCTGGATGACCTTGGGCAAGCTGTAGTTCTGATAAGAGCTGTTTTTGAAAAAGAGCCATTTCTGTCAGAACTCTCTCAGCCCCACCTCCCTCACAGGGTGTCTGTTGTGGGGAGGGGAAGGGGAAGGAGTTTGTAAGCCGCTCTGAGACTCCTTCGGGTAGTGAAGGGCAGGGTATAAATCCAACCTCCTCAGCCCACTGTTCCAGCCTATCTAGATCATTTTGAATCCTGACTCTGTCTTCTTCAGAATTAGCAATCCCACCCAGCTTTGTGTCATCTGCAAATTTGATGGGCAAATTTGATCTGCAGATTTGATGATATAAAAACAATATATGTAACCATTACATTAATAACAGCAGTAGTAAGAACAGTGAGAATAGAAATGTTTGAATCAAAAGAATCCATCATGGGAAGAACCAACAACTGTAAACAGTATGAACAACGCTTTAATAAACCGTCGTTATTGTTTACACTTATACTTACCCTTAAACTCTTATACAAATCAGAATTAGGCTTGTGACTCACTCGATGTTTTCCAAAGAACTTTGCCGGCAAAACTGTTAGAGGGCTTCCTTCTGAACTGAACACACCCTTCTGCTGTAGATTCTTGGGTGGGGTTTAGAATTCTTCCTGCCTCTGTGAAAACTGTTATCAAACCTTTCTCTCTCTTACCTTCCACCTGCGGAAACAGCAACAGCTTTACGAGGAGGGCTAAGGGGGCATTGAATCGATCGTGCTCTGAAAGCCTCCGTTTATAGCGGAGCAGACCACAGCCTGCCTCGGAGTGAATCACCACAATGCAATGGATCTCAAACGGGGCCACCCCATTTAAAGTGGTGCGTGGGTACAAGGGGCTCCCTTTTCCTACGATGGCCGTGGAAACAGCGGGATCGAGGGATTTACAAACCCGGTGGACTGGACTGACCCGACAGTGGTCCCAAATCCAAAAGACTCTGACCAAAGCGAAGGAGAGTTGCAAGGCGCAAGCAGATAAAACCCGGGCCCCAGAGTGGGAGCTGCGCCCGGGAGACGCTGTGCATATTTCCACTAAGAGCCTTAGGGGCCTGCAACCTGGGGGAAAGTTGGGGTGGAAATACGTAAGAACATAAGAACATAAGAGAAGCCAATGTTGAATCAGGCCAATGGCCCATCTAGTCCAACACTCTGTCACACAGCGGCCAAAATATACCAGGTGCCATCAGGAGGTCCAGCAGTGGGGCCAGGACACCAGAAGCCCTCCCACTGCTGCCCCCTCCAGCATGTAGGCCCTTTTAAGGTGGTGAGACTTATAAATAAGGTGGCTGTTGAACTAGGCATGCCAAAGAATTGACGGCAGATCTACCCTGTCTTCCGTTTCAGTCTACCGAGGAAGGACCCGGGACCCTCGACTTGGTGACCTCGTCCTGCAGCTCCCATTCCCCTGATTGTGGATGGAGACCTTCATCAGGAAGTGGAGGAGATATAGGATTCTAAAATCAAGCGTGGAAACCTGTAGTTTTGTGTAGTGGTTAAGTGTGTAGCGGTTAAGTGGTGTAGCCAGTCTGGTGTAGTGGTTAAGTGTGCGGACTCTAATCTGGGAGAACCGGGTTTGATTCCCCACTCCTCCACTTGCACCTGCTGATGTGACTTTGGGTCAGTCCCAAGCTCTTGGCACAGCTGTCCTTGAAAAAGAGCAGTTTCTGTCAGAGGTCTCTCAGCCCCACCTGCCTCACAGGGTGTCTGTTGTGGGGAGGGGAAGGGAAAGGAGATTGTAAGCCGCTCTGAGACTCCAAGTGAAGGGCGGGGTATAAATCCAATCTCCTCCTCCTCCTTCTCCTCCTCCTCCTCTTTCTCCTCCTCCTCTTCTTCTTCTTCTACTACTACTACTACTACTACCATCTTACGAAACAGAAAGACTTTGACTCTAGTCATAATGAATGGGTGTGAAAAGACCACGTTAAAGCCCCTAAATTGGTTTGCGCCTTCCATAAGCAATACCCACTCAAACCAGGGGGTGAGGGGTCTTGGGGGGCAGAAGGTCAAACTCATGAGTTAGTTTGCCATGAATTTCTACTGTAATTGGAGTGTGTGTGTGTGTGTGTGTGTGAGAATGTGTGCATGGGAACTGCTTTGTTTGCTTGGCTTTGTAGCTTTTTCCTCAAACTGCGCCTCCCTCCCAGACGTGGGAAGAATCTCTGACGACGACACTGAAAGCCTGCCTCTGCTAACTTAGCCAACACCGATAACTAATGGTACTTTCACAGGTGGGGGGGGGGCAGGGGAGCTAAAAGACGTGTAGATTCAGGTAGGCTGAATGAGGAGGGATAATTGTACAGATTGCCGGGGGGGGGCCTTATTTGATTCATGTATAATTTCAGAACGGTGCTCAGTTTGTTAGTTCTGACACAAGAAGGTCTGAGCTTGGAACACGCTAATGCCTCAGTAAACACATCACTGCCAATCAGCAACCATGCAAAATAAATTTGCAAAGGAGGACAGGTGCACGGTGCTCTGACCTGGATAGCCTAGACCAGCCTAATCCTTGTCAGATCTTAGAAGCTAAGCTGGGTCGGCCCTGGTTAGTACTTGGATGGGAGACCTCCGAGGAAGAAGAAGAAGAAGAAGGGGTTGGATTTATACTCCACCCTTCGCTACCTGAAGGAGTCTCAGAGCGTCTTAGAATCTCCTTTCCCTTCCTCTCCCTACAACAGACAGCCTGTAGGGCAGGTGGGTCTGAGAGAGCCCTCCTGAGAATCGCCCTTGAGAGAACAGCTCTGAAAGAACTTATGACTGAACTTTTGACTGACCCAAGGTCACACCTGCAGCTGCACGTGGAGGAGTGGGGAATCAAACCCGGTTCTCCCAGATTAAGAGCTCGTGCTCTTAACCGCTACACCAAACTGGGTTGCTGTACCAAGGCAGGCAATGGCAAACCACCCTTGAACGTCTCATGGCTTTGGAAACCTTACAGGGTTGCCGTAAGGCAAGACAGATGAACAGAACAGAAATAGATGGCGGGGTCCTTGCAATCACGAGCACTTATTTGTCTTGATATTTCTTCCAGAACCAGTTTGGTGTAGTGGTTAAGTGCACGGACTCTGACCTGGGAGAACCGGGTTTGATTCCCCACTCCTCCACTTGCACCTGCTGGTGTGACCTTGGGTCAGTCACAAGCTCTGGCACAGCTGTTCTCTCAAGGACAGTTTCTGTCAGAAGTTCTCTCAGCCCCACCTACCTCACAGGGTGTCTGTTGTGGGGAGGGGAAGGGAAAGGAGTTTGTAAGCCGCTCTGAGACGCCTTTGGGCAGTGAAGGGCGTGGGATAAATCGAATCTCCTCTTCTTCTTCTTCTTCTTCCTGCCACCAGGGGGCAGACACGGCCTGTGAACAACCCGGCCGTTCCTCTAAATCGTGTCAGTAGATGTGAAGGCTTCTCTAATTCTGCATTTTCCAAGTCGTCGGAGGTTAACCTTTTCCGTTCTGTCAAGCAGCCCCTGGGAATGAACAGTGGCCGTCAAGCCTGGAGGCTTCCGCGCCAGGCTGCAAATGACGGCTTCCCCACAGACATCCCCCTTCCCACAGAATGGGATGTCATGGACTGGGACCAGTAGTATAATTGGGATAGGGTGCGAAAGCTATCAGATATCGTCTAATGCATTGATAAGATTGCTAACCTCCAAGTCGATCTCCGGGCAATCGAGGCCAGTTCCCCTGGAGGAAACTGATACTTTGGAGGGTGGACTCTATGGCGTTATCCAGGGGTGTCGAAAACATTTGTTACGGGGGCCGGGTCTGACATAAACGAGACCTTGTCGGGCCGGGCCACGTGTGTGTCATAGAATGTAACGCCAGGTAGCGGAGATGTAAACTTTATAAAGGACGCAAACACAAAGGGCTTTTTTTAAAAACTTAAAATAAAAACCTGCTTAAAGCATTAGCACTCCTGCAATATTTTGTTTCTTTAACAGCGTCTGATAACTGACACCTCTCGCTCTGAATTATTGCATCAAAACGTCTCTGCTGTTGCAATCTTGAGTCTGCTGCCCAGGTGTGTACCTGTAAGCTGCAGACCTACGATGACGCAGCAGCAGAAGAACTGGAAGAAGAAACGGAAGACAGCCAGTTCCACTGCGGGCCTGATAGAAGCCCTCCGGGCCACATGTTTGACACCCTTGGCGTTATCTATCCCGCTGAGGCCCTCCTCCCTAAACCCCCCCTCTTCAGGCTCCGCCCCAAGTCTCCAGGTATTTCCCAACCCAGAGCTGGCAACCCTAGATTCTGGTCAGCTAAGGATGATCATCTGCTTACACGCTGCTGCTTTCTGCGTAAAACATACTGGCTTTTACGGTCCTGTCTGAGCAGCAGGAATCTGGGATTTCAGCAGCAGCATACTCAGAAGTCCAAACCCGCTCGAGGCATTGACTGTTTTGGGGGGAAAGTGGGTTGGATTGAGGTCATCCCCTGTGCCAGAAGTGATTACTGAGGCTTCCCCGGTCTGCTAAGATCCACATCTGGGGGGGAGGAGCTTGGGAGATCGGGGTGGAGTCTGTTCGGATGCGGGTGGAGCCTAGAAGAAGAGAAGATTGGATTTATACCCCGCCCTTCACTACCCGAAGGAGTCTCAGAGTGGCTTACAATCTCCTTTCCCTTCCCTACCCACAACAGACACCCCTGTGAGGCAGGCGGGGCTGAGAGAGCTCTTTTGAGGACTGCCCTTGAGATAACAGCTCTGAGAGAACTTGTGACTGACCCAAGGTCACCCCAGCAGCAGCATGTGGAGGAGTGGAGAATCAAACCCGGTTCTCCCAGATTACAGTCTGCGCTCATAACCACGACACCAAACTGGCTTTGTCTGGTAGGGACAGAGAATTCTCTGGTGGCTTATGCAGATGTGGAGGAGTCCCCGATGGCAAAAACTCCCAAGCCAAGCACAAAATAGTATCTCCTTTTGTCCAGCCTCTTTCCCCCAACTACTGCATTCTTGGGTTGCCAACCTCCAGGCGGGTCAAGTAACAAATAAATACACACTGCAAGAAACAGTTGTAAATTAATGTGTTCTGCTTATAATGAACATTCTGTAAAGTGCATTGTGTATTCTTATAACATCCTAATCAGGTATATATATATTCAGTACATTCAATAGAACAATAACATACAGTTCACACAATATAACAACCACCAGTCAACTTTGCATCAGTATTTTAAAAGTCAAAAATATATACCCCGCCCTTCACTACCCGAAGGAGTCTCAGAGCGGCTTACAATCTCCCTTTCCCTTCCCACAACAGACACCCTGGTCGAATCTGCATCTTCAAATTAAGAAGAAGAGTTTGGATTTATACCCCGCCCTTCACTGCCCAAAGGCATCTCAGAGCGGCTTACAAACTCCTCTCCCTTCCCCTCCCCACAACAGACACCCTGTGAGGTAGGTGGGGCTGAGAGAACTTCTGACAGAAACTGTCCTTGAGAGAACAGCTGTGCCAGAGCTTGTGACTGACCCAAGGTCGCATCAGCAGGTGCGAGTGGAGGAGTGGGGGAATCAAACCCGGTTCTCCCAGATAAGAGTCCGTGCACTTAACCACTACACCAAAAATAGTTTTGTTTTGCTGTTCTTTGGATCGTTTTTGAAATTGGAACAACACTTGTATAACTAGTGCCTTTAGATCAGGGCAATTCGACTCTTCAACAGTAGATGGTGCTTTCACTCTGCCTGGGAGGTAGGTGGGGCTGAGAGAGCCCTCCTGAGGACTGCCCTTGAGAGAACAGCTCTGAGAGAACTTGTGACTGACCCAAGGTCACACGAACCGCTGTGTGTGGAGGAGTGGGGAATCAAACCTGATTCTCCCAGATTAGAGTCCCCGCTCCTAACCACTACACCGAATTGGCCATTTTCCTGCCAATGAACTATCTCTGCCCAGAGAAATCGTAACTCCAAATTAGAAAATTATCTTGAGCTGGTGGGAACAGTTTTATGTTGACAAAGTTCCCAAACAACAATCGGGGCGGGGGGGGACACACCCTTTTGAAATAATTTATCTTAGTTCTCTTAAAACCTGTTATTGGCTTCCTAGGGAGATTTGAAGTTTTACGCCTTATCTGTTTTTTGGGGCCTTCGTGAACTGCCTTGATTGTAATTCAAAGAAAAAAGGGGATAACAATCTATGTAATGAATTAAAGGCACTCTCCGGGCCTCTCCCCCCCAACCCTGAGTCCTCAGTTTTAATGGTATCTCTCAAGAACGGGTGGGCGTGAAAGAAACTGAAATTTCCGACGGTGACCTCTGCCTCTCGGGGAGCTCAAAACAGGAAGGAAAAGAAGGAGGAACGGAATTGTTCAGAAGGACATTTTTATGAAGAGAATCAGGCCGGAGGAAAACTGGAATTGTTCCGGAGGATGCGTTTATAAATAAGAGAAGAAGAAGAGATTGGATTTATACCCCGTCCTTCACTTGGAGTCTCAGAGCGGCTTACAATCTCCTTTCCCTTCCCCTCCCCACAACAGACACCCTGTGAGGTAGGTGGGGCGGAGAGAGCTCTGACAGAAACTGCTCTTTTTCAAGAACAGCTCTGACAGAACTATGGCTTGCCCAAGGTCACTCAGCAGCTGCGAGTGGTGGAATGGGGAATCAAACCTGGTTCTCCCAGATTAGAGTCCGCGCACTTAACCACTACACCAAACTGGCGATAGTTTATGGCACGTCTTACCGTACGCCATTTCTTGTTTTTACTGCATTGTTTTCTAATTTCTGTAATCTGGTTTTGGCATCGCTTAATGCATCAGGTCTGATCCTTTTCATAAGGACATAAGAAAAGCCATGTCGGATCAGGCCAGTGATGTGTCTTATGGGAAGGAGGGACTCTGACAAACCCCTTTTTGCTATTCACACTGGGGTGGACCGAGGAGAGGGTAAAGGGTACCTTCAGAGCTAATCCTGTTGTTGCAGTCATAGAATCATAGAATGTTGGAAGGGACCTTTGCAGGTCATCTAGTCCAACCCCCAGCACTCTGCAGGAGCATAGCTGAAAGTTAGCCCTACAACATACCCGAAAGATGGTCGTCCAGCCTCCATTTGAAAGCGTCCAGGGAAGGAGCATCCATCACCTCCCGAGGCAGCCTGTTCCACTGCTCAACCACTCTTACAGTCAGGAAGTTTCTCCTGATATTTAGCTGGTATCGACTCCCTTTGTAATTCCCACCCATTAAATCTAGTCTTGCAATCCGGAGCAAGAGAGAATAGATCTGCTCCATCCTCTACATGACAGCCCTTCAGATACTTGAAGACTGCAATCATGTCCCCTCTAAGCCTTCTTTTTCCCAGGCTAAACAGACCCAACTCTTTCAGCCTTTCCTCGTAAGACTTGGATTCCAACCCTCTCACCATCCTGGTCGCCCTCTTCTGGACACGCTCGAGCTTGTCGACATCCTTCCTAAAATGTAACATAATCTTCAAACCAGTTGTAAAATCTTGACCGTGTATTTTCAAAATGTAGTTTCTGGCCATCCTTTCAAAATTACGTGAAATAAATAATATAAGCATCTAGAATTTTTTTCGAGGACACTTAAAGTATGAATTCGATACATATTTGCAGATGATATTTTTAATGATTTAAGGTGAATTATATAAATCTGTGGTAAATTAGGCATGAGCTTGTTAAAGATATATATAACGAAAAGAAATCCCCCCCTTGCATGTATGTATGTTTATTTAAAAATTAAAAGATATTATCTATCTATCTATCTATCTATCTATCTATCTATCTATCTATCTATCTATCATCTATCTATCTATCTATCTATCTATCTATCTATCTATCTATCTATCTATCTATCTATCTATCTATCTATCTATCTATCTATCTATCGTTCCCTGGAAGGCCAGATCCTGAAGCTGAAGCTCAAATACTTTGGCCACCAAATGAGAAGGGAGCCCTCACTGGAGAAGACCCTGATGCTGGGCAAGATTGAAGGTCAAAGAAGAAGGGGACGGCAAAGGATGAGATGGTTGGACAGTGTCATCGAGGCAATGAACATGGAATTGAGCAAATTTCAGCGGACAGCGGAAGACAGGAGGGCCTGGCGTGATCTGGTCCATGGGGTCGCGAAGAGTCGGACTTGACTGTGCAACTGAACAACAACATCTATCTATCTATCTATCTATCTGTCTGTCTGTCTGTCTGTCCGTCCGCCCGTCCGTCCGCCCGTCTGTCTGTCCATCCGTCCGTCCGTCCATCCGTCCTCTGTCCGTCCATCCATCCATCCATCCATCATCAATCCATCCATCCATCATCTATCTATCTATCTATCTATCTATCTATCTATCTATCCATCCATCCATCCATCCATCCATCCATCCATCCATCCATCCATCCATCCATCCATCCATCCATCCATCCATCCATCATCAATCCATCCATCATCTATCTATCTATCTATCTATCTATCTATCTATCTATCTATCTATCTATCTATCTATCTATCATCTATCTATCTATCTATCTATCTATCTATCTATCTATCTATCTATCTATCTATCTATCTCTACATATATATAAACAATCCTTCCTAAAATGTGGTGCCCAAAACTGGACACAGGACTCCAGGTAAGGCCTGACCATCGCAGAATAGAGCAGAACTGCCACCTCCCGTGATCTGGATGCAACGCTTCTGTTAATGGATCCTAAGTACATTGATAACCAAAACCTAAGGAACAAAATAAGAACATAAGAGAAGCCAATGTTGGATCAGGCCAATGGCCCATCCAGTCCAACACTCTGTGTCACACAGTGGCCAGAAATACCAGGTGCCATCAGGAGGTCCCCCAGTGGGGCCAGGACACTAGAAGCCCCCCACTGCTGCCCCCTCCAGCACCAAGAATACAGAGCCTCACTTGCCTCAGACCCAGAGTTCCTAAGAACATAAGAGAAGCCAATGTTGAATCAGGCCAATGGCCCATCCAGTCCAATACTCTGTGTCACACAGTGGCCCAAAATACCAGGGGCCATCAGGAGGTCCAGCAGTGGGGCCAGGCACTAGAAGCCCTCCCAAGCACCAAGAATACAGAGCATCCCTTGGCTGGAGATCCTGCAGGGTTATTTTGCCATCTTCTGGGTATAGAACAGGGGTCACCGGCAATGCTCCCTCTAAGCTGTGGAGTCTTGTGAGCAAAATTTCTACCTTGTGAGCCACTGCCATTAAAGGTGTGAGCAATCAATCTGGCCGCTGCATAAAGTAGTTTGCCCTGGAGCCATCCTTCCTGAGCCGAGACAAAAATGTGTGAGTTGGAGGCTACAAAACTCTGAGCTAGCTCGCACTAACTCAGCTTAGAGGGACACACTGCTAAAGAGTATATTTTCGGGTTTCGCATGCAAAACTCCAGCTCCGCCGATCTCCAGCCGTTTCCTCCTGCAAAAGAAGAAGAAGAAGAAGAAAAATATCCTGAGGATTTCAGCCTCCCTTGAAGCTGGATGGCACCTGGATTGACAGGGTGGGCCACCAGGAGATCCACAGGCCTCGTCACTGTCGACTGGGTCAACAGTACACAAACTAAGACGGATTTAGAGCCGAGTCGGGAACGGCGTATTAGACTGTAGTAGGCTTTACGAACAAATCCCCTTTGAGAAATGTCCAGATCAGGAATAATGTGACAGTTTTCCCAGGCAGCCACTTGCGAGGAGATCCAGGGAATGGCGTTCAACAACTGCTCAGCATTCAGAGGAGTGGGTTTTCTTGGCCTCCCGCGAACCTTCTCTGTTTCGATCCAGCTGCTACGAAAGCACCGTGTATCTGCACGGAACCCCAGTGGACTGCCTCTGTTTCTGGGGAATGTATTCGCGGGACACACGCTTGCTTCATGTAAGGCTCTGGCTGGTCGGGGTTCGGCCTCGCTGCTGTTCCACAGCGCTGGTTACCAAGAGGCCTGTGTAGCTTCTTTACTAGGGCTGCCAACTCTGGATTGGGAAATACCGGGAGATTCGGGGGTGGAGGCTGGGGAGGGACCTCAGCACGGTACAAGGCCATAGAGTCCGCCCTCCGAAGCGGCCATTTTGTGCTGGGGAACTGACCTCTGTTGTTTGGAGGCCCCAGAATCGAGTGCTGTTTTGCCACTGTTTAAACCAAGGCCAGGAAGAAGAGAGGAGACTGGATTTATACTTCGCCCTTCACTACCCAAGGGAGTCTCAGAGCGGCTTACAAACTCCTTTCCCTTCCCCTCCCCACAGCAGACACCCTGTGAGGCAAGCGGGGCTGAGAGAGCTCTGACAGAAACGGCTCCTGAGAGAACAGCTCTGAGAGAACTTGTGACTGACCCAAGGGCATGGCAGCAGTTGCATTTATTTATTTATTTACTTACTTATTTAGATTTCTACCCTGCCTTCCCCACGAATGGGCTCAGGGTGGCTAACAAACAGGGGCACCATGTGCCAATGCATAAAAACCAAGTAAAACAGGATAAAACAGAGTAAATACCAGAAATTACATAAAGTGCTCAATGCGGTTGCTCTTAAATTAAGACAAGATGGTGTCCGGTAGATGTTGCCTCCATCCCCGTACCACGGTACCGATCCGGCACGTCACTGAAGTGTGGTCGTCATAGGGCCACTCCGTTGTTGTTGGTGGTAGTGGTGGCTCCTAGTCAAAGGCCTGGCAGAAGAGCTCCATCTTGCAGGCCCTGTGGAACTGTACAAGGTCAGTTCCGCGTGTGGAGGCGTGGGGAATCAAACCCGGTTCTTCCTAACCACTACACCAAACTGGCTCTTGCTCCCGTCCTCGTGCCAGGATGGAAGCACTTGAGATCACGGAGAAAGGACATCTTACATCTGTCACACATTTCAAGGGTCGCCAGCCCCAGGTTGGGAAATCCTTGGAGATTTTGGGGGGCGGAGCCTGAGGAAGGTGCGGTCTGGGGAGGGGAGGGACTTCAATGGGGCATAATGCCCATAGAGTCCGCCTTCCAAAGTGGTCATTTCCTCCAACTGAACTGATCTCTGTTGCCCAGAGATTGGTGGTAATCCAAGGAGATCTCCAGCCCCCACCTGGAGGTTGTATCAATATAAAGACATGACGTGAATCAATTACGCACAAAAGCAGAAAGATTCTATTGTACGAAACAATTCAAACAGTTTTAAATCTTTGTTAAAGTTCAGCAAACCCTTATATATTCTTAAAGAGCTAGGATCAAAAAGTACTTGATACAAAGGGAAAACTCAAATGAAGTCCACAAATCCTTTGTATAAAAAATCTTCAGGAGAGCAAAGGTTCTACGTCTTGTATGAGCAGCAACTATAAACGGCTGGCTTCACTGCCGCGTTCACGTTTTGCTTCTTCAGATAATGGATACTCTTTAGCTGTGAAACTGAAAATATACTTCTATGTCACATCCACTATATTACAACATACTTACTACATCCCTCATTGTCAGCCCATAAATACTCATTGAAATAAAGTTTCAACAATTCTCCTTCAACTAGTTTTCCATTCACTCCACTGACAGGTTCTCTTTCTGCCGATTGGGCTTCTACAATGGTGGTGGTGGTTAACACACAACATTCACCATTAAGTATGTACTGACAACCTGGAGTCACAATATTCTGACACAACTTAACATCAGTACATAATATCCTATTTTATATTTTTACATTTCTAAGAATAAAGTTTCTAATGAAACTGGTGGGTTAACCAAAGGAAGGAAAACTGACCTGAAATAACCTACTTGTATACAACCAACAGAATTTTATAAGAAACAACTTGAATCAAAATCAGTGTTCAAACCATTAGGGATCAAGGTGTTTAATTTAAAGATTCCCCTGTGTTCCTGGCAAAGTAATTCCTTCATAACCAATGGACGTTTTGAGCCTGCAACAAAGGTCCTTTCCGCACTTGGATCTCATTCCTTGTTTTATCAGAGTTCAACTCGCGACACAATACCTTGCATTTGTCCCTTATAACAGCATCCATTTATCCTGGGACAAGTGTTGGGTGAAACTGGGGTGACCTCAATGTAATATGGAAACAAAAAATACCCTGAGATAATTACAGAAGTGAACTCGCGTGTAGTGTAGAATGTAAAAATAACCTGAGATAATTATGAGAGTGAACTCGCATGTAGTGTAGAATGTAAAAATACCCTGAGATAATTACAGAGGTGAACTCGCGTGTAATGTAGAATGTAAAAATAACCTGAGATAATTACAGGGGTGAACTCACGTGTAGTGTAGAATGTAAAAATACCCTGAGATAATTACAGGGGTGAACTCGCGTGTAGTGTAGAATGTAAAAATACCCTGAGATAATTACAGGGGTAAACTTGCGTGTAGTATAGAATGTAGTAATACCCTGAGATAATTACAGGGGTGAACTCATGTGTAGCATAGAATGTAAGTTCGGGAACAGGGTTGAACCAGGATTTAAGGTATAGTGCAGAAAGGACCAAAGAGCACACCACATCCAAACTGGTCTTCT
Source organism: Gekko gecko (assembly GCA_029375565.1). Lineage (NCBI taxonomy): Eukaryota > Metazoa > Chordata > Lepidosauria > Squamata > Gekkonidae > Gekko > Gekko gecko. The sequence continues at coordinate 232,803,335 of JAPDNY010000003.1, forward strand.
TTGTGGTTTTGAGAGGCAAAATGCTCTGTGAGTAGTCCTTCCCTTGTTTGTCATTTATTTCTTGTGATGTGTTCCATAGTTCTTAATTTCAATGGTCTGGGAGTTCTTTCCTTGGGTAATTGCCTGATATACGCACCCCTGATTTGGATCCGGAGGACCATGGTAGATGGAGAACAATTAGGGTTACCAAATTCCAGGAGGATCTGGAATGACAACAGAGACCACTTCCCCCAGAGAAGCTTCGGAGGGTGGACTTTAGGACATTATACCCCGCTGAGACCCCTTCCCTCCCCAAACCCTGCCCATCCTACCCTCAGAAATCCCAACATGGAGTTAGCCATTCTAATTTTGCCCTATGTGCTAAATTCAATTTCCTTTACCTTAAGTTTGAGTTTCCTTTTAAATGTCAAAAGGGGTAAAAATGACCCTGACACCATCGGAACATAGGCAGCAATTTACAAAAATCACAAGGTGAAGCACGAAACACCACAGGGCAGTTGACCTCATTAAGGCTGTGGAACAGAAGGTTCCGAGCTCTGTTCCCTAGTGTGGCACCCACCACGTGTTTCAGGGAAGTGGGCAAGGCGTTTGACCGGCGGGGCTTGCAGCTGACAGGGGGACCTCACCTTGAAACAGCAGCTGTGGGAATAATAGGCCTCTCTATGAGTTGCGAGCCTCTATTAGATGTAAGCCTCCTCGTGCCAGGATGGAAGTAAATGTGGCTCTTGTGGTTTATGGTAATTGTGAACGTTGCTTTCCGTGAGCCGTGGAGTGAGTATCAGTGTTGCGGAAGACAGAAAACAAAGCCGGATCCACTTTTCTTCCACTTCTCCGGGTTGTTTTGACGACCCCTCTTTTCAAGAGATGGTTTTAAGCAGGGCCGTTACCTGCGATTGCGTTGGCTGTTCTCACAACACAACAGTCAGTGGCTGGAAGGGGGGGGGAGAATTCATTAACATTTTGTCAATGCGCTCCATCAAATAAAACGTGCACTTTCAGTGCCGCGATCAATGCCGCTTAAGACACATTTGCTCAAGTCGGGCGGTCACCTTTTTGGGTTTTTTGCTTTTCTGACTGATGGATGGGAAGAGGCCCCCAAGAACTCCTTCCTAAAACAAAGCTCGGTGTTGGCGCAAGAAAAGATGAGCCCCTGGAATCCCTTGTGTCCTACGGACCCGGATTCCTTCGCAATTCAATTGACTTTCGGAGTCAGGGACGCCATCTTCAAACATGACAAGAAGGAGACAGAATTCCTGGCCCCTTTCTCGGGGTGGGGGGCTGGGAGAGGAAAACTTTCGGAAGAATGAAACGCGCACCCTAGGCCGCATCCTGGCCGTCTCCCTAATCTCGGTTGCACTGTGTCAGGCCGAGGTAACCGCGAGTTAAATGAAATACCCTAGATCAAAGGGGGATTAATCACCAACGGAATCCTGCTGAATAAACCTGTCATTCAAGAAAATTATTTCCAGCAAACTTAGCAGAGGATTGGGGCGGGGGTGAGGGGGGATGGGGTGGGGGGCCCGGCATTTGCATAAGCGGGCCCCGACGTGCTTCAGCCAGGTTAAAAGAGTCCGAATCCATCCGAGGGACTCCGGTCGGCTGTCCTTTTCATCGGATCCTCACAATGGCCGGCTTCTAATCTGATCATGCGGCCGTCCGTCGAAAAGGGTGTCGGAACAGCCGTGTCTGGCAAAGATGGGATGGATCAATTTCAGTTTCAGTAACTCCTAAATCTGATTTGTCGGAATTTAAGATGTAATCCTTAAAAAGAGAGAGGGAGAAAGCCCCTTTAAGCCCATAGGCTGTTTATTAACATCCTTTCTTTGCTTTTTTAAAAAGAAAAACTTGACCTTTGTCTTAGAAACACTTGGTCTGGATCCAACGTCCCTTGTATTGTGCCGCTGCCTTCTCTCCCCCCAGCTCCCCAGTCTGGTTATATTCACAAAACCCGCCATTTTGTGATGTCTCTGAAGCCAAGGATGTGAGTGTATATATGTGTATGTGCAAATATATTTGTTTAAAATGTGTAAATGGGTACCTGTGGGTAAATATGTGAGAAAATACATGACTATTCCTGTCTTTCTGCTGAGCTGTCTATTGAGCGACAGTCATCTTTAGAGGCTCCGCTTCAGGTTCCCCCCCACCTTCTGAAGTTAGGTGTCTTGCAATCCAGGACGGGGCCTTCTCAAGCGTAGCACCAAAGCTCTGGAACCCTCTCTCCCCGGGGAGACTCGTCTGTCCCCTTCTTCCACCAATGGATGAAGATTTTTGTCCTGCTTCATGTGGTGTTCCCTCAGTGACTCTTCCTTCCTCACCAATGTTTTAACCAGTGTCCCCTCTAAGCTGAACTGGTGTGAGCTAGCTCACAGTTTTTTAGCCTCTGGCTCACACATTTTTGTCTTTAGCTTAGGAAGGAGGGCTCCAGAGCAAACTAACTGATGCAGCAGCCAAATCACTCTCTCACAAGTTTAATGCCAGTAGCTCACAAAGTAGAATTTTTGCTCACAACAGCTTAGAGGGAGCATTGGTTTTAACTCCTGTTTTTATGTCTTCGTATTTATTTTAACTCTGCTTTTAATTGGTTTGAATGATGTCCGTTTGCGGCGTGCATGTTGGTTTTAAATGGCACTGAAATGGGATTCGATCGCATATGTTTTAAATTGTTAGTCGCCGTGGTGACCCTTGGGAGGGCAGAAAGGTGGGACTTAGACTGTAAATAAATATTTGGGATGGAGCTGACCTTTTTATTGGCTGGAAGGGCATTGCAGCCTACCTCAGTGGTCAGATTTTGGGCATTAAAATTTTCTCTTTATTGTTGCTGACAGCAAATTTATTATTCTGTTCGGTGGTTTTATACCATCCTGAGGGGTACCATTTTTTGCCTCGGGCAACCCATTTGGGGATGTCTGGTGTAGTGGTTAGTGTACGTGTGTACGGACTCTAACCTGGGAGAACCGGGTTTGATTCCCCACTCCTCCACTCGCAACTGCTGGGTGACCTTGGGCAAGCCATAGTTCTGTCAGAGCTGTCCTTGAAAAGAGCAGTTTCTGTCAGAGCTCTCTCAGCCCCACCTCCCTCACAGGGTGTCTGTTGTGGGGAGGGGAAGGGAAAGGAGTTTGTAAGCTGCTCTGAGACTCCGAGTGAAGGGCAGGGTATGAATCCAATACTCTTCCTCCTCCTCCTCCTCCTCCTCTTCTTCTTCTTTCCAGAGCTCCAGCAGCCTGTCAGAGGGAGGGCCTTTTTTATGGATGGTAGCACCAGAGCCGCCTTCCATGGCCCATTTGGCTGGCGCCATCTTCGTCAAAATCTGTGGCACCTGGCAATCTCTGTCCTGCTCTCTCAGGGTTTTAATGCTATTTATGATCCTGTCTTTTTTCCCTGCCAGTTTATTGAAGGACCATCTTCTCCAATTCGTCCCTGCCTAGGAAATAAGATCACAGGGAGAAGCCCTCTTGACGATCCCATCGACCAAAGAAGATCGTTTTGGTGGGTGCCCGCGAGACGGCCTTTTCTGTGGCAGCCCCACAATTACGGAACGACCTCCCCAGCGAGGTGTAGCCCCCTCACTTTACATCTTTAGGAGGCAGTTGAAGACAGGTTTCATGTAGGATTGAATTTGATCAAGAACATAAGAGAACATAAGAGAAGCCAGCATTGGATCAGGCCAATGGCCCACCCAGTCCAACACTCTGTGTCACACAGTGGCCCAAACATACCAGGTGCCGTCAGGAGGTCCAGCAGTGGGGCCAGGACACTAGAAGCCCTCCCACTGCTGCCCCCACCCCAAGCACCAAGAATGCAGAGCCTCACTTGCCCCAGACTGAGATTTCCTATCTATACATAAGAACATAAGAGAAGCCAGTGTTGGATCCGGCCAATGGCCCGTCCATTCCAACACTCTGTCACACAGGGACCAAAAATACCAGGTGCCATCAGGAGGTCCACCAGTGGGGTCAGAACTCCAGAAGCCCTCCCACTGTCGACCCCCCCCAGCACCAAGAATACAGAGCATCCCTTGCCCCAGACTGAGAGTTCCTGTCTGTACCCTGTGGCTAATAGCCACTGATGGACCTCTGCTCCAGATGTTTATCTAATTCCCTCTTGAAGCCGTCCATGCTTGTAGCTGCCACCACCTCCGGTGGCAGTGAATTCCATGTGTTAATCACTCTTTGGGTGAAGAAGGACTTCCTTTTATCCGTTCTAACCCGACCGCTCAGCAATTTCATTAAGTTACTAGCAGTCTTAAATTGTGATTTTTTTTTTAAAGTTTGGTTTCTAATGTATTTTATTTTGTTTATTGTGTCTACATTGTAAGATGTCTTGAGGAAGAAAGGCAGCTAATCAATGTTTTGGGTTTTTTTAAGCAAATAAATTCGTACCCACGCCTTCTCCTATTCGAGAACCTCTCCCCCCCCCGAGCGGCGGGCAAAATACAAAACGCAATACGGTTGTTAAAAAAAACCAGTATCCAATAAGAATGCCCCAATAAATTAGCGACAATAAAAGAAAAATGATTCAGTAATTGGCCATGCAATTCCAAGAACGCTTTCCTGGGAGTAAGTGCTTTGACTAGACCAGAGTAGACCAGCTTAAGGACTGCTCGGCGAATCACCTCCTAACATGGGCACCAAATTGGCAGCAATCATCATTTTGTTTTTAAGAAGCCGCCAGAATAAAAATCTTATAGCTGTGATAAAAGCAATGCAGGCAATCATAAGAAAGATAAGGGGAGCTAATAGCCGCGAAATAAATAGCAGAAAGACCGTGCTCTTCTCCTGCATATGAGGCTGTGGTTTACTTTATACGGCTGATTTTATTTTTTATTTGTCTATTCAAATCCTGATTCCTCACCTCCCCATCCATTTAGATTTATTTTTTTTAGATTGGTGTTTGTTTAACCTTGTGGTTCTATTGTCCTGTTAATATCTTTGTACATTGCCCGCAGGGCTTTGTGCCGAAAGACGGGATATCAGTTCTTGACCCAAACAGACAAATAAACATGCGAGCCAATGGCCAGATCCAGAGGAATATAGACATTCTTTCTGTGCACCCTCCCAAAAAATTAGCCGGAACTGGCTTTTCAGAAGGTAAATTCCCCCCGTCGTAAAATCTGCAAAGTGCTCCGGTATTTTTCTCCCCCTGCCTCTGTGCTAGTGTTGGCAAATAAGCGTGGGGGTTCGGCAGAGGGCATTTTAAATGGAGAAAGGGAAGGGGATACTGCGGTATTTGCTCCAGTGCAAGACTAGGTTTTTTCCCAGGTACGTCATCAGAAAAAGAAAACAAATGAGTAAAGGGAAACATGATAGGGGTTTATAAAATTATACATGGGGTGTGGAGAGAATGGACAAAGAGAACTTTTCCTCCCTCTCCCCAAATACTCGAACTCGAGGGCATCCAAGGAAGCTGATGGGCAGTAGGTTCAGGACGGCCAAAAGGAAATTCTACCTGACACAGAGAGTGATTAAAATGTGGAATCTGTTGCCAGAGGATGTCGTGACAGCCACAGGAATGAACAGCTCGAAAAGGGGATTAGATGAATTCACGGAGGAGAGGTCTATCAGTGGCTCCTAGCCCCAATGGCTAAAGGGAACCGTCACATTCAGAGGTGTCGAATCTCTGAATCCCGGAGCCAGGAGGCAACATCAGGGGAAGGCCTCGGCCTCTATGCCCTGTTGTTGGCCCTCCAGAGGAACTGGTTGGCCCCTGTGTGAGACAGGATGCTGGACTAGATGGACTGTTGGTCTGATCCAGCAGGGCTCTTCTGATGTCCTTATGTGAAAAAACACAGGTTGTCTTACATTCCTATTGAAGTTATAGTTATGCTTAGTTAAATAAATTTTTCTCGTGTATATCATTTTTTTCCCTGGGGGTTGTCGTGTGACATTTAGGTTTGCCTTCCTTTTGAATAAATACAGTATATATATGTGTGTGTGTGTGTTTAAAATGCATATTTAAAAACATATTTCCCCTGCCATTCTTGGACTCAAGACGCTTTCAAGGCGGCTTCCAGTATAAATGTAAAGGCACACGAATCTACATCATGCAGTTCTTGAGTCCGGAGGGAAGTCATAAAGATCAAGGATCGCCGATTGTCTTTAAGAGGCAAATTGTTGGCAGGCACACAACAATCTCAGTTCAGATTAGGGCCACGTGGGGACAAGAGGAGGGGGTTTAACTTTCCATCTCTTGCATGTTTCTGCTAATTAAAACCATCCCTTTGGAGCCATTATTATCACTTTCAAGGGGGCGGGAAAAGACAGGTTTCTAAAGGACCTGTGATTTTTTTTCTTTAGGGCCTAATAACGAGGTAGGCCCCCTTGGTTTGAGTACTGAAACCGAGAGGGGGAGGAAAACGGGTTAAATCCCAGTTTCTCGCAGAGCCCCGATCCGAATGCACGCACCTGTGATTTACCTTTGAGAGCCAAACCAGGATCTATTGTCTGTTTTGACTCCCAAAAGCCTTACATGATAAGCTATGGAATAATGAAATGAGTAGTATTGGAAGATGACATTTTTTTTAAAAAAAGATTAGAAACCAGCAAGGTTCAAGGGAACAATCCTAAACAGAGACACCGGATTGGAACAAAATAAAATATTCTCACCTGGTACCTAAAACCAAATAGACTTGCCAACAAGCGGATATCGGTGGGAAGGCACTCCCCAATAGCATTTTCCATTTTAAACGTTCTCATGCCAAATTTACAAATAGCTTTTTAGTATTTGGGGGAATTTGTAGAGCAATTTAAGGTTCGTGGGGGGAGGGAAATCTCCTGAAAGATACTCTCAGCCTAACCTACCTCACAGAGTCGTTGTGAGGATAAAATGGAGGCGATGAGAATGAAGTAAGCTGTTTTGGGTCCCCATTGGGGAGAAAGGTGCGGTATAAATAAATAAAAACTAATGGCAAGCTTGCCAGGCTATATCTGGCAACTGGCGGGAGGCTTGGAGGGGGGAAATGGGAGGCATGACATCCTGTGAGCCACTATGTCATTTCCTGTGAGCCACTATGTCATTTCCTGTGAGCCACTATGTCACTTCCTGGGGAACTGATGTAGGTTTCCCCCAGCCATGACATAATGGTGCAGATGACACCACCAGGATTTTAAAAAAGAATTCTACTGCCACCACTGGGGGGAATCTCCCAGGCCAACCAGGGGAATGGCAAATTTAGCTGATGGCTGGTATCTACTTCTCAGGAGCTTGACAGAGTGCGAAACTTATATTGCACAAATTCCAAACGTATCCGTTTCACGCCTTTGAGAATTCAGCTGGGAAGGACGTGTAAAAAAGAAAACCAGAAACTCTGATGAGTTTTAGGGTAATCATGCTAATTATCAGCTTGTGAAATTCTAGAATTTTATAATCTGATAATTAGCATGATTACTTTAGATAGGATTTCAAGGATAGGATTTCAAGGGTAGAATTTGGGAGGATAATTAACACGGTTTCCCCTAAAAAAAAAATCTGTGAACCCAGTGGTGTCGAGGCCTCGAAATGCTGACCAAATGATTCAAATTACGCAAACAGACGTCCACATTTCTGCGTGCAAATCTGAAGCATGAGAATCAGTGACGGTGGTGTTCCCCCCACAAAAAAAAAACAAAATTAATTTTGGTTCAGTAGAATCTCCATCATATATTGAAGAAAGAGAGAAGAGATTGGATTCATACCCCGCCCTTCACTTGGAGTCTCAGAGCAGTTTACAAACTCCTTTCCCTTCCCCTCCCCACAACAGACACCCTGGTCCAATCTGCATTTGCATTTTTAAATCAGTTGCGTGCTGCTGTGATGTCGTCTTTCTCTATGCTTCTTTGAATGTTGTTTGGAGAAGATTCTTTTAAAGCAGTGCGGAGGCGCAATGACACTGGAGCCGCCCTGAAAGGACGATAAACATATGTGGATGTGTGAAAGTATGCTAGCACTGTTGAGGTGTGAAAACGACACCAAATGTGGACAGCTTTTTTGAAGACGGAGTCAAAAGGCTGGGACACTGGTGGGAAAGACAAATGCAGATTCGGCCCCTTGTGAGGTAGGCGGAGCTGAGAGAGCTCTTTCAAGAACTGCCCTTGAGAGAACAGCTCTGAGAGAACTTCTGACTGACCCTTGGGAGAACAACTCTGCGAGAACTGTGGCTGACCCAAGGTCACACCAGCAGCTGCATGTGGAGGAGTGGGGAATTGAACACGGTTCTCCCAGATTAGAGTCTGCACACTTAACCACTACACCAAACTGGCTGTATTGAGTGGAATCTTAACTGTTCAGGCCAAAGAGGGCATGAATACGCATACAAACAGACATGAGGTTGTCTTATACCGAATCAAATCATTGGTCCATCAAGGTCAATATTGTCTACTTGGACTGGCAGCGGCTCTCCAGGGTCTCAGGCTGAGGCCCTTCACATCACCCACTGGCTGGTCTTTTAAAATGGAGGTGCAAGAGATTTATTTATTTATTATTTATTTATTAATTTAATTTATACCCGCCCTCCCCATGAACGGGCTTACATAATTGGTCTGTAAATGACCATTCATTCGCATAAAAACAGTTTAAAATTCAGTTACAATAAAACAAAACTCTCCTAAAGTGCTAGTGCTGATACATCGCATTAAATTCATAAGCTGGCATACTGGGAATACCATAGAATCGTAGGATGTTAGAGTTGGAAGGGACCTTGCAGGTCATCTAGTCCAGCCCCCGGCACTCTGCAGGAGCATAGCCAAATGGTAGCCCTACATATCTACAACATACCCAAAAGATGGTCGTCCAGCCTCCGCTTGAAAATGTCCAGGGAAGGAGCATCCACCACCTCCCGAGGCAGACTGTTCCACTGCTCAACCACTCTTACAGTGAGGAAGTTTCTCCTGATATCTAGCCGGTAACTCTCCCTTGTAATTTCCACCCATTAGATCTAGTCTTGCAGTCCGGAGCAAGAGAGAATAGATCTGCTCCATCTTCTACATGACAGCCCTTCAAATACTTGAAGACTGCAATCATGTCCCCTCTAAGCCTTCTCTTTCCCAGGCTAAACAGACCCAACTCTTTCAGCCTTTCTTCGTAAGACTTGGATTCCAACCCTCTCACCATCCTGGTCGCCCTCCTCTGGACATGCTCGAGCTGGTCAACATCCTTCCTAAAGTGTGGTGGTGCCCAAAACTGGACACAGGACTCCAGGTGAGGCCTGACCATAGCAGAATAGAGTGGAACCACCACCTCCCGTGATCTGGACGCAATGCTTCTGTTAATGCATCCTAAGATTGCATGAGCTTTCTTCACAGCCACATCGCACTGCAGGCTCATGTTGAGCTTGTGATCAACCAGAACACCTAGATCCCTTTCACACGTGCTGCTGTCAAGCCAAGTCCCTCCCATTCTATATCTGTGCCTTTGATTTTTTGTGCCTAGGTGTAGGACTTTGTACTTATCTCTATTGAAATTCATTTTATTTGCTTCAGCCTACTGTTCTTGCTGGAGCTGCGGTGGCTCAAGTGGTTAAGACGCTGAACTGCAGGCTGTGGTCAGTAGTTCAGCAGTTCAAGACCCGGGTGCTGCAAGACGGAGTGAGCTCCCATCTCTAGTTCCAGCTCCTGCCAACCTAGCAATTCGAAAGCAAGAAATTGCAAGTAGATAAATAGGTACCACTTCAGTGGGAAGGTAACAGCGTTCTGTGCACCTCGGTGTTTAGTCATGCCGGCCACATGACCACGGAAACGTCTTTGGACAGTGCTGGCTCTTCGGCTTTGAAACGGAGATGAGCACCGCAACCCTAGAGTCGGATTTGACTGGCTTTCGAGCAAGGGAACCTTTACCTTTACCTTTACTGTTCTCGCCTATCTAGATATCATATCACCAGGCATGACCTTCCTGAGCACACACTCCCCCCCATATTATGGTATCTCACTGTGGAAGAAGGTTGGTTCTATGACCCAAGTCCCATTTCATTGCTCACCGAGTCGCCCAACCTCTTGTTTGTATTGAATCCTTCTGTCTGATCCGCCTGGAGTGCCAGCGAGAACAACAGACTACCAGAAACGTCAATCAATGTCACAAAAAGCAGTTTTCCTCGAATCAGGAAAAGGGCCATGTTACGTTCCGAAGCTTGAATCAATCCTATGTTTTACCATGCAAAGCTTGAGCCAGCAAACGGGATTGTAAGCGTCGACATTCCCATTGGTTGGTTTCTGTGAAACCTCGTCAATAGCCAATCCTGTAGTGTATATACTTGTTGGAGGGAACAGACCTCATTGGCCTTTAATCCAGTGTTATGATTGGTTGTTAACTGAACTATGGGCGTGGCTTTGACAGCCTGTATTATTTAAAAAGGGAGCTGTGCTCCACTGTTTTGTGCGTGTTGTCTGATTGACTAGTTTGCCGTTAATAAAGCTGAAATCACTTGTTGAAAGCACTATCTTGTTAAGTCTCGTACTTAACAGGCCAGATCTTATGTTAAGATTTTCAACATGCTGTGTCAGCCCGTCAGATATCGCCCTGGTGGTAGCTCTTTCCCCAAGTGACCGAGCCTGGTTTCCATCAGGAACATGAAGAATGGGGAGCGGGGACTTTTAAAATAAGTATGCATACACACACAGGAGCCGCGGTGGCTCAAGTGGTTAAGTCACTGAACTGCAGGCCGAAAGGTCGGTAGTTCAGCAGTTCGAGACCCAAGTGCCATAGGACAGAGTGAGCTCCCATCTCTGGTCCCAGCTCCTGCCAACCTAGCAGTTCGAAAGCAAGAAATTGCAAGCAGATGAATAGGTACTGCTTCAGTGGGAAGGTAGCAGCATTCCGTGCACCTTGGCGTTTAGTCATGCCGGCCACAAGACCATGGAAACGCCTTCGGACAGCGCTGGCTCTTCGGCTTGGAAACGGAGATGAGCACCGTAACCCTAGAGTCGTATTCGATTGGCTTCAGATTCAGGTAGCTACAGTGGGGCATTTTGAGGCTCCGCCCCCTCAGTTTTGAAGTACGTCCCACAACAGCTGCTGGCCCTTGGTGTAGCAGTTAAGTGGGCGGACTTTGGTCTGGGAGAACCGGGTTAGATTCCCCGCCTCCTCCGCTCGCAGCTGCTGGATGACCTGGGGCAAGCCATAGCTCTGTCAGAGCTGTCCTCTCTAATGGGTGGAAATCTAATGGGTGGGAATTACAAGGGAGTCGTTACCGGCTAGATATCAGGAGAAACTTCCTAACTGTAGGAGTGGTTGAGCAGTGGAACAGACTGCCTCGGGAGGTGGTGGATGCTCCTTCCCTGGACGTTTCCAAGCGGAGCCTGGATGACCATCTTTTGGGTATGTTGTAGGTATGTAGGGCTATCTTTTGGCTGTGCTCCTGCAGAGTGCAGGGGGTTGGACTAGATGACCTGCAAGGTCCCTTCCGACTCTAACATTCTATGATTCTCAAGGACATAAGAACATAAGAACATAAGAGAAGCCAATGTTGAATCAGGCCAATGGCCCATCTATTCCAACACTCTGTCACACAGCGCCCAAAATATACCAGGTGCCATCAGGAGGTCCACCAGTGGGGCCAGGGCACCAGAAGCCCTCCCACTGCTGCCCCCCCAGCACCAAGAATAGAGCGCATCACCTGCCCCAGACGGAGAGTTCCCATCTATACCCTGTGGCTAATAGCCACTGATGGACTTCTGCTCCATATGTTTATCTAATTTCCTCTTGAAACTGTCCATGCTTATAGCTGCCACCACCTCCTGTGGCAGTAATTCCATGTGTTAATCACTCTTTCGGTGAAGAAGGACTTCCTTTTATCTGTTCTAACCTGACTGCTCAGCAATTTCATGGAGTGCCCACGAGTTCTTGTATTGTGAGAAAGGGAGAAAAGGACTTCTTTTCCAGAAAGGACAGTTCTGGAAAGAGCTCTCTCAGCCCCGCCTACCTCACAGGGTGTCTGTTGTGGGGAGGGGAAGGGATAGGAATCTGTAAGCCGCTCTGAGACTCCGAGTGAAGGGCACGATATAAATCCCATTCTCTTCTCTTCTACGACGTTGGACAATTTCGAAAGCACCTTTCAAGTGTACGGCGGGCTCGCGCACTCCTGCCTTATGTCACAGAACAATACCTTCGCAGGCGGTGGCTCTGGTTCGAGTCCAAAATGCAACGCCACCTCTGGAATTTGCAATTAAGAAGGGGGTCAGACGGATTAATTAATTAGCCAACGTTTCCAGTCCCCGAAGCAACGGACCCCCGCTCCTGCTTCTTACGAACTTCTGTAGCTCTGCTGCTGTCCTGGGCTTTGATCAGATGCCAGACGCTGTGTTCCGATCTTGCATAGATCTCCTTTCTTGACCCCTGTGACACAACCCTTTCCGCTGCAGCGCAGAGGAGGTTGTCGCTTTGGTGGCATGGCACACGCTTTGCATGTATAAATCCAGAGAACCTCCTGACTTGTGGGATAATTCTCAGAGAGCTGCTGCCCAGGAAGGCCTCAGTTGGCCAGGGACCAGCAATGCTAAACTCCCTGGGTGGGTTGCTTGGCTCAGTCGCTTTGGCAGCAATAAGGACCGGTGTCCCCAGTCATCTCCAGCCACACTTCTGGCTGAAGGCTAGAGTTCGAAGGCTGTTAGCCTTTGGCTGGTAATCACCGGAAGGCTCAAGGGGTGGAGAGTTGACCAAACGGTATCCCTTGATGCCATGACGTGACTTCCGGCTCCATCGCCGGAAGTGACATCACCGCTAGAGCTGCTAGATCTCCCGCTATCGGGGAAGACGTCCCAATGGCACCCACAACCCCTGCTGCTACTCTGTAGAGCGATGTGGGGGTGGGGTGGGGGGAATATCTGAAAATCACCACCACATTCTGCAAGGCAGCATCATAGGAAGGCCTCGGCCTCTGTGCCCTGTTGTTGGGCCTCCAGAGGAATTGGTTGGCCACTGGGTGAGACAGGAGCCCAGACGTGATGGACCACTGGCCTGACCCAGCAGGGCTCTTCTGATGTTCTTATGAAGGCCTCGGCCTCTCTGCCCTGATGCTGGCCCTCCAGAGGGACTGGTTGGCCACTGTGTGAGACAGGATGCTGGACTAGATGGACCACTGGCCTGACCCAGCAGGGCTCTTCTGATGTTCTAATGAAGGCCTCGACCTCTGTGCCCTATTGCTGGACCTCCAGAGGAACTGGTTGGCCCCTGTGTGAGACAGGAAGCTGAGCTAGATGGACCACTGCTCTGATCCAGCAGGGCTCTTCTTATCTTCTTATTTTTGCCCTAGAAATGATGTAATGCCAGCCTTTCTCCTGTGTCACCTCCCCCTAGTATCTTGCCAGCTGGCAACCCTAGTAATTGCATCACAGGACATTCTAGGATTCCCCTGAAACTTGGTGGTATTTACCTGAGCCTGAAATCCCTTAGGCACATACTCCTTATGTGGACAAGACAAGGATAGCAGGCCAGGTTCCTAGCATACATCAAAGGTCAACCCAATCCAGAAGCTTTATGCTGATGGCAAATCACAGCACAGTGCCTGAAGAGGTCTCCAGTAGCTCACTAGGGCCCAAGGGTAGCCTTTTGAGATTTATGGCTCCCTTGAAAGTTCTTTATAGTCCTTCCTCAGCCCTTAGCTTCTCCTTCCCTCACACAGCCTTTATGTTGCGAGTTCCAACAATCCCTCATTGGCTGGTGAAAGGGACATTGTATTGGGATCCCTTGCCTACCTCTCCCCCATCTGTGAGTTCTTCTAGAAGAAGAAGAGAAGAAATTGGATTTATACTCCACCCTTCACTACCCAAAGGAGTCTCAGAGTGGCTTACAAACTCCTTTCCCTTCCCCTCCCCACAACAGACACCCTGTGAGGTAGGTGGGGCTGAGAGAGCTCTGACAGAAACTGCTCTTTTTTCAAGAACACCTCTGACAGAACTTTGGCTTGTGCAGGGTCATCCAGCCAGGTGCAAGTGGAGGAGTGGGGAATCAAACCCGGTTCTCCCAGATTAAGAGTCCGCGCACTTAACCACTACACCAAATTTAAGTTCTCTTTCTTTTCATAAACACCTCAACAGTAGGGTCGGCAACCTCTGGGTGCCATCTTGAGCCGCACCACTATTACAATTGATCGTCAGACGACCAAGATCAGTTCCCAGGGAGAAAATGGCTGCTTTGGAGGGCGGACTCTACAGCATTATACGCTACGGAGGCCCCTCCCCTCCCCAAACCCTGCTGTTCCCAAGCTCCACCCCCCAAACCACCAGGCATTTCCCAACCAAGAGCGGGCAGCCCCACTCAAACGCCATCAATGAACCGATGTGGTTCGCAAGAAAGGTTGGGTCAGGCGCAGGCAGTAAAAGAATGCCTGCCTTAACGGTGGCGCAGGCAGTAAAAGAATGCCTGCCTTAACATCTGTTCGAACAGCTTCGGCTGTTCGAATCCCGCCGCGGTCAGGGTGAGCTCCTGGCCCTTGTCCCAGCTCCCGCCCACCCAGCGGTTCGAAAGCCCGTTAAAGGGTGATTAGATAAAAGGGGTACCTGCTATTAGAGCAGGGGGGCACCCGCCCCTGTAGCAGCAACGGTGGAGAGCAACGGACGGCAGAGGCGATGGACGGTGGAGGAGACATGGCGGCTGGCGAGGCGAGGAGGCGTAGGAAGGAGGCCGGACTGACAAGGCGCAGAGGCAAAGCAACGCAGCAGGCTGGAGCCTGACGTGGACAGAGGCCGCTATGAAGCAGGCGCGAAAGTGCGGCGTGGATCCAGCCTGGAGGTGGATTCGCAAGGGCCAGGAAGGTGGAACTTCATAACAAAGACCAGTGCCGGAGAGAGAGGTCGCCGCCGGACTGTCCCCTTCGCAACAGAAGATCTGCTACAGAATAGGGGTGCCTGGTAGGATATCCACCTCCCCCTGCACATATGTGGCCCTAGGCTAGGAATGTTGGACCTAATATATATATATATATATATATATATATATATATATATATATATATATATATATATATATATATATATATATATATATATATATATATATATATATATATATATATATATATATATATATATATATATATATATATATATATATATATATATATATATATATATATATATGTATATATATGTATATATATATATGTATATATGTATGTGTGTGTGTGTGTGTGTGTGTGTGTGTGTGTGTAAGCCGCTCAGAGCCCTTAGGGGGTGAGCGGGGTAGAAAGTTGAATAATAAATAAATAAATAAATTTGTCTCGCGGTGCACCGGATTATCCTTCCAGTGATTCTCGATTCCTGTCGTCAGTGTTTATAATAGCCTGAGTTTACCTGGAGTGAATCGGTCTCTCAGAAAACATTCCTAATAACACCATCAACACAACGGACTATGCATATCAAGTCTCGTTTCGTTTGCCACTTTGTCAGAGTGTACAGCATGGGAATTTCTATATAGTTCGTTCATTTAACAAGCAGTGTGGCCGTTTTTCCATAGTGACCTTCATCTAATCCATTAATGTGATGCCATTGTGTTGATGGCGCTATTATGAATGATTTCTGCGAGGCCAGTTCACTCCAGGTAAACTGGATATCGGATAAGAACTTATAAGTCTGTGGATATTTTCTTTGGCATAATATATCACGGTTCTTCAGCTTATCTCTGCCAGCCTCCAAGTTGCACCTGGAGATCTCCTGGGATTACAGTGAATCCCCAGGTGACAAGAGATCAGTTGCCCTGGAGAAAACCCCCATGTTGGAGGGTGGACTCTATCACATTATACCCTGCTGAGGTCCCTCTCCTCCCTAAGCCCCGCCCTCTTCAGGCTCCACCCCCACAACCTCTGGGTATTTCCCAACCAAGAGCTGGCTGCTGTATGACAGAGTGTTGGACTGGATGGGCCATTGGCCTGATTCAACATTGGCTTCTCTTGTGTTCTTATGTTCTTATGTTGGTAAACCTACCACGACTGCCCTTAGCCATGAAAAGAAGAAGAAGAAGAAGAAGAAGAAGAAGAAGAAGAAGAAGAAGAAGAAGAAGAAGAAGAAGAAGAAGAAGAAGAAGAAGAGGAGGAGGAGGACGAGGACGAGGATGAGGAGGAAATTGGATTTATACCCCGCCCTTCACTACCCAGACGAGTCTCAGAGTGGCTTACAAACTCCTTTCCCTTCCCCCTCCCCACAACAGACACCCTGTGAGGTAGGCGGGGCTGAGAGAGCTCTGAAAGAAACAGCTCTTTTTCAAGAACAGCTCTGACAAAACTATGGCTTGCCCAAGGTCATCCAGCAGGTGCAAGAGGAGGAGTGGGGAATCAAACCCGGTTCTCCCAGATTAGAGTCCGCACACTTCACCACTACACCAAACTGGCTCTCATGATATGAATCTCAGCTCCACAAGAGCCTGAAACAAGTTTGGAACTGAAATAAATGACTTCCTCACACTTGTGAGTGAAATAACCTAAAATGGATTCCCGGCAGCCCATTTTATTGACTCCCCAGGATTCAGTTTAGGTTATCTTATCCAAAAAGTTAGGCTATTTCCATAATTCAGCAGTGTAGCGACGCTCACGCCACAGTCTGGCTTCCGATATCACGTCTTTCCTGAATTTTCAGAAACGGTTGCCCGAATTTTCCTTAATCTTCCCGCGGAAACTCTTTCCCCAGCTTTTTAAGTAGCACCAGAGTCATTTCAAAGAGGTCATCGCTGGATCTGAAAAATAACGAATAATTGGTATTTTGCAGCTGTTTGGGTTATGGGATCCAAAATTATGCTAAACTTGCGCAGCAGATGATCCGTTCCCTTAATTGGGGGCGATATGAATTCCTATTGCCGGCTTTTATCGCTTGGTTCCTGACAAGCCTTCGCTGCTTGTGCCGAACGTCAGGAACATCTCCCTTCCATCATCTTTCGGATATCGGGCGCATGCTTGGCTCTGTGGCAGGTGTCCGATTCCCTAATCGCAATTTTTGACACTAAACGGCATTTACTCGCTTCTGCCTCCCGAAGATCCCTGACACTCTTCAGACTCCCCAATGCTAGCAGTTCGTAGTCGCTGCCAACGCAAAAGTCTTTCAAATGTGTTATGTGTGTGCGTATGAGATATATGTACACACGCGCACGCACACACACATAATGTTAAAAATAAAGAGGCAAAGAATGACTATCAAAGAAAACGAATAAAAACCATATTGAGATAATTTTTTTAGGAAATGATTGAAGTTTTAACCCAAGAAAGGACTCTTAGAGTTTCCTTATAGCTTAGAATAAGAACATGCCAATCACGATTAAGCTTCTGGAATTGGAATCCCTTTGAAATGCAGCTGTTTCTTCTTTAATTGTGGCAGCGGACTTGGAAAGAAAAGAAAGGTCCGGACTTCGAGATGAGTCAGGAATACAAAATAGCTCTGGATTAGTTGGGGAGTTCAAAGGTCGGTAATTACACCAAGGAGTTCCCAGACACAGTGAAAACATGAAACAAGTCACCTACCAAACGGGGGGAAAGAGACTTCTGTCTCCACCCCACCCACCCACCCCCTTTCCCTTCTTTGTTTTGTGAAAGACATTATCTCCGAGAGATAAGTTCCTAGACAGAATCAAAAGCATTGTAGGGGTGACCAGCTGATCTCCAGGGGGGTGGAAGAAAATGGCCAGCTTTGGAGGTTGCCCCGCGACGTGAGGAAGAGGCTACTTGAGAAAGTGTCGGGGTCTCTCCGACACAATTGTCGGTATTCCATTCGGCATGGTGTCAACCGACGGGCCGTCCTTGCCTTCCGCATACGCATCCCTGTTTTCTTCGCCTGGAAATCAGTGGGTTGCTCCTACCCCGTCTTTGAAGCTGGGCCTCTTTGGTCACTCATTTGCAAAACACATTTTCGAAGGTGGTTCCAACCACGGTCAACAGTTTGCACAAGCTGACAGCAAATACCCTGGGTCGGTGAACCGAGGAACCAAGCAGAGTTCTGCTTACAACACAGATCTGTCTAGGCTGGCCAGCTGTGGGGTAGGCAACTCCTGGAGATTTGGGGCTGGAGGCTGGGGAGGGTGGAGTTTGGGGAACAGAGAGAGCTCAGCTGGGATGTAAGGCCATGGAGTCCACACTCTGCAGGTGCCATTTTCTCCAGGGGAACATAGGGTTGCCAGTTCTGGGTTGGGAATTTACTGGAGATTTTGTGGGGGGAGCCTGGGGAGGGTGGAGTTTGGGGAGGAGAGGGATTTTGACGGGGTATGGAGTCCATCTTCCAAAGCAGCCATTTTCTCCAGGGGTTAACAAACACAGAGCCTGGTTTCCTAGCTACTTGGAACATACTTGTAGACTTTGTGTCATTTTGGACCTTTCCAAGAGCTGGGTTGAGTCCCGTCACTAAAGAACAGCGGCCTGACGAAGCCCTAAGAAACGGCAAAGCAACCTAGGTGTGCCGTCACCGCTCCTTTGGTTTGCACTACAGCTAGTCCTGAGCGCATGCCCTCTACTGCATGCTTTCTCCTGGAAACTCTTCTCTGCACCATGAGCTGGGGACCACATCAATCTGAAAAGGGACTTGTACTTTCAAGGATGGTTAGGTCACTATTCAACTGGGGCGGTTGTCATTTATGCCTGGTGGCAAAACTATTTGTTACGTGTATTCATTTTGGTTGTAAGTAGAACGCTGTAAGAAGACTGTGGTGGAACAGATCAGCTGGCAGGCCCCGCTCTGCCCACCCCTCCTTTGACTGACCTGGCACCTGAAGGGGCAGTTTTTCTCCACCACCTCTGGGTATTGCTGCCACCACTGTCCCTGTCTTGGGATCTGGTTTGGTGGGACAGCCTCCTAACCTCCCTCTGGTTTTACTAGGAACCTGCTTCAGGGCTTCATGGCAACCTTTGGGGCTCCCCTGGAGAGTTGGCAAATGACTGTTTTGCCCCTGTTCTCCTCAGGGAGTCCCCGACTCACCCCTAGTGTGTCCAAGCGGCTGGGGGAACTACGCAGTACAGAGGGGACTTCTTGCCGTCAACAGTTAAAGGATTTATTTGAAAACTCTTAACTATTTGCAGGCATCTCCACAGTGAAGGGAAGAATCAAAATAAAGGCGACAGAACCGCTCCATCTCTCCCTTCTCTACATTCATGCCCTGTCTAGATGGTCTGCAGGGCAGGTACTCTATTTCATTGGAGACAGTTAGATCCAGGGCTTTTTTTGTAGAAAAAGCACAGCAGGAACTCATTAGCATAATAGGCCACACCCAACTGCCGAAACTCATTAGCATATTAGGCCACACCCCTGACAGTATAGCTCATCATCATGTTAGGCCACACCCCCATGCCTTTCCTTGGCTTGCCTGGGCGCCCTTGAAGGGAAGAGAAGGCAGTTTAAACTCCCCGATCCTTCCAGCCCCCCCCGGCCCGCCTGCCTTGGAGTCGCCAGGGGGGTCGCTCTCCAGGCCTTCCCTCTGTAGCCATGCATGTGCAAAGGTTTTGGCTGTAGGCGTGGGCACTAGGCGTCAGTGTTTCCTCTAAAAGCTGAGTAAAAACTCACAGTTTTTTAGCCTCTGGCTCACCCATTTTTGCCTTCGCTCAGGAAGGGATGGCTCCAGAGCAGACTAATTTATGCAGTAGCCAAATCACTTGCTCACCACTTTAATGCCAGTAGCTCACAAAGTACAATTTTTGCTCACAAGACTCCACAGCTTAGAGGGGACATTGGTGGGCATGGCCAACTCTGAGGCCAGCCGGAACTCCGTTCCTGTGCGTTCCTGCCCCAAATAGCCCTGGTTAGATCAGCATGCCTCCCAAGATGGCCTCTGCCTCCTGCAGACTCCAGACGATGGCCTGACCGGCTTCAGAATTCTGACTCCATGACTTCCCACCCCAAAACTCCACTATAAAGAACATATAGAACAATTTCCCACCCAGGAACTGGCTCTCCCTCCTGCAGCATTCGGGGGCAGATTTCCTCACAAACTTGATCCACTTCCTGTCCTCTCTTGGGAGCTGCCCTCAGACTACTGGTTGGAGATGGGGGGGAAGGAGGAGGAGACTAGGCCCAGGCCTACCTCAGGTTGGGTGGTCCCCTCCTATCCAGCCCCCACCAATTAAACACACCCACAAAATGGCGTTTCTCCACAAAGACAGTAGCCCCTAGTGTGATTTGTACAGCGTGACAGATTATTCTGTTGGTTTGTTAGTTGCTGTAGATTTTCCGGGTTGCGTGGCCGTGGTCTTGGCATTGTAGGACCTGATGTTTCGCCAGTCACAGCTGCTGGCGAAACGTCAGGTCCTACAATGCCAAGACCATGGCCACGCAACCCGGAAAATCTACAGCAGCTAATGAACTCCGGCCGTGAAAGCCTTCGACAACATATTCTGTTTATTCGTTTGTATTTTCTCGAGGGGGACCGACCTCTGTCGTCCGGAGATTGTTCCAGAGCGTAGCCCGTTTTTGTTTGGCAGCAGAAAAACTAGATTTGAGTCCAATAATAGCGTCTTGGAAGCCAACAATATTTTGAGGGTATCGGCTTTCAATGAACAGAATTTTGACTCTCGAGAGCAACCCCCCCCCTCCCGTATCTTATTGGTGTCGCTGGACTCAAATCTAGTTATTTATTTATTTATTTATTTATTTATTTATTATTTCGATTTCTATACCACTCAATCCCGGAGGCTCTGAGCGGTTTACATAGTAATTTTATTACCTAACTAGGGCCACACTTGAATGGGGAGGTGAGTGCCTACCAGGCGCCCTACCGGCTTGTTGTTTCTTTCCGTGGTTCCTCTGCTATGGTGGCTCAGCGTGGTCCGGCTTCTACATGATGTTTTTTCCGGCGCTATCCGGCTCGGCGTGGCTCTGCAGCGGCTCCCGCTGGGCTGGTTCCACGGTCATCATAGTTACAGTCTAGAGACCACTGGTAAGTCCAGGAGAACTCCGTGCACCACCTGGAGGTTACTAACTGTAACGTACTGAGTTCGGAGGCGCTGAGTAGTGATCAACTCATCGTTTATTTAGCAAGCAAAACGAAAGACAAAATAGCGATGTTTGAGCCCCGCTTATATTCTCACAGTACCGCACACCCAACACACGCCCCAATACCCGTGATAGGCTATTTACAGTGCAGGAGTCCATCATAGGTCTACTCCAGTATCCGGGCCCTGCAATTGGTCCGCCCTAGGATCCAAATCCTCTATTGCTCTAGTCAGGGCTCTTTCTGTAGCAGGAACTCATTTGCATATTAGGTGACACACCCCCTACTGTAGCCAATCCCCCAGGAGCTTACAGAGCTCTTCTTACAGGGGCTACTGTAAGCTCTTGGAGGATTGGCTACATCAGGGGTGCGTGGCCTAATATGTAAAGGAGTTCCTGGTATAAAAGAGCCCTGGTTCTAGCACCCAAAGGTATGCTTGACCGCATGGTCTCGCTGCGCTGATGTGTTTATCTCGGTATATAATGCTAACAAAAAAGACCAGAACCCCATGGCTATAATAATGAAGAATGGATAAAAAAAAAAAACTTGTAAATTTTTTATCAAATCTTCCAGTCTGAGAAACGAATAGGATACGAAATATCTCTGGTGTCAGTTCAATATCGAAGACACGCCCAAGCCCAAACAAATTCCCTGTCCGAGGCAGTCCTTCCTTGTGAAGCAATAAGGTCCGATGTTGATGGAGATCCTGTTAACGGGGCACCGGTACTACCCCTGTTCTTCAGGAATAGGTACCAGAACCAAAAATAATTAATCTGTATTGCATTTAATCTTCCTGCTTCCTGGTTTGGTCTGATCAAACAGCACCTAAATTTTCAAACAACTCTGGGGGCTGGCAACCCTATATCTCTACCACTTCCCCTTACTTTTCTTCGGCCTGCTGTCGCGCCCCAAAAGACTGGGGGATCCTTAGGAACAGTGTGGGGTGCAGCATAAGGGGACGAATGCTTCCCCCCCTGTTGCACAGACAGAGGTGATTTCTGCCCACGCCACGGCGCCTTGTGATCCAACCCACTGGGTGCCTTCTGTGCAAAAAGCCTCTCCCTCTGTTCCTGTTCTGAACACACAAACGGGCAAATATTACAACTTGGGTCAGCGTAATAGAGGGTCACACGGAAGTGTCAGCCAAAGGGGTGGTCTGGGATCAGTTCACCAACAGTGATCTGGACATGTAAGATAAGTGGGGGAAGGGGAGTGAGAAGGAGGACTGGTGGGCCAGGACAGTGGAGATAAGAGCCCTGCTGGCTCAGACCAACGGTCCATCCAGTCCGGCATCCTGTCTCACACAGTGGCCAGCCAGTTCCTCTGGAGGGCCAACAACAGGGCAGAGAGGCCGAGGCCTTCATAAGAACATCAGAAAAGCCCTGCTGGATCAGACCAGTGGTCCATCTAGTTCAGCATCCCGTCTCACACAGTGGCCAGTCAGTTCCTCTGGAGGGCCAACGGTAGGGCACAGAGGCCCAGACCTTCATAAGAACATCAGAAGAGCCTTGCTGGGTCAGACCAATGGTCCACCTAGTCCAGCATCCTGTCTCACACAGTGGCCAACCAGTTGCTCTGGAGGGCCAACAACAGGGCAGAGAGGCTGAGGCCTCCATAAGAATCTAAAAAGAGTCCTGCTGGATTGGACCAGTGATCCTGTTTCACACAGTGGCCAAGAATAGGACAGAGGCCAAGGCCTTCATTAGAACGTCAGAAGAGCCCTGCTGGATCAGACCAGTGGTCCATCGAGTCCAGCATCCTGTCTCACACAGTCGCCAATAGCAAGGTATAGAGGTCAAGGCCTTCATAACAACACAAGAAGAGTCCTGATGGATCCAACCAATGGTCCATCTAGTCCAGCATGGTGGCAGCTACAAGCATGGACAGTTTCAAGAGGGAATTAGATAAACATATGAAGCAGAAGCCCATCAGTGGCTATTAGCCACAGGGTATAGATGGGAATTCTCAGTCTGGGGCAGGTGATGCACTCTATTCCTGGTGCTGGAGGGGGCAGCAGTGGGAGGGCTTCTGGTGCCCTGGCCCCACTGCTGGACCTCCTGATGGCACCTGGTATATTTTGGCCGCTGTGTGACAGAGTGTTGGACTAGATGGGCCATTGGCCTGATTCAACATTGGCTTCTCTTATGTTCTTATGTTCTTAAGAGCCCTGTTGAATAAGACCAATAGTCCATCTAGTCCAGCATCCCATCTCACCCGGTGGCCAACCAGTTCCTCTGGAGCTCCAACAACAGATCATAGAGTCTAAGGTCTTCCTGTGATGTTGCCTCCTTGCATTGGGATTCAGAATTTTAGTGCGTCTGAACATGGTGGTTCCCTTTAATCACCATGGCTAGGAGGCACTGATAGACCTCTCCTCCACGAATCTGTCTAATCCACTTTTAAAGCCATCTGTGCCTGTGGCCATCACTACATCCTCTGGCAGCAAATTCTACCATTTAATCTGGGACAGTCCATAGGAGAACCACGCACTCTGCTGGTGAACTGTAGTCCCTCTCGAGTTACGGTTGCCAAGTCTGGAGATTTGGAGGGAGAGCTGGTGAGGGAGGGCTTAGAGTGAGGAGGGGGCCCTCAGTTGGGAATAAAGCCGCAGAGTCCACCCTCCAAAGCAGCCATTTTCTTCCCGGGATAGTCTGGGTCCATTTGACTTTGGCGGCAGCCACAGCATGCTTGGAAATAAAGTGAGGAGACCTGGCCCAAGTAGATTGACAGAAAAGTAAATCAATGAAAGTGTTAACTTGAAGGTAACATCGCATGTGAGATTCCTATATAGGGTTTGTTCCTGAGGAAAGACCAGAGGTCTGAAATGCTTAAATATCCGGAATAAGCGTTGAAAGAGAGATTGAATTTGGAGCAGACTGCTTTTGAGAATACAAGACTGTCAGAAGGATATAGACTGAGAGAGTCTGGTGCAGGTGGCTATGTGTGATATTATGGACCTTTGTATTTTCTCTGTGAAGGAATAAGTGGTTGTTTTCCATTAATCTAAAATAAATAAATAAATAAGTAAAGTAAAGGTAAAGGTTCCCCCTTGCTTGAAAGCCAGTCAAATCCGACTCTAGGGTTGCGGTGCTCATCTCCGTTTCAAAGCCGAAGAGCCAGCACTGTCCAAAGACGTCTCCGTGGTCATGTGGCCGACATGACTAAACACCAAGGGGCACCGTTACCTTCCCACCGAAGTGGTACCTATTTATCTACTTGCAATTTCTTGCTTTCGAACTGCTAGGTTGGCAGGAGCTGGAACTAGAGACGGGAGCTCACTCCGTCCTGCGGCACTCTCGGGTCTCGAACTGCTGAACTACTGACCTTCCACAGCCTGCAGTTCAGCGTCTTAACCACTTGAGCCACCGCAGCTCCTTATAATAAATAAATAACCAGACACTAAATGATGTTATGGCTTTAACCTAGTCTCTTTTGCTATTGTATTGTTCTGTGGGCATCTAGCACACATCTGTATATATTCATACTAAACTGTTCCTTATAGTCTGAACATGAGTGGTAATTCTGGAAGATCTCCAGGCCCCGCCTGGAGGTTGGCAACCCGATGTGGTCTCTCAAAGCGCCTTGTTCTACCTGCCAGGGGAATGTACCTGGGCTCTTCTGTATGCCGAGCAGG
The DNA here is from genome assembly GCA_029375565.1 of Gekko gecko. Lineage (NCBI taxonomy): Eukaryota > Metazoa > Chordata > Lepidosauria > Squamata > Gekkonidae > Gekko > Gekko gecko. Next base: position 232,827,825 of record JAPDNY010000003.1, read on the forward strand.
TGCTCCGGTTCCGAGCACGGCCCTTTCTCACGGCTGGAAAGTGCGTTCGTATTCATGTCGGCATTAATGTCTGCATCGGTTGTATCTCCTAGATGGTATCGTGGAGGCGGCGGGGGATTTTTAATTTCGGCACACCCTGGCTGTCTTTGAGGAGCCAGCCCGAGCGGCTGCCGCCCAACGGTATGGGCTCCGGCTGATCAATCTCCCCTTTAGAATATTTAGCCGGCCCTTCGATTACATCTCCACCTGACTGCTTTTGCAAATTAAGACTTTAAAACTTCTCCCCGTCCGCAGCCTCTGATCTTATTTATCACACAGCATCCAGTTAAACAAAAGTTAGGCCACCGTGCCGGCTTATTAGAGATGCAGTTTGTCTCCGGTTTTTGTCTCTCTCTCCAGGTTCTCGGTGTTTCCCCCCCCTCCGCCTCTGCGCTCTCATTGTTTGCTTAATTTCCAAACATTCGCTGGAATTCTAGGTCTTCCGTTCCCGACATTCTACCTTTTTTTAAAGGAGAAACTTTAGCGGGTAGTTTCTGTGCCTTTCTAACTCCTTAAGCCAGCCCGCCCGCCCCCCCCAAATGTGGGCGCCATGACACTTTTCCTGCCAAGTGTTCTAGAAAATGGGTGCGGCCAGTGGCGCTTTTGCCCAGCAGGGCTTTTGATTGGCTGTTGGCGACCTGAGGCCTCACTTCAAAAAGGACGTGCCCAGAATGGAGCGGGTGCAGAGGAGAGCGACGAGGACGATCGGGGGCCTAGAGACTCTCTTGCTCCGGATTGCAAGACTAGATCTAATGGGTGGAAATGACAAGGGCGTCGTTACCGGCTAGATATCAGGAGAAACTTCCTGACTGTAAGAGTGGTTGAGCAGTGGAACAGACTGCCTCGGGAGGTGGTGGATGCTCCTTCGCTGGACGTTTTCAAGAGGAGGCTGGACAACCATCTTTTGGGTATGTTGTAGGTATGTAGGGGTTTCGGCTGTGCTCCTGCAGAGTGCAGGGGGTTGGACTAGATGACCTGCAAGGTCCCTTCCAACTCTAACATTCTATGATTCTCTGATTAAGCCCGAGGAGGAAAGGCCGAGGGACTTGGGAACGTTCAGTCTGGAGAAGAGGAGGTCGAGGGGGGAACATGACCAGTGTTCCCTCTAAGCTGAGTTAGTGTGAGCCAGCTCACAGTTTTTTAGCCTTCAGCTCACACATTTTTCTCCTAGCTCAGGAAGGAGGGCTCCAGAGTAAAACCGATCGATGCAACAGCCAAATGGCTTGCTCACGACTTTAATGCCAGTAGCTCACAGAGGAGAATTTTTGCTCACAAGACTCCACGGCTTAGAGGGAGCATGACGGCTCTCTTGAAGCATTTGGAGGGCTGTCTCTTAGGGGAGGGGCAGGGAGCTGTTCCCGTGGGCGGCAGAGGGGAGGACTCGCCATCATGGGTTTAAATTAAGGGCAGGGAGGTACCAGCTGGATATTAGGGAAACCTTTTTGACAGTCAGAGGGTGCGTTCAGACGCGCCGTTTGAGCCGCTTTCGGCACGCCTCAGAAACGGCTTTTACGTGCGCGTTCACACACCCTAGCAGTTCGAAAGCAAGAAATTGCAAGTAGATAAATAGGTACCACTTCGGTGGGAAGGTAACAGCGTTCCGTGCACCTTGGTGTTTAGTCATGCCGGCCACGTGACCACGGAAACGTCTTCGGACAGCGCTGGCTCTTCGGCTTTGAAACGGAGATGAGCACCGCAACCCTAGAGTCGGATTCGACTGGCTTTCGAGCAAGGGAACCTTTACCTTTACCTCACACACCCAACATCTGCGCACCGTCCCCAGCCGTCGCTTTCTGGAGCAAACCCCCTTTAAAGTGGAGTATTTTGACACCACTTACCAAGTGGTGTTTTCCTGATTCTCCGATTCAAGCAGTACTTTCCGCTGTCGGATCGCTCCGTCAAGCCACTTCCGGGTGCTTCAACCCCCTCCCCTCTGGGAAGCTGCCTCCGGCTTCCGCTTTTAGTCCGCCATTTCTTTCCCCTTAGCGGTGTGCGCTTGAGCGGAGCTCCGCACTTAAGTTAAATAAAGAAAAGCTTCAATGGTGCCTAGTTTAGGCATTTAGACGAGTCCGGGATCTCGGGGAGGCCAGTTTCGGGAAGAAAATGTAAACAGTAGTCTTCATTTAAACTTTAAAGGGATCGGTTGAAATCTGTTCTGCGCACGCGCCGAACTTTTTGTTCGGGAGAGGGCTGCCTGTGCGCATGCTCAAAGGAGAGGGGGAAAAAAACCCCACGTGCACGAGGACGGCGGGGAACTCCGAAAGAGGAGGTCAGTGTGATTGCAATTCTCCAGTTTAAAAAAACATGCATCATGCTGGAGCAGTTTAAACCGCTCCAGCACGCTGTCTGAACGCACCCAGTGGAACGGGCTACCTGGGGAGATGGTGGGCTCTCCCTCACTGGCAGTCTTTAAGCAGTGGCTGGACAAACCCTGGGCAGGGATGCTCTGGGCCGGTCGTGCATTGAGCAGGGGGCTGGACTAGATGGCCTGTCTGGCCCCTTGCAACTCTATGATTCTTTTCTATGATTGGCTGTGTAGGTTTTTAAAAACAAACCGCTGTGGAAGCGGCTGCCCCCCACAGCTCACGTATCTTCGTTGTCTTCAGTCACTCTGTGACCAAAGGTAAACTGCGTAGCTGCAAGACAATATTTTAAAATCTGTATGTTCATGAGAAAAGGCATCCTGTTCGGCAGAGCTTCTGACTGGAATGCTGGAGTTAGTAGTGTTAAAGTTACGCGTCCCCACATTCCCTGATATTTTGCGGCTGGCTCCGCCTCCAGTGGCAGGAATTGGCTCCACCTCCCGTGGCAGCCATTTTGTGGTCATCCCCACCAACTCCGGTCAGAATTCCAAAAGTGCCCACAGGGGCAAAAAGGGTAGGGACCTCTGATTTAAGATTTGGAAGTTTTGTTCCGCTGTTTGGAGCCGGTTTGGTGAAGTTGGTTAAGAGCAGTGGACGCTGATCTGGAGAACTGGGTTTGAGTCCCCACTCTTCTACATGCAGCCAGCTGGGTGACCTTGGGCCAGTCACAAGTTCTCTCAGAGCTGTTCTCTGAAGAGCAGTTCTCTCAGAGCTCTCTCAGGCCCTGCCTACCTCACAGGGTGTCTGTTGTGGGGAGGGGAGGGGAAAGGAGATTATAAACCGCCCTGAGATGCCGAGTGAAGGGCGGAGTATAAATCCAATCTCCTCCTCCTCCTTCTTTGGCTTTCAAAACCAAAGCAACTTATTTAGATTTTCTCACACCCTTTTTCATAGTGGCTGGTTTTACCCTCATCACAACCCTGAAAGATAGTGGCTGGCCTGAGGTCAACCATGTGAACTTAATGTGAGATCCATGTGAGTGCCAGCCTGGTGTAGTGGTTAAGAGCGACGGACTCTAACCTGGAGAAGTGGATTTGATTCCTCATTCCTTGCCGTGAAGCCAGCTGGGTGACCTTGGGCCAGTCACAAGTTCTCTCAGAGCTGTTCTCTCACGAACAGTTCTCTCAGAGCTCTCTCATCCCCACCTACCTCCAGGTTGTCTCTTGCAGGGAGGGGAAGGGAAAGAAGATTGTAAGCCGTCCTGAGACTCCTTCGGGTAGTGAAGGGCGGGGTATGAATCCAATCTCTCAATCTCTCTTTTCCCTCTACCCAATCTTGCCGCCTTTCTCCCCTTCATTACTTCCCCTTACTATTGTGCCTCTGTTTTTCCCTTCTAAGCTTCATTTCAGTCATTTCCCATCGCCTCTCTGCTGGGGGTGATCTGATATTTGCGACTGAAGCATTCATTGATGTGCCTAGTTCTCAATGCCTGCTTTTCCTCTTAGGGCAAGCACTCTGCAAAACTGTACTGATGATTTGTTTGCCATTTATTTATTTATTCGATTTGTACCCTGCCCTCCCTGTGAACAGGCTCAGGGCGGCGTACACAGTTGGTACAAAAAGACCAATACCTGAGGAGGTTTCTTGTTTCTTTTGTGTGTGGAATGGCTATTGACACACAAAAGATCCTCCTCAAGAAACAGGAAACCTCCTCAGGAAACAATCCGTAGACAAAAGAACCTCCTCAGGAAACAGGAAACCTCCTCAGCAAACAATCCGTAGACAAAAGAACCTCCTCAGCAAACAGGAAACCTCCTCAGGAAACAATCCGTAGACAAAAGAACCTCCTCAGGAAACAGGAAACCTCCTCAGGAAACAATCCGTAGACAAAAGAACCTCCTCAGGAAACAGGAAACCTCCTCAGGAAACAATCCATAGACAAAAGAACCTCCTCAGGAAACAGGAAACGTCCTCAGGAAACAATCCATAGACAAAAGAACCTCCTCAGGAAACAGGAAACGTCCTCAGGAAACAATCCATAGTCAAAAGAACCTCCTCAGGAAACAGGAAACCTCCTCAGGAAACAATCCATAGACAAAAGAACCTCCTCAGGAAAGCTCCTCCATTAGCATGTTCACAGCCTGGAGAACTTCTACAAGATAATGACTCAGCCCTACCCCACCTTCCAGGGTAGAAATAAATTACCTGCCCACCATTTTTCTTCTCACCTTGACACAGAGAGTACTCCATCTTTCTGTGTTACACCTCTGAGGATGCCAGTCACAGCTCCTGGCGAAACGCCAGGTCCTGCAATGCCAAGACCACGGCCGCACAACCCGGAAAATCTACAGCAACTAATGAACTCCGGCCGCGAAAGCCTTCGACGACGAATTCAAATGCAGATGAATCATAAAATCGTAAGGGGCTAGTAGTCCTCCATTTGTTACTTAAGGTGGCGTACTAAGAATGTTTGCAAGCAGACAGCCCAGCTCAGTGGTCTTCTCATGTCACGCGATGGTACGGGCCAGATGTTAAGGCTGAGGGCCTGGCTCATCAGTGGTAATAGTCAGGGCAGCTCCTAGTTCAAAGCCTGGCGGAAGAGCTCCGTCTTGCAGGCCCTGAGGAACTGTAGGAGATCCCACAGGGCCCTGATCTCCTTTGGGAGCTTATTAAAACAATCCTCCTCATCATCTCATCTTCAAATATGTCTAATTCTCAAGCCCTGACCTGGATAACCCAGGGAAGCTGAGCAGGGTCAATTCTGGCAAGTACTTGGAAGAAAGACCTCCTTGGAATACCATAGTCGGGAGGCGGGGGGCAGGCTTTGTTTAGCCGCCTCTCTGAATATCCTCCAGGCCCCCAGTAGGGGTCAGTCACCAGAGGCTGCCATGACTTCCAGGTTCACGCACACAGGTGCATGTACACACACATGCGCATATGAAAAAACACACAAAAAAGAACAAAAAAGAAATGACTGGGGGGGGGGCATGAGAGAGGTGTATAAAATTATGCCCAGGGCGGAGAACTTTTTCACCCTCTCCCAAAAGACTAAAACTCGAGGGCATCCAAAGGAAGCTGATGGGCAGTAGGTTCAGGACGGACAAAAGGAAACACTACTTGACACAGGAGAGTGATTAAAATGTGGAACTGGCTGCCAGAGGATGTTGTGACGGCCACGGGAATAAACAGCTTTCCAAGGGGATTCATGGAAGACGAGTCCATCAGTGGCTACTAGCCCTGGTGACTGAGGGGAAACCTCCACATTCAGAGGCACTGAGCCTCTGAATCCCAGAACCAGGAGACAACCTCAGGGGAAGGCCTTGGCCCCTCTGCCCTGTTGTCAGCCCTCCAGAGGAAATGGTTTGGCCACTGTGTGAGACAGGAGGGATCACTGGTATGACCCAGCAGGGCTCTTCTGATGTTCTTATGATCTGCAGTTCTGAGGGAGGGGTGTTTACTCCATTACTACTGCCCGCCATTCTCAGAATGTGATCTTTCTCTTACACTCCCCATTCTTGGTGCTTGTGGGAGGGGCAGCAGTGGGAGGGCTTCTGGTGTCCTGGCCCCACTGCTGGACCTCCTGACAGCACCTGGTGTTTTTGGCCGCTGTGTGACACAGAGTGTTGGACTGGATGGGCCATTGGCCTGATCCAACCTTGACTTCTCTTATGTTCTTCTGTCTGGGGCAAGGGATGCTCTGTATTCTTGGTGCTTGGGAGGGGTCAACAGTGGGAGGGCTTCTGGTGTCCTGGCCCCACTGCTGGACCTCCTGACGGCACCTGGTGTTTTTGGCCACTGTGTGACACAGAGTGTTGGACTGGATGGGCCATTGGCCTGATCCAACATTGGCTTCTCTTACGTTCTTTTATCCCACCTTCAAAAATTCTTTTTTCCCCCTTTGCCTTTCTTCCAGACATTTCTTCTTTCCCTCGGCATCTCCTCTTTGTCAACCTCTTCTTTCCTTTCTTTCTTTACAGCCTCGAGCTCTTCTCTTTTTAAAGCCTGGCTGCTGTTTTGGACGATTCCCTCTCCCTCCTCTTCTTCCACATCTCTTTGGACGGTAAGCCCCTACGTCACGGCTCTGTTGACTTTCGGTCTTCTTCGGGGCTCTTTGTTTTCCGCCTTTCGATCGAGCCATCTCCAGGACGGCTTACAAGAGATTACAACTGGCCAAAGAAATGTGGCTCCGGATGGGACGCGTTTCCTGGGGACGGAGTGGCTAAGGAGATGTGGTGGCGGTGATGGTGGGGGACACACACAGAATGCCGAAGACTCACCCCGACTCTCCGCAGTTTTACAAATGAACAGCAAACAGGAAGGGTAATCCAGCCTCCTGCCTCAGTAGATACATATGCAAAGAACGCAAGATCTTGTAAGGGGAGATCTTGTCTCAATAACCTGCTAGTGTTCTTTGAGGGGGTGAACACACATGTGGACAAGGGGGACCCAATAGATATTGTTTACCTTGACTTCCGGAAAGCTTTTGATACAGTTCCTCATCAAAGGCTCCTAAGTAAGCTCAATAGTCATGGGATAAAAGGACAAGTCCTCTTGTGGATCAAAAACTGGCTTATAAATAGGAAACAGAGAGTGAGTATAAATGGGAAACTTTCTCAGTGGAGGGTGGTAAGCAGTGGGGTACCACAGGGATCAGTACTCGGTCCAATGCTTTTTAACTTGTTTATTAATGATTTGGAATTGGGAGTAAGCAGTGAAGTGGCAAAATTTGCAGATGGCACGAAGTTGTTCAGGGTAGTGAAAACCAGGGAGGATTGTGAGGCACTCCAAAGGGATCTGTTGAGGATGGGTGAGTGGGCGTCAACGTGGCAAATGGGGTTCAATGTGGCCAAGTGCAAAGTGATGCACATTGGAGCCAAAAATCCTAAATATAAATACACATTGGTGGGGTCTGAACTGGCAGAGACAGACCAAGGGAGAGATCTTGGAGTCATAGTGGATAACTCAATGAAAATGTCTAGACAGTGTGTAGCTGCAATAAAGAAGGCCAACGCTATGCTGGGGATTATTAGGAAGGGAATTGAAAACAAATCAGCCAGTATCATCATGCCCCTGTATAAAACATTGGTGCGACCTCATTTGGAATACTGTGTACAGTTCTGGTCGCCACATCTCAAAAAGGATATTATAGCATTGGAAAAAGTTGCAGAGAAGGGCAACTAGAATAATCAAAGGGTTGGAACACTTTCCCTATGAAGAAAGGTTAAAACGCTTGGGGCTCTTTAGCTTGGAGAAACGACGGCTGAGGGGTGACATGATCGAGGTTTATAAGATTATGCATGGGATAGAGCAGGTAGAGAAAGAAATCCTTTTCTCCCTTTCTCACAATACAAGAACTCGTGGGCAGTCAATGAAATTGCTGAGCAGTCGGGTTAGAACAGATAAAAGGAAGTCCTTCTTCACCCAAAGAGTGATTCACACATGGAATTCACTGCCACAGGAGGTGGTGGGAGCTACAAGCATGGGCAGTTTCAAGAGGGAATTAGATAAACGTATGGAGAAGTCCACCAGTGACTATTAGCCACAAGGTTTAGATAGGGACTCTCAGTCTGGGGCAAGTGAGGCTCTGTATTCTTGGTGCTTGGGGGGAGGTCAACAGTGGGAAGGCTTCTAGTGTCTTGGCCCCACTGGTGGACCTCCTGATGGCACCTGGTATTTTTGGCCACTGTGTGACACAGAGTATTGGACTGGATGGGCCATTGGCCTGATCCAACATGGGCTTCTGTTACGTTTTTATATTTCCTTCATAACTCTCAAGCTGTTCCTTGTAATATTCCATCTTCTAAGTTTTATAGTCTGTAATTGCTATCATTTCAAACAATATCTATTTCTTCACAGTGGAGTTCTTGGAGGTTGTCACCTCACTTTAGGACTTCGGATCTTTAGTATGCTTATTCTCACATTTTATCCTTACATCATTTTAATTTTGTACACTGCTGGCGGAAAAGCAGGACGCAGAAGATTACCAGGAGCAGTACTAGCCTGCCATCCTGCTAAGGTCAATGCTTCCCTCTGGTCTAAAGAAGAGACTGGATTTATACCCCGCCCTTCACTACCCTAAGGAGTCTCAGAGCAGTCTACGCTCTCCTTCCTCTTCCCCTCTCCACAACAGACACCCTGTGAGGCAGGTGGGGCTGAGAGAGCTCTCTCGAGGACTGCCCCTAAGAGAACAGCTCCGAGAGAACTTGTGACTGACCCAAGGTCACACCAGCAGCTGCGTGTGGACGAGCAGGGAATCAAACCCGGTTCTCCCCGATTAGAGTCCGCGCACTTCACTACTACACCAAACTGGCTCTTCCTGTGGTGCTCTTCTGCTTTGTGGAAACGCCTCGTGCAGAGCGAGTCACAGTGGTTGCTGCGTGTAGTGTGAGGCCAAGTCGCCTCCAAGTTATGGCGATCCTATGAATGGATGACCTCCAAAACTCCTTATTTACAGCTCTGCTCCATACTTGCAAATGGTAAGCCGTGGCTTCCTTGATGGAGTCGATCCATCTTACGTTGGAGTTTCCTCTTTCCCCGCTGCCTTCAACTTTTCCTAGCATCACTGTCTTTTCCAGAGAGTCTTGTCTTCTCATAATGTGACGAAAGTATGATAGTCTCTGTCTCATTATTTTGGTTGCTACGGACAGCTCAGACTTGTATTTGGTCTAGAACCCACCCATTGGCCTTTTTGGCAGCCCGCGGTATCCGTAGTGCTACGATACAGTTCATTATGTTATTCCTGTCTCTTTAACGGCAGGCACGGCCAAAGAGGGGAAGGCTTAACATAAGAACATAAGAGAAGCCAATGTTGAATCAGGCCAATGGCTCATCCAGTCCAACACTCTGTCACACAGCGGCCAAAATATACTAGGTGCCATCAGGACGTCCAGCAGTGGGACCAGGACACCAGAAGCCCTCCCACTGCTGCCCCCTCCAGCACCAAGAATAGAGTGCATTACCTGCCCCAGATTGAGAGTTCCCATCTATACCCTGTGGCTAATAGCCACTGATGGACTTCTGCTCCATATGTTTATCTAATTCCCTCTTGAAACTGTCCATGCTTGTAGCTGCCACCACCTCCTGTGGCAGTGAATTCCATATGTGAATCACTCTTTGGGTGAAGAAGGACTTCCTTTTATCCGTTCTAACCCGACTGCTCAGCAATTTCATGGAGTGCCCATGAGTTCTTGTATTGTGAGAAAGGGAGAAAAGTACTTCTTTCTCAACCTGCTCAATCCCATTCATAATCTTATAAACCTCGATTATGTTTAAGTGTTCCCACAGGACCAAAAAAGATGCCTAAGATTGGGAGGAGGATTTATACCCCACCCTTCATTACCCGAAGGAGTCCCAGAGCGGCTTACAATCCCCTTTCCCTTCCCCTCCCCACAACAGACCCCCTGTCAGGTAGGCGGGGCTGAGAGAGCTCTCCCGAGGACTGTCCTTGAGAGAACAGCCCTGAGAGAACTTGTGACTGGACCAAGGTCACCCAGCTGGCGGCACATGGAGGAGTGGGGAATCAAACCTGGTTCTCCCAGATGAGAATCCGCGCTTCTAACCACTACATCAAACTGGCTCTCAAGAGCTTCTTAGCTTCAAGGGATTCTCTTAGTACCTTCAACGCTGCCGAAATCTTTTTTATCAACTTCCACTTTCTGGTATCTTGGCTCTCAAGAAAAACGGGCAGGTTCTTTGCACAACGTTAATGATACGGTGCTGCCGGTGGAGGCAACCATGCAATGGAATTGACTACTGGTCGTTCTGGCCACCCGGGGGGTGGATCACGGCAGACAGACCCCTTGTATCACAACAGAACAAACTGGGGTGGGTGGGAGAAACCCACTCAAAACCATCGAGAGAAATTATTTTATTGAAATTCAGGTAAATCTGCGTCCCATCCCTCAAACAACCCATCGGAGGCCTTAAATAACAAACACGCGGGTTAAAAATCGTCCTGCAAATTCATCTTTTCTTTTTTCTGGTACAAAACGGGAGTCGGAATCAGAAAAGCAAAGTTCGATATACGACAGGCGCCGGGGCTTTGGAGTTCCAGATGTAGTAATCGGAAGAGAGCACTTCTCGGGCTGGAATGGAAAAGACAAGCAAACAAAACCAGAATGAGCCGATGGGTAATATCTTACAATAAACCTTGCTCTCGACACCCTAGTAAAGGTAAAGGTAAAGGTAAAGGTTCCCTTGCACGAAAGCCAGTCGAATCCGACTCTAGGGTTGCAGTGTTCATCTCTGTTTCAAAGCTGAAGAGCCAGCGCTGTCCGAAGACGTTTCCGTGGTCATGTGGCCGGCATGACTAAACACCAAGGCGCACGAAACTCTGTGACCTTCCCACCGAAGTGGTACCTATTTATCTACTTGCAATTTCTTGCTTTCGAACTGCTAGGTTGGCAGGAGCTGGAACTAGAGACAGGAGCTCACCCTGTCATGCGGCACTCTCGGGTCTCGAACTGCTGAACTACCGACCTTCCACAGCCTGAAGTTCAGTGTCTTAACCACTTGAGCCACCGCAGCTCCACCCTAATAAGAGAACAAACGTGACCTGTTAAAAAAGCACTTGCGCATAAATCGAAAGACGCGCTATGAATGTACTTCATTATTCATTATTTACTTATTTATCAAACTCGTACCCTGCCCTCCCCGCATAGTAGGCGCAGGGCGGCCTCCAACAAGCATAAATACAATTAAAATCATACAATTATAAAAAACACAGCCTATAAAACAAATACGAAACACAAAGTGCTGGCGGCAGTTAAAACTCACTTAGATGGCGCATTTACAGAAAAGGTTTCCGCTTCCCACTTGTTCTAGATGTCTTTTTGCTCAGAACTTCTTATGGCATCAGCTTGATGTTAAAAACTGTGGGCCGGGTTCTAAGGCAGCGGCGGCCCCTGATTGAACGCCTGGTGGAAGAGCTCCATCTTGCAGGCCCTGTGGGACTGTAAGAGGTCCCCGCAGGGCCCTGATCTCCTCCGAGAGCTCATTCCACCAAGTAGGGGCCGCCGCTGAAAAGGCCCCGGCCCTAGTAGTAGCTAGCCTAGCCTCCCTCGGGCCAGGGAGGGTCAACAGATTGTAGTGCTCTCTGGGGTATGTACGGGGAAAGGCGGTCCCGGAGGTATGTCGGACCCCGGCCTAGCATATATAGCAATTGATTGCAAGCAGCGTTCCCTCTAAGCTGAGTTAGTGTGAGTCAGCTCACAGTTTTTTAGCCTCCAGCTCACAGATTTTTGCTTCAGCTCAGGAAGGAGGGCTACAGAGCAAACTCACTAATGCAGCAGCCAAATCGCCTCGCTCGCAACTTTAATGCCAGTGGCTCACAAAGCAGAATTTTTTGCTCACAGGACTCCGCAGCGTAGAGGGAGCATTGATTGCCAGTGGATTTTGCCACTTCACGCAGTAAAATCCAGTTGCAGAGCATGCCGAAAGTGCATTGTTCAGCGTTTGTGAAAGCGGCCAAAATCTCCGCCCCACCCCCATATACAGAAATACAGTGATCACATTACAACGCTTCTGCCATCAAATTATAGTCATCAGTTTTTAATTTTTGTCACTAGAGAACATTGGGAAAATGAGACGGATCAAGGTGGTCAGCCAAGTGTTGGTCTGAAGCAGTAGAATAAAGTTGGGAGTCCAGCGGGGCACCTTGAAGACCGTCAAGGATTTATTCAAGGTGTGGGCTTACGTGGGCACGCCCACTTCGTCAGATACAATGAAATGGAATTACAGAACGCAGTCGTATATACAGAGAGAGAGTGGGGCTTGTTAAAGCTTGTTAAAGCCATTCTCTCTGGGTATACGACTACGTAAGAGCCAAAGAGAATAAATGTCAGAGGTTTGAGAGCCGCGAGACATGAACGGATATGACACGTCCGTTTTTATTTTAAAATATGCAGAGCTGCTTTTTTATTAACGTTAAATGAGAAGGCCAAAAATGAAAACAAAAGGGGTAAAAACAGATATTGATGATGGTATTTATTCGTCCAATGATATTTGTTTGGTAATGATATTTATTTGTCTAAGAGAGAGAGAGAGAAAAAGAGAGAGGTGGAAAGAAAGAATGAAAGAGGTGGAAAGAAAGAGAGAGAGAGAGAGAAACAAAGAAAGCAAATAGATCGGAGGGAGGGAAAAAAAGCACGCCTCCCCTTTGCTTCCCCAGCTGCCCTGCCGGGAGCCGCACAATATGTGTGAAAGAGCCACATGTGGCTCCCGAGCCAAAGTCTGGCCACTCCTGGCTTATATCCTGAAAATTCATGTTGGTTGTTATTGGACTGTTATACTGCAGATCGACACAGCTTCCTCAGAAACTATTCTTGTTGGTGAGATCACTGACATTGTTGATTAGAAACGTAATGCCGCTAAACGCTATAATCCATGGGAAGAATGCCTATTAATACCGGGGCTCCCTAAGCACGCTCTGTTGTTCCAAGATGGATAAACCCACACTGACCTGCACTGATCTTCGGTTTGCCGGCGGCGAAGACCTGGATGGAGTGCTGGTCCGTGTAGCAGCCGGTCAGCGTGAAATCCAGGATCCTGAAATAAAGCTAAAGACAGCCAAGCAGAAAACAGTGAAACGGATGAACGGACTTTTCATTTCCACTGCGGGGGGGAGAATGCGTATGATTCAGGTGCACGGAAGGGTGGCAGCTCCTTCAGCGACAGAAACAGGACCCGAAAAAGAGTTTGTGTATAACTCAGGTTTTGGCATTTCGCTTCCAAGGTCTCACTGTTATGTTCTTATATGGAGCAGAGGTCCATCAGTAGCTACTAGCCACAAGGTACAGACGGAACACTCTTTCTGGGCAGTGATGCTCTGTCTTCTTGGTGCTTGGGGGGCAATGGTGGGAGGGCTTCTGGGGTTCTGGCCCCACTGGTGGACCACCTGATGGCACCTGGGTTTTGGCCACTGTGTGACACAGAGTGTCAGATGGGACAGGCCATTGGCCTGATCCAACATGGCTTCTATTTAGGTCCTGTGTAGGGGTGTGCATTCGGGATTCTGAAAGCCGAAAAAAACTCGAAAAAAAACATTTTCGGGTTTTTTTGGGGTTTCGGGATCCCGGTAGGCTATTTCCTGAGTCTCAGTTAATTCCGAAAAAAAATCCCGAAAAATTCGGCATTTTTCGGCATTTGCCCAAAAGCAGCGCTGTGTCTGAGGCAGTGATGCTCTGTCTCCTTGGTGCTTGGGGGGCAACAGTGGGAGGGCTTCTGGGGTTCTGGCCCTCCTGGTGGATCTCCTGATGGCAACTGGGTTTTGGCCACTGTGTGGCACAGAGTGTTGAACCGGATGGGCCACTGGCCTGATCCAACATGGCTTCCCTTATGTCTGGGGCAGTGATGCTCTATATTCTTGGTGCTTTGGGGGGGGGGCAACAGTGGGAGGGCTTCTGAAGTTCTGGCCCTCCTGGTGGCCCTCCTAACAGGACCTGGGTTTTGGCCACTGTGTGGCACAGAGTGTTGGCTTGGATAGGCCATTGGCCTGATCCAGCATCTCTTCCCTTATATTCTTATTTCTGGGGCAGTGATGATCTGTGTTCTTGGTGCCTGGGGGGCACAGGGGGAGGGCTTCTGGGGTTCTGGCGCTACTGGTGGATCGCCTGATGGCACCTGGGTTTTAGCCACTGTGCAGCACAGAGTGTCGAACCGGATGGGCCACTGGCCTGATCCAACATGGCTTCTCTGATGTTCTCACACCCCCTTGCCACCTTTCCGCGGGGGGCCCGCCATCTGCCAGCTATTTTAAGACCCACTTCCTGCCTCTTTGTGCCAGCCTGCTGCTTACTTTGACGTAGGCGGTGCTTCCGGTGCACACAGGGTCGGCTGCCTGCTGTTGACTCGCAGGCCCAAATGCCACCGTTCCGGTCAGGGAGATTTCCAACGATTTGGGGAATTTCTGCCCTTTCAAGCGAAAAAGAAAGCAACAGTTTTTAACAGGATTCACAAGCAGGATGCTTCAAGATCCATTACGCAGGCCGAGAGGTTCCCAACCTTTTTGAGCCTGTGGGCACACTGGGAATTTTGAGAGGGGGCGGCGAGCAGCACCCTCCAAAATGGCTTCCACAGGAGGTGGCGTCAACCCAAAATGGCTGCCGCAGAGCACGGAGCCAAACAATATGTCCTTACTCACACCTCCTGGGAAGAACAAATTTGGAGTCCAGCGGCACCTTTAAGACCAACAGAGGTTTATTCAAGCTATGAGCTTTCGTGTGCAAAGCACACTTTTCCAAATACACTGGAATGGGAGGCAAGGTTCAAACTTATAGACTGAGGCAGGATAGCAAATTAACATGCAACATGATGAAGACGTTTTAAGATAAAAGGTAAAGTAAAGGGTTCCCTTGCTCGAAAGCCAGTCAAATCCGACTCTAGGGTTGCGGTGCTCATCTCCGTTTCAAAACCGAAGAGCCAGCGCTGTCCGAAGACGTTTCCGTGGTCATGTGGCCGGCATGACTAAACACCAAGGCGCACGGAACGCTGTTACCTTCCCCACCGAAGTGGTACCTATTTATCGACTTGCAATTTCTTGCTTTCAAACTGCTAGGTTGGCAGGAGCCGGAACCAGAGATGGGAGCTCACTCCGTCACGAATAGCTTAAAACACCCTCGTCATGTTACATGTACATTTGCTGTTCAGCCATCAATAAGTCTGAGCCTTACCTCCCGCCCCAATGGATCTGAAGAAGTGTGCTTTGCATCGAAAGCTCATACCTTGAATAAACCTCGGTTGGTCTTAAAAGGTGTCGCTGGACTCTTAAATTTGTTCTGCTGCTTCAGACCAACACGGCTGACCTATCTCTTGGATCTCTCTCTTGGGAAAAAGAAAAACCTGAACGGGGAATGGTTTTGTTGTTGAAAAGTACTGAGACTGACGAGTCCGCAGAGTGAAATCAGCTCATACTTTTATCTGAAGATCAGGAACAACTTTACCCGGCTCGCAGACCGGTTTATATCCTCTGAAAACCCCATACCCAAAACACCCCCCACACTTGTGATAGGATATTTACAGTGGCCGAGAGTCCCATAGGCTCTCGGCCGGGAGCCCAACCCTCTGATTGGAGCGGGCTAGGATCCGCTGAGTCCTTTGTTCAGGTGAGCAAAGCTCGGACGTTTTGCCTGACGGCGTGGCTTCCTTGCCTCGCACGCGGTCAGGTCCGATTGCATTAGGTCTGAGTACATTACACCTGTTGTTCAGTCGCACAGTCTAGTCCGACCCTTCGCGACCCCATGGACGACATCACGCCAGGCCGTCCTGCTCTGGAGTTTGCTTAGTTTCGTATTCGTTGCATTGGTAAGGGAATGGTTAGCTCTCTGCAGCATTCTTCCTTGCAGCATTCTGCGCACGATTCAGATTCATGCTATTTTGCCAAGTTGTCGACGTTTGCGAGGGGTTCAGACAGACTGGGAACAAATCGTTCCCTCTTTTGACCGGCTTTCACGTTCATCTGTGCTCTGCGATGTAACCTTGCATGTGCTTGAGGCTCTTTAGCTTGGGGAAACGACGGCTGAGGGGTGACATGATTGAGGTTTATAGGATTATGCATGGGACAAAGCAGTTAGAGAAAGAGGTACTTTTCTCCCTTTCTCACAAGACAAGAACTCGTGGGCACTCCGTGAAATTGCTGAGCGGTCGGGTTAGAATGGATTAAAGGAAGTCCTTCTTCACTCAAAGAGTGATGAACACGTGGAATTCACTGCCACAGGAGGTGGTGGCAGCTACAAGCATGGACGGCTTCAAGAGGGAATTAGATAAGCATATGGAGCAGAAGTCCATCAGTGGCTATTAGCCACAAGGTATAGATAGGGACTCTTGGTCTGGAGCAAGTGATGCTCTGTCTTCTTGGTGCTTGGGGGGGGCAACAGTGGGAGGGCTTCTCGTGTCCTGGCTCCACTGCTGGACCTCCTGATGGCACCTGGTATTTTTGGCCACCGTGTGACAGCGTGTTGGACTGGATGGGCCATTGGCCTGATCCAACATTGGCTTCTCTTATGTTCTTATTCTGGGAAAACGGCCCTTCTGGCTGCTCTTTGCATTAAGCCTCCCGCTGCGGTTTGCAGTTTTGGACATATATCTCTCTGCCGACAGAACGTACCACTTCATACAACTCGAAGCCTGTAGCATAGCACATATGTTCATCTTTCATGCGCCACCAGATTCGTTTGTTATTCTGACGACAACCCAAGGGACAGCACAAAAGAAAAACAGTTAAGCAACACGGCGTCAAAATTTTCTTCCCAGCATTCGTATAGCTCTTTAAAAGCTTTCTATGTACTTCACAGACGATCTTCACGGCTCACTTCTTCAGATACCCCACAAGGTTGATGGATTTCCAGTCTGTATGCCTAAATGTGGCGCCTTCCATGGAGATAGCTCAAGATAGGCAACCTTCCACGGAGATAGATCATGATGGGTAACCGTGTCATTTTGTCTGTAGCAGTTAGAAAAGAGCAAGGGACCAGCTGCACCTTAAAGACTAAAAAAGACCAGCAAAATATGTGGCAGAGTACGAGCTTTCGTGAGTCACTGCTCACATGACCCCAGGGGGTCGCCATCTTCCGCTGCCACCACTCTGGACTTCGGGTCCCTTGAGAAGGCCCAGAGTACCCTCCCGAGCCCAACCAAAATGCCCCTTTTCAAGCCGAGAACCATAGGAGTCATGACCAGGCAGAGAACACTTAAACAAATGGTTTGTAAACACTAATGGGGCATGAAAAACAAGACAAGGTGCTTTAAAAGGCGTAACAGTGTTTAAAAGGCAAAATAAACAGAATCCTAACGCGACTATCTAGTTCACTTAACTAGTTACTACTTAAGGCCTACAGCCTTCTTACCAGGCCTCCTGCCTAACACTCTCTCTGGGCCAAGTGGGGGGATCTTTCTCCTCAGACCAGACTGTCCCCTCACTGAGACAAGTCCGCAGAAGAACAAAAGAACCGTTTCCTCACAACACACAGAGTTTATATCACAGTCCCCTTCAGCTCTGTGAGAGGAACAACGCCATTTCCCACAGCTAACAGCTTGTCAGAATCTCCTCACAAAGTATGTAACTGTCTCTTCACACAGTCTCTGGAAACTGATTGACCACAACCATTGCTAAGAATTGTGTGGGTTGTAGGCCGTCTGCTCTCCACTCCCACACAGGCTCTAGGCCTTTCTCCCGGGCCTACACAGATCATGACACTCTGCCACATATTTTGTTAGTCTTTAAGATAATACTGGGCTCTTAACTGATTTAGAGTTATACTTTATTTACTCCTGCTTCAGGACTGCCTGTCATCTGCTTATATTGTTTCCCGTAACCTTCTGCATCTTACTGAGGGTTTTGCATCCATGCCTTGTTCATGTATTCCTGTACCACGCATCTGATTCAGTTCGAAACATGCTTTTCTCGTGTATTATCCAGTAATGCCTTTCAATAAGCTGTTTAATTCCTAGCAGTAGCACTCTGGGGGTCTCCGTCTTCCTGCTGACAGGCACGTTTACCCACCGGGGTGGGAACTCCTAGAAAAGCACAGCCTCTTGCTTAAGGGGACCTGATTAAAGAGCCCTTCTTACAAAGCCCACTGAGAAAGAGAGGAGCACCATTCAGGAGTTCTCGCTGCCCCGCCCCCCCCCGGAAATATCGATGCTGCCTGCCGGCTCCTTATCTCCGAACGGGCTCCAACAAACTTCCCTCCTCTGGCTTGGAAAGAAAAAGCCGCCCCCAAGCCTTACCGATGACCCAAACCAGCAAGCTCTTCTCCTTCGACACCTCGAGTTGGCCGTAGGTGATCTTGTACTCCAAGTGGGTGATCGGGCCCCTGTCCGCAAGAAGGAAAACACAGCGGTGGGAGTTAACGGCAAGCAATACCTCGAGAGTCGGGTTAGAACAGATAAAAGGAAGTCCTTCTTCACCCAAAGAGCGATTAACTCATGGAATTCACTGCCACAGGAGGTGGTGGCAGCTACAAGCATGGGCAGTTTCAAGAGGGAATTAGATAAACATATGGAGCAGAGGTCCATCAGTGGCTATTAGCCAAAGGGTATAGATGGGAACTCTCAGTCTGGGGCAGGTGATGCACTCTATCCTTGGTGCTTGGGGGGGTCAGCAGTGGGAGGGCTTCTAGTGTCCTGGCCCCACTGATGGACCTCCTGAGGGCACCTGGTATATTTTGGCCGCTAGTGTCCTGGCACCGACTGTTGGACCTACTGATGGGCACACTGGTCTGATTTTGGCTACTAGTGTCCTGGCCTCTCTGATGGTTCTTATGAGGGACGCCTCGCACAATATGGCTACGCATGTGTAAACAGATGTGCTTGCGACTAGATGGTGCCATTGTGCCAAATACAACAGTAGCGCCACCTAGTGTACGTAGTGGATGACGCCTGCAGAAAGACACTTTGGCACGTATCAGCTAGCAAAGCTGTAGAAGAGGAAGAAGAAGAGTTGGCTTGTTATAGCCCGCTTTTCTTGACCTTAAGGAGTCTCAAAGCGGCTTACAATCGCCTTCCCTTCCTTCTCCCTCAGCAGTTACCTTGTGAGGGACAATTTTGCTGAGGACGCTTTGGTTTGCACTAAACGATCATCGGAAGGCACTTTCTGGACCAGAAATGATCATCAGTGAAATATCAAATGGCATGTGATTGCACCTTTGGAGGCCTTGTTTATACTTTTATTCTGTGCCTGGTGGTTTCACTTTGGAACGATTCTTTTCTGGTCCATTTTGTATCCACGTTGTATAATTGTAATTGTTATTGTGGTATAAGCCAATTTGTTCCGCATTGTGTTTGACCTCTGAAGAAGGCCGAAACAGGCCGAAACGCATCAGGCCAAGTCCACTGGCCCTTGTGTGTTAGATTTTGGCATTTTTATATGAGGTGTGATTGGGCCCTTATATATTTTTTTTAATTCTTTGCAAATAAATACATGCATTTTTATATTAGATACATTAAGTTTCTATTGTTGGCCCTCTACTCTGTTTGAGTTACCCCTTTAGGTTCCTGATCCTAGGTTTCAGGGTTAAATTTGTCCCCCACCCCTTTTTGTCCCTAGTGACCTTGGGTCACTCACAAGTTCTCTCAGAGCTGTTTTCTCAAGAAAGCTCTCTCAGCCCCACCTTCCTCACAGGGTGTCTGTTGTGGGGAGAGGAAGGGAAAGGAGATTGTAAGCCGCTCTGAGACTCCTTCAGGTAGTAAAGGGTGGGCTATAAAACCAGTCTCTTCCTTGGAGAGAACCATTGCTGGCCCAAAATCAGCCAAGCAGGCTTCATGTGGAGGAGGAGTCAGGAATCAGACCCGGTTCTCCAGCGTAGTGGTTAGGAGCGCGGACTCTAATCTGGGAGAACGGGGTTCAGTCCCCCAATCCTCCACGGCTAGAGGTGTGACCTTGGGTCAGTCACTGCTGGTGTGACCTTGGGTCAGTCACAAGTTCTCTCGGAGGTGTTCTCTCTCTCTCAGCACCACCCACCTCGCAGGGTGTCTGCTGTGGGGAGGGGAAGGGAAAGGAGATTGTAAGTCACTCTGAGACTCCTTTGGGTAGTGAAGGGAGGGGTATAAATCCAACCTCTTCTTCTTCCACTGGACAGCCAACAACAGGGCAGAGAGGCCGAGGCCTTCCTAAGAACAACAGAAGAGCCCTGCTGGATTGGACCAGTGGTCCATCCAGTCCAGCATCCTGTCTCACACAGTGGCCGACCAGTTCCTCTGGAGGTCCAACAGCAGGGCAGAGAGGCCGAGGCCTTCATGAGAACATCAGAAGAGCCCTGCTGGATCAGACCAGTGGTCCATCCAGTCCAGCATCCTGTCTCACACAGTGGCCAACCAGTTCCTCTGGAGGGCCAACAACAGGGCAGAGAGGCCGAGGCCTTCATGAGAACATCAGAAGAGCCCTGCTGGATCAGACCAGTGGTCCATCCAGTCCAGCATCCTGTCTCACACAGTGGCCAACCAGTTCCTCTGGAGGGCCAACAACAGGCACTGAGGCCAAGGCCTTCCCCTGATATTGCCTCCTAGCACTGGGATTTAGAGGCTGACTGCTTCTGAACATGGAGGTTCCCTTTAGTCTCCATGACTAGTAGCCACCGAGAGACCTCTTTTCCCCCAATCTGTCTAATCTCCTTTTAAAGCTGTCTCTCTGCGTTGCAATCCCCAAAAATCCCGTTTCCAAGGAAGAAGGAAGGATTTCGGCTTTCTTACCTATTGAAAAAGGGAATGCGGGCCTCGCAGTACTCAAAAGCGTTCTTCACGCTCTCGTGAAGCTTCAGGTGCACAGTTAACTTCCACTGCGATTCTTCTTCTCTCAGCTGGTAAAACCCTAAAATTGGCGGAACCGGCACCTTTGGGAAAACGGGGAGAAGAAAGACGGGATTGTTTATGCTTCTGGTTTAAAGTGGCGAGATTCGAGGCCAGCCGCACTCATAACCCTTTTAAGCCTGTGGGCACCTCTGGAATTCCCTAGGAAACGAGAACCAAAAACCTGCGATGCAGAACGCGAGCAAGAACCACGGAACAAAGAACGTTAAGACAGAAGTTGTGTTCCGATTATCGTCACCTGTTGTATTATTCCAATCTGGCGAAGAGTTTTTATAATTAGTTGCTGTAGATTTTCCGGGTTGCGTGGCCGTAGTCTTGGCATTGTAGGACCTGATGTTTCGCCAGTAGCTGTGACCAGCATCCTCAGAGGTATAACACAGAAAGATGGAGGACTCTCTGGGTCCAGGTGAGCAGAAAAACGATAGGTAGGTAATTTCGACAACATGTTTTTATAATGTAACACGGGCACCTTCTGCCGTGGTTACTTCCCGTTTTGGAGGTTGCAGACACTATTTATGCACAGAATGACAGAGGAGCCTCATGTTGCTTTTGAACACATCCTTTTTGTAAAATGGGCTTATCGTCACGAGCGATCTGTCGGATACGTGCCTATACGTTCTACTGGGTTATGGCCCCTAACCCATCTTTGTACTTTAAAGAATATAATATACAGTTTTGAGCATATATAGGAGAAGGAGAATTGGATTTATACCCTGCCCTTCCCTACCCAAAGGAGTCTCAGAGCGGCTGACAAACTCCTTTCCCTTCCCCTCCCCACGACAGACACCCTGTGGGGTAGAAGAAGAAGAAGGTTGGATTTATACCCCGCCCTTCACTACCTGAAGGAATCTCAGAGCAGCTCACAATCTCCTTTCCTTCCCCTCCCCACAGCAGACACCCTGTGAGGTAGAAGAAGAAGAAGAAGGTTGGATTTATACCCCGCCCTTCACTACCTGAAGGAATCTCAGAGCAGCTCACAATCTCCTTTCCCTTCCCCTCCCCACAACAGACACCCTGTGAGGCAGAAGAAGAAGAAGAGATTGATTTATACTCTGCCCTTCACTAC
The DNA here is from genome assembly GCA_029375565.1 of Gekko gecko. Taxonomy (NCBI): domain Eukaryota; kingdom Metazoa; phylum Chordata; class Lepidosauria; order Squamata; family Gekkonidae; genus Gekko; species Gekko gecko. The sequence continues at coordinate 232,849,533 of JAPDNY010000003.1, forward strand.
CTGAAGGAGTCTCAGAGTGGCTCACAATCTCCTTTCCTTCCCTCCCCACAGCAGGCACCCTGTGACGTAGGTGGGGCTGAGAGAGCCCTTTGAGAACTGTTCCTGAGAGAACAGCTCTGGACGAACTTGTCACTGATCCAAGGTCACACCAGCAGTTGCATGTGGAGGAGTAAGGAATCAAACCTGGTTCTCCCAGATTAGATTCTGCCACTCTTAACCACGGCACCAAACTGGCTGGCCACTGTGTGAGGCGGTATGCTGGACTAAATGGACCCCTGGTCTGATCCAGCAGGGCTCTTCTGATGTTATTATGAAGGCCTTGGCCTCTAGGCCCTGTTGTTGGCGAGAAGGAAGGTGAGGAAGAGGAGGAGGAGATTGGGTTTATACCCCGCCCTTCACTCGGAGTCTCAACACGGCTTACGATTTCCTTCTCTTCCCCTCCCCACAACAGACACCCTGTGAGGTAGGTGGGGCTGAGAGAGCTCTGAGAGAAACTGCTCTTGATAGAACAGCTCTGACAGAACTATGGTTTGCCGAAGATCATCCAGCAGGTGCAAGTGGAGGAGTGGGGAATCAAACCCAGTTCTCCCAGATTAGAGTCTGCGTCTTTCACTACCAGAAGGAGTCTCAGAGTGGCTTACAATCTCCTTCTCTTCCCCTCCCCACAACAGACACTCTGTGAGGTAGGCTGGGGCTGAGAGAGCACTGAGAGAAACTGCTCTTGATAGAACAGCTCTGACAGAACTATGGTTTGCCGAAGATCATCCAGCAGATGCAAGTGGAGGAGTGGGGAATCAAACCCGGTTCTCCCAGATTAGAGTCCGCGTCTTTCGCTACCAGGAGTCTCAGAGCGCCTTACTATCTCCTTCCCTTCCCCTCCCCACAACAGACACCCTGTGAGCAGTGTTCCCTCTAAGCTGAGTTAGCGTGAGCTGGCTCACAGTTTTTTAGCCTTCAGCTCACACATTTTTGTCTTGGCTCAGGAAGGATGGCTCCAGAGCAAACTAATTTATGCAGTAGCCAAGTCGCCCGCTCACAACTGTAATGCTAGTAGCTCACAAAGTAGAATTTTTGCTCACAAGACTCCACGGCTTAGAGGGAACATTGCCTGTGAGGTAGGCTGGGGCTGAGGGAGCGCTGAGAGAACTTGTGACTGACCCAAGGTCACCTCGCTGGCTACATGTGAAGGAGTGGGGAATCAAACCCAGGTCTCCCTATTCGAGTCCACCGCTCTTAACCACTACACCAAACTGGCTCTCAGAGAGGCTGGCCCAGGAAAACTGTGGGACGTTACCTGGGAAGTATAATAGCAGAGCGTGAACTGGTCCGGAGGCGGGGTCAAAGGGAACTTGTACGGTCCACTGAAAGCTGAGTCGTCCATGGCATCGACGCTGCTGCTTGTGAGGACGGCCGAGTCGAGGGAGGTGACACAAGGGTGGACCAAGATATCCTGGAGCGGGGAGCCGTTGGCTGGGAGGTTCAAGCTGACTGACACGTTGGGAGCGGCGCCTTCCACGTCGCACTTCGAAGACAACAAAAAGAAAAATCTTCCAAATATGCTTAGACCCCTTCCTGAATCTATGGGATTTGGAACAGACTGCACTGGTGAACAGTTTACACAACTTCCTAGAATGGCAAGGCGGCGGCGAAGACGAAGGAGGTGACTGGATGTACACCCCACCCTTCACTACCCAAAGGAGTCTCAGAACAGTTTACAATCTCCTTTCCCTTCCCCTCCCCACAAAAGACACCCTGTGAGGTGGGTGGGGCTGAGAGAGAGAGAACAGCTCCGAGAGAACTTGTGACTGACCCAAGGTCACACCAGCTGGCTGCAAGTGGAGGAGTGGGGAATCAAACCCGGTTCTCCCAGATCAGAGTCCCCAGTCACAAAATGGCGGCCGCAGCTTACCTTCAATTGCTCGATGAAGTCACCTCCATCTGCACCGCCAATCAAATCTCCAATAGCCAATCGGAAGCCTTGCTGGGCAAAAGCCCCACCTGCCCCCGCCCACTTTCTCAAAACAGTTGGTGGGCACCAGGAAAGTTGTCAGCGGGTACCATGGCAACCACGGGCACCACGTTGGGGGAGCCCCACTCTAGCGGTATCCCACACAACGTGCCACACGCCAGTCTTTCTAGCTCTCTGCACGGAGGCTACGATTGCGCTACAGCACAAATGTGGTGCCTCTACCTCAAACCTCCTCCCCCAGCCCCCTGATTACTTATCAGAAGATTTTTGCCATTGACTACAATGGCCCCATAGGATTTAATAGAGCCGAAAATTTTCAGGGGTACCGAAATTTTTTGGGTACCAATAGAATATCGGTATTGGTATTTGGGTATATTTGGGAATCCTGGAAAAAAATGGCTTTATTATACCCGAATCTGAAAAAAACCCCACAATTCCCCCCCCCACACCCCTAGTTTCTACTGCAGATCAAAACAGCTACTCTCTAAAACTATGCTGAAAACTGTACACCGAAAAGCCACACAGAAATGATAACAGCATCTCTGAACTCTTCTTTAAGCCAGCAAAACTGGGAGCCAGGTCGGCAAGATTTTTATTCTGCTCCAGTTCCCAAATCTTAAAAAAAAAAAGGAAAAGAAAAGCAGCGGTATCTTCTCTGGGGGATGCTGAAGCATTAAAAAAAAATATTAAGTTCAGCTTCCCCCGTACGCCGAGATAAAAAATGAGCTGACTTTCTGCTTTTCCAGGTGCATTCATGTGTCAAATAGGTTAGAGAGATTTGTGCCAGGAATCCTCTCACCTTGCAACTTACGGCTCCGTACACCTGCCATGTGTCCGCCACGTCCCTTTTGTCGTACTGCACGGACTTGACTTTTTCAACGATACAGATATTAACTTGCGGCTTCCCTTTGTACGTGCCAGTTCTCCAGCTGGGCAGTTTCTGGGGGTGGCTGCTGGGAGGGAAGGGACCGCTTTCGGACAACGAGCCGTTCAGGTTCGTATCGAGCGGGGTGCCGAGTGGACAGGCATGCGTGACCAAGCCCGGGAGCTGGCCGACTTTGGCGCTCCGCTCGGCTTCATTCTTTTGGCCGGAGTTCAGGAAGGCCAGCAGCCCCGACAAGAGGCCAAAGGCCTGGGAGATCCCGCTGATGTTGACGAGGGCCGGGCGCGGGTTCAAGGACTGCTCGACCAACGGGACGGCGGCGTAGATCAGCCCACTTTTTTGGAAGGCCACGACGGGCCAGAGGTCGCCGCGGTCGGTCTGAAGCGCGTAGACAGAGGTCTTGTTGATTCGGGCGCAGCCGTCTTGACGCTCGACGAAGCTGTGCTCTTCGCCCGTCAGTCTCAGCTCGAAGAGCAGCGCTTTGAGGAAAGGGCCGTCTTCCGGGACGGCCACGTAGCTGTCCCCGTTGAAGCGTTTCGCTCGGGTTTCGACAGTGGGGTAACGCCTGCAGGGTAGAAGTGGAAACACAGTGGCGGTGTTAACACCCCATTGCTTATCTCATGGGTACTACGGAACTCTAGCTTCGTTCTCACATCTTTTTGTTAACTCTTGCATTTAAGTGCTAATTTGCTGCTCTCCATTGATCTTGCTGGCCGCCTGATCCAATGTGCATATGCATTTTGTCTCTGAGTGGCCCCTCCTAACGGCTGCCCCCCACCCTTGAGGAGATTTTGTTTCATTTGTTTGAAAAAGTGCGCTTTGCACACGGAAGCTTACAGTTTGCATAAAACTTTGTCGGTCTTTGCACACGAAAGCTTACACTCTGAATAAAGCTCTGTCGGTCTTAAAGGTGCCGCTGGACCCGAACTTTGTTCTGCTGCTTCAGAACGACACGGCAACCCACTTGAATTTTACCCCACTGCTTGTATTCGTTGTGCCTAATGGTGCTGCAGTATGTGCACAACTGGCCCCCAATCGAGAGGAAGATTGTCGTACGCCAATGGTTTCCAACCTGCGGGACGGGGACCCCGGCGGGATATGAAGCGATTGCAAGGGATCTGTGAATCCATCTCTACACTAAGCACGGTCATTTTGCTCTTTTTTGCCATTATACATTTTCTTGGTCAATGGGTATTGATAGTACAGGGGTTCCCAACGCGGTGCCCATGGGCACCACAGCGTCTGTGGACAACTTTTCTGGCACCCGCCAAGTGCTTTTAGAGAGTGGGCAGGGGGAAGGAGGGGCTTTGGCCCAGGAGGACTTCTGATTGGCTGTACAGATTTGAAAGGCATCTCGTTAAACAGAGCTTCTGCCTGGAATGTTGAAGAGGTACTATTAGAGTTCTATGGAACCTCGCTCTGTGACGTTTCGTGGCTAGCTCCACCTTCTCTGGTAGCCATTTCAGAAGAAGAAGAAGAAGAAGAAGAAGAAGAAGAAGAAGAAGAAGAAGAAGAAGAAGAAGAAGAAGAAGAGATTAAATTTGTACCCTGCCCTTCACTACCTGAAGGAGTCTCTTTTTTATTTAAACAAAATTTTTATTGGGATGCATTCAACACTGTTAAACATCGTTACCAATACAATTTGAAAAGATTCTCATCCCATCCCCCCACCCCCCAATAGGCTTCCAACACTGCTAATAACAAAAAAGAAAGAGGAGTCTCAGAGCAGCTTACAAACTCCTTTCCCTTCCCCTCCCCACAACAGACACCCTGTGAGATAAATGCGGCTGAGAGAGCTCTCCCGACAACTGCTCGTGAGAGAACAGCTCCAAGAGAACTTGTGACTGACCCAAAGTCACACCAACAGCTGCATGTGGAGGCGTGGGGAATCAAACCCGGTTCTCCCAGATTAGAGTCTGCACTCTTAACCACCAAACTGGCTCTTGGTCTAATATTTGGTCGTCTACTGCAGACCAATGTGGCTACCCGTCTGAAACTATCTTTACAAACTCTTATGACCCTTTAAAGACTAATCTCTTTTGGTGTGAGCTTCTGTAGGCCACAGCTGGGATGGTCAACTTCCATCTTCCCGCCGGACAGATATCTGGCTCCTAGAACACTAGCAGATTTTTTCCCCCTTCCGATCAATCTACGTTCCTTTACAGTCCCCCTCCTCCTGCGCCGGTCCTTTTCTTCGTGCCCTTCCACATCTAGCCAGTCACGACGCTTACAAACATTAAGGGATTTGTGATCCCCACTTGTTTCTTTCAATGGTGCCAGTGAGGTCACAACTAATAATCTCGGAAGTGTAGCAGGGAACAGGACAGTCACTAGTTAGATATGCAAACAATCTGGGCTCCATGCTCGCAACTTGCACCCCACACCAAGAAGCCCACCCCTCCATTCCCGCAACACTGACACGTCTTCACTTTCTTTGCTTGGATGGCGAGATTTGAGTCCAATTGCAACTTAAGCATATCAGGGGAGCCATGTTGAGTCAGGCCAATGGCCCATCCAGTCCAACACTCTGGGTCACACAGTGGCCAAAAATACCAGGTGCCCTCAGGAGGTCCACCAGTGGGGCCAGGTCACTAGAAGCCCTCCCACTGTTGCCCCCCATCAAGCACCAAGAAGACAGAGTATCACTGCCCCCAGAAAGAGTATTCCCCCTATACCTTGCAGCTAAAAGCTACTGATGGACCTCTGCTAAAGACATAAGAACATAAGAGAAGCCAATGTTGAATCAGGCCAATGGCCCATCCAGTCCAACACTCCGTGTCACACAGTGGCCAAAATATACCAGGTGCCATCAGGAGGTCCACCAGCTGGGTCAGAACTTCAGAAGCCCTCCCACTCTTACCCCCCCAAGCACCAAGAATACAGAGCATCCCAGCCCCAAACATAAGAACATAAGAGAAGCCATGTTGGATCAGGCCAATGGCCCCTCCAGTCCAACACTCCATGTCACACACCTTGCGGCTAATAGCTACTGATGGACCTCTGTTCCAGACATAAGAACATAAGAGAAGCCATGTTGGATCAGGCCAGTGGCCCATCCAGTCCAACACTCCATGTCACACACCTTGCAGCTAATAGCTACTGATGGACCTCTGTTCCAGACATAAGAACATAAGAGAAGCCATGTTGGATCAGGCCAGTGGCCCATCCAGTCCAACACTCTGTGTCACACAGTGGCTAAAACCCAGGTGCCCTCAGGAGCTCCACCAGCAGGGCCAGAACTCCAGAAGCTCTCCCACTCTTGCCCCCCAAGCACCAAGAAGACAGAGCATCACTGCCCCGGACAGAGTATTCCCTCTATACCTTGCGGCTAATAGCCAAGGATGGACCTCTGCTCCAGACATAAGAACATCAGGGAAGCCATGTTGATCAGGCCAATAGCCCATCCAGTCCAACACGCCGTGCCACACAGTGGCCAAAACCCAGGTGCCCTCAGGAAGTCCACCAGCAGGGCCAGAACCCCAGAAGCCCTCCCACTCTTGCCGCCCCCAAGCACCAAGAATACAGAGCATCCCTGCCCCAAACATAAGAACATCAGAGAAGCCATGTTGGATCAAGCCAATGGCCCATCCAGTCCAACACTCCATGTCACACACCTTGCGGCTAATAGCTACTGATGGACCTCTGTTCCGAACATAAGAGAAGCCATGTTGGATCAGGCCAGTGGCCCATCCAGTCCAACACTCTGTGCCACACAGTGGCCAAAACCCAGGTGCCCTCAGGAGGTCCACCAGCAGGGCCAGAACTCCAGAAGCCCTCCCACTCTTGCCCCCCCAAGCACCAAGAATACAGAGCATCCCTGCCCCAAACATAAGACCATCAGAGAAGACATGTTGGATCAGGCCAATGGCCCATCCAGTCCAACACTCTGTGTCACACAGTGGCTAAAACCCAGGTGCCCTCAGGAGGTCCACCAGCAGGGCCAGAACTCCAGAAGCCCTCCCACTCTTACCCCCCCCCCCACAAGCACCAAGAAGACAGAGCATCACTGCCCCCGGACAGAGTATTCCCTCCATACCTTGCGGCTAATAGCTAAGGATGGACCTCTGCTCCAGACATAAGAACATACGAGAAGCCATGTTGGATCAGGCCAATAGCCCATCCAGTCCAACACGCCATGCCACACAGTGGCCAAAACCTAGGTGCCATCAGGAGGTCCACCAGCTGGGTCAGAACTTCAGAAGCCCTCCCACTCTTACCCCCAAGCACCAAGAATACAGAGCATCCCTGCCCCAAACATAAGAACATCAGAGAAGCCCTGTTGGATCAGGCCAATGGCTCATCCAGTCCAACACTCCATGTCACACACCTTGCGGCTAATAGCTACTGATGGACCTCTGTTCCAGACATAAGAGAAGCCATGTTGGATCAGGCTAATAGCCCATCCAGTCCAACACGCCGTGTCACACAGTGGCTAAAACCCAGGTGCCCTCAGGAGGTCCACCAGCAGGGCAAGAACTCCTGAAGCCCTCCCACTCTTGCCCCCCCCCCCCCCAAGCTCCAAGAAGACAGAGCATCACTGCCCCTGGACAGAGTATTCCTCCATACCTTGCGGCTAATAGCTAAGGATGGACCTCTGTTCCAGACATAAGAACATAAGAGAAGCCATGCTGGATCAGGCCAGTGGCCCATCCAGTCCAACACTCTGTGTCACACAGTGCAAAACCCAGGTGCCCTCAGGAAGTCCACCAGCTGGGTCAGAACTCCAGAAGCCCTCCCACTCTTGCCCCCCAAGCACCACGAATACAGAGCATCCCTGCCCCAAACATAAGAACATAAGAGAAGCCCTGTTGGATCAGGCCAATGGCCCATCCAGTCCAACACTCCATGTCACACACCTTGCAGCTAATAGCTACTGATGGACCCCATCAGGGTAGTGCATGCATCCGACGAAGAGAGCGGTGTTTCTCAAAAGCTTACGCTACAATAAAGTTTGTGAGTCTGAAAAGGTGCTGCTGAGCTTTCAATTATAGTATATAACAGTATATCGTTCTTAACTGTCGTAAATTACCCAGAGCCTTGTGTACTCAGGGACTGGGCGATCCAGGAAACCATCATCCTCGTCAACATCATCCCTTTTCTTGGATTGGTGCACTGACAGTCAGCTGTTTCTGTATCTCCCGCAGCACAATCCACTCACTAATTCTCCTTGTATTTGGGGTGGGACTCACACACACACACACACACAAGCCCTTGCAGTATCAACAGGAGAGCAGAAAAACCGTAATTTTTCTTTTAAACAAATGGATTTAACTACTACACCGGCGCAGTAATTATTTTTAAAAGACGCCACTGTCAGAAGCCGGAATGCCTCCCCCCCCCCGCCCCCAAATTAATTTCGTTCCCAAATGTCAAGTTGTTGGTGTCACTTTAAAGTACAGTAGGAACGAAGAAAAGGGGATAATTGGCATGATGCGGAATTGGCATTTGAACCCGGCATGGTGGAAGTGGGTTTATTTGTCGTCTCTCTTAATTCCCCCTTTCTGGCTGAAGTGTTCCGCCGACTACAATTACTGCGGTACTTCAATAATCACCATTGGAGGCTGTGTACAGATTCGCACCCTTTTCTGCTGCACACTTTAACCTTCCAGGTTTCATGCGAAAGCCTTGCTAGACGGAAGCCATTTTGAACAACCCTGGTGTGGTAAAGTCCCTGTGCAGATGAAAATAGTAAAAGCCCAGTAGCATCTTCAAGACTAACAAACTTGATTGTAGCATAAGCTTTCGAGAAACACAGGTCTCTTCGTCAGACAAAGAGAGCTGTGGTTCTCAAAAGCTTATGCTACAATAACGCTTGTTAGTCTTAAAGGTGCTACTGGGCTTTTTACTATTTTGCAGCAACAGAATTGACACGGCTAACTCCTCTGGATCTGTGCCGATCAAGGTGCCTACAAAAGCCAGGTGACATCCTATGATCAGTTTAGGCCGGTAACTCCCGAATGGTATAGTACAATTAATTATCACACAATGAATTAATTAAAGCAACCGCTAGCCCCAAATTCCTGCCCTGCTGCACGATTCACTGTTCTGGCCTTACCTCTGCCGAGGGGTGAGTGGTTTCGCCACACCAGGCAAGCACTTCAGGTGATCATACGGCATGGACTGTGTCTCTGCACGAGTCCCTGTTCCAGCCTTCCTTGCCCCCTTCCAATAAGGCAGCACTTCCACAACAGTGACTCACAATGAAATATGAGGTGGACTCCACTGATGGTGGGCATTCTTACGGTGCCAGGGGCCAGGGTGAAGGACGGCTCTAGTTTATTCAAAGTATGTGCCCTGACTAACGGGCAACACCGATTTAGAGTATAGGCCCTCACTCTTTGTACTCACACCTTGTGGTTACGGCAGTGTGTTGTTGGCAAGGGTGTCCTCAGTCACAAGAACACATGGGCAGGTGGCCTCGTACAGAATCGGACCCTCGGTCCATCAAGGTCTGTATTGTCTACTCAGACCGGCAGCGGCTATCCAGGGTCTCAGGCAGAAGTCTTTCACACCATCTCCTACCTGATCCTTTTAACTGGGGATGCCAGGGATACCGCAGGGATCAGTATTCGGTCCGATGCTTTTTAACTTGTTCATTAATGATTTGGAGTTAGGAGTAAGCAGTGAAGTGGCTAAATTTGCGGATGACACAAAGTTGTTCAGGGTGGTGAGAACCAGGGAGGATTGTGAGGCACTCCAAAGGGATCTGTCGAGGATGGGCGAGTGGGCGTCAGCGTGGCAAATGGGGTTCGATGTGGCCAAGTGCAAGGTGATGTACACTGGGGCCAAAAATCCTAACTATAAATACATGTTGATGGGGTCCGAACTGGCAGAGACTGACCAAGAGAAAGATCTTGGAGTCGTAGTAGATAACTCAATGAAAATGTCTAAACAGTGTGCGACTGCAATAAAAAAGGCCAATGCTATGCTGGGGATTATTAGGAAGGGTATTGAAAACAGATCAGCCAATATCATAATGCCCCTATATAAATCAATGGTGCAACCTCATTTGGAATACTGTGTATGGTTCTGGTCACCACACCTTAAAAAGGATATTATAGCTTTGAAAAAAGTGCAGAAAAGGGCAACTAGAATGATAAAAGGGTTGGAACACCTTCCCTATGAAGAAAGGTTAAAGCACTAGGGGTTTTTTAGCATGGAGCAACGACGGCGGAGGGGTGACATGATCGAGGTTTATGAGATTATGCACGGGATTGAGCAGGTTGAGAAAGAAGTACTTTTCTCCCTTTCTCACAATACAAGAACTCGTGGACACTCCATGAAGTTGCTGAACGGTCGGGTTAGAATGGATAAAAAGAAGTCCTTCTTCACCCAAAGAGTGATTAACACATGGAATTCACTGCCACAGGAGGTGGCAGCGGCTACAAACATGGACGGTTTCAAGAGGGGAATTAGATAAGCATATGGAGCAGAGGTCCATCAGTGATTATTAGCCACAAGGTACAGATAGGGACTCTGGGGCAAGTGAGGCTCTGTATTCTTGGTGCTGGGGGGGGGGTCAACAGTGGGAGGGCTTCTAGTGTCCTGGCCCCACTGATGGACCTCCTGATGGCACCTGGTATTTTTAGCCACTGTGTGACACAGAGTATTGGACTGGATGGGCCATTGGCCCTTCAGTGCACCGCCCCTGGTGCAACACTGTTGAGCACTGTGGTGCTGAGAGCCAGGGCGGTGTAGTGGTTGCAGTATCAGAACAGGATCTTGGGGACTGGGGTTCAAACCCCTGCTCTGTCACGGAGGTTCACTAGCTGACCTCAGGCCAGTCACACTCGCAGCTGAACCTACCTCACAGGGTTGTTGTGGGGACACAATGGGGGAGAGGAAAACTCTAAGCAGCTTTGGTGTCAGGTAGCCCTGTCATGTTAATGGTAAGCGGGAGGAGGGCTGAAGCCTCCCTCCTTTCCTCTAAAGCCTCTGAAGTTTTCCACACAGTTTCTTATCAGGTCCTTGACCTTGTTGCTCCAGCTGCCGGAGCCCAACGCTGGGAATTATAATGGTTCCTAGAATGTTTTGCTTATTAGCCCGCTAAAGCCTCCCGCGCACGTGAACTGTATCTATTGGCTTCTGCTGAAGGGGGTGGGTGGGTTGTTTGAATGTAGTATAACCCAGTAGGCTCTGCTGTATCTAGTCATTACTGACACAGAGAATGTACACGTGTCTTTAGTACTGTTCCATCATTAAACACTGTCTTCTGAAGAAGCCCTGTGTGGTGTGACTGACTGAAGAGCCTGACATTTGGGTCCCCACTGGGGAGAAAGGAGCACTATAAGGGAAGCAAATAAATTAAATTATGTTCTGACCGTTACACAAAACAGTAGTGCTCATAAGAACATAAAAAGAGCCCCACTGGATCAGAGCAGGGGTCCATCCAGTCCAGCCTCCTGTCTCACAGAGAAGCAAATCAGCTTCCCAGGAGGGCCAATAACAAAGCAGAGGGGCCAAGGCCTTCGTAAGAACATCAGAAGAGCCCTGCTGGATTGGACCAGGGATCCATCTAGTCCAGCCTCCTGTCTCACACAGTGGCCAACCAGTTCCTCTGGAAGAAGAAGAGATTGGATTTATACCCTGCCGTTCACGACCCGAAGGAGTCTCAGAGCAGCCTACAATCTCCTTCCCCTTCCCCTCCCCACAACAGACACCCCTGGGAGCAATGCTCCCTCTAAGCTGTGGAGTCTTGTGAGCAAAAAAAATCTACATTGTGAGCTACTGGCATTAAAGTTGTGAGTGAGCGATTTGGCTGCTGCATTAATTAGTTTGCTCTGGAGCCCTCCTTCCTGAGCTAAGACAAAACTGTGTGAGCTGGAGGCTAAAAAACTGTGAGCTACCTCACACTAACTCAGCTTAGAGGGAACACTGCCTGTGAGGCAGGTGGGGCTGAGAGAGAGCTCTCTCGAGATCTGCTTGTGAGAGAACAGCTTGGAAAGAAGTTGTAATTGACCCAAAGTCACACCAGCAGCTGCGAGTGGAGAAGTGGGGAATCAAACCCAGTTCTCTCAGATTATAGTCCGCTCTCCTAACCACTACACCAAACTGGAGGGCCGACAACAGGGCAGGGAGGCCGAAGCCTTCATTAGAACATCAGAAGAGCCCTGCTGGATCAGACCAGTGGTCCATCTAGTCCAGCATCCTGTCTTACACAGTGGCCAACCAGTTCTTCTCGACAGCCAACAACAGGGCAGAGAGGCCGAGGCCTTCACTAGAACATCATAAAAGCCCTGCTGGATCAGGCCAGTGGTCCATCTAGTCCAGTATCCCATCTCAAACAGTGGCCAACCATTTCCTCTGGAGGGGCAACAACAGGGCACAGAGGCCGAGGCCTTCATAAGAACATCAGAAGAGCCCTGCTGGATCAGAGCAGTGGTCCATCTAGTCCAGCATCCTGTCTCACACAGTGGCCAGCCAGTTGCTCTGGAGGGCCAACAACAGGGCAGAGAGGCCGAGGCCTTCATTAGAACATCAGAAGAGCCCTGCTGGATCAGAGCAGTGGTCCATCTAGTCCAGCATCCCGTCTCACATAGGGGCCAACCACTTCCTCTGGAAGGCCAACAACAGGCCATAGAGAGGCCGAGGCCTTCATAAAAACATCAGAAGAGCCCTGCTGGGTCAGACCAGGTGTCCATCTAGTCCAGCCTCCTGCCTCACACAGTGGCCAACCAGTTCCTCTGGAGGGCCAACAACAGGGCAGAGAGGCCGAGGCCTTTCCCTGCTGTTTCTTCCTAGCACTGGGATTCAAGAGGTTGACTGCCTCTGAACATGGAGGTTCTTACTGTTCACTGGTCCCAACTCCCAGAGCATTCTGCTCCATAACGGGGTGGGGGTGGGGGTGGAGAATGACCTGCCAGAGGGACGCCAGTCTTGGAACAGGGAGTAGAGAGAATTACCTGGAAAAGAGCACAGTCCCACGTGCGTCTTGTTCGTGGCTGATGAGCCACAACCCCCTCAAAGCCATCCCAGGTAACTAACGAGTGGAGAGGTCACCCGTTATGGGCTATCGCCATGACGGATTCAGAGTCAAAGAGCGTCCGACAGCCGGCATCGTTGGGCGCTGGGTGGATTTTCCGTGGGCGATCTCCCTCTCTTCTCTGATCCTAATGCCTCCGGATCCTGTATTCGAAGAACAAGCGCAGTGACTTCCTGACCTCCAAGGGCATTAAAGGGGATTTGTCCTCCTCAAATCTGAGCCTTCCTGTCATCAGCTGCCGCCCGCCCCCCTGAGACCTGTTGGCACTGCCCAAGTAGAACTCTGCAGACCGGACGGCAACCTCCGCCCTGTTCCAACTAGATCTGCTTTCTACGGACCAGCAGCGCTTAGTGCCCTGAAAACAGAGCTCTGCGAATCAAGAGATTCTCTCTCCGATCAACCAAAAGATCCCAAATCCAGGTGTGAAGCCTCCCCCCCCGCCCCCGCTCCAGATCTCTTTGAAGAGATTCCTCAAATCTGCAGCCGGAGCCCCAGCAAAGATCAAGAAATCCACAACAAACTCCTACGTAAGACTGATCCAAGGGCCCAAATCGCACAGGGAGATCTCTCCAGCAGATCTGTTGTCCCCACAGCCTCTTGAGTGTGCCCCAATTTGTCCCAGTGATATTCCCGCTCGGCACCTCACTGTGTATAAGGGAGGCCCCCCCCCAAATCGCCACAGCAATCTCTCCTACAATCACAAGGGAGATTCCTGGCCTCGCACTCTCGCTACTCTATAAGGGAGGACCCCCAATTCCTCCAAAAATGTCCCTTACAGGGCAGGGACTCCCCCTTCAAATTCCTCCAGCAATCTCTTTTACAAACTAGGGGGTTGGCTCAATTCCTCCAAAAATCTCCCTTACAGGCCAGGGGACCCCCCTCCAATTCCTCCAACAATTTCGTTGACAGGCCAGGGACTCCCCCTTCAAATTCCTCCAACAATCTCCCTTACAAGCCACGGGACCCCCCCTCAAATCCCTTCCAACAATCTCCCTTACAGGCCAGGGGACCCCTTCAAATTCCTCCAACAATTTTGTTGACAGGCCAGGGAGTCCCCCTTCAAATTCCTCCTACAATCTCCCTTACAAGCCAGGAGACCCCCCCCCCAATTCCTCCAACAATCTCCCTTACAGGCCAGGGGACCCCCTCCAATTCCTCCAACAATTTCCTGGTCAGGCCAGGGACTCCCCATTCAAATTCCTCCAACAATCACCTTTACAATCCAGGGACCCTCCCCCTCAATTCCTCCAACAATCTCCCTTCCAGGCCAGGGGACCGATGCCCCCTCTAAGCTGCGGAGTCTGGTGAGCAAAAATTCTACTTGGTGAGCTACCGGCATGAAAGCTGTGAGCGAGTTATTTGGCTTACTGCAAAAAATCAGTTTGCTCTGGACCCATCTTTCCGGAGCGAAGGCCAAAATGCGTGAGCCGGAGGCTAAAAAACTGCGAGCCAGCTCACGCTAACTCAGCTTAGAGGGAACACTGCCCCAGATCCTCTCCCCCCCCAATCTCCCTTAAACGTGTTGTCTGAAGGCTTTCACCGTCGGAGTTCATTAGTTGCTGTAGATTTTCCGGGTTGCATGGCAGTGGTCTTGGCATTTTAGGATCTGACGTCCTCCAATGCCTGTCACAGCTGCTGGCGAAAGGTCAGGTCCTACAATGCCAAGACCACGGCGGCACAACCTGGAAAATCTACAGCAACTAACTTCCCTTGAAATCCAGAAGATCCCCCCCCCCCCAACAATCTCCCTTAGTTCCAGGCCAGCAATCCTAACCAACGTCCCCGCTAAGCTGTGGAGTCTTGTGAGCAAAAACTCTACTTTGTTAGCTACTGGTATTAAAGTTGCGAGCGAGCCATTTGGCCGCAGCATAAATTAAGTTGGCTTTGGAGCCCTCCTTCCTGAGCTGAGACAAAAATCTGTGAGCCGGAGGCTAAAAAACGGCGAGCTGGCTCACACGAACTCAGCTTCGAGGGAACACTGGTCCTAACCCTCCAAGTCCCTCTTAACAGTCTCCTTTTAGGAGCCAGGGATCCCACCCACCCCCCTTTAAAACCCCTCCAACCAGCTCCCCTGACCACCACGGAGTTACCCCACCCGCCCCCTGCACTCTTCGCAGACCCCCGTGCAAATAAGGGACGGGGAACCCGCCCGCCCCCCCCCCCCCGACCCCACTATACCCCTCCCTCCAGAACCCAGCCGGAGATCTTTCCCGACTTCTACCGCCGATCCCCCTGTCGTGCAATCTTGAGAGATGCGTGCAATCTTGAGAGATCAGTGCAATCTTGAGAAACCCGTGCAATCTTGAGAGATCCCCCCCTCCTCTCCCCGAAAATGAAGTCAAGGGGGGGAGACCCCCACGAACCCTTCCCGCTGCTGCTGCTGCTGCTCAGCGTGGGGCGACCTTCCCCTTCTGCATTCCCAGCAGCAATTGCACCAGCGGCAGCCTCGTTTTGCAAGCCGGGGTGGTGGTGGGTGGAAATCCCTCCTTCTCCCGGTCCAGAGCCCCTCCCCAGCCCGGCCGGCCGGCCTGCCCCCTTTCCTTCCTTCCCCCTCCGGGCGCGGGGGCGGCTGCAGACCCCCGCCTCCCCGGTGGCCGCTGCCCGGGCCTCGCGGTTCGCCCAGGCTTTCCGGGCCTGCTGCTGCGCTTGCAGCGGAGGAGGAGGGAGAAGCGGCGGGGCTGGGCGGGGCCGCGCGGCTGCAGGCAGGCAGGACAGGCAGGCCGGCCGGCCTCTTCCTCCTCCTCCTCCTCCTCCTCCTGGCCGGGGCCGGTTGGCTGGTTCCGGGCGGCGGCGGCGGCGGCTCGACGAGGGCTGCCCATGGAGGAGGCCTGGGGCGGGCGGCGGGCGGGCGGCCTGCGCGGGCGGCCGCGGGACAAAGAGGGCGACGGGCCCGGCAGTGGCGGAGGAGCCATGGCGGCGGCGCTGGCGGCCGAGCTCTTCGAGGTAGGGCAGGCCGAGGTCGGCGGAGGGAAGGGTGGGTGGGTGGGTGGGGGCGGTGTTCCCTCTAAGCGGAGCCAGGGCGAGCCGGCTCACAGTTTTTGAGCCTCTGGCGCTCACCCTTTGGTGTCTTAGCTCAGGAAGGGGAGGGCTCCGGAGAGCAAACCAGTTGACGCAGCAGCCAAGTCGCTGGCTCACGACGTTAATACCAGCAGCTCACCAAGTCGAATTTCTGCGCACAAGACGCCATAGCTTGGAGGGAACATTGGTGGGTGGGTGGGTGGGTGGGCTCGGCGGGGGGTATGTGGGTGGGGGCTCCCTCTCCTCGGAGGGGAAAGGGGGCTGGCTGTCGGTGGGGGGGGGGGAAACGCCCCTCCAGAAAGGGGAGTGGGGGAGACGGGAAGAAAGGCCGCTCTTGGATGGGCCCTGGAGAGGCAGCGCTCCCTCTAAGCCCTGGAGCCCCGTGCGCAAGAATCCCACTGGGCGAGCCTCTGGCCTTCCAGGGAGGTGGTGGCCACAGGAGGTGGTGGCAGCTACAAGCACGGACAGTTTGGAGAGGGAATTAGAGAAACATATGGAGCAGAAGTCCCATCAGTGGCTATTAGTAAACGTAAAGGTTCCCTTGCTCGGAAGCCAGTCGAATCCGACTCTAGGGTTGCGGTGCTCATTTCTGTTTCCAAGCCGAAGAGCCTGCGCTGTCCGAAGACGTTTCCGTGGTCATGTGGCCGGCATGACTAAACACCGAGGCGCACGGAACGCTGTTACCTTCCCACCGAAGTGGTACCTATTTATCTAGTTGCAATTTCTTGCTTTCAAACTGCTAGGTTGGCAGGACAGTGGCTATTAGCCACAGGGTATAGATGGGAACTCTCAGTCTGGGGCAGGTGATGCACTCTATTCTTGGTGCCTTGGGGGGGGGGCAGCAGTGGGAGGGCTTCTGGTGTCCTGGCCCCACTGCTGGACCTCCTGATGGCACCTGGTATATTTTGGCCGCTGTGTGACAGAGTGTTGGACTAGATGGGCCATTGGCCTGATTCAACACTGGCTTCTCTGATGTTATGTTCTTAGGGGGGTGACGAGCAATATGCTGCGTCGATTAGTTGGCCCGGGAGTCCCAATGCTCCCTCTAATCTGTGGAGTCTTGTGAGCAAATATTCTTACTTTGTGAGCCACTGGCACATTGAAGCCAGTTTGGTGTAGTGGTTAAGTGCACGGATTCTAATCTGGGAGAACCAGGTTTGATTCCCCCACTCCTCCACTTGCACCTGCTGATGTGACCTTGGGTCAGTCACAAGCTCTGGCACAGCTGTTCTCTCAAGGACAGTTTCTGTCAGGAGCTCTCTCAGCCCCACCTGCCTCACAGAGTGTCTGTTGTGGGGAGGGGAAGGGAGAGGAGTTTGTAAGCCGCTCTGAGACGCCTTTGGGCAGTGAAGGGCGGGGTATAAATCCAAACTCCTCCTCCTCCTCCTCCTCCTCCTCCTCCTCCTCCTCCTCCTCCTCCTTCGTCGTCGTCTTCTTCTTCTTCTTCTTCTTCTTCTTCTTCTTCTTCTTCTTCTTCTTCTTCTTCTTCTTCTTCTTCTTCTTCTTCTTCTTCTTCTTCTTCTTCTTCTTCTTCTTCTTCTTCTTCTTCTTCTTCTTCTTCTTCTTCTTCTTCTTCTTCTTCTTCTTGTCGTGAGCAGGCGATTGGCCTACTGCATGAATCGGTTTGCTTTGGAGCCCTCCCTTCCTGAGCTGAGACGAAAAGGTGTGAGCCGGAGGCTAAAGAACTGTGGGCTAGCTCACAACTAATTCAGCTTAGAGGGAACGCTGCCCGGGACTCGCCGTCCCTTCCTGCGCCGAGGCGGAAAGGGTGCAAGGCGAGGGCGAGAGAAGTGTTGAGCTGGCGCACGCTGACTCCGCTTAGAGGGGACACTGGTTGGGGGCAGGGCCCCCCCCCGCTTTTGGGGTGGGGGAAGCCCCTATCTGGGAATTGGGAGAAGGCAGCAGGGGGGCATTAAAGACGGGGAGGGCAAGGGAACCTTTACCTTTTACCTTTTATAGGCCGCCCTCCCCCAGAACGGGGGTGGGGGAAGTCCATCTTGGATTGGAAGAAGGTTGGGGGGCACTAAAAGATGGGGAGGGGACCTGTCCATGGGGTACTGAGTGTGTCTGAAAGCCCCCCCCCCAGTTGTGGGACGGGGCGAAGTCCATCTTGGATAGGAAGAGGGCGGGAGGGGTGCTAAAAGGTGAGGAACGGACCTGTCAGTGGGTCAGTGGGTGTGTCTCTGTGGGGGGGGGAAAGGCCCCTCGAATTTGGGGGGTCAGGGGAGAAAGTGCATTGGATTATAAGAAGGTGGCTTTAGGATTGTCAACAGGGGCTCTTTCTGTAGCAGGAACTCTTTTGCCACCCCCCCCCCCAATGTAGCCAATCCTCCAAGAGTTTACAGAGCTCTTCAGGGGCTCCTATAAGCTCTCGGAGGATTGGCTACATTAGGGGTGTGTCACCTAATATGCAAAGGAGTTCCAGTTTGGTGTAGTGAGAGCCAATTTGGTGTAGTGGTTAAGTGCGCGGACTCTTATCTGGGAGAACCGGGTTTGATTCCCGACTCCTCCACTTGTGCACCTGCTGATGTGACCTTGGGTCAGTCACAAGCTCTGGCACGGCTGTTCTCTCAAGGACAGTTTCTGTCAGAAGTTCTCTCAGCCCCGCCTACCTCACAGGGTGTCTGTTGTGGGGAGGGGAAGGGAAAGGAGTTTGTAAGCTGCTCTGAGACGCAACCTAGAGTCGGATTCGACTGGCTTCGAGCAAGGGAACCTTTACCTTTACCCGAGACGCCTTTGGGCAGTGAAGGGCGGGGTATAAATCCAATCTCTTCTCTTCTTCTTGTTCTTCCTGCTGCAAAAAGAGCCCTGGTTGTCAACCTCCAGCTGGGGCCTGGAGACCTCCTGGGATTAAATTGATCTACAGCTGACAGAGATCAGCTCCCTGGAGAAAATGGCAGCTCTGGGGAGTGGAGTCTCTGGCATTATACCCTGCCGAGGGTCCTGCCCTCCCCAAGCCCCGCTTTCCGCAGGATCCAGGAATTTTCCAGCCTGGACTTGGCAACCCTAATATCTGCAAGAGACACAAAAAGATGGGGAAGGGACCTGTCCATGAGGCACTGAGTGTGCGTGTGTGAGAGAGCCCCTCAAATTGTAGGGTGGAGGGAGTCCGTTTTATTTATTTATTTATTTATTTTATTTATTTTATACCCCGCTTTCCCTGCTTTGGCAGGCTCAGGGTGGCTTCCATAAAACAGAGTGTTGCGCAAGTAAAACAGCTTTAAACAGAATCATAAATACATCATAATCATAACAGTATACATATAAAAACGTACAAGGTACTTTACAAGATCGTGCGCGCTGATGTCTCAGAGACCACATCATGCACAAGACAACATGGAGCGTGGAACCCCGTAGCATGTGCCTGACGTGACGGTGTGAAATCTCCGGACCGGCTTAGACTTAGAGGAGGAGGTTTGGCTCAGAGGTGGAGCATCTCTGTTGTAGAACGTCCCAGTTCAATCCCCAACTAAAAGGATCAGGTGCAATCTTTCCTCTAAGCTGTAGAGTCCGGTGAGCGAAAATTCTACTTTGTGGGCATTAAGTTGTGAGCAAACGATTTGGCTGCTGCATAAGCTCGTTTGCTCTGGAGCCGTCCTTCCTGAGCAAAGACAAAAATGTATGCGCCGGAGGCTAAAAAACTGTGCGCTGGCTCACCCTAACTCAGCTTAGAGGGAACACTGATCAGGTGGTCGGTGATAGGAGAGTCCTCTACCCGAGACCCCGGAGATCCAATACCAGTCTTGAGTAGACAATACTGACCTTTTAATATATATATTAAAGCAGGCTCGGGGCGGGTTCCATCGATATTAATACAATTTACAGTAACCATTAAAACCCATTTAAAACCACAAATTAAAACAGTACAAAAATCATCTTGGATTGGAGGAAGGGGGAATGCTAAAAGACGGGGAGAGGACCTGACCATAGGACTGTAAGTGTGTCTGTGTGTGTGGGGAAAGCCCTCCCAAATTGTGGGGTGGGGGGCGAAAGTCCATCTTGTATGGGAAAGGCACTTTAAAGACTAAGGTATCTTTTATTTCTGTTTAAGTTTCCACGAGTCACAGCTGAGTTTTTCAGATATATGGAGGCCAAACTGGGAATTTTACTTAAGGGGAGGTGGGATTACAGGGGAGGGGCTAAGTCAAAGAGTGGACTGTGGTGGTTCAAGCAGTTAAGACGCTGAACTGCAGGCCGGAAGGTCGGTAGTTCGGCAGTTCGAGACCTGAGTTCCATGTGACGGAGTGAGCTCCCGTCTCTGGCCCCAGCTCCTGCCAACCTAGCAGTTCGAAAGCAAGAAACTGCAAGTAGATAAATAGGTACCGCTTCGGTGGGAAGGCTACAGTGTTCCGTGCGCCTCGGCATCTAGTTACGTGATCACGGAAACGTCTTCGGACAGCGCTGGCTCTTCGGCTTGGAAACGGAGATGAGTACCACATCCCTAGAGTCGGATGGCTTTCGAGCAAGGGAAACCTTTACCTTTACCTAGTGTCAGGGGTGGGGGTCTTTAAGGGAGGGGGTGGACAGGCCCCACTAGAAGGCGTATGTTCTCGTGCTTTTAAGCCCTCTTGTTTTTATTTATTTTTAGCTGGTTTGAAATATTTTCCTATCGCTTTCCCAAAAGCTTCTGGCAGCTTTACAAAAAATCAAAAATCAAAACTGAAGCAAAAGCAAGGGTGTCGTTTGCTTGTGATGAATTCCTGACAAGGCGAAATTCACCTGCTGAAGCCTTTCTTTTCTATGTTGCTGGATAAACATAAGAACATAAGAGAAGCCAATGTTGGATCAGGCCAATGGCCCATCCAGTCCAACACTCTGTCACACAGTGGTCAAAAATACCAGGTGCCATCAGGAGGGGCCAGGACACTAGAAGCCCTCCCACTGTTGACCCCCCCAAGCACCAAGAATACAGAGCATCACCTGCCCCAGACCGAGAGTCCATATCTAAACCTTGTGGCTAATAGCCACGAATGGACCTCTGCTCTATATGCTTATCTAATTCCCTCTTGAAACTGTCCATGCTTGCAGCTGCCACCACCTCCTGTGGCAGCGAATTCCACGAGTTTAGAGGAAGAGGAAGAGCCGCCTGTTGAGTGGTAGGCCCGTTGTGAAAAGGCCTTTGGCTAAAATTAAGAAGTAAGTGGCATTCCCTGGCATACGATCGGCATGGGGCAAAAGGGGAAGTAGAAGAAGAAGACGAGATTGGATTTATACCCCACCCTTCACTTGTAATCTCAGAGCAGCTTACAATCTCCTTTCCCTTCCCCTCCCTACAACAGACACCCTGTGAGATAGGTGGGGCTGAGAGAGCTCTGACAGAAACTGCTCTTTTTGCAAGGACAGCTGTGCCAGAGCTTGTGACTGACCCAAGGTCACATCGGCAGCTGCGAGTGGAGGAGTGGGGAATCAAACCCGGTTCTCCCAGATTAGAGTCCGCGCACTTCACCACTACACCAAACTGGCTCTACTGCTAAGCGATAGGCCTGTTGTGAAAAGGCCTTTGGTTAAAATTAGGAAGAAAGCGGCATTCCCTGGCATATGATTGGCATGGGACAAAAGGGGATGTAGATGTGAGAGGCGGTAAAAGATGGACCGGGGCACTTGTCCTGGACATGGCTGTGGGCTGCTGAGTGGGCTAGATGCCCCTTAGACCATGACACATGATGATATTGCTGCCTGGACAGCATAAGGAAACTGAACAATTTTTATTGGCGGGCTTTCCATAGTTTGTACTTTTTAGCAAGCATATTTCTTTCCTTGCTGTCAAAGGGAGTGTGTGGCGGAATGTGCCTGTTCTGGCCTGCAGGCCCCCTTTGCGCCCTATACTCCTGGGTTTTTCTCTCACCTAGGGAGGGTTTTCTTTCTCTCCGGTAGCCTGCCACCACCAGCTGTTCTCCCCACAACAGACACCCTGTGAGGTAGGTGGGGCTGAGAGAGCTCTGAGAGAAACCGCTCTTTTTCAAGAACAGCTGTGCCAGAACTACGGCTTGCCCAAGGTCATCCAGCAGGTACAAGTAGAGGAGCAGGGAATCACACCCGGTTCTCCCAGATTAGAGTCCACTCAGTGGCAGAAAAGAAGAAGAGGTTGGATCTATACCCTGCCTTTCACTCAGAGTCTCAGTGTGGCTTATAATCTCCTATCCCTTCCCCTCCCCGCAACAGACGCCCTGTGAGGTGGGTGGGGCTGAGAGAGCTCTGACAGAAATGGCTACCTTTTTCCAGAACAGCTGTGCCAGAACTGTGGCTTGCCCAAGGTCATCCAGCAGGGGCCAGTGGAGGAGTGGGGAATCAAACCCGGTTCTCCCAGATTAGAATCTGCGCACTTAACCACTACACCAAACTAGATGGCCCTTGGGCTTCCTGCTGGCTCTTAGAGCCAGTTTGGTGTAGTGATTAAGTGCGCGGACTCTAATCTGGGAGAACTGGGTTTGATTCCCCACTCCTCCGCTGGCGCCTGCTGGTGTGACCTTGGGTCAGTCACAAGTTCTCAGAGCAGTTCTCACCAAGAGTGCATTTCAGGCAGCCCTTTTCTGCATCTTTTGTCTCCCTTGCTCCAGTAAAAGGGGTGTGCCTGTGGAGGGGGTGGGGTTCCAGCATTTCATTTTGTTTTCTTGGAAGTTCGGTGGAGATACTACATTACTAGCCAGCTTGCAAAGAGAATACCAATTGGGCGAATTAAAGAATTTAATTCTTTAAATTCTTTGGTGTAGTGGTTAAGAGTGCCGACTCTAATCTGGGATTCCCCACTCCTCCACATGCAGTTGCTGGTGTGACCTTGGGTCAGTCACAAGCTCTGGCACAGCTGTCCTTGAAAAAGAGCCGTTTCTATCAAGAGCTCTCTCAGCCCCACCTACCTCACAGAGTGTCTGTTGTGGGGAGGGGAAGGGAAAGGAGTTTGTAAGCCGCTCTGAGACTCCCTTGGGTAGTTAAGGGTGCGGACTCTAATCTGGGAGAACCAGGATTGATTTCCCACTCCTCCACTTGCACCTGCTGGATGATCTTGGGCAAGTCATCGTTCTGGCACAGCTGTCCTTGAAAAAGAGCCGTTTCTGTCAAGAGCTCTCTCAGCCCCACCCACCTCACAGGGTGTCTGTTGTGGGGAGGGGAAGGGAGAGGAGATTGTAAGCCGCTCTGAGACTCCCTTGGGTTGTGAAGGGCAGGGTATAAATCCAGTCTCCTCTTCTTCTACCTCACAGGGTGTCTGTTGTGGGGAGGGGAAGGGAAAGGAGTTTGTAAGCTGCTCTGAGACGCCTTTTGGTAATGAAGGAGTAATTTGGCTAGTAAACAGACCTAACTTGTAGCACTGCTTTGGTGCCGTGTAGGCGAGAAGGAACTTGTACATCTAGTCAGGTAGCAGATTTCAAGATGCCGTGTCTGTCGGGGTTTTAAAGATGTTCGGCATTGAACGCCATCGTGTTCACCTTTGAATTGCGAAAAGACGGGCTTGCCATGCGTGGGTCCTAAGCGGCAGAAAGAATGCATAAAGACTCTGCTTCCTACTTAAGCAAATTAAAATTAATTTATTTTTTATAATTGTATTTGTTTATTGCTTTGTTTACATAAAAGAAAACACCATACTACTGTTACAACTTAAATTTTACAGAGAATCTTCCTTCTTCTTTTTTCCACTACATCAGGATATCCCATAATACTCAACCACCTTTAAATTTTTCTAACCAATCATATAATTTTTTCCAATATTTCCCAAACTACTTTTCAGTTTTATATTAAGTTGCAAATACTAATTTTTCCATTTCTGCAACCTCTAAATTTTTCCTTATATATTCCTCTTTTGTAGGTATATTTTCATCTTTCCAATATTTGGCATACAATAGTCTTGCTGCAATCAATAAATGCATAATTAAGTACATTTCTGTTCTTTTATAGGAGTCTGGCAATATACTTAACAGAAATGTTTCAGGCTTATATTGCACTTCCATTCCCAAAATTCCTTCAATTATCTACTTAAGCAAATTAAAATTAATTTCTTTATTGAAGGTGTTCTTGCCTTGCATTTTGCATTTTAGGGTTTCGCTGGGTGTCCTCCTGGGGAGCTTTACAAGAATGCATGCCTGTGGTCTAGTTCTACCGCCGGTGGCAAGTGGTTTCACAGAAGGGAGCATAGCCCCTGTCCACAGGGCGCTAGACCTCAGGGATGTGGGCAGGGTTGAGGATTTATACATTAGCAGTGGAGGATGGGTAATGGAGCAGCAGATGAGTCCCATGTCCTGGGTGTTGGGCAGGGGAAACGGGTTTTGAGCAGAGACTTGGGCTGAGTACAGACTGGCAGTTTGCTCCCGTAGCCAGTCGTAGCAAAAAAGCCCCGGAATAAACTATACCAGGTTTTCCCATTCACACAACGGGGGCCGCTGCCGGAAGGTACGGGACAGAGGCGCGTGGGAGCGTTCAGACTGCCGCGCCGGAGGCGTGCTATATTCGCCGTTTCCCCATTAATTTGGCTGTGGGTGTATGGGTGTATGTGCGCATGAGCACCCATGTGCTCATGTGCATAAGTGCATTTTGCCAATTGGGAGAGGACCCCGCAGCGCCGGCACCACATTGGGCAGTGGAGCGGAGCACAGCCAATCACACCGCTCCTGCCTTCTGCCCAATGCGGGTTGCTCCCGGCTTTTCGGCTGCGCGTTCAGACTCCCCAGAAGCGGAGAAACGCGCGACCCATGCAGGCTTTCGGATTTGCTATGGGTTTTATCAGGTATCTTTTTAATCCGGCGGTGAAACGCAACAGCACGGGTTGGCTTCGGGTGGGGGACGCCAGGCAGATGTGCCTGTGTAAACGCCCCATTTACTCCGGGATTGAGTCGTCGCTGGCCCGGGTCCCTACCGGGGCAAATTGTCAGTCTGAACTCAGCCTTTAGGAGATCGGGCAACTTATTGTTTCTAGAAACATCTAGATCAGGGCTCCCCGATGTTGTGCCCATGGGCACCATGGCGCCCTCTGACCCCTTTCCCAGTGCCCAGCAAACGTTTTTAGAAAGTGGGCGTGGCCGTGTGGGGCCCTTGCCAAGCAGGGCTTCTGATTGGCCACTGAAGGTCTGATGGGTTGTGCAGATGGCAGTAATGTTGTTCAGCGGCAGCTGCTGCAACGGTGTCGCTTTCATCCCCTCCTTTTCCCAGCGTAATGTTTAAATGACCCCTCTTTTCCGCTGCTGTTGGGTTTCCTCCGCTGCCGCGCCTCCTGCGTCAGCCATTTTGGGGTTGCACCCAGCGCCCTATGTCGGAAGTAAAGGTTTCCCTTGCTCGAAAGCCAATCGAATCCGCCTCTAGGGATGCGGTGCTCATCTCCGTTTCCAAGCCGAAGAGCCGGCGCTGTCCGAAGACGTTTCTGTGGTCATGTGGCCAGCATGACTAGATGTCGAGGCGCATGGAACTCTGTTACCTCCCCCCCGAAGCGGTATCTCTTCATGTACTTGCAGTTTCTTGCTTTCGAACTGCTAGGTTGGCAGGAGCTGGGACCAGAGACGGGAGCTCACTCCATCACGCGACACTCGGGTCTCGAACTGCCGAACTACTGACCTTCCAGTCCGCAGTTCAGTGTCTTAACCACTGAGCCACCGCAGTATAGCAGGGCTCACAGAAGATGCCTGACCAATGGAAAGGAGGAAGCTTTTGAATACCTCGTACTGTTGAGCCTCTCCATCTGCCTGGCTAGCTACTGTTTCCTTAGGCTGGTAGTGGTTGGGCACCGTCTCAGGTTTTCTCTGCCCAGCAGCCTGAGACCCTTTTAACCGAAGATCACTTTGCAATTAAGCTATGTCTCTTCCATCTTTGAAGACTGAGTAGCATGGCAAGAGGCAGGGAGGCACGAGTGAAAGCGGAAACTAGCCGGCCAGGAACCGAAGTGAAAGAATTAACCGGGCCCTTCCTTGTGTTGTTCAGTTTGGTTTAGTGGTTAAGAGCAGCAGATTCTAATCTGTGTAGGAAGGAACAGGGCTATTTTGGGACAGGAACGCACAAGAACAGAGTTCCGGCTGGCTCCCGAGTTGGCCACGCCCAGCAGGAACTCATTAGCATAATAGGCCACACCCAGCAGCAGAAACGCATTAGGATTGGCTACATGTGGTGTGTGTGGCCTAACATGCCAAGGAGTTCCTGCTACAAAGAAAGTCCGGGGTTTTGACAACAAACAAGGTCAACAGAATAAGAAGCAAAAGGTGGGTGTGGCTGGATGACCACACTTCTGGTATCACATGGGGAGTGGCCTAATATGCTAATGAGTTATGCTGTTGGGTGTGGCCTATTATGCTAATGAGTTCCTGCTGGGCTTTTTCTACAAAAAAGCCCTGGGAAGGAATATGCCAACAGAGAGGTGCCAACTCAAATGATGCTCCAATGATGATACCTGTTGGACACCAATTAGGGATTTCTTTCTGTGTAAACTGCCATGATGTCATTTGGGGTATAAGATCTACTGCCCTTCGGCCCGGAGCTGAATACAGCTTGGTGTTACTGGGTGCCAAGGTTAGAGATGTGAAGGCCCGGAAAAAGAACTGGGAAAATTTGGAAAAAAACCTGCTCCTCCCCCCCATTTTCTTCCTGAAGCCTTTTTTGTTTTTTTTCTGAAAAATTGGAAAAATTGAAAAAAGAAAAGGAAAAAAAATGATTACGGAACGTTTTATCTTAACATGATGACTAAAATATTTTAAGACAAGTCGTTCAAATATTTTCCAAATCATTTCTAAAAAAGATGTATGGCATCAGATTAATTTCGTGCACTGAGGACAAGCAAGTCCTAGGTTACAAACTGAACTCTCCAGTGCAAGAACAAGATGCATGTCTTCCTTTAGGAGGTGCTGTTGTCAAAAGAAAAGAAAAAAGGTTTCAGTTTTGTTTTTGCATGTGGGTTGGGTATACTGGCACTTGGGTTTCACCAGGCCTCAAAGCACTGGAAGAAAATACAGAGCAAGAAAAAGGACCTGAAAGCATATACTTAATTTAAAAAGGGTAAGAGTTTTCATTTATCTGATTCCAGAAAACTGAATCATTTAGCGACATTAGTTTATCTTTATACCCTTTGTGTAAATAATAATTTAATGACTACTAATCTGGTTCTTTACTTGCTCCATTTGTTACAATTACAAATAAATATTATTAAAAAAGTAAATTCTGTTTGTAAGAATTGTTTGGCTACACTATGTTTTTAATATGCTAGTTGTGATCATTTCGTGCCAAGTAAAATTGTCCATAGTCATATTTTATGTTCCTAAAGTAACAGGATGACTTTCAGTCTGGAAAAGAAGAAAAAAGAAGTGCTAATGTAGCTTTTTTCCCAATTTTTCTGAAAATTTCCAGTTTGTTCCGTTTTTTTCCCGAGCTTCAAAATTTCTGGAAATTTCACATCTCTAGCCAAGGTGCAGTGGCTCAAGTGGTTAAGACGCTGAACTGCAGGCTGGGGAAGGTCAGTAGTTCAGCAGTTTGAGACCTGAGAGTGCCGCATGACGGGGTGAGCTCCCGTCTCTAGTTCCAGCTCCTGCCAACCTAGCAGTTCGAAAGCAAGAAATTGCAAGTAGATCAATAGGTACCACTTTGGTGGGAAGGTAACAGCGTTCCGTGCACCTCGGTGTTTAGTCATGCCGGCCACATGACCATGGAAACATCTTCGGACAGCGCTGGCTCTTCGGCTTTGAAACGGAGATGAGCACCGCAACCCTAGAGTTGGATTCGACTGGCTTTCGAGCAAGGGAACCTTTACCTTTACTAGCCAAGGTATCCAGTCCTGTATTTTCTGGGTTTTTTCCGAGCTTCAAAATTTCTGGAAATTTCACATCTCTAGCCAAGGTATCCAGTCCTGTATTTTCCTGTTTATTGCAATAAACAGATATTTATCCTCTCCCTGGACCCTAACCATGTGTTCCTTATGCGGCCCCAGGAGCGCACGGGGCACAGATTTGTGCATCATCTGGGAGAACTGGGTTTGATTTCTTGCTTCTCGACATGCAGTCAGCTGGGTGACCTTGGGTCAGTCACAGTTCTTTCAGCGCTCTCTCAGTCCCGCCTGTCTCACAAGCTGCCTGTTTTGGGGAGGGGAAAGGAAAGGAGGTTGTAAGCCCATCTCTTCTCGTTCTTAAACAGTCGCATGGGAAGGATACTGTTTATCTCTGAACCCCACTTTGTAGCGGGGGCCTGTTAAGACCTGACAGAGCTTTGAAAGGAACGACCGGTCCCCGATAGGCAGATGGTCGGGAAACCACTGCTTATGCAGGCCAGTTTTGCAAACTTTGAACAACATGCACATCAACTGCCTAATTTTTAGATTAAGTATGCTGGTGTGAAAAGTGCCGTTGGGCCCCATTATCTGTGCCGAGTAAACCGTTCACTGCAGGAAAAAAAGGCTTTAACCACTTTCTCGATGAGGTATAAACAATATGCATTTCCCCCCCCATTTCCTACTGTGGCTTGCTGTAAAAGGGTCTCTTTCTCGTGCCATTAGGAACCTTTTGTGGCAGACGAGTACATTGAACGCCTGGCGTGGAGGACCCCCGGTGGAGGTTCCCGAGGTGGCGTGGAAGCTTTTGATCCCAAAAGGTAAACTGCAGCTGCATAATCCACCAGTACAATGGCTAGGTTTAACCGTCTGTAATAAAGAGCAAGAAATGTTCGATTTAAAGAAATCTCTAATAAGCACCGCGGCTGGGGAAGGATTGGGGTCTGTGACCCCCAGCACCCAGTGCAACCAACTTTGCAAAATGGCATGTTTGGGGGCAAGGTGAAAAAGTGTTATACAGAAATCAAGCACAGAAGAAAAGAAATTTTCCCCTGAAAGTCGAAACTGGAAAAGAGAAGTTACGGAGCTCAGTAACATGACTTTTAGAATGTAAGAGTAATATCAAGACTTCTGTAAAGTGTCACTGCGTAACTTCATGCAAGTTACTAGTTTAGTCTTCTGTTCCGCATAACATAATTGCTAGGCATGGGGTGTAGTCAAGTGTTTGTTGCTGTCCTAATAACGTGAAGAGCTATTGCCCCAAATTCTTCTAAACCACTTTTGATAAGCCGGCCAATAATCGTCGGGCTCTCTTATTTTCCCCGTTGCCTCATGGTGGTTAGTTGGGGGTGGGTTATCCAGGTGACTGGAAAAGATCTGGATGTGGGTTTTAAATCTAGTTGTTCCCTGTCCCAAGCAGAGGTCTTTCCCAGTTCCCTTGAGATCCTTTAACTGAAGTTGGATTCTTTGTGGAGGGACTTGAGTCTTCAGCACAAATTCTATCATATCCTCATGAACCCTCACGGAATGTCAGAATCTCTCCTTATATATAATTCTGTTTCGGGGTGACTCTTCCTTAAACATTCCACATGCTCCCGAATCATTTGGGTCCCTGATCGGTCAATCAGGAGGTGTGCCAATCCCCTGGCTGCATTGCCTCGCTGCGTTGCCTTAGTCCCGCCCACAGAGCTGGTGGCCAGTGTCTCGGGCTCAGTCTGGAGGGAGCCGATGAATGGGATGGATCCTATCAGTTCCCGGCCACAAACAGCTCCCATAGCAATGGAAAGCCAGCAGCATTAGCCAATTCAGGCTTGCGCTTTTAGTGAGGGAAAGCAGCCAGGGAGGGAGGGAGCCGGCCATCTGGCCACGGAGACCATTCAGTGTCACAGGGAGACAAGTCTGAAAGTCGAGCCTGGTGGAGACGAGGCAGATGGATGCGGGAGGGTCGACTGTCACCCACTGCCGGTTCCTTGGGCACAGAGGGTTCCACGCGGGTGCGTCTGATGAGAGCTGTCCTCTGACGGTCCAGTGGGCAGAGGCTTCGGAGGCCAAGGCCGAACACGGCGGTGCTGTAGCTGTCGTTGTTGTCCGCGCCAGGGTGCAGGGAACTGGCCGGGTGACAAGCCCATGGAAGTGGCACCTAGCCTCTTGCCCTCAATGTGCTACGAGGCGATGGACAGGCCCAACGATCTGGCAGCCACAGGGTAAGGAGACCGAGGCCGACCATGCTGCTGCCGCACCAGTCACCGCTGCCGCATCAGTCGCAGCTGCCAGCGGACGGCTGCAGGTGGCAAGGGCGGGCTGCGTGCAGATGAGGACCGGCCCCATAGATGAGAACGTGGCCAAGGAGGGGTGCGAGGCTGAAATCTTGCTAGCGCCATTGCATTCCTTTTACAATGGGCTTTGCTACTAGTGTGGTGGCTCAAGTGGTTAAGAAGCTGAACTGCAGGCTGGGGAAGGCCGGCAGTTCAGCAGTTCGAGACCCGAGAGTGCCGCATGACGGAGTGAGCTCCTGTCTCTAGTTCCAGCTCCTGCCAACCTAGCAGTTCAAAAGCAAGAAATTGCAAGTAGATAAATAGGTACCACTTCGGTGGGAAGGTAACAACCTTCCGTGCGCCTTGGGGCTTAGTCATGCCAGCCACATGACCACGGAAACGTCTTCGGACAGCGCTGGCTCTTTGGCTTTGAAACTCTAGGAGCACTGCAACCCTAAAGTCAGATTCGACTGGCTTTCAAGCAAGGGAACCTTTATCTTTACCTTGCTATCAGTTCAGTAATATTTGGCATCCTAGCATTTACCTGCTGCCACAGCAAACCTTTTTTTGACACTGAAAGGCTGAATATCTTTAGAGATCCTCGTCACGGTCGGATCGAACAGGAGAGTTTTGTTTCCCCCCCAGCCTTTCTTCAGAAAAGTAACGGTTTTGCATACTGTTTGCACGTGACAGCCTGCCGTTTATCGAACTTCTTTCTCCCACTCAACCTCCCCAACCAGATTACAAGAAGAATTCGTCAACCATATTCAAGAACTGAAGTTGCTAGATGAAAGGATCCAGAGGCGAGTGGAAAAGCTAGAGCAGCAGGTGCAGAGGGAGGCGAAGGAATTTGCCAAGAAAGTCCAGGAACTGCAGAAAAGCAACCAGGTATTGCCCCAGGCGCATGATCGGTGCTCTTGCATTGCGTCCAGTCATCTTAGCCATGTTTACGCTGGAGGATTTCTTTCCAGATGGTGCCGAAAGCTTGTATTTCAATACTAAGTAAGTGTGGTATTGGTGCTGTCGTCTTCTTCTTTTTTACACCAGAAGTAAAAAATACTTCTTCACCCAAAGAGTGATTAACATATGGGATTCACTGCCACAGGAGGTGGTGGCAGCTACAAGCATGGACAGTTTCAAGAGGGAATTAGATAAACATATGGAGCAGAAGCCCATCAGTGGCTATTAGCCATAGGGTATAGATGGGAACTCTCAGTCTGGGGCAGGTGATGCACTCTATTCTCGGTGCTGGGGGGGCAGCAGTGGGAGGGCTTCTGGTGCCCTGGCCCCACTGCTGGACCTCCTGATGGCACCTGGTATATTTTGGCCGCTGTGTGACAGAGTGTTGGACTAGATGGGCCATTGGCCTGATTCAACATTGGCTTCTCTTATGTTCTTATGTTCTTAAGTAGTAGAGGAGCACCCCGGAAGTTGCTTAGCAACCTCCATTTGTTTCCCACACATCTTAACAGCAATTAAATTCAAGAGCAGCGATCTATCCTTTATTGTTAGCCTCAGTAAGAATGTTCTGGTGGAAGGATGGGTGGGTGGTTACGTTGATAGCGGAATCGACTCGTTATCTATTACCGTATGGTTCCACGCCGTTGGATTCATTGTATTTTTTTAATATATTGGATGTCACGTTGCTTTTAAGCCTAATGGTAAGCCCCTTTGAGTGCCTTTTAAGGAGAAAAGTAGGGGATATGTCTCTTAAAATAGATAAATAAAAATAAGGACATCAGAAGAGGCCCGCTGGATGTGACCAGGGGCCTATCTAGTTCAGCATCCTGCCTCATACAGAGGCCAACCAGTTCCTCTGGGAGGGCCAACAACAGGGCAGAGAGGCCGAGACTTTCATAAGAACATCAGAAGAGCCCTGCTGGATGAGACCAGTGGTCCATCTATTCCAACATCCTGCCTCGCACAGTGGCTAACCAGTTCCTCTGGAAGGCTACCAACAGGGCAGAGAGGCCAAGGCCTTCATAAGAGCATCATCAGAGCCCTGCTGGATGAGACCAGTGGTCCATCTAGTCCAGCATCCTGTCTCACACAGAGGCCAACCAGTTCCTCTGGAGGGCCAACAACAGAGCAGAGAGGCCGAGGCCTTCATGAGAACATCAGAAGAGCCCTGCTGGATCAGACCAGTGATCCATCTAGTCCAGCCTCCTGTCTCACACAGAGGCCAACCAGTTCCTCTGGAGGGCCAACAACAGGGCAGAGAGGCCGAGGCCTTCATGAGAACATCAGAAGAGCCCTGCTGGATCAGACCAGTGGTCCATCGAGTCCAACATCCCATCTCACACAATGGCAACCCAGTTCCTCTGGAGGGCCAGCAACAGGGCAGAGGACAAGGCCTTCCTCTGAGGTTGCCTCCTGGCTCTGCGATTCAACGGTTTAGTGCCTCTGAATGTGGAGGTTCCCTTTGGCCACTGTGTCTAGTAGCCACTGATAGATAAATAACTTACCAGTATGAAGGAGGCTGTTAATTTTGTCTGAGGATCAGCGTTCCCTCTAAGCTGAGTCAGTGTGAGCTAGCTCACAGTTTCTTAGCCTCTGGCTCACGCATTGTTGTCTTCTCTCAGGAAGCTCCAGAGCAAGCTGATTTATGCAGCAGCCAAACGGCTCGTTCCCAACTTTAACGCCCGTAGCTCACAAAGTAAAATTTTTGCTCACAAGACCCCGCAGCTGAGAGAGAGCATTGCTCAGGTTCTGTATAAATATCTTTTTACACCTAAAACTTACGTTCCACTTCCTTTGGTCCCTATCAAATTATATAGGGCAAGACACGGCGCCAGTAGTGCCTTGAAGGCCACCAAGATTTTCGGACTGTGAACTTTCAGTAGTCAAAGCTGTCTTTGCCAGATACAAGTCAGAACGGGGATCCCTGAGTCCTCATATCCCAATCTGAAGTTGGGAGGGGAATTGCAGAGAAGGGGTCGGGAATGCAAAGGTACAGCGTACAGAGGTACATCCTGGTTTCCCGCCTCCATGCATTTCCATCCTTCTTTGGAGGCCTTCAAACAGAGGCCCTCTGACAGCGCTGCCGATTCTGTGAACTTGGGCAGATCATGAGAAGGGAGGGCAGGAAGGGCTGCCTCAGGGCTTAGTTCTCATGGCCCTTTCTTACACGCCCGGGGAAATGCCGGTCGCCACTTTGGGGTCAGGAAGCCATTTTTCTCCAGGCCAGTTTGGCCAGAGATCCCGGAGGGGTTTTTTTGCCATATTCTGGGTATGGAGCAAGGGTCATTGGGGCCGTGGGGGAGAGGTAGTTGCGAATTTCCTGCCTTGTGCAGGGGGTTGGACTAGATGACCCCTGGAGGTCCCTCCCGACTCTACGATTCCCCTTTGCTTTAAGTGAGCTGCATTGTACCTTTGTATCCGAACTCTATTCTTTGCAACACCCCTCCCATCTTCAGACTGGGATACAGGGATTCCGGGACTCACTCGTATTTGATTCTTGAAAGCCTATGCCCCGGAAATCTTAATGGTCTTTAAGGAGCTTCTGGACTCGGGTCATTTTTTTCTACTGCAGACCCAACATGGGCTACACACCTGCAGTTATCCTCAAACTACATGTGTATGCTAGCGTTAGCTAGACTCGCTGGCAATGTTCCCTCTAAGCTGTAGAGCCTTGTGAGCAAAAATTCTGTTTTGTGAGCTACTGGCATTAAAGGTGTGAGCGAGCAATTTGGCTGCTGCATGAATTGGTTCACCTTGGAGCCATCCCTTCCTGAGCGAAGACAAAAATGTGTGAGCCAGAGGCTAAAAAACTGTGAGCTAGCTCACCCTAACTCAGCTTAGAGGGAACACTGCTCGCTGGTTATGCAGGAATCCATAGAGCTACACCTTCACATCTCCAGGGGTTAATGACGTCGCTAAGGTACAAAGAGTTGCCTGTCTGTAACACAGCTTTCCCTCCCAAGTTGAACCACATGAAATATTCCCCCCCCCCATCTTGGATTGACTAAAATATTCCGATGAATTATTGGTGGTTATGTTTTATGTATTTATTCTTGGTTCCTAACTTTTAATTACCTGCCGTACGTCTTCCTCTGTCGTAAGCCGCCCCGAGCCTCGCTTTGCAAGGAAAGATGGCCTTAAAAAAAAATAAAAATAAAAATCCAATTAAATAAATAAATAATAAAATAAACACATGCCACCAGTTCGTCTTAGCACTTAGGTACATGGGCATTGTGCCGAATCTAAAAACACAGCAACACATGAACCTTCTTTATAGTGAATCAGAGCCTTGGTCCGTCCAAGTCAGTAACGCACCGTCTACTGAAGATCACCATCATCTGTATCTTAGTGTTGTGTTTTAGTATTGTAGGCTGTTTTAACTAACTTATTGTATCTATTGTTTTTATGTTAATTGACTGTTGTACGCCAGCTTGCCCGGCAAGGCAGGACAGAAATCAAAGCAATAAATAAACCTAGAAAACTTAGCAGACCTTTGATCTAAGTATGTAAGATTTGTGTGGTGGAGGCCAGGTTCATTGAGCATCTCAATGTGTTAATTGGTATTGATGGTGAGCGTTGCTTACAAGAACAATCATCTGTGATACTGAGGGTTAGTGGGGAGTAGAAGAAGAAGAAGAGGAGATTAGATTTCTACCCCGCCCTTCACTACCCAAAGGTGTCTCAGAGCAGCTTACAAACTCCTTTCCCTTCCCCTCCCCACAACAGACACCCTGTGAGGTAGAAGAAGAAGAAGAGATTGGATTTATACCCCGCCCTTCACTACCCAAAGGAGTCTCAGAGCGGCTTACAAACTCCTTCCCCTTCCCCTCCCCACAACAGACACCCTGTGAGGTAGAAGAAGAAGAAGAGATTGGATTTATACCCCGCCCTTCACTACCCAAAGGAGTCTCAGAGCGGCTTACAAACTCCTTTCCCTTCCCCTCCCCACAACAGACACCCTGTGAGGTAGAAGAAGAAGAAGAGATTGGATTTATACCCCGCCCTTCACTACCCAAAGGTGTCTCAGAGCGGCTTACCAACTCCTTCCCCTTCCCCTCCCTACACAGTGGGATGTAGGCGGGGCTGAGAGAGCTCTTTACAGAAACTGCTCTTTTTCAAGGACAGCTCTTATCAGAACTTCGGCTTGCCCAAGGTCGTCCAGCCAGGTGCAAGTGGAGGAGTGGGGGAATCGAACCCGGTTCTCCCAGATTAGAGTCTGCGCACTTAACCACTACACCAAACTGGCTCTCTTCATGAGCTGGAGTACTTCATGAGCTGTCATGTGCCTTGTCACTGGTGCCCAAGTCCGTGTGAAGCTAGAGTATGTAGTAGTGTTTGGTGATTGATTCCCTCGGCAATGGTCTGCTATTTTCGCCATTACGAGCTGTTCCCGCAGTTTGTCGTGCCACGCCATTAGCGTTGGAGGAGTAGGAGATATCCAAGAAGCTGCTCTTGTTAACTTGGCTGTTGCGAGAAGTGTCGATGTGAGTTCTCCTGTATCAACTTTTAACTGAGTGGTCCCATTTGTTCAATAGCATGACTTCCGGTGTGCAGGAAATTCTCTGAGAGGGGATCTCATTCATACAGGATCTCAGTTTGGTGTAGTGGTTAAGTGTGCAGACTCTTATCTGGGAGAACCGGGTTTGATTCCCCCACTCCTCCACTTGCACCTGCTGATGTGACCTTGGGTCAGTCACAAGCTCTGGCACAGCTGTTCTCTCAAGGACAGTTTCTGTCAGAAGTTCTCTCAGCCCCACCTACCTCCCAAGGTGTCTGTTGTGGGGAGGGGAAGGGAGAGGAGTTTGTAAGCCGCTCTGAGATGCCTTTGGGCAGTGAAGGGCGGGGTATAAATCCAATCTCCTCCTCCTCCTCCTCCTCCTGTTCTTCGTCGTCTTCGTCTCTTCATTCCAGAATTGTGGCCCCTCTTATATGCCCAGGGAAATGCTGATCGCCACTTCGGGGGTCAGGAAGCAATTTTTCCCCAGGCCAATTTGGCTGGAGATCCCGGAGGCTTTTTGTAATCTTCTGGGCATGAAACAGTGGTCACTGGGGTTGTGGTGGGGGAGGTATTTGTGAATTTCCTGCATTGTGTAGGGTGTTGGACTAGATGGCCCTGGAGGGTGTTGGACTAGATGGCCCTGGAGGTCCCTTCCAGATCTGTGATTCTATGATTTTACATAGCTGAGCTGATTCATGCAGGCTGATATTCTGTTGATTCCCGTGAGCGGATGTGTGTTTCACTGGAGAAAGGGTGGGTTGCTGCATCTTAAGAACATAAGAGAAGCCAATGTTGAATCAGGCCAATGCCCAATCCAGTCCAACACTCTGTCATACAGTGGCCAAAAATACCAGGTGCCATCAGGAGGTCCACCAGTGGGGCCAGGACACTAGAAGCCCTCCCACTGCTGCCCACCCCCAGCACCAAGAATACAGGGCATCACCTGCCCCAGACTGAGAGTCCCTATCTATAACTTGTGGCTAATAGCCACTGATGGACTTCTGCTCCATATGTTTATCTAATTCCCTCTTGAAACTGTCGGTGCTTGTAGCTGCCACCACCTCCTGTGGCAGTGAATTCCTTGTGTTAATCACTCTTTGGGTGAAGAAGGACTTCCTTTTATCTGTTCTAACCCGAGTGCTCAGCAATTTCATGGAGTGCCCACGAGTTCTTGTATTGTGAGAAAGGGAGAAAAGTACTTCTTTCTCAACCTGCTCAATCCCATTCATAATCTTATAAACCTCGATCATGTCACCCCTCAGCCGTCGTTTCTCCAAGCTAAAGAGCCCCAAGCATTTTAACCTTTCTTTATAGGGAAGGTGTTCCAACCCTTTGATCATTCTAGTTGCCCTTCTCTGCACTTTCCCCCAATGCTATAATATCCTTTTTGAGGTGTGGCGACCAGAACTGGACACTTACATCAGCTCGCTGTTGATTCCTGTGAGCGGATGTGCGTTTCACTGGAGAAAGGGTAGGTTGCTGCCTCTTCCCTGTATTGTCTTCAGGGCTTTTTGTGCTATTTCTCTGGCCCGGGAGTGAATAGCTCAGCATTCCCTTAATCAGAAGAAAGCACACACACACATTATCGCATTCTCCGTCTGCTTCTCCCAGGTTGCCTTCCAACACTTCCAAGAACTGGACGAGCACGTCAGCTACGTGGCCACGAAAGTCTGTCACCTTGGCGACCTGCTGGAGGGGGTAAACACGCCACGGCAGCGGCTGGTGGAGGCCCACAAGCTGATGAAATACTTTAACGAGTTTCTGGACGGCGAGCTGAAGTCTGACGTTTTCACCAACCCCGAGAAGGTAAGACACACGACCCCCCCGGGTCAGAAGGATTGGAAGCGATTGTGTCCCGTAAGCCGAGCTGTCCTAATTACAACCCTCCGCTGTAACTTTTCCGCACCCGGGCTCCCAAGTGAGCGGTTTCGCTCAATTTCCATTGTTCTCGAATGCAAATGAGCTTTTATTTGCCTGCAGATTCAGTCGCTCTCAGCAGGGGGACTCTGTCATTATTTTATTTTTTTCCTCCCCGTTTTGCAAAAATCGTAAGCGATTTAGAGGAATGCTGAGAAAGTAACTTTTTTTAACAGAATACTTCTGGAAACGCCGCGCGCGTGTGTTTCTTCCGAACCTCGTGCCCTGATTTTTTTTCTCCTTCGTCTCTCCTCTGTGAGTCTTGAGAAAGCTACTTTGGATCGTACAGAGCAGTTTTAGCAGAATATGTATTTGGGCTCTGAGGAATGGCTTGATTCTCATCTCTCTTGGGCAGACGATGAAAACTGAAGGGCTTGGTTAAAAGAAACACTGTGGAGAAGGGAGCGTTCTCTCTCTCTCTCTCTAGTTGTTGTAGGTTTTTACGGGTCGTGTGGCCGTGGTCTTGGCATTGTAGGGCCTGACGTTTCGCCAGCAGCTGTGACTGGCATCCTCAGAGGTATAACACAGAAAGATGTGTCCTACGAAACGTCAGGTCCTACAATGCCATGACCACGGCCACACAACCCGGAAACTCTACAGCAACTAAGAACTCCGGCCGTGAAAGCCTTCGACAACTTATCTATTATCTGTCTGTCTGTCGGTCTCTCTCTGTTAATTTATCATCTTATCTATCCGTCCGTCCGTCCGTCCGTCCATCCATCCATCCATCCGTCCATCCATCCATCCATCCATCCATCCATCCATCCATCATCTGTCTGTCCGTCTCTCTCTGTCAAGCTATCTGTCCGTCCATCCATCATCTGTCTGTCTGTCTGTCTATCTATCTATCCGTCTGTCCTCTCTCTCTCTCTCTCTCTCTCTCTCTGTCTTTATCTCCAAGTCAGCTTTGTGAGCTGCTTAGAGAGGATCTTACAAAGGCAGTTTAGACAATATGTTGTCGAAGGCTTTCAGAGCCGGAGTTCATTAGTTGCTGTAGATTTTCCAGGTTGTGTGGCCGGGTTGGCACTGTAGGACCCGACGTTTCGCCAGCAGCTGTGACTGGCATCCTCAGAGGTATAACACAGAAAGAGGGAGTATTCTCTGTGTCGAGGTGAGAAGCAAAACGGTAGGCAGGTAGTTTGGGTATAAGCTTTCGTGTTGTTGTTGGTCTTAAAGGTGCCACTGGACTCAGACTTGGTTCTGTTATTTCAGACCTACATGGCGACCTGCCTGAATCTAACTCCTCGTAACTGTCCTTTTCTCACTAAAACGAGACAGCCGGAGCCCTGTCGAAATCCGATTTTCATTTTTCCTTACCAGAAATTCATAATTGTTCCTGTAAAGTCCTTTGCTATCGTTAGGAAAATAAGTCTTAAATAATGAACCAGTTCTTTCTGAATTTTCACTATTTATCTTCCTTATCTTATCCCCTCCTCCTTTAGCGAAGTGAAAACATAACGTCTCAGATTCTCTGGGCTTTTTTTTAAAAAAAACACCCGATATCGTTCTTAAGTTCCTCTCTCCCCGCCATTGTGCATTTCTGGTTGCACTGAAATAGTAGCAAATATCGTCAGCACTTTTGAAATCAATTCCTGCTGATTTTCTAAACCTTTGATCTTTAGAATGGTTTAAATTAACCGAGGGGGGAAGGAATCTTGAATGAGGGGCTGCCCTATCTGGTAACACGGGTCAATTGAATCTGCAGTATTAAATCAGTATTCACCGTTCTTGCAAAGGCTGCGGAGGGGGAGTGAATGTGTCATCTCTATCCACATTGTTCCATAGCCAGGAACTTCTAATGCTTCAAAGAGATGCTCCCACTCCATGCAATCGAGCACTTTCTCTACCTCGATGGATGTTATGTATTTATTTATTTATTGAGGTTTTTATCCTGCCTTTTCCCGCAAGCAGGCTCAGGGCGCTTTACAAACTTCGAGGACGGTAGGGAGAAAATAAGAGAAGCCAATGTTGGGTCAGGCCAATGGCCCATCCAGTCCAACACTCTGTCTCACAGTGGCCAAAAATACCAGGTGCCTTCAGGAGGTCCACCAGTGGGGCCAGGGCACCAGAAGCCCTCCCACTGTTGACCCCTCCCTCCAGCACCAAGAATATAGAGCATCACTGCCCCAGAGTCCCTATCTATACCTTGTGGCTAATAACCACCAATGGACCTCTGCTCCATATGCTTATCCCAATTCCCTCTTGAAGCCATCCATGCTTATAGCTGCCACCACCTCCTGTGGCAGTGAATTCCATGTGTTAATCACTCTTTCAAGAACTGCCCTTTCAAGGACAGCTCTGACAGAACTATGGCTTGCCCAAGGTCATCCACATAATCACATAATATATTTGCCTCCTCAGTCTCTATACAATTCTGATCCTAACTTTAAGAAGGTCTACAACATGAAATGAGTTATGAGGTCAAAAGAAAATGTTTCTGTCTATCTGTTCTCTCTCGTGCATATTTATTCTATCTAGTGCTTTATTGTAAGCCAGTTTGGTGGTTTTCGTGGGGAGAAGTTGGGTAGACATGTCGAAATGCTTCTCGATAACACTTAGAGAGTTTCTATTATTCTTCTAAATTTCTTAAGAAGTGTCCTTGTCTTAATTTTCCCTATCAGCTCTGTTTAAAAACTCCCGGCCAAAAATTATTTCTCCTTCAATTACTTCCAGCGCGTTGTGAAAAGAATTCTTACAAAATACCCCCTGGTCAGCATTAAGAGCCGATGCATTACCAAAGAGTTATTTCGTTAATTTATTCATATAGTCTCCTGCTTAGCGGATAAATTTTCCTGAAGAGTTTCTTTTTTTTGTTGTTTTCTCAGTCTCCTAATTCCCGTCCTCAGTGTGGATTGTTCCTCCTTTTGTCTTAGAATTATCGCACGCTGGATAGACCTCATTCCGCTTCCAATTTTATTAACAGATGTTCAGACCTCACATATGTGGGTCTCCGGCGACGTTATTAAGGTCCTCTTTGTATTTGTCGCAGCGTAAAGATTATCCTCTTAACCTGATTATTTCAACCTTTTACATTTATAGGTAGTCTTTTTGTTTCTTTTTTGGACCCTCTCCCCCCCCCCAAAAAAATTACACGATCAATAGATCTCTGTAACATGCTACCATGAGCTCTTTTCCTTCAGACCTGGGCGATTTCTCGACAAATTCCGTTTTTCCTAATCTCTTCCCATTCGTAACCTTTGAGTTGATAAATAGTCCTCTCCTGAACAGTCTCCTTGTTCGTTTTCCTTCTTATCTAGCTCCCCATCTTAATCCTTGTTTTTCCACATCCGTGCTGCTTTAATCTTAGGTTACATAATCAGACTTCCTTCCTTAATATTATACGTTACTTTGCATTTGCAGTGCGCCCATGACGCGGTCAACTTCCACGCGGAGGATCCCCAAGCGGGACTCAGTAGAACTCTGTTCCCCTCCCTCCTTCCACCTGAGAGCCAGTTTGGTGCAGTGGTTAAGTGTGCAGACTCTAATCTGGGAGAACCGGGTTTGATTCCCCACTCCTCCACTTGCACCTGCTGGTGTGACCTTGGGTCAGTCACAAGCTCTGGCACAGCTGTTCCTGAAAGAGCAGTTTCTGTCTGAGCTCTCTCCGCCCCACCTCCCTCACTGGGTGCCTGTTGTGGGGAGGGGAAGGGAGAGGAGTTTGTAGGCCGCTCTGAGACTTCCAAGTGAAGGGCGGGCTATAAATCCAATCTCTTCTCTCTTCTTCTTCTTCCTCTTCTTCTTCTTCTTCCTTTTCTTCTTCCTCTTCCTCTTCTTCTTCTTCTTCTTCCTCTTCTTCCTCTTCTTCCTCTTCTTCCTCTTCTTCTTCTTCCTCTTCTTCTTCTTCCTCCTCTTCTTCTTCCTCTTCCTCTTCCTCTTCTATTTATTTAAAAGATTTCCATTCCATCTTACTAACTGAAAAGGACGGGTTACAGGATGGGTTGCAACCCACCTACCTCACTGGGTGTCTTTTGTGGGGAGAGGAAGGGAAGGAGATTGTAAGCCACTCAGAGACTCCGAGTGAAGGGCGGGGTATAAATCCAGTGATTGCATTTATATCCCACCCTGCACTACCCAAAGGAGTCTCAGAGCGGCTTACAAACTCCCTGCAGCTGCTGGGTGACCTTGGGCAGGCCATAGTTCTGACACAGCTGTTCTTGAAAAAGAGCAGTTTCTGTCAGAGCTCTCTCAGTCCCACCTACCTCACAGGCTAATAGCCACCGATGGACCTCTGTTCCATGTCTCTTTGTTGTATTCTGGCTCTTTGGTGTAGTGGTTAGGAGCAGCGACACTGACGTGGAGAACTTGATTCCCCACTCCTCCACATGAAGACAGCTGGGTGACCTTGGGCCGGTCACAGTTCTCAGAGCGGTTCTCTCAACGCAGTCCTCTCAGAGCTCTCTGAGCCCCACCTACCTCACAGGGTGTCTTGTTGTGGGGAGGGGAAGGGAAAGGAGTTTGTAAGCCGCTGTGAGACTCCGAATGAAGGGCGGGGTATAAATCCAATCTCTTCTTCTTCTTCTGCTTCTGCTTCTGCTTCTGCTTCTGCTTCTGCTTCTTCTGCTTCTTCTGCTTCTTCTGCTTCTTCTTCTACTTCATGTTCATATTTCAGGTTTTCAAAAATGATAGCTTTTCTGTGTGTGAAGTGAGGCTACAAGGAAGCCAGTGACCTGCTGGCATAGCTTTTTAAAATAATAAGTTGTTCATTTTTATTGCCTTCTAGATTGAAGAGGCCGCCGACATTATCCAGAAGCTGCACCTGATAGCCCAGGAATTACCTTTTGACAGGTAAGGCGCACCGGACAACTTGCTCTGTGGTTTCTTTCTCTTTCGTCTGAGACTTGTAACTGCACTGGAAGCAAAAGCAGGGGAGATTATAACAAAGTGAGACCAGAAACAGATTGGCAGCTGGTGCACGTTTGACAGGAGGCACAGCCAATCACATCTTTATTTATTTATTTAATTTGTAACCCCGCCCTCCCCACAAAGCCGGCTCAGGGAGGCTTACAGTGGTTCATACAGAAATAACAATTAAAATCTGCATAAAATCATCTAAAAGCAATTCAGTATAAATAATTCCTAAATTCGTAAAGCATTGGCAATGTTTCATTGATTGCTTAAGATGGCGTACTGAAGAATGCATACACAGATCTAACAATTTTTCTGCTCAGTGGTCTGCTAAGGCGAGCGGCGGCGCAGGCTAGATGTCATAACCAAGGGCCAGGGTTATGT
Source organism: Gekko gecko (assembly GCA_029375565.1). NCBI lineage: Eukaryota > Metazoa > Chordata > Lepidosauria > Squamata > Gekkonidae > Gekko > Gekko gecko. Next base: position 232,891,966 of record JAPDNY010000003.1, read on the forward strand.
AGTTAAGATTGTTGGTGATAATAGTGGTGGCAGCGCCGCCTTAGTTGAAAGCCTGGCGGAAGAGCTCCGTCTTGCAGGCCCTAAGGAACCGTAAGAGATCCCACAGGACCTTAATCTCTTCTGGGAGCTCATTCCACCAGTATGGAGCTGCCACTGAAAACGGCCCTTGCCCTGGTAGTAGCAAGCCTGGCATCCTTGGGACCCGGGAGGGGCAGTCGATTTTGAGCCCCCTACTGTAGTGCTCTCTGGGGGACATATGGGGAAAGGCAGTCCCTCAGGTTCGTCGGACCCTGGCCGTATAGGGCTTTAAAGATAAGTACCAGCACCTTGAAGTGGATTCGGTATGCTATTCGGTATGCTATTCGGTATGCTATTCGGTATTAAAGAGTGTTACCTCTATAGGCACCCCTGTGGGTTTTTAAGAAACATATATTTGGAACATCTAGGCATGCATGTTAGAAAAATACAATAAGTGAACTGGCCCTTGGCAAAGGGAGTCGGAATCTCACCTTAACAATTGCTTTTAAGGCGCGTGTCTTAATCACTGGTGCTTTTTGGTCAACAGGTTTTCAGAAGTGAAATCCAAAATAGCAAGTAAGTTGTCTCCTTTGCTGCCCCTTACTCTTTCGGAGTTGCTTGGAAGTGTCCCTGTTTCTCCTTACCTCTCTGACTCTGTTTCTCTCCCCGCACCCCGTCACACGTTTCATAGGTAAGTATCATGATCTTGAGTGCCAACTGATCCAGGAGTTCACAAGTGCTCAGCGAAGGGGCCAGATCTCCAGGATGAGAGAAGTCGCTGCCGTCTTGCTTCACTTCAAGGTAAGAAGGAGGAGATTCTGAGCCGTTTGGGGCAAAGCTTTCAGCCTACGGATACTGTAATGGTCTTGGCGCTGGGGGTTCGGTTTTGCAAACGCTGCTGTTTTCCCCCATAGGACCACATGGCCAGGGCTTTTTTATTTTGGACTCGTGGCAACCCTGTTGAGAGCCAGTTTGGTGTAGTGGTTAAGTGTGTGGATTCTAATCTGGGAGATCTGGGTTTGATTCCCCACTCCTCCGCTTGCAGCTGCTGGATGACCTTGGGCAAGCCATAGTTCTCTCAGAGCTGTTCTCTCAAGGGCAGTCCTCGAAAGAGCTCTCTCAGCCCCGCCTACCTCACGGGATTTCTGTTGTGGGGAGGGGAAGGGAAAGGAGATTGTAAGCTGCTCTGAGACTCCGAATAAAGGGCGGGGTATATATCCAATCTCCTCTTCTCTCCTCTCCTTCTCTTCTATGAATTAATGACCTCCAGAATGTCCTCTCATTGACAGCCTTGCTCAGGTCTTGCAGACCGAGGGCCGTGGCTTCCTTGACGGAGACCATCTATCTCATCTCGGCTCTTACTCTTTTCTTGCTGCCTTCAATTTTTCCCAGTATTACCGTCTTTTCCAGTGACTCTTGTCCCTTGTGTGACTGAGAGCCAGTTTGGTGTAGTGGTTAAGTGCGTGGACTCTAATCTGGGAGAACCGGGTTTGATTTCCCCACTCCTCCACTTGCAGCTGCTGGTGTGACCTTGGATCAGTCACACGCTCTGGCACAGCTGTTCTCTCAAGGACAGTTTCTGTCAGAGCTCTCTCAGCCCCACCTACCTCACAGGGTGTCTGTTGTGGGGAGGGGAAGGGAAGGGAGTTTGTCAGCCGCTCTGAGACGCCTTTCGGCAGTGAAGGGTGGGGTATAAATCTTCCTCCTCCCTCCTCCTCCTCCTCCTCCTCCTCCTCCTCCTCCTCCTCCTCCTCCTCCTCCTCCTCCTCCTCCTCCTCCTCCTCCTCCTCCTCCTCTCTTCTTCTTCTTCTTCTTCTTCTTCTTCTTCTTCTTCTTCTTCTTCTTCTTCTTCTTCTTCTTCTTCTTCTTCTTCTTCTTCTTCTTCTTCTTCTTCTTCTTCTTCTTCTTCTTCTTCTTCTTCTTCTTCTTCTTCTTCTTCTTCTTCTTCTTCTTCTTCTTCTTCTTGACAGTCCCTCTTTTTCAAGGAGCTGATTGTTTGTACCTTTTTATTTATCTATCTATGATTGCTTTTACGCAGAAGAGAAGGGTGACCTTTGGGGAGTGTGGATGGCATTTGCGTTACGGTCTCGCCATGTTTCTTGGGGGTAATGTGTTTGGGTGTGGGTTGGGAAGCAAAGATCCGCTGGCCAACCTCTAGACCTCTTGCTGCTTGCCACGGCTTTTTTTGAGAGGGGAGAGGCGCTGGAACTCTCAAGAGCAAAATGAAGCTTTCAGTCTGCGTGCGAAAAACTCATGAACTTAAAACATTTTTAGAAGAATGTTGCCGAAGGCGCTCCGGAACTCTGTTCCGGCGCGTTCCCCCAGGAAAAAAGGCCCTGCACGTGGCCGTTATGAACGGACCCAAATGACATTAGTCAAGCTAGCTGTTTCCCAGTATTTACACTTATTTATTTATTTATTCGACTTACACCCTGCCCTCTCCTGCCAAAGTAGGCTTAGGGTGGCTGTTCTTGGAGGGGGAGGGGATATCAATTTTGTCCTGGTGAGTGAGGCTGTATATCGACTAGGTATGAGTGCAAGAACGTAGGAGCTGCCTTACCGATGGACTTACTTACATTCTTTAGCAGTGTTCGTTAAAAATGTGGCTGAATCATGATTTCCTTTCTCCCTAGGGCTATTCCCACTGCGTTGATGTGTACATAAAACAGTGCCAAGAGGTAAGCCTGTGGTTAATTTTTAAAAATTCAGATTAAAAAAAAAAATGGGCCAATAAGACACTAGTTTGTCTTCTGTCGCCTTCTTCTGGCCTAAGGCGCCTCCATCAAGTAGCACAGGCTCAGAGCCGCTTCTGTTGGAGGAGTCTCCGTTGGCCAGAGGAAGTTTTGAGACTTAAGAACATCAGAAGAGCCCTGCTGGGTCAGACCAGTGAGGGTCCATCTAGTCCAGCATCCCACACAGTGGCCAGCCAGTTCTCGGAGGGCCAACAAACAAGGCATAGGGCTGAAGTCTTCCTCAGTAAGCATCGAGAGCCCTGCTGGATCAGACAGTGAGGTCCATCCAGTCCAGCATCCTGTCTCACACAGTGGCCAGTTAGTTCCTCTGGAGGGCCAACAAACAGGGCAGAGAGGCTGAGATCTTCCTCAGTAAGAACATCAGAAGAGCCCTGCTGGGTCAGACCAGTGAGAGTCCATCTAGTCCAGCATCCTATCTCACATGGTGGCCAACCAGTTCCTCTGCAGGGCCAACAAACATGGCAGACAGGCCGAGGCCTTCATAAGAACATCAGAAGAGCCCTGCTGGATCAGACCGGTGAAGGTCCATCTAGTCCAGCATCCTGTCTCACACAGTGGCCAGCCAGTTCCTCTGGAGGGCCAACAACAGGGCCCAGAGGCTGAGGCCTTCATAAGAACATCATCAGAGCCCTGCTGGGTCAGACCAGTGAGGGTCCATCTAGTCCAGCATCACATCTCACACAGTGGCCAACCAGTTCCTCGGGAGGGTCAACAAATTGTATAGCATTTGAGGCCTTCCCCTGATGTTGCCTCCCGCGCTGGGATTCAGGGGTTGACTGCCTCTGGACATGGAGGTTCCCTTTAGTCACCATGGCTGGCGGCCTCTGGTAGACCTCTCCTTCGTGAGTGGAATGGTGGGCTGCAAGTTGGGCCGTGCCTGACAACTGGCAGGAGGGTTGGGGAGGGGGGCGCACAGTGTGGTGGGATGACCTTTTTTTTAAAAAAAAAAAAACACAGCCTTGTGAACATACCGGGAGTTCTTCCTGGAAGTGAAAAAGGGTAGCTCTAGGAATCGCTGGAAACGATGGTTTTTATTATTCCTAGAGCTACCCTTTTTCACTTCTGGTTAGTACACAAGGTAAATATCCAAGACTGCATTATTTCCCCACCACCACCACTCCAAGCGGTGGCAGGCGGTGGGATCTGTGGCTGAGGGATCCTCAGCCTCCGCCGGCGGATTGGTAGGCCTGGTTGCAAGCCATTCTGTACAGCAATGAATGTCTTAACGGCAGAAACTCTCTCTTTCCTAATGTCTTAGGGGGCCTACTTGAGGAACGATATATTTGAAGACACGGCCGTTCTCTGCCAGACCGTGAACAAGCAAGTCGGCGATATATTCAGCAGTCCCGAGACTGTGATGGCCAAACTGATTCAGAGTATCTTCGAAGTCAGACTCCAGGTGACTTGCGAGAATTTAATAGCTTTCGGAGGAAGTTAGATTCTGGTGGGTAGAAGAAGAGAGCATGTCCAGAAGAGGGCAACCAGGATGGTGAGAGGGTTGGAATCCAAGTCTTATGAGGAAAGGCTGAAAGAGTTGGGTATGTTTAGCCTGGGAAAGAGAAGGCTTAGAGGGGACACGATTGCAGTCTTCAAGTATCTGAAGGGCTGTCATGTAGAAGATGGAGCAGATCTATTCTCTCTCGCTCCGGATTGCAAGACTAGATCTAATGGGTGGAAATTACAAGGGAGTCGTTACCGGCTAGATATCAGGAGAAACTTCCTAACTGTAAGAGCGGTTGAGCAGTGGAACAGACTGCCTCGGGTGGTGGTGGATGCTCCTTCCCTGGACGTTTCCAAGCGGAGGCTGGACGACCATCTTCTGGGTATGTTGTAGGTATGTAGGGCTATCTTTCGGCTGTGTTCCTGCAGAGTGCAGGGGGTGGACTAGATGACCTGCAAGGTCCCTTCCAACTCTAACATTCTATGATTCTATGCTTTATACCCTGCCTTTCACTCAGAGTCTCAGAGCGGCTTACTATCTCCTCTCTCTTCCCCTCCCCACAACAGACATCCTGTGAGATAGGTGGGGCTGAGAGAGCTTTGACAGAAACTGCTCTTGAGAGAACTGTGACTGGTCCAAGGTCACCCATCTGGCTGCAGGTGGAGGAGTGGGGAATCAGACCCGGCTCTTGCAGATTAGAGTCTGCCGCTCTTAACCACTAGCCATGCTGGTCTGAAGCAGCAGAACAAAGCTGGGAGACCAGTGGCACCTTCAAGACCAACCAAGTTTTGTTCTGGGTGCATGCATCTGAAGAAGTGTGCATGTACCCAAAGCTTATACCCAGAAATAGATTTTGTTGGTCTCGAAGGTGCCCCTGGACTCCCAACTTTTTTTCTTTCAGGGGAAATGTGATGAAATTTCATTGGCCCAAGCGCTTCTTAAAATAGGACGCGTTCATATTTGCACCAAAGGCTTCCCCCCCCTCCAACGTAACTTCTCAAATGTTAGGGTCAAACTACACGCGATGGTGGCATAGCCATTTGTTTAAATTGTCCCCGGTCGTGAGTAAAGCATACGGCTGCGCTGCTAGATTCCGTTCCAAACAGCACCAAACAACAATGAGATTTTGGGGGTGTAAGCTTTGGAGAGTCAAAGCTCCCTTTGTGGCAGAACCACGGCCACTCTGACCTGCAGGCCTCATCCCCCCCACCCTCCTAAGGGTTCCCAACTCCCTGGAGGGGCTTTCTTTCGAGTAGCCTGCTACCACCATGTGCCCTTTTTCAAGGAATTACCTGCCAGGAGGAACTGGACTCCCAACTTCCCTTCCAAGTTCTGAGGCCTTATAGAATCATAGAATCACAGAAGGGGCCATAGAGGTCACCTAGTCCAACCCCCCTGCTCAATGCAGAATCAGCCCAGCCCTAGACTATCCCTGACGAGTGTCTGTCCAACCGCTGCTTAAAGACTGAGAACCAGAAACACTAAACTCTGAAAGTGGGCTGCACCTAAAAAGCTCCCCACTACTAGAAAGAATCATATATAGTAAGAGTATAAATGTTCCACCAGTGAAAATTCACTCTGTCGCAAATAGCACAACACTACAGTCAAATACAAAAAACTGTGCAACTGGACTCACAGAATTTACAGAGACACAGTCGCCAAATGAACAAATAGGATGTAATCAAACAAAATCCAATGATACAACAGCTGAGACATCCTATAAAAATGGGAACTAGAACATACAGAGATTACAAAATATTGTGTACAGTATAACAGCGAATAACAGGGATACAAGGTCCTGGTATAGTGTCCTTGTTTCCATAAGAATTCTTCTTCAGTCGCTGTGAAGCATTTTTTCCCCCTAATATCAAGCCTTGGTACCTTCCCGCCCTTAATTTTAACCCATGATTGTGAGTCCTCTCCTGTGCTGCCAACAGGAACCGCTCCCTGCCCTCCTCTAAGTGACAGCCCTTCAAAACCTTGAAGAGAGCCATCATGTCCCCCCTCAACCTCCTCTTCCCCCGACTTGCCTCTGTATCTCCAACTGCCCAGTGCCTGACTACAACGGGGACAGTTTAATGCCTTGGATGCTCTTGGAGGAATAGCTGTTTGCCAGCTGCCTGCCTACTCTCTGGCTCCCCTTCTCAAGTAGCATGTTCAAGACAGTGGAGGTCTATGTGGTACGGAGAGCCACTCAGCATTGGAAGTAATAAAGAATTTATTAAAAAGAAAATGTTTATAAACATACTTTTAGCACAGCACCAGATTGAGCAAGGAATTCAAAGGAAATTGGTAAAAATGCAAATGCTAGAATCATAGAGTTGGAAGGGACCTCCAGGGTCTAGTCCAGCCCCTTGCACAGTGCAGGGAATTCACAAATACTTTCCCTCCCACACAACTCCAGTGACCCCTGTTCTATGCCCAGAAGATGGCATAAAATCCTCCAGGATCCCCGGCCAAACAGGCCTGGAGACCTTTTGGGGCAACAGAAAATAACTCCATACCATCCTGTACATGATAGCCCTTCAAGTGCTTGAAGATGGTTCTCATCTCACCTCTCAGTCGTCTCCTCTCCAGGCTAAACATACCCAGCTTCTCCAACCAAGTGTAAATTTTGCCCAACTGAGAATGGGATTTTTCTCCACAGAGCTACATAAGAGACCAGTTGGAAGAACACAAGAAATCGGACGCAGAGCAGTATCTTCAGACCCTCTATGACCTGTATACGAGGTGGGTGCCGCAGCTTATTCTCAGGGGGGAAAGATACACGGACCTTACGAACTTGCAGGCCCCGTCTTCTCCCTTAGGTTCGGGCCTTGTCCCTCTGCAGCCCTTTGCAGGCCTTCTGCCCGTGCACGCTTCCACCTCTTGGCACGGTTGACTTTTGGGGGCAGAAAGTAAAATGTGCACAGAGGAACATCAGAGTTAAGCTGGAACATTGAAAAGGGAAAGATTGGTCACCTCTCTTGATTCTGAAATAGCCACTGGGGCAGTGTTTAAAGAAATGCAGCCAACAAAACCCAGAGAAGCTCCTTTTGCAAGATTTCTGCAAGGCGCCGGCTCCCCTTATGGCCCTGGGAATTTCCCAGTTCTTTTCCTCTCCTTTTGGGAAATTTATGGGTCTCTGCAATGCTGCCTTATACTGAATCAGACGGTCAGTCCATCAAAGTCTGGGTTGTCTGCTCAGACTGGCAGCAGCTCCCCGGGATCTCTAGTAGATGTCTTTCACAGCACCTGCTGCCTGGTCCTTCTAACTGGAGATGCAGGGATTGAACCTGGGACCTTCTGCATGCAAGGGACAGGGTCTGCCACTGAGCCATGGCCCCTCTTTACAGCTCTCCAGGGTCTCAGGTGGAGGTCTTCCCATCACCCTGCCTGGTCTTTAACTGGAGATGCCGGGATTGAACCTGAGACCTCTGCATGCAAGGGACAGGGTCTGCCACTGAGCCATGGCCCCTCTTTACAGCTCTCCAGGGTCTCAGGTGGAGGTCTTTCCCATCACCTCCTGCCTGGTCTTTTTAACTGGAGATGCCGGGGATTGAACCTAAGACCTTCTGCATGCAAGGGACAGGGTCTGCCACTGAGCCATGGCCCCACTTTACAGCTCTCCAGGGTCTCAGGTGGAGGTCTTTCCCATCACCTCCTGCCTGGTCCTTTTAACTGGAGATGCCGGGGATTGAACCTGGGACCTTCTGCATGCCCGGCAGAGGCTCTTCCACTGAGCCACAGGCCCTCCCTTATTGGTGAGCACAAAGTAATGTGTAGGATATATGTCCACTCAGCCTGAGACCCTGGAGAGCTGTAACGAGGGGCTGTGGCTCAGTGGTAGAGCATCTGCTTTGCATGCAGAAGGTCCCAGGTTAAAAGGACCAGGCAGGAGGCGATGTTAAAGACCTCTGCCCGAGACCCTGGAGAGCTGTAAAGAGGGGCCATGGCTCAGTGGTAGAGCACCTGCTTGGCATGTGGAAGGTCCCAGGTTCAATCCCTGGTATCTCCAGTTAAAAGGACCAGGAAGTGGGTGATGTGAAAGACCTCTGCCCGAGACCCTGGAGAGCTGTATAAGAGGGGCCGTGGCTCAGTTGGTAGAGCACCTGCTTGGCATGTGGAAGGTCCCAGGTTCAATCCCTGGTATCTCCAGTTAAAAGGACCAGGAAGTGGGTGATGTGAAAGACCTCTGCCCGAGACCCTGGAGAGCTGTAAAGAGGGGCCGTGGCTCAGTTGTAGAGCACCTGCTTGGCATGTGGAAGGTCCCAGGTTCAATCCCTGGTATCTCCAGTTAAAAGGACCAGGAAGTGGGTGATGTGAAAGACCTCTGCCCGAGACCCTGGAGAGCTGTAAAGAGCGGCCGTATCTCAGTGGTAGAGCACCTGCTTTGCATGCGGAAGGTCCCAGGTTCAATCCCGGCATCTCAGTTAAAAGGACCAGGCAGGAGGTGATGGGAAAGACTCTGCTTGAGACCTTGGAGAGCACCTGCTTTGCATGCGGAAGGTCCCGAATTCCATCCCCAGCATCTCCAGTTGAAAGGACCAGGCAGGAGGTGATGGGAAAGAGATCCTGGGACCCTGGAGATCCACTGCCGCTCTGAGGAGACAACACTGACTTATATGTTGCCTTGGAAACCCCACGAGACAGAACTTCATGGGGCCACCGTGAGTCGGTCATGACTCGACAGCATACTTCCTCAGGGAGGAAGAGCCGGTGCAGGCATTCCCTGAGTGAACTTTGCAAACCAGTCGGTTTGGCTCCCGTCGAACCATTGCAATAGAGGTGGGCCCTTTTCCGCTGCCTTCCCCTGCTCCATGGGGCTCCCGTGCTGGCAGAAGGGTCCTCCGTATTGGGGAAACGCTCCTCGCATTGCAGGCAAGAACATCCCCCGTAACGCAGTTGACATTGCAGGATCCAAACCCATTCTACCTTTTCCCCCCCACTTCACACAAATGCCTGTCCTCATTCTCTCTCCTTCCCTCTCCCCCGCCGCCCCCCCCAAGGACTAGTAATCTTTCGAGCAAATTGATGGAGTTCAACCTGGGCACCGATAAGCAGACTTTCTTGTCGAAGCTTATCAAATCCATCTTCGCTTCCTACCTGGAGAATTACGTCGAGGTGGAAATTGGCTATCTGAGAAGCCGGAGCGCGATGATATTGCAGCGCTATTACGATTCGAAAAACCACCAGAAGAGAGCCATCGGCGGCGGAGGGTGAGTTTGGCCTCAGCTGTTCTGTACTCCTGTGTGTTGGCCGCGTCCTCTAATCCAGGGGTCCATCAGGCCCGCAGTGGAAATGGCCACTTCCTGCTTCCTGCTTCCAGTTCTGCTGCTGCACCACCGCTTGCTTTCGCCGGACTCTCTTAATCACCCGGCCATTTCATGTTTTCCCCCCTGGGTCCCTGACTCAGAACTCCGAGCGTGAGATTTCTGTGGTGGATGTCGAGAAATCAGAAGCAGGTCTGCAGCTTACAGAGCGAATGTTTTAAGCGTGTTTTTGTTTTAAGTTTAAAAAAAACCTTTTGTGTCTGTGCCCTTTATATAAAGTTTATCTCTCTGCTACCTGGCATTGCATTTCATGACACACATGGCCCGGCCCAACATTTATGTCAGATCCAGCCCTCATGACAAATGAGTTCGACACCCCTGCTCTAATCTACACAGATCTTTTTTTTTTTTAGTTATAAAGGGATAAGAACATAAGAGAAGCCAATGCTGAGTCAGGCCAATGGCCCATCTAGTCCAACACTCTGTCACACAGTGGCCAAAATATACCAGGGGCCATCAGGAGGTCCAGCAGTGGGGCCAGAACACTAGAAGCCCCCTCCCACTGCTGCCCCCCCCAGCACCAAGAATAGAGTGCATCACCTGCCCCAGACCGAGAGTTCCCATCTATACCCTGTGGCTAATAGCCACCGGTGGACTTCTGCTCCATATGTGTATCTAATTCCCTCTTGAAACTGTCCATGCTTGTAGCTGCCACCACCTCCTGTGGCAGTGAATTCCATGTGTTAATCACTCTTTGGGTGAAGAAGGACTTCCTTTTATCTGTTCTAACCCGACCGCTCAGCAATTTCATGGAGTGCCCACGAGTTCTTGTCTTGTGAAGTACATAAGAAGAGCCCTGCTGGATCAGACCAGTGGTGGTCCACCTAGTCCAGCATCCTGTCCAACACAGCAGCCACCGGTTCCTCCGGAGAGCCAGCAAACAGGGCTGAGAGGCCAAGGCCTTCCCCTGATGTTGCCTCCTGGCACTGGGATTCAGAGGTTGACTGCTTCTTAACATGGAGGTTCCCTTTAGTAGCCACCAATAGACTTCTCCCCCTTGAATCTTGTCTGATCCCCTTTTAAAGCTGAGGCCATCACAACATCCTCCGGCAGCAAATCCCACATTTCAATCACTCGCCGTGTAAAGAATTATTTCCTTCTGTCCGTCCTGAACCTACTGCCCATCAGCTTCATTGGATGCCCTTGAGTTCTAGTATTTGGGGAGAGGGAGGAAAAGTTCTCTTTGCCCATTCTTTTTTACCCTGTGCATAATCCTAGAGACCTCTGTCCAGCCCCAAAATCCACTATCCAAGTTGTGTTGTCTAAAGAACAAGATAAGAACATGACATAAGAAGACCCCTGGTCATGACCCCCGTGGGTTGCCACCTTCAGCTGCCACCACTCTGGACTTAGGGTCTCTTGAGAAGGCCCAGAGTACCCTCCCAAGCCCAACCAAAATGCCCCTTTTAAGCCGAGAAACATGGGCGTGATGACCAGGCAGAGAACAATTAAACGGTTTATTAACACAGTGCTGGGGCAAGGAAAACAGGACCAGTGCTTTAAAATATATAACAGTGTCTAAAGGCTAAATAAACAAATCTGATGCGACTACCTATTACTCTTAACTGTTTCCTATTTCAAGGCCACAGCCTTTTATACCAGGCCTGTGCTTGTACTTACTGAATCCCAACTGAAGGATCTTTCTCTCTGACCAGACTCCACCGCAGTTTAACTCTGTGAGAGGGAAGACCGCAGAAGAGACAAGAACACAGTTTTCACAGTTCAGAAAGCTTAAGTTACATCTCCTCACACAGTCCCTGAACTCTGATTGGTTACAACCGTCGCTAAGCATCATGGGGATTGTAGGCTGTCTGCTTTCCACTCCCACACAGGTCTCTAGAGGCCTAGGCCTCTAGGCCTGGTCTCCCAGTCCTACACAGATCATGACACCCCTGCTGGATCAGACCAATAGTCCATCTAGTCTAGCATCCTATCTCACAGAGTGGCAAACCAATTCCTCTGGATGGCCAGCAGCAGGGCATAGAGGCTGAGGCCTTATCCTTATGTTGCTTCCTGGCTCTGGGATTCAGAGGCCTGGTGCCTCTGAATGTGGAGGTTCCCCTCAGTCACCATGGCTAGTAGCCACTGATAGATTTATCTTCCATGAAGCTATCTAATCCCCTTTGAAAGCTGTTTATTCCTGTGGCCATCACTACATCCTCTGGCAGGAAATTCCACATTTTAATAACTCTCTTTGTAAAGCAGTATTTCCTTTTGTCCATCCTGAACCTACTGCCCATCAACTTCATCAACCTTAAGACTTGACTCTGGACAACTTTTTCCCTTCTCCTTTGTCCCCTCTTCAGTATCCAGGATCTCAAAGAGAGAATCAGGCAGCGGACCAACCTGCCTTTGGGCCCGAGCATCGATACCCACGGCGAAACTTTCCTGTCCCAGGAAGTCGTGGTTAACCTCTTACAAGAAACCAAACAAGCGTTCGAAAGGTGCCACAGGGTATGTGTTGTGTGTACGCAGCAAATTAAGAGTACAAATCTAAGTGAGGGTGGCAGGTGCTTATTCAGAACATGTTGCTTCTGGGGTCTGGATAATGTGCAGTAATACAGTCTATAGGCGCTGTAGGACAGGGGTCCCCAATGCGGTGTGTTTTTAGAAGAAGAGGAGATTGGATTTATACGCTGCCCTTTACTCGGAGTCTCAGAGTGGCTTACAAACTCCTTTCCCTTCCCCTCCCCACAACAGGCACCCTGTGAGGTAGGTGGGGCTGAGAGAGCTCTGACAGGAACTGCTCTTTTTCAGGAACAGCTGTGCCAGAGCTTGTGACTGACCCAAAGTCACACCAGCAGGTGCCAGTGGAGGAGTGGCGGAATCAAACCCAGTTCTCCCAGATTAGAGTCCGCGCACTTAACCACTACGCCAAACTGGGTGGGGCCTGGTGGGGGTTTTTGTCCAGCAAGGCTTCTGACTGGCCACTGGCGATTGGCTAGGCTGACTGTGCAGATTTTAAAAAAGAAAACATCACTTTAGCAGAAGCTTGCCACCACGGCACAAAGATCTTCCGTGTGTCACCAAAGGTAGGCTATGGCGGCCATTTTGTGGCTGGCTCCGGCCTCTTGCTGTTTGCCGGCAGCCATATTGTGGCTGTGGGCCTGCCACCCCGTATCAGAATTCCAACAGGCTCAAAAAGGTTGGGCCCCCCTGCTCTGTGGTATCATAGGGTTGCCACTTGCCCGATGGAGGCGGGGGATCGTCCGATTTTTATGACCACCCCCCCAGTGGTTGTGCTTATGTCACCCAGAAGTGACATCGGTACATCGGCAATGTCAGGGGGTGATGCTCTGACTTTTGGGCAAAACTCTATGGTTGAATGCCAGTTTTACCACAGAGTTTTGCCCCAAAGCCAGAGCGTCACCCCTGACATTGCCAACATGCTGGTCTCACTTCCAGGTGACGCAGTATCACTGTTTTGGGGGGAATGGGGGTGACGTCACCTCTGGAACGTCCCCTCATCCCCCCCCCCTGCACCGGCAGGCAAAAAGGACCTGTCCACCAGTATTCCCTCTAAGCTGAGTTAGTGTGAGCTAGCTCACAGTCTTTTAGCCTCCGGCTCACACATTTTTGTCTCAGGCAGGGATGGTCCCAGAGCAAACTAATTGATGCAGCAGCCAAATGGTTCGGTCCCAATGTTAATGCCAGGAGCTCACAAAGTAGAATTTTTTGCTCACAAGACTCCACAGCTTAGAGGGGAGCATTGCTGTCCACCCCATGACATCACAATCCTCCGGCTCTCCCTCTCGGAAATACAGGCGTTGGGGGGGGCCCTCTGGTTCAGTGGTAGCGCATCTGCTTGGCACGCAGAAGGTCCCAGGTTCAATCCCTGGCATCTCCAGTTAAAAGGACCAGGCAGTGGGTGATGGGAAAGACCTCCGCCAGAGACCCTGGAGAGCTGTAAAGAGGGGCTGTGGCTCAGTGGTAGATCATCTGCTTTGCATGCGGAAGGTCCCAGGTTCAATCCCCGGCATCTCCTGTTAAAAGGACCAGGCAGTGAGGTGATGGGAAAGACCTCCGCCAGAGACCCTGGAAAGCTGTAAAGAGGGGCTGTGGCTCAGTGGTAGATCATCTGCTTTGCATGCGGAAGGTCCCAGGTTCAATCCCCGGCATCTCCTGTTAAAAGGACCAGGCAGTGGGTGATGGGAAAGACCTCCGCCAGAGACCCTGGAGAGCTGTAAAGAGGGGCTGTGGCTCAGTGGTAGATCATCTGCTTTGCATGCGGAAGGTCCCAGGTTCAATCCCCGGCATCTCCTGTTAAAAGGACCAGGCAGTGGGTGATGGGAAAGACCTCCGCCAGAGACCCTGGAGAGCTGTAAAGAGGGGCTGTGGCTCAGTGGTAGATCATCTGCTTTGCATGCGGAAGGTCCCAGGTTCAATCCCCGGCATCTCCTGTTAAAAGGACCAGGCAGTGGGTGATGGGAAAGACCTCCGCCAGAGACCCTGGAGATCTGTAAAGAGGGGCTGTGGCTCGGTGGTAGATCATCTGCTTTGCATGTGGAAGGTCCCAGGTTCAATCCCCAGCATCTCCAGTTGAAAGGATCAGGCAGGAGGTGATGTGAAAGACCCCTGCCTGAATTGCCAATACTGACTTTGACGGACCAGTGGTCTGAGTCAGTATAAGGCAGCTTCATGCATTTATAATACTTGGATCCCAAAGTGCCAGTTTGGTGTAGTGGTTAAGTGCGCGGACTCTTATCTGGGAGAACCGGGTTTGATTTTCCCACTCCTCCACTTGCAGCTGCTGGATGACCTTGGGCAAGTCATAGTTCTATCAGAGCTGTTCTCTCAAGGACAGTTTCTGTCAGAAGTTCTCTCAGCCCCACCTACCTCACAGGGTGTCTGTTGTGGGGAGGGGAAGGGAGAGGAGTTTGTAAGCCGCTCTGAGACGCCTTTGGGCAGTGAAGGGCGGGGTATAAATCCAATCTCTTCTTCTTCTACCTCACAGGGTGTCTGTTGTGGGGAGGGGAAGGGAAAGGAGTTTGTAAGCCGCTCTGAGACTCCTTTGGGCAGTGAAGGGCAGGGTATAAATCCAATCTCTTCTTCTTCTATCTCACAGGGTGTCTGTTGTGGGGAGGGGAAGGGAAAGGAGTTTGTAAGCCGCTCTGAGACGCCTTTGGGCAGTGAAGGGCGGGGTATAAATCCAATCTCCTTCTCTCTCTTCTCACCTCACAGGGTGTCTGTTGTGGGGAGGGGAAGGGAAAGGAGTCTTGTAAGCCGCTCTGAGACTCCTTTGGGCAGTGAAGGGCAGGGTATAAATCCAATCTCCTCCTCCTCCTCCTCCTCCTCCTCCTCCTCCTCCTCCTCCTCCTCCTCCTTCTTCTTCTTCTTCTTCTTCTCACTTCTTTACAGCACTCCAGTCCGAACTGGTCCCCGATTGTATTTCCCAAAGCTGCTTGAGATGTAGTCGAAAGTAAGTGCAGTAGCACTGATGGTGGAGAGAGGGTGGTACGGATGTTAGGTGCAGGAAATAGACGCAGGGTGAGAGATGTATGTAGCTGTGTGGGATGAGCGCAGTCCACAGTCCACCTTTCCTCAAGCGTTCCTTTGCCACCGTGAGACACGGAAACCTTGCACAGAATGGAGGCTGGCGTTCTCGGAACGCTAACGAGAATCCGCCCTGCCTGTCCGAAACGGCACCGGCTCAGTTGGAACGCCGCAGGGTGGTCGGTTTGACATCACACATGTGCGCAGTTCTTCGTATCCCGGCGCCCGGGAAGTGCTAACACCTGTTCTCCTCTCCCCACCCACCCCCAGCTCTCCGATCCTTCAGATTTGCCGAAGAACGCCTTCAGGATTTTCTCATTGCTGGTGGAGTTCTTGTGCATTGAGCATATCGACTACGCTCTGGAAACCGGGCTGGCTGGTGAGCTTCGTGCTTTGTGCGTGCGTCAAGCGCTATCAAGTGGCACCTCCCCTCCCCACAACAGATGCCCTGTGAGGAAGGTGGGGCTGAGAGAGCTCTCAGAGAACAGCTCTGAGAGAACAGCTCTGAGAGAACTTGTGGTTTACCCAAGGTCACCCAGCTGCCTGCATGTGGAGGAGTGGGGAATCAAAGTGGTTAAGTGCGCGGACTCTAATCTGGGAGAACCGGGTTCGATTCCCCCACTCCTCCACTCGCACCCGCTGATGTGACCTTGGGTCAGCCACAAGCTCTGGCACAGCTGTTCCTGAAAGAGCAGTTTGTGTCAGAGTTCTCTCAGCCCCACCTCAGGGTGTCTATTGTGGGGAGGGGAAGGGAAGGTCGGGCCGCACCTGGAGTATCGTGTGCAGTTCTGGAGGCCTCACTTCAAAAAGGATGTGAGCAGAACGGAGCGGGTGCAGAGGAGAGCGACACGGATGTTCGGGGGCCTGGAAACCAAGAAGCCCTGTGAGGAAAGGTCGAGGGGGGACTTGGGAAGGTTCAGTCTGGAGAAGAGGAGGTTGAAGGGGGACAGGATTGCGCTCTTGAAGCATTTGAAGGGCGGTCACTTCGAGGGGGCCAGGGAGCTGTTCCCGTTGGCAGCAGAGGAGAGGACTCGGAAGAAGGGGTTTAAAATTAAGGGTGTAAAATTAAGGGTGGGGAGGTAGCCGCTGGATCTTAGGGAAAACTTTTTGACAGAGTTGTGCAAGAGTGGAATCGGGTGCCTGGGGAGGAGGTGGGCTCCCCCCTCCCTGGCCGTCTCTAAGCAGCGGCGGGACGGACACTGGTCAGAGGTGCTCTAGGCCGATCCCGCACTGAGCGGGGGGTTGGACTGGATGGCCTCTAGGGCCCCTTCCGACTCTGTGATTCTACGGAGCCATTGTAACATCGGCTGTCCGTTGATTCTGCAGTCAGTAATTTGGAAGTGCAGCTGGGTTATGGAAGCAGCTCCGGAAACCGTGCCAATCCTAATCCTGCCTTAAAAGCAACGCCTTAAGAACGTAACATAAGAACATAAGAGAAGCCAATGCTGAATCAGGCCAGTGGCCCATCCAGTCCAACAGTCTGTCACACAGCAGCCAAAATATACCAGGTGCCTTCAGGAGGTCCAGCAGTGGGGCCAGGTCACCAGAAGCCCTCCCACTGCTGCCCCCCCCAGCACCAAGAATAGAGTGCATCACCTGCCCCAGACTGAGAGTTCCCATCTATACCCTGTGGCTAATAGCCACTGATGGACTTCTGCTCCAGATGTTTATCTAATTCCCTCTTGAAACTGTCCATGCTTGTAGCTGCCACCACCTCCTGTGGCAGTGAATTCCATATGTTAATCACTCTTTGGGTGAAGAAGTATTTCCTTTTATCTGCTCTAACCCGACTGCTCAGCAATTTCATGGAGTGCCCACGAGCTCTTGTATTGTGAGAAAGGGAGAAAAGGACTTCTTTCTCAACCTGCTCAATCCCATTCATATAAACCTCAATCATGCCTTTTGTTAGGTGACTGTAGAGGGCTGTTGGTACACAGGACTCATCATGGCTTTTTGGGTGGCTCGTGTCCTTTGCCCCATCTAAATATTTTCCCTGTGTCATTGTTTACCCTCTTCCAGGTATTCCTTCGCCAGATTCCAGGAACGCAAACCTTTACTTCCTGGACGTGGTCAACCAGGCCAACACCATTTTCCATCTCTTTGACAAGCAGTTCAACGACCATCTGATGCCATTAGTCAGGTAGGTTGTTCCGCAGGTCTTTTGAGTCGAGAATCCACGCAGAGTTTGCTTTCTGACTCGGGAATCGAATTTGCCCCTGAGCCCGGCTGCGTAAAAGGAAGAGAGGAAGTAACCAGCCGGGTCTAGCGGAGTGGTGTTAGGAAACCCCTCTCGAGTTGGCTAAGTAAAAAGTCTGGACTGCCCGGCTTCCGTCTGTCTTTGCATGCGTGCTGGTGTCTAGATCGCCTCCATTAGTCAACTGAACGTTTCTTGCCACGAGAAAACCCAGATTCGGAAGGGGCGATTGCACACATTTCTGAGCGAACCCTGCTGAGGTTGGGGAGGGGCAAATATGAGGGCAGCAGACCGGAAGGTCGGTAGTTCGGCAGTTCGAGACCCGAGTGCTGCGTGACGGAGTGAGCTCCCGTCTCTGGCCCCAGCTCCTGCCAGCCTCGCAGTTTGAAAGCAAGGAATTGCAAGTAGATAAATGGGTACTGCTTTGTTGGGAAGGTCACAGCGTTCCGTGCGCCTCGGCGTCTAGTCATGCCGGCCACCTGACCACGGAAACGTCTTCGGACAGCGCTGACTCTTCGGCTTGGAAATGGAGATGAGCACCACATCCCTAGAGTCGGATCCGACTGGCTTTCGGGCAAGGGAAACCTTTACCTTTACCGAGAGAGACCTACCGCTGGGTTTGGAGGGAAGCAATAAATAAGGGGGTCTGAGACTTGACCCGGAGGTATACATCGTCTCCTGCTCCCTACCAGGAACTCCATACATGCTTCCGAACTCACACACTTGCAAGTGTGACTAGTCCTCGCTGGCTGGTAACAGAGAGCTAAACTCAATGTTACAGTCTCCACGGGTCTGACTCTCAGATGCTGGTGCTGCTTTGGAGCTGGTCAGCCATCCAGAAAGGCTGCCAGGGCCTGACTCTTATACAGCCCACGGCATGGTGGTACCAAACAGATGAACACACAAAGCTGCCTTCTACTGAATCAGACCACTGGTCCATCAGGGTCAGTATTGTCTGCTCAGACTGGCAGCCGCTCTCCGGGGTCTTAGGCGGAGGTCTTTCCCATCACCCGCATCTTCTTCTTGTCGCCACCAGTTCGGTGTAGTGGTTAGGAGCAACGGACTCTAATCTGGGAGAACCAGGTTTGATTCCCCACTCCTTTGCATGCAGGCAGCTGGGTGACCTTGGGTCAATCACAAGTTCTCTTAGAGCAGATCTCTCAGAGAGCTCCCTCATCCCCACCTACCTCACAGGGTGTCTGTTGGGGGAGGAAGGGAGGGAGACTCCGAGTGCAGGGCAGGGTATAAATCCCAATCTCCTCTTCCTCCTTCTCCTCCTCCTCCTCCTCCTCTTCTTCACAATTGCCAGAACTGCTGTTTC
Source organism: Gekko gecko (assembly GCA_029375565.1). NCBI lineage: Eukaryota > Metazoa > Chordata > Lepidosauria > Squamata > Gekkonidae > Gekko > Gekko gecko. The sequence goes on from JAPDNY010000003.1 coordinate 232,910,498, forward strand.
AGCACTTGGAAGAGGCTCAGGAGGTGGTGGGTGAATGACAAGATCCTCTGGTCCCAGCGCATGATGGGCCTGGGACCCCACAACATTTTAAAATGGTTTACTTCAGCTTTAAAATAGCGTTGGTATCCCTGGGTCAGACCAGTAGACGCCAGTGTTCCCTCTAAGCTGAGTTAGTGCAAGCCAGCTCTCAGTCTTTTTAGCCTCTGGCGCACACATTTCTGTCTCTGCTCCGGATGCAGAGTGATCTATGCAGCAGCCAAATCGCTCGCTCACCAAGTAGAATTTTTGCTCACAAGACTCCACAGCTTAGAGGGAGCATTCCATAGCATGGCCCACGGACGTTCAGTGCCTGGCATCTGTGAGCGCGCGTGGGTGCCAAGGTCCGTGATTGGCCATGTTGGCTTTAGCCCACAGGGACGCTTCCTTGTCTTCCACCTGGACACATCAGCTGGGATTGTTCCCTGCACAGTTGTGTGGTGTTCTCATTTGGAGGAGGAGAGGAGGCTCTCGGGGACAGGAAGCGGTACAGTCCTCCCAGATTCTCCCGCTTGGCACTCAGCGTCAGTCTCAAACGCCTGCTGCAGATCGTCAACAAACACTCCTCCCTTCCTTCGGTTTCTTCCAGCTCCTCTCCGAAGCTCTCGGAATGCCTTCAGAAGAAAAAGGACATCACGGAGCAGATGGAGGTGAAGCTGGACATGGGCATTGACAGGCAAGTGGGAATCCAGAGTTTTGGATCATCGCTCAATTTCTTTGTGTGCCCGTGTGTATTTTTTAATTTTCTATGTGTGTATTCATTCAGTGCATTGGGTTGTATCCGGAGCACTGTGAGCAGAACAGAGGTTGTAGAAGGGACCGCTGAGCGGTCGGGTTAGAACAGATAAAAGGAAGTACGCATGGAACTCACTGCCACAGGAGGTGGTGGCAGCTGCAAGCATGGACGGCTTCAAGAGGGGATTAGATAAACATATGGAGCAGAAGTCCATCAGTGGCTATTAGCCACAGGGTATGGATGAGAATTCTCAGTCTGGGGCAGGTGATGCACTCTATTCTTGGTGCTGGGAGGGGCAGCAGTGGGAGGGCTTCTAGTGTCCTGGCCCCACTGCTGGACCTCCTGAGGGCACCTGGTATATTTTGGCCGCTGTGTGACAGAGTGTTGGATTAGATGGGCCATTGGCCTGAACATAAGAACATAAGAGAAGCCAATGTTGGATCAGGCCAATGGCCCATCTAGTCCAACACTCTGTCACACAGCGGCCAAAATGTACCAGGTGCCATCAGGAGGTCCAGCAGTGGGGCCAGGACACTAGAAGCCCTCCCACTGCTGCCCCCTCCAGCACCAAGAATAGAGTGCATCACCTGCCCCAGACTGAGAATTCCCATCTATGCCCTGTGGCTAATAGCCACTGATGGACTTCTGCTCCATATGCTTATCTAATTCCCTCTTGAAGCTGTCCATGCTTGTAGCTGCCACCACCTCCTGTGGCAGTGAATTCCACATTGCCTGATTCAATATTGGCTTCTCTTATGTTCTTATGTTCTCTTATGTTCTTATGAATCCACTCTTCACCTAAAATTCTGCTCTGGGGGGCGGGGTCAACAAACCAGCAAAATTTATTTATTTATTTATTTATTTTGAGATGTTGAGAGGGGGGGATCTTGAACGATTTGAAGGGCCTTCCCTCAGTTTTCTGAAGGGCCTTTCCTCAGTTTTCTGCTCACCTTGCCACAGAGAGTACTCCGTCTTTCTGTGTTATACCTCTGAGGACGCCAGTCACAGCTACTGGCGAAACGTCAGGTCCTACAATGCCAAGTCCACGGCCACACAGCCCGGAAAATCTACAGCAGCTAATGATTTGAAGGGCCGTCACTCAGAGGAGGGCAGGGAGCTTTTCCTGTCTGCAGGAGAGGAGAGGACTCGCAAGAATGGGTTTAAATTAAAGGTGGGAAGGTGCCGGCTGGATATTAGAAGAAGAAGAGTTTGGATTTATACCCCGCCCTTCACTGCCCAAAGGCGTCTCAGAGCGGCTTACAAACTCCTTTCCCTTCCCCTCCTCACAACAGACGCCCTGTGAGGTAGGTGGGGCTGAGAGAACTCTGACAGAAACTGTCCTTGAGAGAACAGCTGTGCCAGAGCTTGTGACTGACCCAAGGTCACATCAGCAGGTGCAAGTGGAGGAGGTGGGGAATCAAACCCGGTTCTCCCAGATTAGAGTCCGCTCGCTTAACCACTACACCAAACTGGCACCAAACTAGGGAAACCTTTTTGACAGTCAGAGCAGTTCAGCGATGGAATGGGCTGCCTGGGGAGGCGGTGAGCTCCCCCTCCTTGGCAGTTTTTAAGCAGCGGCTGGACAGACACTTGCCACGGATGCTCTGGGCTGATCCTGCATTGAGCTGGGGGGTCAGACTAGATGGCCTGTCTGGTCCCTTCCAACTCTACGATTTCCGTGACGTATACTGTTTTTATGGTATTGTTTGTCATCGTTTTATTGGTATCATAAGCCACCCTGAGTCCCGGCAAGGGCGAAGGGTGGCCGATAAACATTTCAAACGAACAAATAAATGCTGTCACGGCAGCAGAGGACCCCACCTTCTGACCCAGCCCAGTTGATTCCACCTTTGCATCCCGAGGCAGACACCGTGGGCGGGCACGCAGCCGACGCAGTGTTAAAAATAAGACATCCAGTTGACAAACAGCGGGCGACGCAGGCGGGTCTGAAGGCGCTCTCCCTCTGCGTCGGGATATTAGCTTACAGTCCAATTTCTGAGTGTAGAAATAATCCCCGTGCTTTGCGCCGCTCATCCTGTCAGTTCTGGAAGCCGCCGGGGTGGAATTTTCTGCGCCCACGCTTCCCCCGGAAGGTAGCAGTCCCTTTGAAGAGAGATCATGTCGGACCGGCGCCCGGCGAGGGGCTTGAAAGCGCTTCCCCCCCCGCCCCCTTTCTAAAGCAGCCACCTGGTATTTTATTTTTATTTTTAACTTTGAAGGACGCTGAACTGCATGATCGGGCAGATGAAGCACATTTTGGCCGCCGAACAGAAGAAGACGGATTTCAAACCCGAAGACGAGCTCAACGTCCTGATTCAGTACACGAACGTGAGTAGCTATATATAGGTTGGCCGGCCCTGGCCGGCGCGGCAGGTAACTGGCGCGCCGCCGGCGTCCTTCCCGGCGGGTGGGCGGCCGGCTCTGCTCGGCACGCGCTTGTGCTTTACCGCACAGGCCCTTCTCCTTAATAAGTCGAGTTTCCTGTGGTCTTCGAAGAACTCTGACACACTTCCATTGTGTGATCGCAGCCTGGGCGAGGAGGAGGAGGAGGAGTCCCGAAACACTCGGCGTTTTCTTTTCTTTTTTAAGCACCCCTAAAAGAGGCATTTTTATTATTTTTAAGACAACAACATAACAACATAACACAACATAACACACAAATACAATTACACAATTAAAGTACGTACACAGCCTAAACACTACACACCACACAAGAAATACAACCACAACATTCACGGGGGGGAGGGTACAATTCCCAAAACAAATCACCCAATTTAAATTCCCTCCCGCCTTACCGACCTAAGTGTTACAGCCCTTACTTCTGTATCCGCAAATTCTATCATTCTATCTTATCCATTTCTAGTTTAACATAGGTTAATAATATTCAGTCATTATTGTTTCTCTCCATCCTTCTCTCTCTGATCGTACCAGTCATAAAAACGTTGCCACGTATTTATAAAGGTTGATTCATCATGCCCTTTCAGCATCAGAGTCAATTTGTCCATTTCTGCTGCCTCCATAATCTTCTCAATCAACTCTTGTTTTGTTGATACCACCGTAGACCGCCAATACTTCGCATACAAAATCCTAGCCGCAGTTGCAATATATATTATCAAATATCTCTCTTCTCTCTGCACCTCCTTTATCAGTATCCCCAGCAATAACACCTCTGGTTTAAACACAAGAGTACCTTTTATAATTCTCTGCATCATTCTATGCACCCATATCCAGTATTTTTTTGTAACCTCGCATGTACACCACATATGGTAGAATGAGCCAGCTTTGGTGTTTTCAGCGGTCGACGTCCTGTTGTGCTAGACGAGAGTGATAAAAATGGGATCGTGGAGCAGGGTCGAGACCTGTTGGTCACTCAGTTCGTCCCTGGTGCAGTAGGGCAGAATCCTGTGCGTACCGAACCGCGTCGTTTATGACCGTGATTTTACGTACGGCCCCTGCCCCTCTCCGCCCTGTGGATTAAGGTGCACTACCCTGACTACGGTGTACCGCGTGCAAAGAGCCGGGGTGAAGAAATGTTTCATAGAATCGTAGAGTTGGAAGGGACCTCCGAGGTCATCTAGTCCAACCCCCTGCACAAGGCAGGAAATTCACAAATACCTCCCCCTCCACATCTCCAGTGACCAGTGTTCCCTCTAAGCTGAATTAGTGTGAGCCAGCTCACAGTTTTTTAGCCTCTGGCTCACACATCTTTGTCTTTGCTCAGGAAGGGAGGGCTCGAGAGCAAACTAACTGATGCAGGAGCCAAATGGCTCGCTCACAACGTTAATGCCAGTAGCTCACAAAGTAGAATTTTTGCTCACAGGACTCCACAGCTTAGAGGGAACATTGCCAGTGACTCCTGTCCCACGCCCGGAAGATGGCAAAAAAACCCCTCCAGGATTGCTTCCTGGCCCCCAAGGGGGCAATCAGCATTTCCCTGGACGTGTAAAAAGGGGCCATAAGCAGTGTTCCCTCTAAGCTGAGTTAGTGTGAGCTAGCTCGCAGTTTTTTAGCCTCCGGCTCACAGCTTTTTGTCTCGGCTCAGGAAGGGAGGGCTCCAGAGCAAACTAATTGATGCGGCAGCCAAATCGCTCGCTCACCACTTCAAGGCCAGTAGCTCACAAAGTTGAATTTTTGTGCACAAGACTCCACGGCTTTGAGGGAATGTTGCCTGTAAGGTGTTATTGAGGCAATCTAGCCTGTCCTCTCTCTCACCATGTACCTAAGTCCACTCTTGAGAGTCAATTTGCCTTCTGTAGGGCTGCTGTCAGTAGGAAACATAGGAATGTAGAGCAGGAAGGGACCCCAATATTCCTCTAGTCCAGCCCTTGGCACAATACAGGAAATTTCCTCCTCACTCCCCCAGAGACCCCTGCTCTATGCCCAGAGGAAGGCAAAAGACCTCCAGGATCCCTGGGCTAATCTGGCCTGGAAGAAAATGAAGTAACAGGCAGTAGCAAATGTTATTAACAGGTTGGGTTGTTTCTGTCTGCAAAGGAATTCTACTCCACCTCCAGCATCCCGTCTCACACAGCAGCTGACCCAGATCCTTTAGAAGGCCAACAACAGGGCAGTTTCTCTGGAGGGCCAAAAACAGGGCAGAGAGGCCGAGGCCTCCTTAAGAACACAAGAAGAGCCCTGCTGGGTCAGACCAGTGAGGGTCCATCCAGTCCAGCCTCCTGCCTCACACAGTGGCCAACCAGTTCCTCTGGAGGGCCACCAACAGGGCAGAGAGGCTCGAGGCCTCTGTACAGGAACGTGAGAAGAGCCCTGCTGGATGAGACCAGTGGTCCATCTAGTCTCAAGCTTCCTGTCTCACACAGGGGCCAGCCAGTTCCTCTGGAGGGCCAACAACAGGACAGAGAGGCCGAGGCCTTCCCCTAACAAGAACATCCGAAGAGCCCTGATGGATCAGACCAGTGAGGATCCATCCAGTCCAGCCTCCTGTCTCACACCGTGGCCAGCCAGTTCCTCTGGAGGGCCAACAACAGGGCAGAGAGGCCGAGGCCTTCATAAGAACCATCAGAAGAGCCCTGCTGGGTCAGACCAGTGAGGGTCCATCGCAGTCCAGCCTCCTGCCTCACACAGTGGCCAGCCAGCTCCTCTGGAGGGCCAGCAACAGGGCACAGAGGCCGAGGCCTTCACTAGAACATCAGAAGAGCCCTGCTGGATGAGACCAGTGAGGTCTATCCAGTCCAGCATCCTGTCTCACACAGCAGCTAGACCAGTTCCTCTGGAGGGCCAAAACAGGGCACAGAGGTCAAGACCTTCCCTGGCATCTATAGTTAAAAAGGACCAGGCAGTAGTGTGATGTGAAGGACCTCAACCTGAGATCTCTGGAGAGCCGCTGCCAGTCTGAGTGGACAATACCGACCTTGCTGGACCGAGGGTCTGATTCGGTAGAAGGCAGCTTCCCGTGTTCATGATAACTCGAGCCTCCACCGTGTCACCGCGCGATGAGTCCTGTCCCTTGTGAGTCAGCCCGTTTTCCTCCTGATTCCCCTCCCACTTCTCTTTCTTTTTTTAAAAAAACATTTTATTAATTTTTTCCTAAACCATATAACAATATAACCAAATAATAACATAAAAAACTGAAAAACATTATATTTAGATAGTGGAAAAACATATCGCGTTTTACAGGATCATATGCACACAAAAGAGCTGCGGTGGCCCAAGTGGTTAAGACGCTGAACTGCAGGCTGTGGAAGGTCAGTAGTTCAGCAGTTCAAGACCCAGGTGCCGCAAGATGGAGTGAGCTCCCTTCTCTAGTTCCAGCTCCTGCCAACCTAGCAGTTTGAAAGCAAGAAATTGCAAGTAGATAAATAGGTACCACTTCGGTGGGAAGGTCACAGCGTTCCGTGCACCTCGGTGTTTAGTCATGCCGGCCACATGACCATGGAAAACACCTTCAGACAGCGCTGGCTCTTCGGCTTTGAAACGGAGATGAGCACCGCAACCCTAGAGTCGGATCCGACTGGCTTTCGAGCAAGGGGAAACCTTCACCTTTACTATGCACACAAAGCAATTACCATAAATGAAGTCTGTCTGTTGCATCTGGTATTTTCCTTTGGTCAATAAGATATCATCAAACTGGTAACCATACGATAGTAAAACTCACTATAATGAGCAACGGTCCCTCTCAGCTGTGGAGTCTTGTGAGCAAAAATTCTACTCTGTGAGCTACTGGCATTAAAGTTGTGAGCGATTGGGCTGCTGCATAAATGAGTTAAATTGAGCAAACTTACGGACAGCGGAAGACAGGAGGGCCTGGCAATCTGGTCCATAAGTCAAAGTCGGGCTCGACTGTGCGACTGAACAACGACAACATAAATGAGTTGCTCTGGAGCCCTGCCGGAGCTTAGACAAAAACGTGTGAGCCGGAGGCTAAGGAACTGTGAGCCGGCTCACACTGACTCAGCTCAGAGGGAACACTGATCAAGCAGCAATGTTCCCTCTAAGCTGAGTGAGTGTGAGCCAGCTCATCGTTTTTTAGCCTCCGGCTCACACATTTTTGTCTCCGCTCAGGAAGGGAGGGCTCCAAAGCAGACGAATTTATGCAGTAGCCAAATCACTCACTCATAACTTTAACACCAGTCGCTTGCCAAGTAGAATTTTTGCTCACAAGACTCCACAGCTTAGAGGAAGCATTGATAAGCAGTACCCCTTATCTATTGATTTCAGTGCATCTGTTCACTTTCCCATTATATATGTATTCCATAACTTCGTACGCCAGGGGTGTCAAGCACGCAGCCCTGGGGTCCATATCAGGAGGGCTTCTCTCAGGCCCACAGTGGGAACTGGCTGTCTTCTGCTTCTTCTTCCAGTCTCTGCTGCTGCTGCTGCGTCATCGTAGGTTTGCAACTTCCAGGGTGCATTCAGATGCGCCGTTTCAGCTGCTTTCGGCACGCCTCAGAAACGGCTTTTATGTGCGCGTTCATATGGCCAACATCTGCGCACCGTCCCCAGCCGTCGCTTTCTGGAGGAAACCCCCTTTAAAGTGGAGTATTTTGACACCACTTACCAAGTGGTGTTTTCCCGATTCTCCGTTTCGAGCCGCACTTTCCGCTGTCTGATCGCTCCGTCAAGCCGCTTCTGGGTGCTTCAACCCCCCTCCCCTCTGGGAAGCTGCCTCCGGCTTCCGCTTTTAGTCCGCCATTTTTTTTTTGCCTTAGCGGTGTGCGCTTGAGCGGAGCTCCGCAGTTAAGTTAAATAAAGAAAAGCTTCAATGGTGCCTAGTTTAGGCATTTAGACGGGTCCGGGATCTCAGGGAGGCCAGTTTTGGGGAGAAAATGTATACAGTAGTCTTCATTTAAACTTTAAAGGGACGGGTTGAAATCGCTGTTCTGCGCACGGGTCAGACTTTTCATTCTGGAGAGGGCTGCCTGTGCGCATGCTCAGACGAGAGGGGGGAAACCCCACCTTCATGAGGACGGCAGGGAGCCCCGAAGGAGGAGGTCAGCGTGATTGCGATTCTCCAGTTTTAAAAAAACCCAACGCATCGAGCCGGAGCAGTTTAAACCGCTCCAGCACGCTGTCTGGACGCACCTACAGCTACACACCTGGACAGCAGACTCAAGATTGCAACAGCACAGACAATTTGATGCCATAATTCAGAGCAAGAGGTGTCAGTGATCAGAGGCTGTTAAATAAACAAAATATTGCAAGGGCGCTAATGCTTTAAGCATGTTTTTGTTTTAAGTAAAAAAAAGTAAAATCATTGTGTTTGTGTCCTTTATAAAGTTTATATCTCTGCTACCTGGCGTTACATTTTATGACACACCTGGCCCGGCCCAACGAGGTCTCATTTATGTCGGATCTGGCCTTCGTAACAAATGAGACCGACACCCCCGTCGCATGCCATAAACTTACTTTCTCTTCCAGGCGTGCTCCAAAGTCTGCGCCTACGTCCGGAAGCAGGTGGAGAAGATCCGGAATTCCATGGACGGCAAGAACGTGGACACGGTCCTGATGGAGTTCGGCGTCCGCTTCCACCGGCTCATCTACGAGCACCTCCAGCAATACTCCTACAGCCTCATGGGGGGCATGCTGGCCATCTGCGATGTGGCCGAGTACAGGAAGTGTGCCAAAGAGTTCAAGGTAAGGGTCGGGAAAGCCCGGCAGGCTTTTAGGGGCTGTGCTGGCGGGAGGCGTCCAGTAGGTTAGTTTCCCCCCTTCCGTCCTAACGCTGGCCCCTGATCTGGGAGTTCTAGGCTGGCCAGATCTTATTGGTTCTCAGGTGCTAGGCAAGGTTATGCTTGTAGCTGCCATGCTTGTAGCTGCCACCACGTCCTGTGGCAGTACCAAAGAAGTCCAGGGTTGCTATGCAGAGACAATGGCAAGCCCACCTCTTGAGCATCTCTTGCCTGAAGGCTCCGCAGGGTCATAGAATCGTAGAATGTTGAGAGTTGGAAGGGGCCTTGCAGGTCATCTAGTCCAGCCCCCTGCACTCTGCAGGGTCACCGTAAGTCGGCTGTGACTTGACAGCCCTTTCCGTCAACTGCCCCGACCTGGATGGCCCAGGATGGCCTGATCTTGTCAGGTCTTGGAAGCTAAGGAGGGCCGGCCCTGGTTAACATCAGAGAAGCCAATGCTGAATCAGGCCAATGGCCCATCTAGTCCAACACTCTGTCACACAGTGGTCAAAAATACCCGGTGCCATCAGGAGGTCCAGCAGTGGGGCCAGGACACTCGAAGCCCTCCCACTGCTGCCCCCCCAGCACCAAGAATAGAGTGCATCACCTGCCCCAGACTGAGAGTTCCTGTCTATACATAAGAACATAAGAGAAGCCAATGTTGGATCAAGCCAATGGCCCATCCAGTCCAACGCTCTGTCACACAGCGGCCAAAAATACCAGGTGCCATCAGGAGGTCCAGCAGTGGGGCTAGGATATGAGAAGCCCTCCCACTGTTGCCCCCCCAAGCACCAAGAATACAGAGCATCCCTTGCCCCAGACTGAGAGTTCCTATCTATACCTTGTGGCTAATAGCCACTGATGGACCTCTGCTCCATACACTTATCTAATTCCCTCTTGAAACTGTCCATGCTTGTAGCTGCCACCACCTCCTGTGGCAGTGAATTCCATATGTTAATCACTCTTTGGGTGAAGAAGTATTTCCTTTTATCTGTTCTAACCCGACTGCTCAGCAATTTCATGGAGTGCCCACCAGAGTTCTTGTATTGTGAGAAAGGGAGAAAAGTACTTCTTTCTCAACCTGCTTTATCCCATGCATAATCTTGTAAACTTCAATCGTGTCACCCCTCAGCCGTCGTTTCTCCAAGCTAAAGAGCCCCAAGCGTTTTAACCTTTCTTCATAGGGAAGGTGTTCCAACCCTTTGATCATTCTAGTTGCCCTTCTCTGCACTTTTTCCAATGCTATAATATCCTTTTTGAGATGTGGCGACCAGAACTGTACACAGTATTCCAAATGAAGTCGCACCAATGATTTATACAGGGGCATGATGATACTGGCTGATTTGTTTTCAATTCCCTTCCTAATAATCCCCAGCATAGCGTTGGCCTTTTTTATTACAGCTGCACACTGGCTAGACATTTTCATTGAGTTATCCACTACGATTCCAAGATCTCTCTCTTGGTCCGTCTCTGCCAGTTCAGACCCCATCAATGTGTATTTATATTTAGGATTTTTGGCTCCGATGTGCATCACTTTGCACTTGGCCACATTGAACCCCATTTGCCACGTTGACGCCCACTCACCCATCCTCGACAGATCCCTTTGGAGTGCCTCAAACTCCACCCTGGTCTTCACCACCCTGAACAACTTCGTGTCATCTGCAAATTTAGCCACTTCACTGCTTACTCCCAATTCCAAATCGTTAATAAATAATAAGCCCACCAAGAAGAAGAAGAGAAGAGATTGGATTTATACCCCACCCTTCACTGCCCAAAGGCGTCTCAGAGCGGCTTATAAACTCCTTTCCCTTCCCCTCCCCACAACAGACACCCCGTGAGGTAGGTGGGGCTGAGAGAACTTCTGACAGAAACTGTCCTTGAGAGAACAGCTGTGCCAGAGCTTGTGACTGACCCAAGGTCACATCAGCAGGTGCAAGCGGAGGAGCGGGGGAATCAAACCCGGTTCTCCCAGATAAGAGTCCGCGCACTTAACCACTACACCAAACTGGCCGTCCAGGGTTGCTACTTAGAGGCAGGCAATAGCAGACCACCTCTGCTCATCTCTTGCCTCGAAAACCTTACGGGGCCGCCGTAATTGAGCTGTAACTTGATGGCCCTTCCCACCACTACGACGTCGTATTGAGAAAGGGATTGCACAAATAGCTCTGTTTCCCCCGGGACCCACGTTTGCAAGCAGGCTTTTTGCAAGCGGCAAAGCAGAGATATTTTTTCCTGTGACTTTGCATACAGCGTTCTACAGCACGCCTTGTGGGAATCTGCACCTGGGTCTTCGTTGTCTGAGTTTCAAACCACTGCACTGTACAGGCGGCAGCCGGGGGGTGGGGGGAGGCGTTGTCCCCAGGCGGGACCCCCCCCCATCTAGGTACCGACTAGACTGGGATCTGCTTCAGTTCCTCAAGGTTATTGGATCTGCCTGCCTTTAGACCGGACCTGCATGGAGCTAGTTTGGTGTAGTGGTTAGGAGCGCGGACTCTAATCTGGGGGAACCGGGTCTTGGTTCCCTCTCTCCTCCACATGCAGCTGCTGGAGCGACCTTGGGTCAGTCCTGTGGGACTCTCTGGACTGGGTACCACCAGGGAACCACGGAAAAATAGCCGACTGCCCGGCGGCTTAAATGCGGCAGAGTTTGGTGCCTGGTGTGGCAACAGACTTGCAAAGTCACACGGCGTAGGCAGTCAGTTCTAAAACTAAGAAGTATTTATTTATTTTATTGCATTTTTCTGTCCCGCCCTCCCCGCGAAGTAACATTCATTGAAGGAAATACATGGTTGAGAGTGGGAGGTAAGAGAGAGATCAAATAGGTAAATTGGATACTGCAATCAGAAGGTAATATATAGCCTGGAAAGATCGATCTGTGGACAGAATGGAAATGTCTCTGCTTCTGTCTATAATTTTTTTCTCTCTCTGTTTCTTTTGAATGAATGATAGCAGGAATGCATTAGCATAATAGGCCACACCCAACAGCAGGAACTCATCGGGATTGGCTACATTTGGGGTGTGTGGCCTAACATGCAAAGCAGTCCCTGCTACCAAAAAAGCCCTGGGGTTTTGACAACAAACAAGGTAAACAGAATAAGAAGCAAAAGGTGGGTGTGGCTGGATGGCCCCACTTCTGGCAACATGGGGGTGTGGCCTGATATGCTAATGAGCCTATTATGCTAGTTCCTGCTGTTGGGTGTGGCCTAATATGCTAATGAGTTTCTGCTGTTGGGTGTGGCCTATTATGCTAATGAGTTCCTGTTGGGCTTTTCCTACAAAAGAAGACCCGGAGGTATTTGTGAATTTCCTGCACTGTGCAGGGGGTTGGACTAGATGACCCTGGAGGTCCCAAACAACTCTCTGTTCCTATGACCGATCCTTTGCTCCGTCTTGTCCCCCTCCGCAGATCGCGCTGGTCCTGCAGCTTTTCGACATGCTCCACTCCCTCTGCAACCTCCTCGTCGTCAATCCGGACAACCTGAAGCAGGTCTGCTCCGGGGAGCAGCTGGCTATCCTGGAGAAGCACCTTCTGCATTCCTTTGTCCAACTTCGCCTCGACTACAGATCCACTCGCCTCGGTCGCCACTTCAGCTGAGAGGGCGGCGGCGGCGGGAGCCGCAGCGCCGAGCTCTTTGCCGGGACTCAGCCGACGTAGATAGCACGGGGGGGGGGGGGGCCCTGGCCGGAACGACAGGCACGGCCGTCATTTAAGCCCGGCCTCTCCGGCATCCTCTCTCCCTGTGGAATAAACGGCCTCCGGATACGAACGTTCTGCAGAAACGCTTCCGTTTATTTATCTCTTTGTTTGATTTTTTTACCCCGCCCTCCCCGCCAAGGCGGATTCAGGGACAGCTTACATAAGAGAACCCATAAAACAGCGCTCTAAATATCAACGCCCCCCAGAGAGCACTGAGGTCGGGGACCCAAAAATCGCCTGACCGTCCCTGGTCCGAAAGATGCCATACTGGCCTCTACCAGGGCCAGGGCCTTTTCGGTGGCAGCTAAGCAGGGTCGGCCGTGGTTAATACCTGGATGGGAGGCCACCAAGGAAGCCCCGGGTTGCTCCGCAGAGGCAGGAAATGGCCAACCACGGCTGTTCACCTCTTGCCTCGACCCGGATGGCCCAATCTAGCCTGATCTCATCAGATCCTGGTGGAACGAGCTCCCGGAAGACATCAGGGCCCCGCGGGACCTCTCACAGTTCCGCAGGGCCTGTAGAACGGAGTTCTTCGATTAGGAGGCGCCACTGATGAATGAGGGCTGGAAACGGAACCGTCAAGGCCCTCTGCTATGTTACGGACATCAAGACAACGGGACGCCGGCCTACTTATATCGGCCCACTTCAGCAAACGCCGTCTGCACCAGTTGCTCTTTATGTATGCTATGGTTTGGAATTTGACCGTTACGTATTTACGTATTTGTATTTTATTGTATTTTGGTCTGTGTACGCCTGCTTTGAGCCTGCATGTGCAGGCAAGGGCGGGATATAAGTCTAAAATAAATAAATAATCAATATAAAATACATGATAAAAATTTAAAACCATTAGTATATCTCGTCGAAGGCTTTCACGGCCGGAGTTCATTCGTCGCTGTAGATTTTCCGGGCTGGGTGGCCGTGGTCTTGGCACTGTAGGACCTGACGTTTCGCCAGTAGCCGTGACTGGCATCCTCAGAGGTATAACACAGAAAGACGGAGTGCTCTCTGTGTCAAGGTGAGCAGAAAAATGGTAGGCAAGTAATCTATATCTACCCTGGAAGGTGAGGTAGGGCCTAGTCATTATCTTGTAGGAGTTCTTCTTGTAGTAGTTTTCTGCTCACCTTGACACAGAGAGTACTCCGTCTTTCTGTGTTATACCTCTGAAGATGCCAGTCACAGCTGCTGGCGAAACGTCAGGTCCTACAATGCCAAGACCACGGCCAAACGACCCGGAAGATCTACAACAACATTAGTCTGTCGTTGGCGAAGCAGATATAATGAAGTGCATTTGGAAACCTTCGTCCGGCCATTCATCCACTCTCGGCCGGCCTAGGCTGGCAGTAAAATCAGCACAGGGCATAGGTGGTAAGGCAAAGCTCCTTACCCGAATGCCTGACGGAAGAGCTCCATTTTCGTGGTCCTGTGGAATTGTGAGAGGTCCCGCAGGGCCCTGATCTCATCCGGAAGCTCATTCCGATTGGTTGGTGCTGCCACAGAAAAGGCCTTGGTCCTGGTCGATACCAGCCTGGCGTCCTTATGGCTGGGCGGGGGGCGGGGGGGGGCAAGTGGTTTTGTGACCCTGACCGTAGTGCTCTCTGGGGAACGTGTGGGGAAAGGCAGTCCCTCAGGTAGGCCGGTCCCTGACCATAAGAACATAAGAGAAGCCAATATTGAATCAGGCCAACGGCCCATCCAGTCCAACACTCTGTCACACAGCGGCCAAAACGCACCAGGTGCCATCAGGAGGTCCAGCAGTGGGGCCAGGACACCAGAAGCCCTCCCACTGCTACCCCCTCCAGCACCAAGAATAGAGTGCATCACCTGCCCCAGACTGAGAGTTCCCATCTATACCCTGTGGCTAACAGCCACTGATGGACTTCTGCTCCATTTGTTTATCTAATTCCCTCTTGAACCTGTCCATGCTTGTAGCTGCCACCACCTCCTGTGGCAGTGAATTCCATGTGTTAATCACTCTTAGGGTGAAGAAGTATTTCCTTTTATCTGTTCTAACCCGACTGCTCAGCAATTTCATGGAGTGCCCACCAGAGTTCTTGTATTGTGAGAAAGGGAGAAAAGTACTTCTTTCTCAACCTGCTCAATCCCATTCATAATCTTATAAACCTCGATCATGTCACCCCTCAGCCGTCGTTTCTCCAAGCTAAAGAGCCCCAAGCCTTTTAACCTTTCTTCATAGGGAAGGTGTTCCAACCCTTTTATCATTCTAGTTGCCCTTCTCTGCACTTTTTCCAATGCTATAATATCCTTTTTGAGATGTGGTGACCAGAACTGTACACAGTATTCCAAATGAGGTCGTACCAATGATTTATACAGGGGCATGATGATACTGGCTGATTTGTTTAAAAAATAAAGGGCTTTAAAAGTCAAAAACAGCACCTTGAAGCAAATCCGGTATGCTGTTGGCAGCCAGTGCAATGTCTTTAGCACAGGCCGGACGTGCTCCCTCGTGTGGAGGCCCATCAGCAGCCTGGCCACCGTATTTTGCTCCAGCTACAACCTCCAGGGAAACCCTGCCTCACCCGAGCATTTCCGTCTTCACTTCTGAATGGAACAAATCCTAATCCTTTGGCAGTTCCCTCACTGCGAATGGCTTGGATTTCCCTGCGGGTTCTCGATCAATCGAAACCTTAGTCCGATACAAAATCTATTTATGTATATTTTTAGGCCACCTTTCCCCGGAGACAGTCAGCAGTAATTGTAAAAAAAGTTTTTGGGACTCACTCCGCTGCTTGTGTATCCCACACGTTCGAAGCAAAATGTGGCAAATGTATTAGTTGTCTCCTGGGATAACTAATAACTGCAGGCCCTCATAACCACAGGTTCACATAAGCCAAGGGGATGCACATATCCATCTCCCTGCTCACCCGCGAATACTACAAGTTACCATTTTGCAGTCAGCCTATGGTGGAAACCACGTTGACCCAGGCAGGGGAGTTGGCCCAATGAATCCACCCTTTCGTTTGGTTTGCGCTCCTTAAACCCTCTGGCTCTTTCCCAGTGTGACCTTCCTGGTGTAAATAAGAACATCAGAGAAGCCAATGTTGGATCAGGCCAATAGCCCATCCAGTCCAACACTCTGTCACACAGTGGCCAAAAACACCAGGTGCCATCAAGAAGTCCCCCAGTGGGGCCAGGACACTAGAAGCCCTCCCACCACTGCCCCCTCCAGCACCAAGAATACAGAGCATCCCTTGCCCCAGACCGAGAGCTCCTCTCTATACCTTGTGGCTAATAGCCACTGATGGACCTCTGCTCCATATGCTTATCGAATTCCCTCTTGAAACCGTCCATGCTTGTAGCTGCCACCACCTCCTGTGGCAGTGAATTCCATGTGTTAATCACACTTTGGGTGAAGAAGGACTTCCTTTTATCCACTCTAACCTGACTGCTCAGCAACTTCATTGAGTGCCCACCAGAGTTCCTGTATTGTGAGAAAGGGAGAAAAGTGCCTCTTTCTTGACCTGCTCAATCCCATGCATAATCTTATAAATCTTGATCATGTCGCCCCTCCGCTGTTGTTTCTCCAAGTGAAAGAGCCCCAAGCGCTTTAACCTTTCTTCATACACTTTTCCCCAATGCTATAATATCCTTTCTGACATGTGGTGACCAGAAATATTAAACTTGCCATTACCTGTGAGCTATCAAGAATTTGGGGTCCAGCAGAGAGACGTGCCCTTTATTCTTATTGCAGGTTGCCTGTTCGATGGCGGGCCTCTGGTCCCATTTCAAAGCCCCTTCCAGCCATTCCATCTTCTTCCCTGTTTCTCCCGGTAGTCATCAGTTGCCCGCGTCCTGCCATACCTTTTCCTCTCACTTCTGTGCTTGAGCATGTATGTTTGTGTGGGGGGGAGGGCGTCCTAAACAAACACAGCAATTTGGAAGATCCAAGTCCAACAAGACTTCCCAGGGTATAAGATTTCCAGAGTCAAAGAACCCTGTGAGCCTTTAAGGCGCTCCCGGGCTCAAAAGTTGCTCTTCTACTCTGGGTCAACACGGGTACCCACCCAAAATTATCTTCATATGGATTTGGGTTGTTCTTTTGGCAGCTTGGCAGAGGTTCTGGGTTGTGGGAAAAGAAGGGGCTGTGGCTTAGCTGGTAGAGCCTGTGCTTGGCATGCAGAAGGTCCCAGGTTCAATCCCCATCATCTCCAGTTAAAAGACCAGGCAGGAGGTGATGTGAAAGACCTCCGCCTGAGACTCTGGCATGCAGAAGGTCCCAGGTTCAATCCCTGGCATCTCCAGTTGAAAGGACCAGGCAGGAGGTGATGCGAAAGACCTCCGCCTGAGACTCTGGCATGCAGAAGGTCCCAGGTTCAAGCTCCGGCATCTCCAGTTAAAAGGACCAGGCAGCAGGTGATGTGAAAGACCTCCGCCTGAGACTCTGGCATGCAGAAGGTCCCAGGTTCAATCCCCGGCATCTCCAGTTAAAAAGGACCAAGCAGGAGGTGATGTGGAAGACCTCCGCCTGAGTCCCTGGAGAGCTGCCACCAGTCTGAGTAGACAGTGCTTGATCCTGTTGGACCGATGGATCTGATTCCGTAGAAGGCAGCTTCAGCTGTTCACGGTTGATAATGGGACAAAGTTTGAGTCCAGTAGCACCTTTAAGACTGAGAAAGTTTAATTCTGAGTATAAGCTTTTGTGTGCATGAAGCAGTGTGCCTGCACATGAAGGCTTATACCCAGAATGAAACTTTCTCGGTCTTAAAGTTGCCATTGGTTCAGACCAACATGGCTAACCACCTGAACCTGTGGTTGATCGTGGTAATGGTTCCCTTTGTTTTTAACGTCACAGACAGCCAGTTAGGACTCGGAGCACGGACTCTAATCTGGGAGAACCGGGTTTGATTCCCCACTGCGCCACATGCAGCTAGCTGGGTGACCTTTGGTCAGTCACAAGTTCTTTCAGAGCTGTTCTCTCACAAGCAGTTCTCTCAAGAGCTCTCTCAGCCCCACCGACCTCACAGGGTGTCTGTTGTGGGGAGGGGAGGGGAAAGGAGGTTTTGTAAGCTGCTCTGAGGCTCCCGAGTGAAGGGCGGGATATAAATCTAACTCTTCTCCATGGGAAGAAATTGAATGGCTGACGCTTTTCCCGAAGGGCCGCTGAGAGCTACTGCGGGCCCCCAACAAAGATTCTTTTGGGGTTGCCTGCTCCACTGCACAGACCAAACATCATACGGAAGCAAATCACATGACTTACCAGCTCAAGAATCCCCCACAATCCCACTTCCCAGGCATGGAGATGTAGTAATGGAGCTGGGAAAAGGTTCACTAACTGAATTGGTGTGGGTCACACAGATGTTAAAAGCCGCCGGAGACCCAAAGGGGGGGAGTGTGAGGATCTTTGGGGTGACCGCAAGCAGCCGTTGATCAGTCCCTGCAAATGTGATGACCGGCAGTGGTCCCGCTGGCAGATGAAAATGTGAGTCGGGCTGGAGGAGTGCCCTGCCTGTTCCACTTGCACCTGCTGGTGTGACCTTGGGTCGGTCCCAAGCTCTGGCACAGCTGTTCTCGAAAAAGAGCAGTTTCTGTCAAGAGCTCTCTCAGCCCCACCTACCTCATAGGGTGTTGGTTGTGGGGAGGGGAAGGGAAAGGAGTTTGTAAGCCGCTCTGAGACACCTTTGGGTAATGAAGGCGGGGTATGAATCCAATCTCTTCTTCTTCTTCTTCTAGTTCTGATAAGAGCTGTTTTTGAAAAAGAGCAGTTTCTGTCAGAGTTCTCTCAGCCCCACCTACCTCACAGGGTGTCTGTTGTGGGGAGGGGGAGGGAGATGCCTTTGGGCAGTGAAAGGTGGGGTATAAATCCAATCTCCTCCTCCTCCTCTTCCTCTTCTTCCTCTTCTTCTTCTTCTTCTTCTTCTTCTGATCAGCTCCCAGTTACGCCCTCTGCATTCTTGGTGTATCCGACCAGAAGAAGCCCTTTCTGACAGAAACGTACGGCTTGCTCTTGAAAGGTTTCAACTGATAAAGTCTCCTTGTCAAGTTTGCCGAGAGCCAGTTTGGCGTAGCAGTTAAGAGCGCGGACTCTAATCTGGGAGAACCGGGTTTGATTTCCCCACTCCTCCACATGCGGCTGCTGGTGTGACCTAGGGTCAGTCACAAGTTCTTTCAGAGCTAGTTGCTGTAGATTTTCCGGGTTGTGTGGCTGCGGTCTTGGCATTGTAGGACCTGACGTTTCGCCAGTAGCTGTGACTGGCATCCTCGGAGGTATAACACAGAAAAGATGGCGTACTCTCTGCGTCAAGGTGAGAAGAAAAAAGTGGTAGGCAGGTAATTTATATCTGCCCTGGAAGGTGGGGTAGGTTCTGAGTCATTATCTTGTAGGAGTTCTCCAGGCTATGAACATGCTAATGGAGGAGCTTTCCTGAGGAGGTTCTTTTGTCTATGGATTGTTTCCTGAGGAGGTTTCCTGTTTCCTGAGGAGGTTCTTTTGTCTATGGATTGTTTCCTGAGGAGGTTTCCTGTTTCCTGAGGAGGTTCTTTTGTCTATGGATTGTTTCCTGAGGAGGTTTCCTGTTTCCTGAGGAGGTTCTTTTGTCTATGGATTGTTTCCTGAGGAGGTTTCCTGTTTCCTGAGGAGGTTCTTTTGTCTATGGGTTGTTTCCTGAGGAGGTTTCCTGTTTCCCGAGGAGGTTCTTTTGTCTATGGGTTGTTTCCTGAGGAGGTTTCCTGTTTCCCGAGGAGGTTCTTTTGTCTATGGATTGTTTCCTGAGGAGGTTTCCTGTTTCCTGAGGAGGTTCTTTTGTCTATGGGTTGTTTCCTGAGGAGGTTTCCTGTTTCCCGAGGAGGTTCTTCTGTGTGTGGAATGGCTACTGAAACTCTAATCTTATCTGTAGTGCTAAATCCAACCTCTTCTTCTTTTTCTTCCCCCAAGAACCCTTTAGGCCTCCCCGAGCCCAGTCAGAATGGCCCAACCGTATAATGCTCTAGATTTTGGTTTCCTAAGTGCTAAAATCGAACACGGCGTTCCAGTGACAAACCAGAGGAGGAGTGTGCCAGTTTCCTCCCCTCCCCCAGAGCATTCTGGGAGGACGCCCGCTCTGTTCAGTCGCGTCACTCTCTTCCTCGGCCATGGCAGAGGCACAAAGATTTCCGCGGACACCGGAGGAGGTGTTCGCCTGTACGCCTGCCATTTCCCCGAAGCTGTGATGTGGTTTCCAAGCGGTACCTCTCTGATACCTCTGCAGCTGAGAGCCAGCGTTTTCAAGCAACGGTTCTGCTTGCCGGGAGAAATCGTTTGCACAAGAGAAAGATTGTCAGCTTGTCGAGATTTCAAAATGGCAAGCGAGACGCTGCTGGCACAGTCCTGGGCTTGGCAAACGGTATCAGAAGAGCACTTCAAAATGTCCTTCGTTGTATATTTTCCCTTGTTTTTTTAAAAAAAAGTTGCACAAAGGTTCCTTTCCTCTGTTTGGTAGGGTTGTTCTTGCAACACCAGGTTCATTTGCAGCACGCTCTGTTAAAACCCATGGAAGTTAACTGAACAGAATGTGGACGATGCTTCTAAACAGGGCTATTTTGGGGCAGGAACGCACAGGAACAGAGTTCCGGCTGGCTCTCGAGTTGGCCACACCCAGCAGGAACTCATTAGCATAACAGGCCATACCCAACAGCAGAAACTCATTAGGATTGGCTACATGAGGGGTGTGTGGCCTAACATGCAAAGGCGTTCCTGCTGCAAAAAAAGCCCTGGGTTTTGACAACAAACAAGGTAAACAGAATAAAAAGCAAAAGGTGGGTGTGGCTGGATGACCACACTTCTGGTAACATGGGGGTGTGGCCTAATAGGCTAATGAGCTGTGCTGTCATGGGTGTGGCCTAATATGCTAATGAGTTTCCACTATTGGGTGTGGCCTATTATGCTAATGAGTTCCTGCTGGGCTTCTTCTACAAAAAAGCCCTGCTTCTAAATGAGGCAGTGGATCCTTCAGCCCGAAGTCATCTTTTGGTTGCTTCTGTTCACGCGGTACTAAGGTTGCTCACAGCTAAAATAAACCCTGGTAGTGGAGAGTGTCATAAGAAAGTCAGAAGAGTCCTGCTGGATCAGGCCAATAATCCATCTAGTCCAGCATCATGTCTCACGCAGGGGCCAATCAGTTCCTCTGGAAGGCCACCAACAGGGCAGAGAGGCCAAGGCCTTCATAAGAACATCAGAAGAGCCCTGCTGGATCAGGCCAGTGGTCCATCTAGTCCAGCATCCTGTCTCACACAGGGGCCAATCAGTTCCTCTGGAAGGCCACCAACAGGGCAGAGAGGCCAAGGCCTTCATAAGAACATCAGAAGAGCCCTGCTGGATCAGGCCAGTGGTCCATCTAGTCCAGCATCATGTCTCACGCAGGGGCCAATCAGTTCCTCTGGAGGGCCAACAACAGGGCAGAGAGGCCAAGGCCTTCATAAGAACATCAGAAGAGCCCTGCTGGATCAGGCCAGTGGTCCATCCAGTCCAGCCTCCTGACTCACACTGGGGCCAACCAGTTCCTCTGGAAGGCCACCAACAGGGCAGAGAGGCCAAGGCCTTCATAAGAACATCAGAAGAGCCCTGCTGGATCAGGCCAGTGGTCCATCTAGTCCAGCATCCTGTCTCACACAGGGGCCAATCAGTTCCTTTGGAAGGCCACCAACAGGGCAGAGAGGCCAAGGCCTTCATAAGAACATCAGAAGAGCCCTGCTGGATCAGGCCAGTGGTCCATCTAGTCCAGCATCCTGTCTCACACAGGGGCCAATCAGTTCCTCTGGAAGGCCACCAACAGGGCAGAGAGGCCAAGGCCTTCATAAGAACATCAGAAGAGCCCTGCTGGATCAGGCCAGTGGTCCATCTAGTCCAGCATCATGTCTCACGCAGGGGCCAATCAGTTCCTCTGGAGGGCCAACAACAGGGCAGAGAGGCCAAGGCCTTCATAAGAACATCAGAAGAGCCCTGCTGGATCAGGCCAGTGGTCCATCCAGTCCAGCCTCCTGACTCACACAGGGGCCAACCAGTTCCTCTGGAAGGCCACCAACAGGGCAGAGAGGCCAAGGCCTTCATAAGAACATCAGAAGAGCCCTGCTGGATCAGGCCAGTGGTCCATCTAGTCCAGCATCCTGTCTCACACAGGGGCCAATCAGTTCCTCTGGAAGGCCACCAACAGGGCAGAGAGGCCAAGGCCTTCATAAGAACATCAGAAGAGCCCTGCTGGATCAGGCCAGTGGTCCATCTAGTCCAGCATCATGTCTCACGCAGGGGCCAATCAGTTCCTCTGGAGGGCCAACAACAGGGCAGAGAGGCCAAGGCCTTCATAAGAACATCAGAAGAGCCCTGCTGGATCAGGCCAGTGGTCCATCTAGTCCAGCATCCTGTCTCACACAGGGGCCAATCAGTTCCTCTGGAAGGCCACCAACAGGGCAGAGAGGCCAAGGCCTTCATAAGAACATCAGAAGAGCCCTGCTGGATCAGGCCAGTGGTCCATCTAGTCCAGCATCCTGTCTCACACAGGGGCCAATCAGTTCCTCTGGAAGGCCACCAACAGGGCAGAGAGGCCAAGGCCTTCATAAGAACATCAGAAGAGCCCTGCTGGATCAGGCCAGTGGTCCATCTAGTCCAGCATCCTGTCTCACACAGGGGCCAATCAGTTCCTCTGGAAGGCCACCAACAGGGCAGAGAGGCCAAGGCCTTCATAAGAACATCAGAAGAGCCCTGCTGGATCAGGCCAGTGGTCCATCTAGTCCAGCATCCTGTCTCACGCAGGGGCCAATCAGTTCCTCTGGAAGGCCACCAACAGGGCAGAGAGGCCAAGGCCTTCATAAGAACATCAGAAGAGCCCTGCTGGATCAGGCCAGTGGTCCATCTAGTCCAGCATCCTGTCTCACACAGGGGCCAATCAGTTCCTCTGGAAGGCCACCAACAGGGCAGAGAGGCCAAGGCCTTCATAAGAACATCAGAAGAGCCCTGCTGGATCAGGCCAGTGGTCCATCTAGTCCAGCATCATGTCTCACGCAGGGGCCAATCAGTTCCTCTGGAGGGCCAACAACAGGGCAGAGAGGCCAAGGCCTTCATAAGAACATCAGAAGAGCCCTGCTGGATCAGGCCAGTGGTCCATCCAGTCCAGCCTCCTGACTCACACAGGGGCCAACCAGTTCCTCTGGAGGGCCGACAACAGGGCAGAGAGGCCGAGGCTGTTAAGTATCAACTCAACAACGATTTCAGCTTCAAAAGTGATTCAGCTTTATTTAACAGCAAGACTTCAGCTCAGGAACACACAACACACAAGTGGAGCACAGCTCCCTTTTTAAACTCTCCTGGGCTGTCAAAGCCACTCCCACAGTTAGCTAAAGGCCAATCACAACACAGAGATAAAGGCCAATCATAACACAGGGATAAAGGCCAATCAGGACCGTTCCCTCTTTGCAACATTCTCACACAGTGATTGGGTATTTACAATGGTTTCGCCGAAACCAGTCAATGGTAATGTGACAGCTGAAGAGCCACATTCAAACTCAAGCTTAACATGGAAATGTATAGCAAGGATTCACATCTCAGTACATAACAAAGGCCTTCATAAGAACATCAGAAGAGCCCTGCAGGATCAGACCAGTGGTCCATCCAGTCCAGCGTCCTGTCTCACACAGTGGCCAACCAGTTCCTCTGGAGGGCCAACAACAGGGCAGAGAGGCCGAGGCCTTCATGAGAACATCAGAAGAGCCCTGCAGGATCAGACCAGTAGTCCATCTAGTCCCGCATCCTGCCTCACACAGGGGCCAACCAGTTCCTCTGGAGGGCCAACAACAGGGCAGAGAGGCCAAGGCCTTCATGAGAACATCAGAAGAGCCCTGCTGGATCAGACCAATAGTCCATCCAGTCTAGCATCCTGTCCCCCACAGTGGCCAACCAGTTCCTCTGGAGGGCCAACAAAAGGGCAAAGAGGCTGAGGCCTTCATAAGAACATCAGAAGAGCCCTGCTGGATCAGACCAGTGGTATATCTAGTCCAGTCTCCTGTCTCACACAGTGGCCAACCAGTTCCTCTGGAGGGCCAACAACAGGGCAGAGAGGCCGAGGCCTTCATGAGAACATCAGAAGAGCCCTGCAGGATCAGACCAGTAGTCCATCTAGTCCCGCATCCTGCCTCACACAGGGGCCAACCAGTTCCTCTGGAGGGCCAACAACAGGGCAGAGAGGCCGAGGCCTTCATGAGAACATCAGAAGAGCCCTGCTGGATCAGACCAATAGTCCATCCAGTCTAGCATCCTGTCCCCCACAGTGGCCAACCAGTTCCTCTGGAGGGCCAACAAAAGGGCAAAGAGGCTGAGGCCTTCATAAGAACATCAGAAGAGCCCTGCTGGATCAGACCAGTGGTCTATCTAGTCCAGTCTCCTGTCTCACACAGTGGCCAACCAGTTCCTCTGGAGGGCCAACAACAGGGCAGAGAGGCCGAGGCCTTCATGAGAACATCAGAAGAGCCCTGCTGGATCAGACCAGTGGTCTATCTAGTCCAGCCTCCTGTCTCACACAGTGGCCAACCAGTTCCTCTGGAGGGCCAACAACTGGGCATAGAGGCTGAGGCCTTCTCTTGATAAAAACATAAGAGCCCTGTTGGATCAGACCAGGAGTCAATCTGGTTCAGCATCCTGTCTGGAGGTCCAACAACAGGGCATAGAGTTGCTTCCTGGCTCTGCAGTTCAGAGTTTCAGTGCCTCTGAATGTGGAGGCTCCCTTTAGTCACCATGGCTAGTAGCCACTGAGAGACCTCTCCCCCATGAATCTTTCAAATCCCCTCTTAAAGCTGTCCATGCCTGTGGCCATTACTACATCTTCTGACAGCAAATCCCACATTTTACTCACTGTGTAAAGGGGTCTTTCCTTTTCCCCATCATGAATCTACAGCCCGTCACCTTCATTGAATCTACCGCCCATCAGCTTCTACTTTACACAGAGAGGGATTAAAATCATAGAATCATAATCATAGAATATTAAGAGTTGGAAGGGACCTTGCAGGTCATCTAGTCCAACCCCTGCACCCTGCAGGAGCATAGCCGAAAGATAGCCCTACATACCTACAACGTACCCAAAAGATGGTCGTCCAGCCTCCGCTTGAAAACATCCAGCGAAGGAGCATCCACCACCTCCCGAGGCAGTCTGTTCCACTGCTCAGCCACTCTTACAGTTAGGAGGTTTCTCCTGATATCTAGCTGGTAACGACTCCCTTGTAATTTCCACCCGTTGGATCTAGTCTTGGAATCCAGGGCAAGAGAGAATAGATCTGCTCCATCTTCTACATGACAGCCCTTCAGATACTTGAAGACAGCCATCATGTCCTCTCTAAGCCTTCTCTTTCCCAGGCTAAGCCTACCCAACTCTTTCAGCCTTTCCTCGTCAGACTTAGATTCCAACCCTCTCACCGTCCCGCTTGCCCTCTTTCTGGCATCTCTGACAAATATTCATCCTGCCTCGTCTTGAAAGCTGTCAGCGAAGGGGAGCTCACCCACTTCCCTAGGCAGCTGATTCCACCTCTGAACCACTCTTGACCATGAAAAAGTTTTTCCTCATATCCAGCCGATACCTTTCTGCACGTAATTTAAACCCATCGCTTCGGGTCCTCTCCTCTGCTGCCAACGGGAACGGCTCCCTGCCCTCCTCTACATGACAGCCTTTCAGATATTGAAAGAGAGCAATCCTGTCCCCCCTCAGTCTCCTCTTTCTCCAAACTAAGCATTCCCAAGGCCCTTAAGCCTTTCCTCGTAGGGCTCAGTCTCCGGACCCCTGACAGTCCTCGTCGCTCTCTTCTGCACCCTCTCGATTGTGCCCACATCCTTTTTGAAGCGAGGCCTCCAGAACTGCACACAGGACTCCAGGTGCGGCCTGACCTAGGCAGTATACAGAGGGGCTCTGACCTCCTGCGATTTCCATGCTATGGCCCTCTTAATACAACCCAAGACCAATGCTCCCTCTAAGCGGCGGAGTCTTGTGAGCAAAAATTCTACTTGGTGAACTCCTGGCATTAAAGTTGTCAGCTGTCAAGTTCAAAAGCAAGTAGATCCAAGCATTCTTCAGAGTAAGAAGGGCTTTATTGGAATACAGTACTAAAACCCACAGTGAAGAGGTTATTGTCAGGAATGGCGGGACAAGCTGCACAAGCATGGTTATAGGTAAAGTTAAAGGTTCCCTTGCTCAAAAGCCAGTTGAATCCGACTCTAGGGTTGCGGTGCTCATCTCCGTTTCAAAGCCGAAGAGCCAGCGCTGTCCGAAGACGTTTCCGTGGTCATGTGGCCGGCATGACTAAACACCGAGGCGCACGGAACGCTGTTACCTTCCCACCAAAGTGGTACCTATTTATCTACTTGCAATTTCTTGCTTTTGAACTGCTAGCATGGTTATAGTGTGATGCAAAAGGCGACTAGCAAATGATCTGCAAGCGCGTGTGCGGGAAACTCCCGGCGGTAGAGTTACTTAATGGGCAGGAGACGACTCCCTCCTCCCCCTCGGCTTCACAGGACTGGAAAATTCTCATAGACTTAAGAATAGCCCAAAGCCTGCATTCAAGGCCACCGTGATAACACCGAGCAGCAGAGAAGAAGCTCCCACGTTACAGCTAGCATACCTACACAAGCGCAGAAGCAGGGACGAGATAGGGAACACAGAACAATGGACACAGTGTGAAACATTAAATGACCATTACTGACATCAGCGAGCGATTTGGCTACTGCATCAATCAGTTGGCTCTGGAGCCGTTCTTCCTGAGCGAAGACAAAAAATAAAAATGTGCGAGCTGGAGGCTAAAAACCTGTGAGCTAGCTCACACTAACTCAGCTGAGAGGGAACACTGCCCAAGACTGAATAGTATCAATGAATAAGTGATGGAGGACAGTTTGAACACATGAACACATGAAAGCCGCCTTATACTGAACCGGAGCCTCGGTCCGTCAAAGTCAGTATTGTCTACTCAGGCCGGCAGCAGCTGTCCAGGGTCCCAAGCCTAGATCTTTCACACCACCTGCTACCTGGTTCTTTTAACTGGAGACACCGGGGATTGAACCTGGGACCTTCTGCATGCCAAGTAGATGCTCTGCCACTGAGCCACGGCCCCTCTAGTTTGGCACTTCTTAACCGCCAATATGGCGTTGCGCCTATTATGTGATGACTTATAACCCTTTGATCAGACAACCCAGACAACTCATGGGCACGCAATGAAATTGCTGAGCAGTCAGGTTAGAACAGATAAAAGGAAGTACTTCTTCACCCAAAGAGTGATTAACACGTGGAATTCACAGCCACAGGAGGTGGTGGCAGCTACAACAATGGACTGTTTCAAGAGGGAATTAGATAAAGATATGGAGCAGAAGTCCATCAGTGGCTATTAGCCACAAGGTATAGATGGGAACTCTCAGTCTGGGGCAAGTGATGCTCTGTATTCTTGGTGCTGGGTGGGAGGGAGCAGCAGTGGTAGGGCTTCTAGTGTCCTGGCCCCACTGCTGGACCTCCTGAGGGCACCTGGTATTTTTTGGCCGCTGTGTGACAGAGTGTTGGACTAGATGGGCCATTGGCCTGATCCAACATTGGCTTCTCTTATGTTCTTATGGTAACCCATGTGGTACGGACACTCTAGTTATTCCACCCTTTCATTTTTTTTTCCTCTTACATTTGGTATTTTCCCATCACCGCGCCCACGATCCCAGCGACGGACCCCCTGATCCGCGCTCGAATAAACACAGAAGTTATCGGGAAATAAATAAAATTTGGGGCGGGCGGGGGGAGCGTCAAACCGCTGCGCGTTTCCGAAATATTATAGCTATTACGGTGCGTAATTGGGGAAAATATTTCCAGTAGCCCCTCGATATAATTTAAAGGACTATCCAAAACGAAATTTAAAAAATGCCCTTTTCTGTTCTGGTAATGAGTTAAAGTGCCGCTTTTCTGCGACTCCCTCGCCGTACGCTGGCATTTAACGAGGCGCAATCCAGCGGGCGCTGGAGAGGGAGGCGGGCAAATGGCGGTGTAATTATGCACCCTCCAATTGGTTAAAATGGGGAAATGCCAATAGGGTGGAAAATAACGTGTGTGTTTTTCCCCCCCTTTAAGAGTCCTATAATTTTTTTTTTAAAAAAAGCCCACCACGACTCGGTGTTTATGTTCTGTTTGCAATGCAGCAGAAGTGGTAAGAATAATGAAAGGGAAAGAGGGGAAGGGAGAACAGAGTGGTTACTGCTCCGTCAGAAATCAGCTTAGGGAAAAAAAAATACATATTGTGAAAGGGGCCGGAGGAGGATTGAAAAATGGATCCTGAAATGCTTAGAAACAGGCTGGTGCGGGAAGTCAGAAAGGGTGAGGAAAGAGACGAAATTCTAAGCGTGGCAGAGGCCCGCTGGTAGCACTTTAGCTTTCTTCAGTCCTGGGGGGTGGGGGGAGAGGTTCTGCAGGTTTCTGTGTCTTGCTTCAGGCCGAACTAGTTTCTCATCTGATGGCATTATGCATACGTCGGGTGTCTATTGGCCAGTGCCTGTGTCGTCCTCATCACCTGTCGCCTCCAATTCCTGGAGCCGTTTTTTAAATATAAAGTTGAGGGGTGCAGATGGGTTCAAGGACTGGGGTGAAGAGCTGATGGTGTCGGCTTTGAAAATGCTCAGCTCATCTTCTTTGGGGGAGGGGCTGTGGCTCACTGGCAGAGCCTCTGCATGGCATGCAGGAGGCCCCAGGTTCGATCCCCGGTGTCTCCAGTTAAAAGGATCAGGTAGGAGGCGATGTGGAAGACCTCAGCTTGAGACCCTGTAGAGCCGCTGCCTGTCGGAGTAGACAGTACTGACCTTGATGGACCCAATGTTCTGATGCAGTAGAAGGCAGCTTTATGTGTTCATGTGTGTTTTCCCAAAGATTACACAAACGCTACAGAGTTGGACAAGTCAGCACACCAAGGCCTGCCCTGCTGTGAGCTACAGACTCTCGGAATGTTAGAGTTGGAAGCAATGTTCCCTCTCAGTTGAGTTAGTGTGAGCTAGCTCACAGTTTTTTAGCCTCCAGCTCACACATTTTTGTCTTCGCTCAGGAAGGAGGGCTCCAGAGCAAACTGACTTATGCAGCAGCCAAATCGCTCACTCACAACTTTAATGCCAGTGGCTCACAAAGTAGAATTTTTGCTCACAAGACCCCACAGCTTAGAGGGAACATTGGTTGGAAGGGAAACAGAGATGAGCACCACCCCCTAGAATCAGATTCGACTGACTTTCGAGCAAGGGAAACCTTTACCTAATATCTTTGTAGTTTTGTATTGTTATATATCAATATGTTTCTGACGTAACTATTGTATTGTTCAGTGTCTAAACACAGAAACAAATCTGCTGATAGGTTAATATTGTAAATCTTATAGAACGGTTTTATATATATACTAGGCGCAAAGCCCGTTGCCTGGCTCAATGCAACGGGCCCTAGCCGGTGTGTGGGGGGAGGCCCCCCCATCCTCCCGTTGCGGGGGGGGGGAAGGCAGCGTCCACAGCAGGCCTCTCCAGCGCTGGAGAGGCATTAGATGGAGGCCTTGTGGGGGTCGTGGGCTGCAGTAGCGGCCATCGGCTGGCATGGATCTGAGGCTTCCGGAGGCCTACCAGTGTATGGGAGCCGCGGCTTTGGAGGGAGATCGCTATGTGTGTGGCCGCGGAGGAAGCGGGTGTCACCTCTTTCCATGGGTGGCCGGAGGCGGACTGTCCCATTGTCCTGGAGGGCGATTGGGGCCGGGCACCGGAGGAAGCGGGGGCCGCTCCTCTGCAGGCGTGGCTGCAGGAGGGCAGGCCCACTGGGCTTGCGGGCGAGTCCCGGGGCGCGGTGTAGGAAGCAGCCGCCGCTTATCCTCTGGGGCGGCTGGAGCCGTGCGGGCCCGCTGGCCTGAATCGCGAGTCAGGGTGCGGCGGCGTACAGCCGGGAGGATGGGCAGGGCAGGCAAAAGAGAGCCAGGCCCCGAGGTGGGCTCCGCCAGAGCAGCCATCCCTCCTGGCGTCTGCCGTGAGACTGGGGGCGTCAGGCAGCGCGCTGCCTGCGTGGGCGGGCCTGCGCCCACGCAGGCAGCCAAGGCAGCCAATGGCAAGGGACCGCCTCTCTGACCGGCAGGTCCCTCGGCCAACTGATTATGGCGCGCATTTTCGCCATATAAGGGCAGACGAAAACTCAGATATATATAAGGAAAGACTAGGGAGCAAAGCCTGTTGTGGTGGAAGACAACGGGCCCTAGAAAGGAAGGGAGGGAGGTGGAAGGGAGAGAGGGTTGGAGAAAGGAAGGAAGGAAGGAAGGAAGGAAGGAAGGGGGGAAGGGGGAAGAGTGAAAGAAAGGAGAGAGGAAGAAAGGAAAAGGGGGAAAGGAAGGGAAGAGGGGCAGAAAAGGGCTTCTCTGGGCCCAGCGAAGGCCTTTTCTGTCCCCACACACCATCCCCTGGGCCTTCTATGGGTGCAGTAGGCAGTGTGTGGGGGAAAAGGGCTTCTCTGGGCCTACTGCCCCCATAGAAGGCCCAGGGGATGGCATGTGGGGGCGGAAAAGGGCTTCTCTGGACCTAGTGCCCCATAGAAGGCTCAGGGGATGGCATGTGGGGGGGCAGAAAAGGGCTTCTCTGGGCCTAGTGCCCCATAGAAGGCCCAGGGGATGGGGTTTGGGGGCGGAAAAGGCCTTCTCTGGGCCTAGTCCCCTCATAGAAGGCCCAGGGGATGGTGTGGGGGGGCGGAAAAGGGCTTCTCTCACTTGCCTCAGCCTTGAGGGCCTGTCCCTGCGCTCACACTCCAGACGGTCCTCTCCTGTCGGAGGACTGGAGAAGACTGAGCTGAAAACACTGACGGGGGTGGGACTTTGCGAAGCAGCCAGTCAGCCCTGGCCAGTGTCTTCTGACTGCCAGTTCTTGAGCCGAATCAATTATGGCAAGCATAGAATGTGGTGGAACCAAAATTCAAATATATATAAGGACAGGATAACCATTTTACAAGATTCACAATATTAACATCTTAGCTGATCTATATAGACAGTTCACCTAGAGTCTCTGTTGTACCACAGAGTTTGCCCTCTGAAGTTACCATTTCCTCCAGGTAGCCCTGTCATGGGGATGGAATGTGGAGGGCGTACTCTCAGTCTACCAGCCTCTGAACCTTACCATTCTTACTGTCGGTATGTTATCATTTGTATGACCTTGTAGAAGCTCCAGCTGCAGAGCTCCTATGCTGGGAAACAACAGCTATAGGTTGTTTGCTCGCTTCTCCCGCTTGCTTTGCCCATATGCGCGAACCATACTCATTCGCTTCAGCTCATCTAGGGGGGAGTTTGATTGTAGGATAATTTAGGTGGCCCTATTGTTCCCAGCCATTCCTGACTCAAGCTATACACGTGTCTTTAGTCCCGATGCACCAATAAACAGTTTTCTTCTACTGAAGCCCTGTGTTGCGTGACTTGACTAAGGAGCCTGACATCTGCGTAGTCTGGAGGTAAATTGTGATTCTGAGGGAACTCCAGATCCCACCTGGAGGCTGGCAAACCGAATAGGGACTCCTTGGAAAAAGATGGGGGGGGGGAGACTCAGAGATCTGTAGTGGGAGGGGGAACTGGCGAACAATATTTCCCCCTCTGTCATAAGACTTGTAACACATCCTCACAGATCAAATTCTGAGAGGAAAGGTTGAAGGAGCTGCGTATGTTTAGCCTGGAGAGGAGACGACTGAGAGGTGAGATGATCACCATCTTCAAGTACTTGAAGGGCTGTCATGTAGAGGATGGGGGCAGAGTTGTTTTCTGCTGCCCCAGAAGGTCGGACCAGAACCAACGGGTTGAAATTAAATGAAAAGAGTTTTCAGCTAAACCTTAGGAAGAACTTCCTGATCATTCGAGCGGTTCCTCAGTGGCATAGGGTTTCTCGGGAGGTGGTGGGCTCTCCTCCTTTGAAGGTTTTCAAGCAGAGGCTAGAGGGCCACCTTAAAGCAATGCGGATTCTGTGAACTTGAGCAGATCGCGAGAGGGAGGGCAGGAAGG
This sequence comes from Gekko gecko, assembly GCA_029375565.1. Classification (NCBI taxonomy): domain Eukaryota; kingdom Metazoa; phylum Chordata; class Lepidosauria; order Squamata; family Gekkonidae; genus Gekko; species Gekko gecko. Next base: position 232,942,068 of record JAPDNY010000003.1, read on the forward strand.
GTCGCCTCAGTTTGGTGTAGTGGTTAAGTGCGCGGACTCTTATCTGGGAGAACCGGGTTTGATTCCCCCACTCCTCCACTTGCACCAGCTGATGTGACCTTGGGTCAGTCACAAGCTCTGGCACAGTTGTTCTCTCAAGGACAGTTTCTGTCAGAAGTTCTCTCAGCCCCACTTACCTCACAGGGTGTCTGTGGTGAGGAGGGGAAGAGAAAGGAGTTTGTAAGCCGCTCTGAGACACCTTTGGGCAGTGAAGGGCGGGGTATAAATCCAAACTTTTCTTCTTCTTCTACCTCACAGGGTGTCTGTTGTGGGGAGGGGAAGGGAAAGGAGTTTGTAAGCTGCTCTGAGACACCTTTGGGTGGTGAAGGGCGGGTATAAATCCAAACTCTTCTTCTTCTTCTACCTCACAGGGTGTCTGTTGTGGGGAGGGGAAGGGAAAAGAGTTTGTAAGCCGCTCTGAGGTGCCTTTGGGTGGTGAAGGGCGGGGTATAAATCCAAACTCTTCTTCTTCTTCTACCTCACAGGGTGTCTGTTGTGGGGAGGGAAGGGAAAAGAGTTTGTAAGCCGCTCTGAGGTGCCTTTGGGTGGTGAAGGGCGGGGTATAAATCCAAACTCTTCTTCTTCTTCTACCTCACAGGGTGTCTGTTGTGGGGAGGGGAAGGGAAAGGGAGTTTGTAAGCCGCTCTGAGACGCCTTTGGGCAGTGAAGGGTGGGGTATAAATCCAAACTTTTCTTCTTCTTCTACCTCACAGGGTGTCTGTTGTGGGGAGGGGAAGGGAAAGGGAGTTTGTAAGCCGCTCTGAGACGCCTTTGGGCAGTGAAGGGCGGGGTATAAATCCAAACTCTTCATCTTCTTCTACCTCACAGGGTGTCTGTTGTGGGGAGGGGAAGGGAAAGGAGTTTGTAAGCCGCTCTGAGACACCTTTGGGTGGTGAAGGGCGGGGTATAAATCCAAACTCTTCTTCTTCTTCTACCTCACAGGGTGTCTGTTGTGGGGAGGGGAAGGGAAAGGGAGTTTGTAAGCCGCTCTGAGACGCCTTTGGGCAGTGAAGGGCGGGGTATAAATCCAAACTCTTCTTCTTCTTCTTCTCAGTGCTTAGTTCTTGTGGCCCTTTCTTACACACCCAGGGAAATGCTGATTGTCACGTTGGGGTCAGGAAGCCATTTTTCTCCAGGCCAGTTTGGCCAGAGATCCTGGAGGTTTCTTGTCATCTTCTGGGTTTGGAACAGGGGTCACTGGGAGGCAGGGCTGCTATTCCCCAGGGGTGGGGGAGGCGGCCCACTTTTAGGCCCCCTGATCCGCTGGCCCGGATCCAGCTGGTGGGGAAACCCCACCCCACAGGGTGCCATGTTTGGGCCAACATGCCCGGCACGATGATGTCACCCGGAGGGGTGACTTTGCAGGAGGACGCTCTTATCACTTGAGGAAAAATACACTTTCCCCTCAAACGATAGAGGATCCGCCCACAATGTTGTGCCCTGTGTGATGACGTCACTTCCGGGTGATGTCATTGTGGTGCGTGAGCCAAAGATATCCCAAGGAGGAAGAAGTCCCGTCCCTCCCACCGGCAGCCAGGTAAGGTCTGGCAACCCTATCAGGAGGTGGTGGCCTTTCCTTCTTTGGAGGTTTTCTTTTTTTTTTTTTTGAAACAAAGTTTTATTGGAGTATATTCAACATTGTTAAACATCGTTACCAATACAATTTAAAGATTACATCCCATCCCCCCACCCCCCCTAATAGGCTTCCGACACTGCTAATAACAAAAAAGAAAAAGTTAAAAGGTAATCAAGTTTAGACTTGTAACAATCGACAAACCAGGTAACACAATTCTAATACGTAAAAACCTGACTCTTTCAAACATAGTTTCCAATAAAGGTACAGTACAATCAAGTGTTCATTTCATTTCTCATTCAGTTTCAATACGAATCAAGATTGTACATTTTCCCTAGAATGACTTATGCACAATTCTGGAAACAAGAAAAGATTCCTGAAACATGGGAATGGATTAAGAAGATGCTTTTTATGGCTGAAATGGACAAAATGACAAGAAAGCTTAATAACGAAGAAGATGAAGCATTTTTTGAAGAATGGAAAGATTTTAAAGACTATCTTGAGAAAAATTGGGATGTTAAAAATAGATTGATTTGCTTTGACAGTTATTAAGGAGAAAATAAGAAAAAGAACGATAAGATTGCTAAAATGTTACCTAATTTGATAATGGAAATGACATATTTTGTGAATGGTAATTAGATAATAGAGTTTATAAGGGGGTAAGAGCATTGCGGGAAGCCTTGTACTGGGGGGAGTGGGGAGAAAAGAAAAAAGGTATGTGATATCTATAAGATGGAATTTTAACTATGTGAAACATATCCTATAATAAAAATGTTTTTTAAAAAAAAAATTGTACATTTTCCCTTTCATTCTATATTCAGTTTCCATATACAGTTTCAGGCCTTCCCAGTCTTTTAGGTATTGTTCCGCCATTTGTCCATTTAGTTTTTTCGTCATTTTGTCCATTTCGGCTAAAAACAGCAGTTTCCTTAACCATATATCTGGCACCTTCTCCGCTTTCCACTGTTGTGCAAAAGTCACTTCTTTGGAGGTTTTCAAACAGAGGCTTAGATGGCCCTCTGACAGCAATTCCGATTCTGTGAACTTAGGCCGACCACGAGAAGGGAAGGCAGGAAGGGGTTGCATCTGTGCTTAGTTCTTGTGGCCCTTCCTTACACGCCCAGAGAAATGCTGATCGCTACTTTGGGGTCACCCAGGGAAATCCCAATTGCCACTTTGGGGTCGGGAAGCCATTTTCTCCTGGCCAGTTTGGTCAGGGATCCTGGAGTTCTTTTGCCATCTCCTGGGCATGAAGTAAGGGCTCACGTGGTGGGGGAGGTAGTTGTGAATGCCCTGCCTTGTGCAGGGGGTTGGACTAGATGACCCTGGAGGTCCCTTCCGACTCTGTGATTCTAGGATTCTACGTGAAGCTGCCTTCTACTGAATCAGGCCCGTGGTCTGTCAAAGTCAGTATTGTCCGCTCAGACTGGTAGCGGCTCTCCAGGGTCTCAGGCAGAGGCCTTTCCCCTCTCCTACTGCCTGGTCTTCCAAACTAGAGATGCCGGGGATTGAACCTGGGACCTTCTGCATGCCGAGCAGAAGCTCCACCACTGAGCCACAGTCTCCCCACAAGTCCTTGTGAGCAGGGCTCTTTTTGTAGCAGGAACTCCTTTGCCTATTAGGCGACACACCCCTAAAGTAGCCAATCCTCCAAGAGCTTACAGAGCTCTTCTTACAAGGGCTGCTGTAAGCTCTTGGAGGATTGGCTACATTGGGGGGTGTGTGGCCTAATATGCAAAGGAGTTCCTGCTTGTGAGTAACGCCAACCTTTGAACCTTGACACCAGGAAGGGAGGCCAAGGAGTATCCTCTTGTCCCCTGCATACCAGGTCATTTGGACATCCATGTGAAAGGGGGATTTTGGGGCGTGCGAGCCGGGGGCGGGGGGGAGTTAACTTTCATTTGACTGTAAACAGTTCATTAAAATAACTCACTAAGTCTCACGCAAGTGGATTTTTGAAGGTTGCTCCCTCGACTTACTTATCCGTCCAAAGTCAATTTGAGTATGAATGCGCCGTATTGTGCCCGTAATGGCAAACGGCGTCTCCGAAGAGACGTTTATTCCGCCGGCATGGGCTCCAACTAGACAGCAATGATGCATTACAAATATATAATTATTTGCACTAATATTTGAGCAGGTGGAATGGATTAGTACACAGTCAACAGTACGGCGCTGATAACATGTATTTTCCTGTATTAATATGTACTGTGCAACATGTATTAAAATGGTCAATAATTCATTTCCACGGAGTTAGCAATATTTATATTGCCAAGTTCTGGAAAGGGGGGGGTGGACGACGACAACGCAGGGGCAGTGGGGGAAATGGGGGGGGGGGAACGTGTGAGTGGGCTTAACTTTTGGAAACGTTTAAAGATCAGAAATCTTTCCATGGCGGGGAAGGGGTGGCGAGCAAGGAAGGGAAGGACGGTTTCTTTCTGTTTCGGTTACAATACAGGCAGAATGGACAGCCGCTGGACTATATCGGACCACTCGTTATGGTTGCCAACTCCGGCCTCAGAGATTCCTGAAGATTTGGAGGGCGGTGTCCGACGCTCCCTCTAAGCTGTGGAGCCTTGTGAGTAAAAATTCTGCTTTGTGAACTGCCGGCATTCAAGTCACGAGGGAGCGATTTGGCGACTGCGTAAATCAGTTTGCTCCGGAGCTGAGACAAAAAGGTGTGAGCCTGTAAACTACTGGGTTTACCGCATGGAGGACGCAGACAATGACATGTGGCGTGACGCGTTTATTGGTACTTCACCACAAGACTGCGAAACGGCCCTGCAAGGCCAACTATATACACACCCACCCGGGCCCACCTACAGTCCCATGGGGGGGGGGGTTCGAATTTCCCGCCAAAGTTGCTATTGGTGAATGCTGAGTGGAACTAGGATCCTAGGTTCTATTGGTCAGAGGGGCGGAGCTCCACACTGTAGCCGTGGACCCCTAGTGGCGGCCCGTGTACATAACCGAGCCGGAGACTAAAAAGCTCGGAGCTAGCTCACACTAACTCAGCTTAGGAGGAACACTGGCGGTGTCTGTGGATTATGGGATAGGGAGATGCATGGATTGCTGTACTTTTAACTAGAAGAAGAAGAAGAGTTGGTTTTATACCCCGCCTTTCACTACCCGAAAGAATCTCAGAGTGGCTTACAAACTCTTTCCCTTCCTCTCCCCACAACGGACACCCCTGTGAGATCAGTGGGGCTGAGAAAGCACTGAGACTACTGTGACTGACCCAAGGGCAGAAGTGACACGGGGATAGCTCTAGGAATCACCAGCAATGCTGTGGTTTAACCATAGAGCTTTTGGCAATTCCTAGAGCTACCCTGTCATTTCCATTCCCCCCCTGGAAGTGATGTAGGGACAGCTGACATCTGTCCCCCCCTCCATGTCCCAGCTACTTGGAGAAAGGGGTGGGGCGTCAGAGGCTTAGCAGGAGTAGGATTGTCATCCTCCAGGCCTGGAGATGTCCTGGAATTACAACTGGTACCGAGACGACGGAGATGGTTCCAGAGGGCAGCCTCATTGGTCTGCAGGAGAATGCTAGATTTGTTGGAAAAGGCAATGTCTGGTATACAAAGGAATGGAGAAGTTGACCCTGAAGGGGGCAGTAAGAAGACAATTAGGTAGAACAAGAAGGGGGACCCACGATACTCGCGGGGGGAGCTCCACATGGAGAAGAAGGAAGCAGCTGCAGGTGAGCCTTCTCCCCTGCCCTCCCCCCGGCACCAACAGCGAGGCCTGTGTGGCTCCCAGCCACCGAGCCCACCAAGCCTTCTTCGTCCTCCTCCCTGGCACTGGCGGTGAGACCTGAGTTTGGCCCACCAAGCCTTCTTCCTCCCCCTCCCCTCCCAGTAGCGGTAGCAGCCGTGAGGCCTGCCAAGCCTTCTCCCGCCCCCTCCTGTCCTGATGCATCCGCCGAAACAGTTGTCAGGGTGTTCTCTGTGCATGTGCAGGGAACGCTCTTTTACTTTTTGGGGGGATTTAAATATCCCCTGTATACTTTTTTCATCTTTTTAGATTTTTCTGCACACCTGGAGACTGCTCCAAGTGTGCAGGAAAATCTCTCTGTCCCCCCAAGTGCCCCCGATGTGCGGATTTAGATATCCTCATAGAGGGGGCAACTTGGCTATTAGATATATAGATAGTGAGGTCAGCACCTTCTCCCTCCTTTTAAGTGTCACTCCTTGTCTTTCTCCAGATTGCTAAGGAGCAATTTCTCCCTTCTTCTCAGAACTGCCACACTCAGTCTTACCCCCTCTCTCAGCTAGAGATGTAGTTAGGAACCTATCTCTGTCTCTCCTCTTTCCTATCAAGTATGTTAGTTCCTAAATAAACCCTTATCTGCAGCTTAATCAGGCTGTACAAATTGGAAAAATGGGATAGGGCAGGGAATAATGATAATGATGATAACAACAACAACAAAACAAAAACAACAAAACAAAACAACAACAAAACAACAACAACACAATTAATTCATATTAATACTATTAATAAACAACGACAACAATTCTTTATCCAGTCTAAAACCCCAAAAAACATTTCTGGGAAAGCGGAAGGGCTTTGTGTGTGTATGATTCCGGTTGTGTGTATGTGTGTATGTGGGCGCGCGCGCATTAATAGGACTCAAGCCAAGAAAGAGTTAAGTCTATTAAGCAGGGTAAAGGGGGGTGGGTTTTGGGGGGGGGGAAACAATTCCTGCCACCAAACAAAACACTTTTACCGCCCGACATATTTGGAGTCACAAAAGACGGGGAAAAGACAGGCTGTTCGAGGTATGCAAAAAATGTTTTGCCTTTCATACATATTGACAGCCAGAGGGGGGTTATTATTGAGAATATGGGCAAAGCCCCGCCAGCTTCTGCCGGCGCTCGTGTTTAAAAAGAAACTATGGAAACCAGGAGGAGGAATATTAATTAAGGCCAAATTTGGAAGGGCTTTGCCAGGAGTGGCTGCGTGAATTCAATGAAGGGAACCTGTTGAGGCCGCCGTTCGGGGGCTCTTGTTAGCAATTTAACCAACTGCCAAACTATTCCGCCCCCCCCCCATAAATTAACATGTTGTCGCAATAATCAGATTAAAAGGGTTAGGCGTTGATAAGATTAGTCCTTGCTCTCGCTTTTCCCACCCCTGCCCCTTTCCCTTAAAAAACAACAACAAACACAACAAAAAACAGAACAGAAATTCCTTTCCCGTTATTTATGGGTAGCTGGAGGGTTTTTGTGGGGGTTTTTTGCATACGATTGCCAGCCTCCAGGTGAGGTCCGAAGATCTCCTGGAATTGCGGCTCATCTCCTGGCAACCAAGATCAGTTCCCTTGGAGAAAATGACTGCTTTAGAGAGTGGGCTCGATGGCATTATACCCCGATGAGGTCCCTCCCCTCCCGAAATCCCGCTCTTCCCGGGCTCTAGGACCTCCCCTACCTTGAGTTGGCAACCCAGAGTGCCCTCTAAGCTGAGTCAGTGTGAGCTGGCTCACAGTTTTTTAGCCTCCGGCTCACACCTTTTTGTCTCGGCTCAGGAAGGGAGGGCTCCAGAGCAATCTGATCGATGCCGCAGCCAAATTGCTGGCTCACAACTTTAACGCCAGTCGCTCACACAGTAGAATTTTTGCTCACAAGTCTCCACAGCTTAGAGGGAGCACTGAGTCAGACTAGGCACTGTTTCGTTACACTGGCGCCATATGGTTTTAGGAATTGAATGTCCTGGACCAAAACAGGAGAGTACACAATTGAAATACCATTTTGGCTACATGTACCTGATCTGGGGAGCTGCAGTGGCTCAAGTGGTTAAGACGCTGAACTGCAGGCTGTGGAAGGTCTGTAGTTCAGCAGTTCAAGACCCGAGTGCCGCAAGACGGAGTGAGCTCCCGTCTCTAGTTCCAGCTCCTGCCAACCTAGCAGTTCGAAAGCAAGAAATTGCAAGTAGATAAATAGGTACCACTTTGGTGGGAAGGTAACAGCGTTCCGTGCACCTTGGTGTTTAGTCATGCCGGCCACATGACCACGGAAACGTCTTCGGACAGCGCTGGCTCTTCGGCTTTGAAACGGAGATGAGCACCGCAACCCTAGAGTCAGATTCGACTGGCTTTCGAGCAAGGGAAGGAAACCTGATCTGGATGCAAGGTGATGTTGTGTGAGGCCTATATAGTACATCCTTGCCTTGAGTCAATGATATTTTATCAGAATGTAGTTTTCACTTGGTCCTATATTGATTAGTATTAGTACTGCAATAATTGAGCCTAGAGAGGAGGAGGAGGAGGAGGAGGAGGAGATTGGATTTATACCTCACCCTTCACTACCTGAAGGAGTCTCAGAGCAGATTACACAATCCCTTTCCCTTCCCCTCCCCACAACAGACACCCTATGAGGTAAGGGGGGGCTGAGAGAGCTCTGAAAGAACTGCCCTTGAGAGAACAGCTCTAAAAGAACTTGTAGCTGACCCAAGGTCACCCCAACAGCTGCATGTGGAGGAGTGGGGAATCAAACCCGGTTCTCCCAGATCAGAGTCTGTGCTCCCAACCACTACACCAAACTTACTCCTAACTAGTACTACACCAAACTGGCTCTGCATGCAACATTTATGTGCAACATTTATGCTTGATCACTGAAGAAGGCCGATAGGCTAAAGCCTGTTTTAGGGTCGCGCAAGATCCTAATTGTGCATATTGTACGATTTGAAATTCTTTTTGAGGCTATATTTGGGTCTATAACTGTTTTTAAACTAATTTGTAACAAATGGCATGTATTTTTGATCATTAGTAATATTTATGTTGTATATTTATTGATTTTAACATCGGGCCCCTATTTTGTATCCATTTAACCTTTCAGGTGCACAACCCAAGGGCTGCACCAACATTTAGGTCCAAACTGCACACTACTTTAAAGGGGCCCATGGTAAGATTGTCTCAATTCATCTGAAAAAAGCAGCCATAAAACAGTAACATAAATTGGGGGTACTTTATTGGGGAAAGAGAGGATTATTGCTCCCCTCCCCAGTATTTTCTTTGTTAGAGATGGCCTTCCTGGACACCAGTCTTTTCCCCTTCCTCTTCTTCTTGTTCAGTTGCACAGTTGAGTCCGACTCTTTGCAACCCACGGGCCACATCACGCCAGACCCTTCTGTCGTCCTTCAGAGTCTGCTTAATTTCATGTTTGTTGCATCGATAACACTGTCTAACCATCTTATCCTTTGCCGTCCCCTTCTTCTTTGACCTTCAGTCTTTCCCAGCATCAGGGTCTTCTCCAGTGAATGCTCCCTTCTCATTTGGTGGCCAAAGTCTTTGAACATCAGCTTCAGTATCTGGCCTTCCAGGGAACAGTCAGGGTTGATTTCCTTTAGGATTGACTGATCTGATCTCCTTGCAGTCCAAGGGACTCTCAAGAGTCTTCTCTGGCACCATAATTCAAAAGAATCTATTCTTCGGCGCTCGGCCTTCCTTATGGTCCAACTCTCGCAGCCATACATTTCTACAGGGAATACCATCACTTTGATTATATGGACTTTTGTTGGCAGGGTGATGTCTCTACTTTTTATTATGCTGTCTAGGTTGGCCATCGCTTTCCTCCCAAGGAGCAGGCGTCTTTTAATTTCATGGCTGCAGTCACCGTCTGCTGTGCTCTTGGATCCCAGGAATGTGAAGTCTGTCACTGCTTCCATGACTTCCCCTTCTATTTGCCAAGGAGTGATGGGGCCGGATGCCGTGATCTTAGTTTTCTTGATGTTGAATTTCAAGCCAACTTTTGCACTCTCTTCTTTCACTCTGAGCAAGAGGCTCTTAGGTCCTCTTCACTTTCTGCCATTAGAATGATATCGTCTGCATATCTGAGGGTGTTGATCTTTTCCCCAGAAATCTTAATTCTAGCTTGTGATTCATCCAGGCTGGCATTCCGCATGATGTACTCTGCATATAAATTAAATAAGCAAGGTGACAATAGACATCCTTGTCGTACTTCTTTTCCGATGCTTTTTCCTTAACTTGGGTTAATTCTGATAACAGCACACTGGAGGAGGGAGTTGAAAGCTCACTTTTGCAGTATGGCACCCCTGATGTATAGTGTTTCCCTACCCCTTCAGTTTGAGTTCCCATCCCTGGGCTGGCAAATGCTGAGAGATTTGGGGAACAGTGCCTGGGGAGCGGTGCCAGGAGGATGTGATGTCACTTCTGGGCGACGCTCTAGGAATTTCTCCTCACCTGTATCATAAAGATGGTAAAGACTATACTCGGGGAGTGTCGTAGAGCAGCGGTTCCGAAGAGAGGAAGAGAACAAGAAGTGAATATGAACAAATAGGGTCCCACGTGCTCAGTGTTCGTGTTAGTTGTGAACAAGCGTCGGTTTGAGACTGGCAGTGCAATCCTAAACAGATAGGGCTGCATTATAACAGAGTGTTTCAGGAAGGCGTTTCAATAGAAGGAACGGAATGGTGACTAATAAGATGTATTATCTGCTGCTGTATGTTTTTATCTTGCTCTTTCTGCATTATATTTTTATTTATGTAAGGACAGTTTTGCATGGTAGGAGGAGGAGGAGGAAGAAGAAGAAGAGGAGGAGGAGGAGGAGGAAGAAGAGAAAGAAGAATAAGAGGAGGAGGAGGAAGAAGAAGAAGAGGAGGAGGAGGAAAAACAGAAAGAAGAAGAAGAAGAGGAGGAGGAGGAAAAACAGAAAGAAGAAGAAGAAGAGGAGGAGGAGGAGGAGGAGGAAGAGGAGGTAGAAGAAGAAGAGGAGGAGGAGGAAGAGGAGGAGGAAGAAGAAGAGGAAGAGGAGGAGGAAGAGGAGGAGGATGAAGAGGAGGAGGAGGAGGAAGAGGAGGAGGAGGAGGAAGAAGAAGAGGAGGACGAGGAGGAGGAAGAAGAAGAGGAGGAGGAAGAGGAGGAAGAAGAGGAGGAGGAAGAGGAGGAAGAAGAGGAGGAGGAGGAAGAGGAGGAAGAAGAGGAGGAGGAGGAAGAGGAGGAGGAAGAAGAAGAAGAGGAGGAGGAGGAAGAAGAGGAGGAGGAGGAAGAGGAGGAAGAAGAAGAGGAGGAAGAGGAGGAAGAAGAAGAGGAGGAGGAAGAGGAGGAAGAAGAAGAGGAGGAGGAGGAAGAAGAAGAGGAGGAGGAGGAGGAAGAAGAAGAGGAGGTGGAGGAGGAAGAGGAGGAAGAAGAAGAAGAGGAAGAGGAGGAGGAAGAAGAAGAGGAGGAGAAGGAGGAAGAAGAAGAGGAGGAGGAAGAGGAGGAAGAAGAAGAAGAGGAGGAGGAAGAGGAGGAGGAGGAAGAAAAAGAAGAGTAGTAGTAGTAGTAGTAGTAGTTGGTTTTGTACCCTGCCCTTCACTAGCCAAAGGAGTCTCGGAGCAGCTTACAAGGCCATGTGCAGAGAGAGTGAGAGGACGAAGGGAAAGAGAGAGGAAGGGTCAGAGGGCAGCTCCCACGTTAAGACAAGGAGAGGCCTCCCATTCAAGGAGATAACACCTGTACATGCTAAGTGTGATATAGCGCCCCCCAACGTCCAGGCATGCTGAGTTGCTCACTCCAACACTTTTATCCCCTCTCCAATCCCAGCTCCTCCCCTTCCTGCTTTTCCACTTCCCTCTTCCCTCATTCCCTAGCCCTTCCTTCCTCTGCACCTGGCTTAACTCTCAAGTGGTCTCCGCCTCACAAGGGTAGCTCATCCCCCCACCCAGCAGTCCTGAATTGGAGGGAGCTGCTGCCGTGCCCTGACCACAGGTGAGCTCTTTGGGTGTGAGGCCGACTCCCCTCCAGAGCCCGAGACCCTGGGTGTCTCCAGATAGCTTTCTACCCCAGTTTCCTTTCTAAGATATAAGGACAAACCCTCCTCCTTGACAAACATGTGGAACAGAGGTCCGTGAATGGCTATTAGCCGTGAGGTCTAGATGGAACACTCTGTCTGGGGCAGTGATGCTGTGTGTCCTTGGTGCTTGGGGGGTCAACAGTGGGAGGGCTTCTGGAGTTCTGGCCCTGCTGGTGGACCTCTTGATGGCACCTGGGTTTTGGCCACTGTGTGACACAGAGTGTTGGCCTGGATGGGCCATTGGCCTTATCCAGCATGGCTTCTCTTACGTTCTTATGTCTGGGGCAGTGATGGTCTGTATCCTTGGTGCTTTGGAAGGGCCACAGTGGGAGGGCTTCTGGAGTTCTGGCCCCTGCTGGTGGACCTCCTGATGGCACCTGGGTTTTGGCCACTGCGTGACACAGAGTGTTGGACTAGAAGGGCCATTGGCCTGATCCAACATGGCTTCTCTCATGTTCTTGTGTCTCGGGCAGTGACGCTCTGTCTTCTTCGTGCTTGGGGAAGCCACAGTGGGAGGGCTTCTGGAGTTCTGGCCCTGCTGGTGGATCTCCTGATGGCACCTGGGTTTTGGCTACCAGGTGTGACACAGAGTGTTGGACTGGATGGGCCGTTGGCCTGACCCAGCATGGCTTCTCTTATGTTCTTATGACAGACATGATTCACATGAACACAGGAAACTGCTATAGACTGAACCAGACCATTGGTCCATAGAGGTCAGTATTGGCTACTCAGACCGGCAGCAGTTCTCCAGGGTCTCAGGCAGGGGGTCTTTCCCATCACCTCATATCTGGTCCAGGGATTGAACCTGGGACCTTTGGCCTGCCAAGCAGATTCTCTTCCATGGAGCCACAGCGCCTTCCCTTCGTCTTCTTCTCCAACAATGTTTGCCTAGGGCTTCACAGGAAACCCCGTTCCAGCCTTTCAGCTCTGAAGCAAGTCACAAATCAGCCCCCCACCCTAGGCCTGTCTCTCGCCCGAGCTCAGTCTGACGGTGTGGCACTTGGAGAGTCTTGCCCGTCTTCAGACCAAACCGGAAAGGGAGAGCCGCTTTGCACTGAAAACGGGCTTTCGTCTTCCGTGGCTGTTATGTATTGGGACTGAACCATTCCAGGTAGGGCACACCAGAGACTGCTTGAGCTTGGAGCGCAAGAGCAATAACCTCTTTAGCTCTTTAGCCTGGAGAAACGACGGCTGAGGGGTGACATGATCGAGGCTTATAAGATTATGAATGGGATTGAGCAGGTTGAGAAAGAAGTACTTTTCTCCCTCTCTCACAATACAAGAACTCGTGGGCACTCCATGAAATTGCTGAGCAGTCGTGTTAGAACGGATAAAAGGAAATACTTCTTCACCCAAAGAGTGATTAACATATGGAATTCACTGCCACGGGAGGTGGTGGCAGCTACAAGCATGGCCAGTTTCAAGAGGGAATTGGATAAACATATGGAGCAGAAGTCCATCAGTGGCTATTAGCCACAGGGCATAGATGGGAACTCTAAGTCTGGGGCAGGTGATGCACTCTATTCTTGGTGCTGGAGGGGGCAGCAGTGGGAGGGCTTCTAGTGTCCTGGCCCCACTGCTGGACCTCCTGATGGCACCTGGTATATTTTGGCCACTGCGTGACAGAGTGTTGGACTAGATGGGCCATTGGCCTGATTCAACATTGGCTTCTCTTATGTTCTTATTTTCTTAACCTACCAGGACTCTGGTAGTAACCAATCAAAGAGCAATTGCTGGCTATTTAACAGAGCTGTGGCTCTGGGATCTTGTCTTGCTCTTGCTGAAATCACAAATAAAGTTGACCTGATCACTGGACTGGAGCCTGCTCATCCATGGAACCCACCAGGGCTCTTTTTGTAGCAGGAATTCCTTTGCATGTTTAAGCGACACCCCCCTAATGTAGCCAATCCTCCAAGAGCTTACAGAGCTCTTCTTCCAGGGGCTACTGTAAGCTCTTGGAGGATTGGCTACATCAGGGGTGTGTGGCCTAATATGTAAAGGTGTTCCTGCTACAAAAAGAGCCCTGGGACCCGCTATTTAACAGTGGCGCAGAATCTCATCTGCCTCGACCCTCTTAGGATTCCATCATCAAATTATTGAGCTGTGCCTCTGTTATTTTGGAAATCGGGTTCAGTTTTACCAGCGCTGCTGAAGATCGTTGAAACGTCTTGATTTATACCTGGGAGAGACGTAAGGCTGTTTTTCTCTCCATTGTGGGCGTCTTCTGCCACACTTACTTTCTGTTTGGAGGTGTACGGATACTATTTATGTACGGAATTACAGAGGAGCCAACTGTTGGTTTCGAACATGTTCTTTTTTTTGTTTTGTAAATAATGCTTAATTAAACGTTATCATGTGAAAGTTTGGGGAGAAGAAAGAAGACGATGAAGATATGAAGATAAAGCGTGCAAGGGAAGTTTTGTTTTTCATCATATTAACGATTTGGGTGGTGTTGTTAAATCATAAAATTCTTCCTTCAATAAAAGAAAATGCAAATAAGTAAATAAACAATGCCTAATTGTTACGAGCAATCTGCTGGATATGTGTTTACACATTCTATTGGGCTAAACGTTCCCTCTAAGCTGTGGAGTCTTGTGAGCGAAAATTCTACTTTGTGTGAGCTACTGGCATTAAGCGAGCGATTTGGCTACTGCGTAAATTAGTTTGCTCTGGAGCCCTCCTTCCTGAGCTAAGACAAAAATGTCTGAGCCGGAGGCTAAAAAACCTGTGAGCTAGCCAGGGCCGGCCCCAGGTGTCTGGGCGCCCTAGGCAAGACAGCCTGGGGCGCCCACCCCACTGGGGATGCCAACCTCCCAGTGGGGCCTGGAAACGGTGGTGGTGGTGGTGGAGCGCTGGCTTTCCTGGGCCCGCGGCACCTGTGGCGCACCTAGGAAAGCCGGGGAAGGGTGGCCGTTCGAACGCCCACCCCTTCCCTTCCCTCCCAGCCCCGGCTTTTCTGAGCACGCCACAGCAGTGGTGTGCCCAGAAAAGCCAGGGAAGGGGCAGTCGTTCGAACGGCTGCCCCTTCCTTCCCAGCGCCAGCTTTCCTGAGCACGCTGCAGTAGCGGTGCACCCAGGAAAGCCGGGGAAGGGCTCGAAGCGCTGGCTTCACGGGGGCGGGGGGGGCGGTTTGGCGCCCCTGTGGCCCCAGCGCCCTAGGTGAGCCGGCAGTGGAGCTAGTATAGCAATAAAATTGAATTAAAGAAATTAAAAGGACAAATTGGCCTAAATTCATCTCAGGCCTCAAACTTTCCATTACCACCCTGAATTTCCCCCTCCCACAAGTTTCATAGAAAAAGATATGACATTTCTGTTTAGCAAAAAAACTGTTATTGAATGTGGTTGGAAGGGAGCTTGTGGTTAAGCTTCAAAGGTGCCCAGGTGCAAAAGATGCTTAGATCTTAAAGCTAGCTTGTAATGCAAAATAAGAGATGGTGCTTCCGGAATGAAATGTTCTCTTCAACAGGAAGAAAGAAATGGTGTAAAGGAAAGTTTCCATTGTCCAGCTTCTGACGCGCACATTGTAAGGTATATTAGGGAACTAAATGCATCTGTAAAAGGGTCAGCCCTGTTGCTTATTAAAGCTGGCTGGCCTAGCGCTATAATAAATATCCTCCTCTGATTGACTTGGTGTGGTTTCACTGACTGGATGAAGGCTCTCCTCTCCCCGCTACACTAGCTCACACTAGCTCAGCTTAGAGGGAACACTGGTTATGACCTGACGCGGCTCAAGTGGGTTGTCACCTGATGCTGCCACCACTCTGGTTCCAGGCTCCTCTGAGAAGGCCCAGAGCACCCTCCCAGGCCTTTAGACCTCCCTTTTAGCCAAAATGAGCGTGAGGACCAGGCAGAGTGAACAATGAAAACAGTTTATTTTATAGGAGGTCAAACAAACAAGGTGCAGGAATAATAACAGTAAGTGGGTGAAAAGAGAAGAAATCAAATGCCCTAATGCATCTAAATATACTGTCCCTAGCTCACTATCTCAAGTGGCCTTAGACTACTCACCGTTCCCTCAGGATGAGGGTTTCTTCCCCACAGCAGCCTTCTTCTGGCCCTGTTCCCTTGGGGAGAAGAACAGCTTCTCCTCTTGCACCAGTTCTTTTTCTCCAGCCCTTTTCTTACCTATTGGCCAAAATTGGCACCAAAACCTCTCAGGGGCTTCTGGGAGTTATAGGCCTGGCCTCCCCTACTGCTAGCCAGGCTCCCTGGGCCTACTAGGCCTCCAATGGCAAAGCCCAGGTCATGACATGACCACTAACCCATCTCTGTACTTTTATGAATGTAATATACGGTTTTGATCGTACATAGTTGTGAATTGTGGATGGTCTTCCCTTGGGGGGTGTTATTTGTGGCTATACTTGTACGCTAAGGGTTCCCTGTTGTCTTTGGCTTGGCCTTCCTTCCGTAAGGAAACATGGGGCGAATCCGTGCTCTTAAACAATACTGTGGTTGGGTCGAGCTCTGCCGAGCCTCTCCGTCGCATCCCTCTCTGGCTTCGATTCCAGCGGAAAGCCGGCTGGGCAGACAGCAAAGGGGTGCATTTCCTTTCCACGGTAGGAAGGAGGCAGTCTTGACTTTAGCAACGCTCCGTCTGGGAAAGGATTCCAAATGCACAGTAGGCAGAAGTTAAGAGCACAGGGGCTTCCTTTTTCGGTTTTTAAACTATATTCCCCTAATCCCAGGCGATGATTGACAATCATGATTTGGAGCACCGGGTCCCCCTCTCTAATCCACCGAGTTTGATGTTTGGTGCGTCTCTCGCGTGGCCGTATTCAACGCCGACAAAACGGGGGCAGGCGCAATTGATGCCCACCGCATTGCTGAGAGACTTTTCTGGACCGGGAGTCTATTTACAGATTAGTATCGTACACAGTATCCCTCGTCAGAGCCATTAAGGAAAAACAAAACAAAGCAAAGCAAAATCCCCGAACAGGCAGGGGTGTAATTTAAAGACGTCCAACCAAACCCAACCCGGCATTTACAATTAAAATGTCCTTCGCTGGCTATGAGGAATACCAATCAGGGAGGAAATTATTTTTTGCTTTAACATCACTTAAACGGGCAGAAAGAGAAAGGGAACAGGCACGATGATATGAATCCTGGTTTTAAATTGGCAGCCAAAAATCCGGGAAAAACCCTCACCCCCAAATCTGTGAACGAAAAGAAGAAGAAGAAGAAGAAGAAGAAGAAGAAGAAGAAGAAGAAGAAGAAGAAGAGATTGGATTTATACCCCACCCTTCACTACCCAAGGGAGTCTCAGAGCGGCTTACAAACTCCTTTCCCTTCCCCTCCCCACGACAGGCACCCTGTGAGGTAGGCGGAGCTGAGAGAGCTCTGACAGGAACCGCTCTTTTTCAAGAACAGCTGTGCCAGAACTATGGCTTGCCCAAGGTCATCCAGCAGGTGCAAGTGGAGGAGTAGAGAATCAAACCTGGTTCTCCCAGATTAGAGTCCACGCACTAAACTATTACACCAAACTGGAAGAAGAAGGAGAAGAGGAGATTGGGTTTATACCCCACCCTTCACTACCCGAAGGAGTCTCAGAGTGGTTTACAATCTCTTTTCCCTTCCCCTCCCCACAACAGAGGTAGGTGGGGCTGAGAGAGCTCTTTCGAGGACTGCTTTTGAGAGAACAGCTCTGAAAGAACTTGTGAGTGACCCAGGGTCACACCAACAGCTGCATGTGGAGGAATGGGGAGTCAGACTTGATTCTCCCAGGTTAGAGTCCATGTACTTAACCACTACACCACACTGGCTATCCCACTACACCAGAATACCATCATTTGTTGGTTTTGTGCTACTTTCAAGAAGGGTACTTTAAGGAAGGCAGTGGGCTCAATATGGGTTTAAAAGGGCTTCAAGGTTTTATAGGAGAGCTGGTGTGGTGCAGAGCGTTGAACTATGAACCGGGAGACCCAGGTTCAAATCCCTGCTCTTACATGGAAGCCTAATGGGTGACTTCAGGCTGGTCACCTATTCTCTGCCTCTTACTGTCTCAGCCTAACCAACCTCTCAGGGTTGCTGTGAGGATAAACTGGAGGACAGCAGAATGAGGTAAGTTTCCTTGGGTCCCCATTGGATGGCCAACCACAGGGCATAGAGGCCAAGGCCTTCATAAGAACTTCAGAAGAGCCCTGCTGAATCAGACCAGTGGTCCATCTAGTTCAGCGTCCTGTCTCACACAGTGGCCAACCAGTTCCTCTGGAGGGCCAACAACAGAGCAGAGAGGCTGAGGCCTTCATTAGAACTTCAGAAGAGCCCTGCTGGATCAGACCAGTGATCCATCTAGTTCAGCGTCCTGTCTCACACAGTGGCCAGCCAGTTCCTCTGGAGGGCCAACAACGGGGCACAGGGGCTGAGGCCTTCACTGGAACATCAGAAGAGCCCTGCTGGATCAGACCAGTGGTCCATCTAGTGCAGCATACTGTCTCACACAGTGGCCAGTCAGTTCCTCTGGAGGGCCAACAACGGGGCACAGGGGCCGAGGCCTTCCCCTGAGGTAGCCTCCTGGCTCTGGGACTCGGAGGCCGACTGCCACTGAATGTGGAGCTTCCCCTCAGTCACCATGGCCAGTACCCACCAATAGACCTCTCTTCCATGACTCTATCTAATCCCCCTTTAAAGCTGTTTATTCCTGTGGCCATCACAATACCTTCTGCATGATTCAGCATGATCAAGATTCTACTTTTTGCAGGCCTGTCACTTGTGGATGTTTTTGCACATGTGAAGGGACTTACTGCCGACAATCGGCTGAATGCACAGGCATTAGAGAGAATCCACCACAGGGGCTAGTGTGGATGGCCCAGTCTAGCCAGATCTCGGAAGCTAAGCTGGGTCATCCCTGGTTAGCACTTGGATGGGAAACCACCAAGGAAGTCCAGGGTCACTATGCAGAGGCAGGCAAAGGCAATCCACCTCTGAACATCTCCTGCCTTGAAGATCCTTGGAGGGAGACGCGTCGGTTGTGACTTTGATGGCACTTTCCACCACCAGCATCATCACAGAGGAATTCTCTTAGTTCTTCTTTACCCAATTTCTCCCTGGAATCCAACAATCTGTTTCTCCCCCTCTTTTTAGGAACTTTGGAGACTCGTCCCAATCAATTCCGTTTCGATCCAAAGAGAAATTCAAAGAAATTCATACAGCTGGAAAAAAAATGAATTCCCCTGTTCACACAGAACACCAATCACGTGTATTGAGAGGATTGCACATACGTGCATACTCCTGGTATGCAAGATATTAACCAAAAAGGGCCAGTCACTGAAGGAATTTCGAAGAAAGAGAAGAAGAAGAAAGGGGAAGGGGAGGAAGAGGAAGGAGGCGGAGGAGAAGGAGGGAAAGGAGAAGGAGAAGATGAAGAAGAAGAAGAAGAAGAAGAAAGGGAAGGAGGAGGAGGAGAAGAAGAAGAAGGGAAAGAGGAAAAAGGAGAAGAAAGAGGAGGGGGGAGGAGAAGAAGAAGGGGTAAGGAGAGGAAGAAGAGGGGGAGGGATGGGAGAAGAAGAAGAAGAGGGGAAGGGGGAAGGAGAAGGAGAAGGGGAGGAAGCGGAAGAGAAAGGAAAAAGGAGATGGAGGGAGGAAGATGGGAGGGATAAGGAGAAGAAGAAGGGAAGGGGAGGAAGGGGAAGAAGGGGAGGGGAAGGAGAAGGAGGAGGAGGAGAAGAAGAAGAAGGGAAGAGGAGGAAGAGGAAGAAGGAGAAGAAGGAGGAGGGAGGAGAAGGAGAAGGAGAAGGAGAAGAAGGAAGGGGAGGAAGAGAAAGAAGAAGAAGAAAAGAAGAAGCGGAAGGAGAAGGGGGGAAGAGAAAGGAGGAGGGGGAGGGAGAAGAAGAAGAAGGGGGAAGGGGAGGAAGAGGAAGAAGAAGAGGAAGAAAAGAAGAAGAAGAAAAAGAAGAAGAAAAAGGGGAAGGGGAAGGGGAGGAAGGGGAGGAAGAGGGAGAGGAAGAAGGAGAAGGAGGGGCGGGAGGAGGAGAAGAAGAAGGGGGAAGAGGAGGAAGAGGAAGAAGGAGGAGGAGGAGGGGAGGAGGGGTGGGAGAAAGAGAAGAAGAAGGGGAAGGGGAAAGAGAAGGGGAGGAGGAGCAAGAAGGAGGAGGAGGAGAAGGAGGATGGCGAGGAGAAGAAGAAGAAGAGGAAGAAGAAGGGGAAGGGGAGGAAGACGAAGAAGGAGGAGAAGAAGAAGGGAGGGGGAGAGGAGGGAGAAGGAGAAGAAGAGGAGGAGGAGGAGGAGGAGTTAATCACACATTTCTGGCAGGAGGTTATATCCAGGATCAATCTCACATTAGCAGGTAATTTAGACTTCACGGCCAGTAATCTAATCTTAGGATATATACCAACTCTATGTGCACTCTCGAAATACCACATCTTTTGGATCCAAAGGGCAGCTCTAGTTTACGATCACGAAAACCGCAAGTATCTCCCTCTATAGATTTCTGGGTCAGTGATAGGCTTGACCTTTGTACAAAAAGACAGAATAGCATCTAATAGGAGAGAAGCTCCTAGAAGTTCCACCTCCTTTGGCATGGATTCTTGTACCTCCTCACCTTTGTTCCCTGTTTAATTGAATCCGTAACGCTGCACCCGACTTTCCTAACCTCCTCTTCTAATAGGACACATCAGGTAAGAGGGAGGGGGTGGGCTTGTTTGCTGTATCAACCATTTGCGTGTGGAAACAATCAAAATCTTAATAAAAAGGACGAGTTGGCTTTTATACCCTGCTTGTCTCTACCATAAGGAGTCCTAAAGTGGCTTACAATCGCCTTTCCCTTCCTCTCCCCACAGCAGGCACCTTCTGAGGCAGGTGGGGCTGAGAGAGCTCTGAGAGAACTGTGACTGGCCCAAGGTCACTCAGAAGGCTTTGTGTGCAGGAGAAGTGGGGGATCAAACTTGGCTTTCCAGATTAGATTCCACCACTCTTAAGCACTTTACGATGTTGGCTCTCCCCACAATAGGCACCTTGGGAGGCAGGTGGGGTTGAGACAGTTTCTGAGAGAACTATGACCAACCTTGAGCTGTTCTCTCAAGGGCAGTTCTCTCAAAGCTCTCTGTGTTTGTTGTGGGGAGGGGAAGGGGAATGTAAACCGCTCTGAGACTCCTTCAGGTAGTGAAGGTAAAGGTAAAGGTTCCCTTGCTCGAAAGCCAGTCGAATCCGACTCTAGGGTTGCGGTGCTCATCTCCGTTTCAAAGCCGAAGAGCCAGCGCTGTCCGAAGACGTTTCCGTGGTCATGTGGCGGCATGACTAAACACCAAGGCTCACGGAACGCTGTTACCTTCCCACTGAAGTGGTACCTATTTATCTACTTGCAATTTCTTGCTTTCGAACTGCTAGGTTGGCAGGAGCTGGAACTAGAGACCGGAGCTCACTCCATCATGCGGCACTCTCGGGTCTCGAGCTGCTGAACTACTGACCTTCCACAGCCTGCAGTTCAGCGTCTTAACCACTTGAGCCACCACAGCTCCTCTAGGTAGTGAAGGGCGCGGTATAAATCCAATCTCTTCTTCTCTTTCTTCTCCTCCTCCTCTTTTGAGAATTGCTCTTGAGAGAACAGCTCTGAGAAAACTTGTGACTGACCCAAGGTCACACCAGCAGCTGCATGTGGAGGAGTGGGGAATCAAACCCGGTCCTCTCAGATTAGAGTCCGCACTCCTAACCACTGCACCAAACTCTCTACAGATCACCCTATGGGGGGTGGGGGGATGACTACTGAAAGATTGCTAGTTAGCATAGCTAGATTAGGGACTGCCCACAATTTCAAACTATGTCCTTCCTGTCTCCGGGTTGGCTCTTCTGGAGACTTCCTGCTCCTGCAGGGCTTCCTTCTTGCTGTTGTTCCGTCTTTATCAGTTAGGTTAGACAGTTAAGGTTCTCTCTCTTCTACATTCTATAACAGCTGGTTCTTCTTTAATGAACCTACTTATTTTTCTCTAAACGGTCAGTGCTCCACTTCCTTTGCATATTTAAACTCTGCCAAGACTGAGAAAGGGCAGCCGAGAGACTGCCCACTGCCACTGGCCAAATAGTAAATCCAACCACCCCGTTCCTATATTTTCAGCGTTCCCTTTGAAAAAAAAAACAAACGAACATGGACAATTATGCACAGGCAATTATTCGCTTCCTACAACAGGCTTCCCAGAAATTCCCACAACGTCGCTTCAAACAGGACTGAAAGGGACATTTAGCTCCACATTCTCTCGCCGCTCTAATTGCATTTGATTTTTACAGATTGCATCATTGAGAAGGGGAAGGGTTTTAATCTCCAGCGGGTTTGTCTCGGCAACTCAGGCGCCGTATCGGCCCCGCGAAGGAACGGCTGGATCAGAAATTACGACGGTATCTGTTCTCCCCTCTTCGAGCGGCTGAGCGAGATCCGTTGATAATGGAAATTAATCTAAAGGGGAGCCATTTTGATGAGCCGGAGACAAGAGAAACCTCGTCCGGCTGCAACGGGGGCAAACGCACTTGGCGCATGCTCCTCCCAGGGAGAGTTGGGGTTGTTTGGATCACTCCTTAGGTGACCGAGTCCAGCATCCTCTTACTAATGACAATCATTCCCTTGCGTACGGCCTTGTCCCCTTCTGTGACTTGAGAAAGATCATGGCCCATTCTGCATCTAGCGTCTTTTTTCGCTGTTTTACCCAACCCACGCTGGAACAGAAATTCCCCTCTGCGTCGCATGCCACGTTCGCTTTCTTTGATTCTCGGATTTTATGGCAGCCTCCGCACTGCCTGCCCGGTTCCACTTCCTTTGGCCTCTCGGTTTTATGGAACCGTCTGCATAGATTTATGGCCGTTTTATGGCTGCTCAGGGGTGACTCTGTAGTCAGTACAGCGTTGGCCCGGGGTATTTGAATGTGGTTTCGAGCCACGTCTTTTTCTGTCCTGGTGTGGGTTTGGTAAAAGAAGGAGGAGAAGAAGAAGAAGAAGAAGAAGAAGAAGAAGAAGAAGAAGAAGAAGAAGAGATTGGATTCATACCCCGCCCTTCACTTGGACTCTCAGAGCGCCTTACAAAATCCTTTCCCTTCCCCTCCCCACAACAAGACACCCTGTGAGGTAGGTGGGGCTGAGAGAGCTCTTTCAAGAACTGCCCTTTCAAGGACAGCTCTGACAGAACTATGGCTTGCCCAAGGTCATCCAGCAGCTGCGAGTGGAGGAGTGGGGACTCAAACCCAGTTCTCCCAGATTAGAGTCCGCGCACTTAACCACAACACCAGACTGAACAACGGAGTGAACGCTAGATACAGACTGGGCCCAAGTTGGGTCGCCGAGTTAGCTTGTCTGTAGCAGTAGAAAAGGGTAGAAGCCCAGTAGCACCTTATAAATGCTAACAAAATTTGCAGAAGGGGAGGAACTCCTACAGATTTTGTTAGTCTTTAACGTGTTTCCGGACTCTCCTCTTTTCTACTGTGACTTGAGAAAACATTCGTTTGTTTATAGCGTGTGTGATGTGCTGTATGTATGGTGACCCACTGTGAACGAATTACCTCCAAATGTTCTACTGTTAACAGCCTTGCCCGGGTCTTGCAAACGGAGGGCCGCGGCTTCCTCGACGGAGTCCGTCCATCTCCTGTTAGGCCTTCCACTTTTTCTGCTGCCTTCAGTTTTTCCGAGCATGATTGTCTTTCCCAGCATCTTCTCATAATGTAACCAAAGTATGATAGCCTCAGTCGAGTCATTTCCGCTTCTAGGGAGAGTTCAGGCTTGATTTGATCTAGACCCCACTTCTTTGTCTTTTTGGCTGTCCATAGTATCCGTAAAACTACGTCATAGTATCCGTAAAACTATACCAGTGGTTTAAGAGCGCGGGCTCTAATCGGGGAGAACTGGGTTCGATTCCCTTCTCCTCCACATGCAGCTGCTGGTGTGACCTTGGGTCAGTTACAAATTCTCTCAGAGCTGTTCTCTCAAGAGCAGTTCCCTCAGAGCTCTCTCAGCCCCACCTACCTCACAGGGGTGTCTGTTGCGGGGAGGGGAAGGGAAAGGAGTTTGTAAACAGCTCTGAGACTCCTTTGGGTAGTGAAGGGCAGGGTATAAATCCAAACTCTACTTCTTCTTCTTCTTTTCTCCTACAACACCACTGTTCAAACGAATCCATTTTCTTCCTGTTAGTTTTCTTCACTCTCGATACGCATGGCCCTTTGCGGAGCAGAGAAGACCGCTCCCTTGCTTGGAGGAGCTTTCAATGTACAATTTGCAGAAGGGAAACAACAAAGGAAGGCAGAGGCAGATCTAATCGGGGCAGAATCGACATTCCTTCCAATCACAGGAGTTCCTTCCAATCACAGGAGTTTCAAGTAGGAGAGGGGGACCTCAGGGGTCATGCCAAAGGCTTTTCTGGAAAACATGGGGAAGGAAGGAAGGAAGGAAGGAAGGAAGGAAGGAAGGAAGGAAGGAAGGAAGGAAGGAAGGAAGGAAGGAAAAGGGAGAGAGAAAGGAAGTGAGAAAGAGAAGGAGAGAAGAGGGAGAGAGAGAGAAACAGAGAAAGAAAAAGAGATGGAAGGAAGGAAAAGGGAGAGAGAGAAAAAGAGGGAGTGAGAAAGAGAAAGAGGGAGAGAGAAAGAGAAAGAGAGGGAGAGAGAGGAAAAGGGAGACAGAGAGAGAAAGAGGAAGTGAGAAAGAGTGATTAACATATGGAATTCACTGCCACAGGAGGTGGTGGCAGCTGCAAGCACGGACAGTTTCAAGAGGGAATTAGATAAACATATGGAGCAGAAGTCCATCAGTGGCTATTAGCCACAGGGTATAGATGGGAACTCTCAGTCTGGGGCAGGTGATGCACTCTATTCTTGGTGCTGGAGGGGGCAGCAGTGGGAGGGCTGCTGGTGTCCTGGCCCCACTGCTGGATCTCCTGATGGCACCTGGTATATTTTGGCCGCTGTGTGACAGAGTGTTGGACTGGATGGGCCATTGGCCTGATCCAACATTGGCTTCTCTTAAAAAAAGAGAGAGAGAGAGAGAAAGTGGGAGAGAGCCAGTTTGGTGCAGTGGTTAGGAGTGCGGACTCTAATCTGGGAAAACCGTTTTTGATTCCCCGCTCCACCACATGCAGCTGCTGGTGTGCCCTTGGGTCAGTCACAAATTCTCTTAGAGCTGTTCTCTCAGGAGCAGTCCTCCAAAGAGCTTTCTCAGCCCCACCTGCCTCACAGGGGGGAAGGGAAGGGAGATTGTAAGCTGCTCTGAGACTCCCTCGAATAGTGAAGGGCGAGGTATAGATCCAATCTCCTCCCCCTCCCCTCCTCCTCATCTTCTTCTTCTTCTTCTTCTTCTTCTTCTTCTTCTTCTTCTTCTTCTTCTTCTTCTTCTTCTTCTTCTTCTTCTTCTTCTTCTTCTTCTTCTTCTTCTTCTTTCAGCTGACTTATATGGTTTTCAAGGCAAGAGACACTGAGAAGTCATTTGCCCTTGCCTGCCTCTGCATAGTGACCCTGGACTTCTTTGGCGGTCACCTTTCCAAAAGCAAAACCGGGCCAACCCGCTTTACCTTCCAAGTTCTAATGAAACCAGGCCATCCAAGTCAGGCATCTAGGGGTGCCAACCTCCAGGTGGGACCTGGGGATCCCCCCAGAATCACAGCTCTTCTCCAGACTGCAGAGATCGGTTCCCCTGGAGAAAATGGACGCTTTGGGGGGCAGACTCTGTGACATTACACCCCGCTGAGGTCCCTGTCCTCCCCAGGTTCCATCTCCAAATCTCCAGCAGTTCCTCAACCTGGATCTGGCAACCCTATCCTCCATCCCCTGCTGGTGGCTGGGGGGGAATGCCTGGCAACCCTACAGGTGTCTCTTTCTGGAACAACTCAGCAAGAGAAGGGGGGGGAATTTCCTGGAGAGGAGCATGAAAAACATCTTCTCGTGCCCGCTTTGGCAACGCGACTGTCCCACATTTGGGAAAGCGTTCCTTGTAGCCGGTGCCACTGCTGGACCGGGCCTCCGGTGCGAAATCTGTCGCCCACTCGGCGTTCCCTTCCCGCTCGATACACTTGCCCCTGTCAAGTCCAGCCAGAGCTGGGCCAGGAATGTGCTTTTGGCACTGGGCGGCGGCTGCCCTAATAGCTGGCTGCAGAGACGCCCCTGCTGGGGACGGGAGCCATGGCAGAGGCTGCTCACCAACTGGTCCGCTGTCTCCATCTCGCAGATTGAGTGTTCACGGATCGTCCCAGCGGAGGGAAGCAGCCGGTCTTCTGGGCAACCGGGAAGCTTTTGAAAGCTCGGAGCCTGGGAACAGGCCTTCCAGAGCCGGAGAGGCGGGCATCGGCGGCTGTCGGAGGCGTAGAGGCTCTGCTGGTGTCCAAGAAAGGGGATTAGATCTACGCACGAAAGGCATGCCTGTCACTGGCTAGTCAGATATAAAGAGAGGGTAGTACATGGGGAGAGTTTTAGGGATACCGTGGACCACCAGAAAGAGAAATCAGTGGGTGCTAGATCAAATCATAAGAACATCAGAGAAGCCAGTGGTGAATCAGGCCGATGGCCCATCTAGTCCAACACTCTTGTCACACAGTGGCCAAAAATACCAGGTGCCATCAGGAGGTCCAGCAGTGGGGCCAGGACACTAGAAGCCCTCTCACTGCTGCCCGCCCCCCAGCACCAAGAATAGAGTGCATCACCTGCCCCAGACTGAGAGTTCCTATCTATACCCTGTGGCTAATAGCCACTGATGGACCTCTGCTCCATATGCTTATCTAATTCCTGCTTGAAGCCGTCCATGCTTGTAGCTGCCACCACCTCCTGTGGCAGTGAATTCCATGTGTTAATCACTCTTTGGGTGAAGAAGGACTCCCTTTTATCTGTTCTAACCTGACTGCTCAGCAATTTCATGGAGTGCCCACGAGTTCTTGCATTGTGAGAAATTGAGAAAAGTACTTCTTTCTCAACCTGCTCAATCCCATTCATAATCTTATAAACCTCGATCATGTCACCCCTCATCTGTCGTTTCTCCAAGCTAATGAGCCCCAAGCGTTTTAACCTTTCTTCATAGGGAAAGTTCTCCAACCCTTTTATCATTCTAGTTGCCCTTCTCTGCACTTTTTCCAATGCTATAATATCCTTTTTGATATTATCAAGCCAGAACTCTTCCTAGAAGTTAAACTAAACTGAGACAATCATACAACCGAGGCCAGTTTAGTGTGGTGGTTAAGGGCGCGGACTCTAACCTGGGAGAACCGGGTTTGAATCTGCCACGCTCTGCCACATGCAGCTGCTGATGTGACCTTGGGTCAGTCACAAGTTCTCTCACAGCTGTTCTCCCAAGAGCAGTCCTCGAAAGAGCTCTCTCAGCCCCACCGACCTCACAGGGTGTCTGTTGTGGGGAGGGGCAGGGAAAGGAGATTGTAAGCCAAAACAAATTAAAATCCTAAAAACAGTTTTATAGTGCAACACAAACTTTACAAACATGAACCATGCAGGGGTCTGGTCAGAATGGTTACAGATTGCGATCCGGCCACAACACTGGATATCTTCCAGGGCAAGGCTCAGATGTTATAATGGTCAGTGTTCCCTCTAAGCTGAGTGAGTGTGAGCTAGCTCACAGTTTTTTAGCCTCCGGCTCACACGTTTTTTGTCTCAGCTCAGGAAGGAGGGCTCCAGAGCAAACTAATTTATGCAGCAGCCAAGTCGCCCGCTCACAGCTTTAATGCCAGTCGCTCACAAACTAGAATTTTTGCTCACAAGACTCCACAGCTTAGTGGAAGCATTGATAACGGTTGTTAAATATGGCAGCTCAATCAAATGCCTGGTGGAAGAGCTCCGTCTTGCAGGCCCTGCAGAACTGTAATAAGTTCCGCAGGGCTGTGACATCCTTGCGGAGCTTGTTCCACCAGCGTGGAGCTGCCACAGAAAAAACCCTGGCCCTCGTCGAAGCTAGTCTGGCATCTTTAGGAATTTCCCAACCCAGAGTTGGCAACCCTAGTTCATGCGATTTTTTTTAAAAAAACAAGGGAGTCATTTTCCATCCCTCCGGCTTACCTGAACTCCGAAACCAGCTTTTGAGCTTCCAATAGGGCTGCCCAAACTCCCCAGACGTCATCTTTTTCAGGCTTCACTCCCAAATCTCCAAGAATTTCCCATCTCAGAGGTGGCATTCCTAAATTCCTGGTCAACCAATGGCATTTGTTCATTCACTGTTGTTTTTTTTAAAAAGAAATTCAGTTGATTATCCGAAGCAAGAGGAGGGACTTAGTTGCTGTAGATTTTCTGGGTTGTGTGGCCGTGGTAGGACCTGATGTTTTGCCAGTAGCTGTGACTACTGAGCTGTGACTACTTTTTCTGGGTCATGACTACTATTTTCCGGGTTGTGTGGCCATGGTCTTGGCACTGTAGGACCTGACGTTTTGCCAGTAGCTGTGACTACTGAGCTGTGACTACTTTTTCCAGGTCGTGACTATTGTTTTCTCCTACTGAGCTGTGACTACTTTTTCTGTGTCGTGACTACTATTTTCTGGGTTGTGTGGCTGTGGACTTGGCACTGTAGGACCTGACGTTTCGCCAGTAGCTGTGACTACTGAGCTGTGACTACTTTTTCTGGGTCGTGACTACTATTTTCCAGGTTGTGTGGCCGTGGACTTGGCACTGTAGGACCTGACGTTTCGCCAGTAGCTGTGACTACTGAGCTGTGACTACTTTTTCCGGGTTGTGACTACTATTTTCCAGGTTGTGTGGCCGTGGACTTGGCACTGTAGGACCTGACGTTTTGCCAGTAGCTGTGACTACTGAGCTGTGACTACTTTTTCTGGGTCGTGACTACTATTTTCCGGGTTGTGTGGCCATGGTCTTGGCACTGTAGGACCTGACGTTTTGCCAGTAGCTGTGACTACTGAGCTGTGACTACTTTTTCCAGGTCGTGACTACTGTGTTCTCCTACTGAGCTGTGACTACTTTTTCCGTGTCGTGACTACTATTTTCTGGGTTGTGTGGCTGTGGACTTGGCACTGTAGGACCTGATGTTTCGCCAGTAGCTGTGACTACTGAGCTGTGACTACTTTTTCCAGGTCGTGACTACTGTTTTCTCCTACTGAGCTGTGACTACTTTTTCCGTGTCGTGACTACTATTTTCTGGGTTGTGTGGCTGTGGACTTGGCACTGTAGGACCTGACGTTTCGCCAGTAGCTGTGACTACTGAGCTGTGACTACTTTTTCCGGGTCGTGACTACTATATTCTGGGTTGTGTGACCGTGGTCTTGGCACTGTAGGACCTGACGTTTCGCCAGTAGCTGTGACTACTGAGCTGTGACTACTTTTTCCGGGTTGTGACTACTATTTTCTGGGTTGTGTGGCTGTGGACTTGGCACTGTAGGACCTGACGTTTCGCCAGTAGCTGTGACTACTGAGCTGTGACTACTTTTTCCGTGTCGTGACTACTATTTTCTGGGTTGTGTGGCTGTGGACTTGGCACTGTAGGACCTGACGTTTCGCCAGTAGCTGTGACTACTGAGCTGTGACTACTTTTTCTGTGTCGTGACTACTATTTTCTGGGTTGTGTGACCGTGGTCTTGGCACTGTAGGACCTGACGTTTCGCCAGTAGCTGTGACTACTGAGCTGTGACTACTTTTTCCGTGTCGTGACTACTATTTTCCAGGTTGTGTGGCCGTGGACTTGGCACTGTAGGACCTGACGTTTCGCCAGTAGCTGTGACTACTGAGCTGTGACTACTTTTTCCGTGTCGTGACTACTATTTTCTGGGTTGTGTGGCTGTGGACTTGGCACTGTAGGACCTGACGTTTCGCCAGTAGCTGTGACTACTGAGCTGTGACTACTTTTTCTGTGTCGTGACTACTATTTTCTGGGTTGTGTGACCGTGGTCTTGGCACTGTAGGACCTGACGTTTCGCCAGTAGCTGTGACTACTGAGCTGTGACTACTTTTTCCGGGTCGTGACTACTATTTTCCAGGTTGTGTGGCCGTGGACTTGGCACTGTAGGACCTGACGTTTCGCCAGTAGCTGTGACTACTGAGCCGTGACTACTGAGGAGGGACTGTTGACTTCTCAAGGCTGAGAGATAAAAATAAGGCCAAGGCCGATGGTTAGGGTTGCCAGACACCCCCCCCATTGGAGGTGGGGGTCCCCTCCTTCCAGGACCCACCACCGTGCCACTGATCAGCTGGCCAGCAGGGGGAACTTACCCCGAAAAATATGGAGGCTGTGCTGAAATGCAGCAACATACCCATGTAACTGCTCATGTGACCCAAAAGTGACGTCATCATGTGAGGGATATTGGGGGTGGCACTCGGTATTTGGGCAAAAACTCGATGTTGGAAGCCAAATTGACCATAGAGTTTTTGCCCAAATACCAGAGTGTCGCCCCAACGTGCCCAACGTGCTGACATCCAGGTTGCATGGCGCAGCAATGTGGGCATGTTGTTGTCAGTCGGCGGGGCCTCCCTCTTCTTCCTGGTAAGTCCCCCGTTGCCTGGCAACCCTACCGACGGTCCAAGTAATGGGAAATATAGATTTACCTTATTACGTGGCTAAAAATATTTATTTTATTTCCTGGCTGAAAACTGTCTTCCTGAGGAGAATTCGTTCGCCTTTCGGTTTCCCTTCAACGAGACTACAAGACTGATGCTGAATTTTTAAGCCGAGTACTATATCTATGTCTATATCTATATCAACCATTGGCCATGGCCTTATTTTTAATCTCTCGCTGATTGGTATGGTTTCCAACCTCCAGGTGGTGGCTGGAGAACTGGAATTAGAACTGATCTCCGGGTGACAGAGTTCAGTTCCCCTGGAGAAAATGGCTGCCTTGGAAGATGGACTCTGTGGCGTTATTCCCCACTGAAGTCCCTCCCCCCCAAATCCTGCCCTCCCCTGACTCTACTTCCAAAATCTCCAGGGATTTCCTCACCTGGAGCTGGCAACGCTGGCCTGGCTGTGGCAAGGCCCTTTTATTTCCCCCTGATTTCGCATAGGTTTTCCAGAAA